>JAPDVU010000017.1:7526740-8126740 GCA_026230045.1 Corynorhinus townsendii
GAAGATATACGATAGACTGGGCGGAAACCTTGGCAACATAATATATAACGACTTACTGTAAAGGTGATAAAATAATACATACAAATCAAAAGGCAAAAAATGGACAAAGTACATGGACAGGCAATTCACAAAAGAAATACAAATAATAAATATATGAATCAGGGAAATACAAATAAGAAACTTTTCACCATAGATTGGGTCAAACTTAAGAAATACAAATTGAAATAAAATACCCATTTTTTGGTTTACCAAAGTGGCCAAAAAGTAAAAGATTGATAACACCAATTATTGACGAGGGTGAAGAAAACAATAGGCACTTTCATGCATAATGGGTGGGAGTGTCGATTGGTCTTTTTTTTTTTTATATTTTTTTATTGATTTCAGAGAGGAAGGGAGAGGGGGAGCCAGAGATAAAAACATTAATGATGAGAGAGAATCACTGATCAGCTGCCTCCTGCACGCCCCACACTGGGGATCGTGCCCACAACCCGGGCATGTGCTCTGACTGGGAATGGAACTGGGACCTCCTGGTTCATAGGTCAACGCTCAACTACTGAACCACACCGGCTAGGCAATTGGTCTGTCTTTTGAGAGAGGCGATGTATTTATTTTTTTTAAATATATTTTTATTGATTTCAGAGAGGAAGAGAAAGAGAGAGAGAGAGAAACATCAATGATGAAAGAGAATCATTGATTGGCTGCCTCCTGCACGCCCCACAATGGGGATGGAGCTCACAACCCGAGCATGTGCCCTTGACTGGAATCGAACCTGGGACCCTTCAGTCCCAGGCCGACGCTCTATCCACTGAGCCAAACCAGCTAGGGCAAGAAAGGCGATTTAGTGGTCCTCTAAAATGTGAAATGTACATAGCTCTCCGTTCCATTCACATGCTCTAGGCCCACTCCTTATTACCTCAGGGTAATGAATCCCGGCCTCTTTTCAGCATGGTGCCAGGCCCAGGAGGTACAGGAAGCCTCCAGGCCTCCAGGCCTGAGAAAGGCCAGGCCCAGATCTGACCACATTCCTTCCACCACACTCTGCGAGCCCAAACCCGTCGCAGGCAGCCTGCACTCCTGCAGGGTGGGGAGGCTTCTAGGTCCCGTGGAGACAAACGGCTTGTGGGGACAGGAACAGGTGGAACTTGGCAGCTAGATGTTCAGACCACTACCCCGCAGGTAGTTAGAGTAAAGCATTTCCTCCATGTGCCTTTTCAGTGGCATCTCTTAAGTGTTTGTGTGTTTATATACATTTCTAAGTTTGCCATGGTTTTGGTCCATATTTCCTCCCTTAACTAAACCAGGTGCCTAGGCACCGATTCTGGTTTTTTGTTTTGCAACTTTTTTGGTATGTGGATGCGTTACATAAGCAACAAAAACACACGGGAAAACCCCACCACAGTAAATGCTGTCCACAGTTTCAATTTTTTAAACCCCAGCGGTGTGTTATTGGGAAGTCAATTAAAAACAGTGTTTGATCAGGTGGTAATTGTCATAAAATTAACGATTGTTTAACTTCCACTGTGCACAGCTGAACTGAGGTTTCAGGGGATCCCAAGGCAGTTGCTTAGACACACACACACACACACACACACACACACACACACACACACACACACACACACACACACACACGCCCGTACGTATCTTGACGATTTTATCCCAGACTGAATTTTATTTCAGTCTGAAAATGATGCTAAATAGCCTGAAAGAATACAGTAACCAGACTCCAATCATGCTACAGCCGAATTCACATTGTTAGGGTGCATATTATTTTGTCAGTGTATCTTCATCTTTTCAGATTTTACTAAGTGGGTCTGTGCTGTGTTCATCCCTGCTTACCGTGCCCTGGGGTTAGACACACAGGTGAGTGGGCCTGGCCTGGCTCCTGGGGGTGGCAAGCGGAATGTGCTTGAAAAGGGCCTCCAGATTCACCAAGTCCCTGGGTACTCGGACAGAGCTACGCACAGGGCACTCCCCTCCGGGAACCACTCGCCTAGGCACAGTGTCTGAAAGTGTTCGTAAATCCTGTGTCTGAAGCTTGTATAGTATTCATTTGTCCAGCTGACATGCTCAGAAGCTCACTTTTTGTTGTTATAATCCACCCATCTTCTATATATATAAAAGCCTAAGCGACCGTGATGACTGGTTGACCAGTCGCTATGATGCGCACTGACCACCAGGGGGCAGACGCTTAATGCAGAAAGAGGGTTCAGTGCTCTCCCATAGCCAACCTCCCATGGCCCACCAACCTCCTGCGGTCCCTCCCCCCGGCTGGCTGGCCCGGATCGACCAGGCGAGATGGCCCCCGATCACCAGCTAGACCAAGGGACCCCATCCGTGCATGAATTCGTGTACCAGCCTCTAGTCTCTTATAAATGCCTTCGTCTGCTTTTCCAACGCCATGGCTTCTGCTCTGATATTTGGACCATGGTCAGTGGCTTCAAGCTGGCAAGTGGCTTCATGTTCTTGGGTCTTAAAATACTCTTCCCTCTCCTCCCCATCCTCTGCGAACTGACTTGCTTCAGGTGATAGCTTCACATCTCTGAAGTTGGTGTACATTTAATGAATTACCAAAAAAAGGGAGTAAACCAGGCTTAATTTAAGGAGAGTTTCTAGGCCCAGCCGGCATGCTTCAGTGGTTGAACATCAACCTGTGAACCAGGAGGTCACAGTTCGATTCCTGGTCAGGGCAGATGCCCGGGCTGCGGGCTTGATCCCCAGTGGGGGATGTGCAGGAGGCAGCCGATCAATGATTCTCTCTCATCATTGATGTTTGTCTCTCTGTCCCTCTCCCTTCCTCTCTGAAATCAATAAAAAATATATTCTATATAATAAAAGCCTAATATGCTAAGTGTCCGCTCGACCGGTCGGCCGTTCAATCAATCAAAGCGCAATATGCTAATGATATGCTAAGGATGCTCACCCACTCACTATGATGTGCACTGACCACCAGGGGGCGGACAGTCAACCGGTTGACCAGTCGCTATGATGTGCACTGACCGCCAGGGGGCAGATGCTGTGACCGGTAGGTTAGCTTGCTGCTGGGGTCTGGCCGATTGGGACTGAGTGAGACCTGCTGGACACACCCTGGATCCCTCCTTTGGTCCCTCCCCAGATGGCCAACCTCCCACATCCCTCCCTGGCTCCGATCGTGCACCTGTGGGGTCCCTCAGCCTGGACTGCGCCCTCTCACAATCCAGGACCCTTGGGAGATATTGGAGAGCCAGTTTCAGCCTGATCCCACAGGCAAGGCCGAGGGACCCCACTGGTGCACACATTTGTGCACTGGGCCTCTAGTATGTGTATGAATATAATTTTCTTTAAAAGAAGGATTTCTGGGATCATCTGGCCTGATGGAAGTGATAGGCATTAATTGACAAATAGGTTAAGGTAAACTATTAATAGAATGCCCACCACTGTGATACAGTGCACAGATGAAGGACAGGTGTCATTACCTTGTTATGACATAGGACTCTAGTTTATATAGAACGTAAACCCTGGCCAGCCATCACACTTGGGCTCAAAGCTGCAGAAGAGAAACCAATAGCCATTTCAGTAAATGGGATCCTCTTGCACTGTGGTTGTGAAATGTAAACATTTCCTAAATGCAATGTGGAGTGTCTCGTTTTCCCAGTAATTAGCTTGAGGGTTTTGAGCTTTCTACCCAAGGACCAGCCACTCCAAGTTTTCACGAAGGACGGTTGTTAAGGTGGCGTCATGCCTTGTGTAGGCTAACCAGCCTTTATCCTTCAACAGTTCAATAAATATTTACATTGCTCTGCCCTTCCAGCACATTCTGTGGGGCCTACAATGCCCTCCCACCCCCGACACACACGCCCAACGCACTCGCAGGCTCTTAGAAGAGCTTGCAGCCCTTCCCAGTGTAACAGAGCAGGTCTGGTGAAAGGAGTAACCACTGCAGCCGTGGACTGTTGTGTAGGGGAAGGCGAAGAAGTGAGCATTAGTGAGTGTCAGCTCTATGCTACTACTTCATATACATTTGCTCATTTGATAAGGCTACCCTGTCACGTAGCATTTGTTTATAATGTAACACTTGCTTTCTTTTTATTCTACGTTATCCAAATAACCTATGTTGAATTACTGAACACCCTAAATTTGAAATCCTGTGCAAATAAGCATGTCCTGGCTGATTTCTGAAGCTAATCTAATGTAGGATGTATTAATAAATGGGGGAAGGGGTGAATCATGGCATGGATGTAAGGTTTAAAAAAATCTCATTTATGTTTAGTGTACAGAATTTGTCAGGAAAAATCTTAAGTAGTTTTAAAGACTTTTGCTCAAAGGTTTTTGAGAGCATTATTCAAGGAATGTGGAGAAAACTGACCTCTCGTCTCCTTCTTTCTTAGATACATTCCACCACTGATCTGGGGGAAAAGTGGACACATCCAAACAGCTTTGTATGGGAAGATGGGCAGGGTGAGGTCGCCACACCCGTATGGGCACCGGAAGTTCATCACCATGTCCGATGGCGCCACTTCGACCTTCGACCTCTTCGAGCCCTTGGCTGAGCATTGTGTTGGAGGTGAGCGAGCGTAGGTCGTATGATTGGGCCATCCCTCAGGGAAGGAGCATAGACAGCGAGGGAGCACAGTGTGCACACACACTCCTGCTACCGCTCTGACCAGGCCTCGTATCCAGGGCCTGGTAAGAAATCTGCTGAGATACGTCACGTAGGAGCACCTGGCAAGGCTTAGGTCCGCCTGGGGCCGGTCACCATGTCAGCTCACAGGCGTTGATGAATGCAGTTTCTAATCCTCTTGGGAGAGACAGAAGCTTGGTGCAAAGGGATGAGGGAAAACTTGGAGCCCAGGCTCCCCAGGACCAGGCCTCTAGCTTGATGACAGCAGCAGAAGCCGAGCTGCTGTGCGTGCTTTATGTAGCCTGTCATCTCATTGAATCCTCAGCACGTAGGTGCCTTATCGTCCCTACATTACCGATGATGGAGCTGAAGCTTAGAGATGCAGCGTAGCCTGCTTGTGTTGGTTGGATAGCAGCAGATAAAGGCTCTCAGGCACCCTCTTAGGTTTCCATGCACAGAAAGACACATTAAGGTCTATGTATCAGGCAGGGGGCTGGGATGCCTATTTCTCACAGACTCCCCTTATTTCCATTGCTCTGTCCAGCCTGCACAATGAATACTCATAAGATGCTTCCCAGTGAGGGCTTGAGGAAGTGGAGTCAGATGGCAGCCCCATCTGAATGCCATTCCGACCGGAAGAGAACAACATGTCTTTTGAATTCTGTAGTGTGCAGAGGCACCCAGTTTCGTTTTATAAAAGCTCGGTCAATATTTATGGGTGGCCTGGCAGGCGTGGCTCAGTGTTTGAGCGTCAACCTATGAACCAGGAGGTCACGGTTCAATTCCCAGTCAGGGCACATGCCCGGGTTGTGGGCTCGATCACCAGTGGGGGGCGTGCAGGAGCAGCCGATCCAGAATTCTCCTCATGGATGTTTCTCTTTCTCTCTCCCTCTCCCTTCCTCTCTGAAAACAATAAAAATATATATTTTTTAAAATTTATGGGTGGATTAAACCTACTATAACTCTCAGTTACTTAAAGTAAAAGAATTGCTGAGTAGCTGGTGACAAAGGGTTACTCTATGTTCCCTCTGTCTGAAATGCTCGTCACCAGACTTGCACGTGGCTGCCTCCTTTGTCATTCAGGTCTCAGCTCTGATGCCCCCTCCTCAGAGGCACAGCCCCTCCCTCCCCTAATGAGTGTTTCCTTCGCAGGAAATCCATCATGCCTTCCCGCTTTAGTGCTTGAGGGTACCTGCCTCTCTCTAAACTTATTCATGTGGTTGTTTATTATCTGTCTGCTGGAATGAAGACTCCCCAGAGTCCAGACAGCAGCTTCCCAATAAACAGTCCCAGAAGGAATGAATAAATGATAGGTTAGGAGTTCACCTTGTGTTTATAAGTCTCCTAGCTGATCTTTCAAATATTTATGTCTCTGCCATGCCCAGTTACATGTTTTTTTCTCTTGTTTCTAATACTCATACTTCTTCTACCAAGAAAGCAAAAAATGTAATCTAACCAGCCTGCTCCTCCCCCCAGGACGGAGGTGGAAAGTTGAAAAGGGAAAAACTTAGATTGTTTTACTCATTCGTGTCCTTCTATCACCCCTGTCCCCAGAAAGGGTTGGTGGTGGTGGGTCTGGGGAAGAGAGAATTCCCATCCAAGAAATGCTCTGAGAAAAACAGCCCACTTTTCCTTTTATGATTTGTTTCTGATTTTTATCTACAAAAGGAATAAATACTCCTTTTAGAAAGTTTAGATAATACAGACTTTTTTTTGAGAGAGAGAGAGATTGGGAGGGAAGAGGAGGAGACAGAGAGAGAAACGGCAATGTGAGAGAGACACATCAATTGGTTGGCTCCCACACGTGCCCCGACCAGAGCCACGGATCAAGCCTGTAACCGAGGTATGTGCCCTTAACTGGGAATCAAACCCGTGACCCTCAGTCCAAGGGCTGGTGCTCTTAATCACGGAGCCAAAATGACAAGAGCAATACAGAAACATTTCTGAAAGAGAGCACAGATCACCTATAACCCCACCGCCCAGCACACCATTAACATTTTGTTTTCTTTATTCCCATTCTGTACATGGTTTTTCCAAAATCTGAATTATTAGACGTTACAAGTATTTTCTCATGTCACTAGAAGTCCACACAGTACATTCATTGTTTGGCAAAGGTACAAGTGTATCGTTAGGATGAATACCTAGGAGGAAAGAGGTGTGTGCAAACCATTCGATCCTTTGTTCACGTGCGCAGAATTTCATACAGAAATTAAGAGTAATGTTCAGAAACTTGTTTAGCAACTTGGCAGAATGGTTTTATATCTGTTGACTCTAATAATAAAAAATTGGGATTTATATGCGGGGTTTTTTTTTCCACATCATTTTTCTAGTAATCAGTTTTTATTGTATTTTTCAAAAGTATCCGTCCATGACAGATTGGAAATTTTAAAAGCTGGCCCTTCCCCGTAAAAAGTTGAGAGGCAGCTCCAGCTAGAAGGGACAGAAACTGAGGGAAAGGATGTATGTTAAAGTTCCCCTACTGTTTTCTAAGCCAGTACGTGTAACCGTGTCCCGATTTATGGTGCCGCTGATATTTACGGATATCCCGGGATCTCTTTCGCCACCCTGCAGATGACATCACCATGGTCATCTGTCCTGGGATTGCCAACCACAGCGAGAAGCAGTACATCCGAACCTTTGTTGACTACGCCCAGAAAAATGGCTACCGGTGCGCTGTGCTCAACCATCTGGGCGCCCTGCCCAACATTGAACTGACCTCGCCACGCATGTTCACCTATGGTAAGCAGGGGGCACGGCCACGTGGGGTCTCCCGGTTCCTGTCCCCACTGCGAGTGTACTGTGACTTCCGCCTGCCTCTTCTCAGTTTAGAATTTGTGCCAGTCTTCAAGAGACGGTGGGACACACAGACGGGGCAGAAACTGAAGCTCACGGGGGAAGTCGGCTTTTGTTTGTGCACCTAATGTCATGATTAATTTTTTAAAAAATATTTTTATTGATTTCAGAGAGGAAGGGAGAGGGAGAGAGAAATAGAAACATCAATGATGAGAGAGAATCATCGATTGGCTGCCTTCTTACTGGGGATCGAGCCCACAACCCGGATATGTGCCCTTGACCGGAATCGAACCCGGGACCCTTCAGTCCACAGGCCAATGCTCTATCCCCTGAGCCAAACAGCTAGGGCCTAATCTCTTCTTAAAAAGACACCAGTCAGATTGGGTTAGGGCCCACCCTAACAACCCCGTTTTAACGTCATCATCTTAAAGGCCCTTTCTCCAATGCAGTCGCATTCTGAGGTCTTGGTGTGCTCTCACTCCACATGATTCAGCTAACGTTGGTGACACACCCAGGTGCCAGGCCCGGGCCTGGTGTGCAGGGTACAGCGATGACTCAAAGCCTCCAGCCACCAGGAACAGCCCGTCTCCAGGTCCCTGCATCGGAACCTACTTAGTCATGTTAGTGACATCTGAAATAGTGGCTTTTGGGCAGCCTTAAGTTTGCCTTTGTTTAGGGGGGAGCTTGAGGACAAAGGACTTTCCTGGTCCCAGCAGGTTGCCTCTCCAAGGTCGCCCTCATCTCGCTGAGGCCAGGTTAGTGTCTCATATTTCATCGTGGCTTTTGGAAGCTGCAGCAAGATTAGAGACGGAAAGCTTGTTGCTGGTGCTAATCCCATAGGGATTAGGTACGTAGGACCTCATTAAAATCCTCCCGGTATTAAAAACACATCACCGAGGCTCTTAGTGAACCGGGCCAGGGAGGGGCCCGCAGACACTGACGCTTTGGTAACTGACATCAGGTGGAGATCCGGGCAGGACCCAGCTTCTACCAGAAATTCGGTCCTGGGGCTGGGCAGACACCACGTCCTTGCCTGTCCCTGGCCAGGGAGAGCGGCAGCTCTTCACAAAACACCAGCAGCTTGTCCGGCATCAGGCAGGGCTGGCCCTTTATCCAGATCAGACGGTTCGCATTTAATCACACCGAGCCTCCCAAAGTGCCACCCCAATTAGCTGTAATTGCTCCTTGGCGGTGGAGCAAACCTGGGGCTCGTACCTGCCCCAGTGACATATGAACATCTGCTCGAGGTCTCAAATAATTAGTCTCAAACCCGAGTAAAGTGTTCTGTTTCTGTGCCTAACAGGAATCAGATGGTGAGAAAGCAAGACTTTGATTTAAAAATGTATTTAAAAATGATTTTGTTACTTAGTTTTAATAGCCAGTGCAAAAGTCCAAATACAGTGAGTGAAACTATGTCCCGTCCCACTCTAGTCCCCCGCCTCCTCCCCAGAAAACGAATGTCTGCTACAGTTTTTCAGCTATTATTCAATCACATACGTGTGCACATGTGCACATACAAATCCCTTTAGAGCCCAAGTACACACGTGCGGTGGTGCCAGTCCTCCTCTGCCGTTGTTTTTGTCCCTCAGTAAGATGGCACGGCGTTGTTCCGTGTCAGCAGGTCAGGCTCCGTGTCCCCCTGTTCCGCAGCAATTCAGTCCTCTGTGGATGGAAACGTACATTGTTTCCAGTCCTTTGCTGCTACAAACAGGGCTCCAGTGGACATTCCTGTACTCACAGCTTTGCACACGTGTGTGCATCTTTACATGCACCTGCAGCGTAAAGTCCCCAGAAGTGTAATTGCTGGACCAAAGATCCGTACTTTCAAAAACAGGCAGTTTCCAGACTCCCTGTATGCTGGTCTGTCGTGTACGTGTTTCTTGCCCCAGCCCCTAACTTCCCCTGTGAGGTTTTATTTTAGGCTGAGTCCCGGGTCGGGCCTTAGAAGGATGCGATGAATCCCTCTCACGCATGTCTGGCCACCAACCTGCTCCTCTAAACAGCTGCCGAGACCTACCGTGGCTCCCCCCGCTTCCCAGGGGGCCCCCGTTGAGATCATTCCTCCGGGGCAAACTAGGCCCTCACACCTCTCTGTTCATAGGTCTCCTGTGTGTGTTTCTGAATGGGCCACCTCCCTCGGCACCCTGTCCTTACGTCACCAGGAACACTTACCCTAATCCTACAGAGCATCTGGCCATCCCTCTGGGCTGAAGCTTGTCTTTCCTTCCCTCTCCCCAAGAAGATCCCATAAATAACATCCACCTGGTACTTTCCTTAACCCCATGAGTCACTCTACAGATGGGTATGGCATGCTATCCTATTTGTAGCCTAAGAAGCTGATCCCAAAGGGTTTCTCTTGCTTTTGCTACATCTGTGGGCGCACATGTGTGCTCATGCACACTCTGAACCTCTCTTGATTTCCATGCGCATCCACGCAGACTTCTCAGAACCCGCCTTTGAAGGTGCATTACACACGTGTGATACCTGGTAGCTTCCTTCATGGGCACTACTAACGCCATGTTTCCTCTTATACTGGGGGATCTGGGAACTTCTCTCCAGCTAGCCAAAGGGACCTGTCTGTCTGTGTCTCTCTCTTTTTTTTAAATATATTTTTTATTGATTTTTTACAGAGGAAGGGAGAGGGATAGAGAGTTAGAAACATCGATGAGAGAGAAACATCCATCAGCTGCCTCCTGCACGCCCCCTACTGGGGATGTGCCCGAAACCAAGGTACATGCCCTTGACCGGAATCGAACCCGGGACCCTTCAGTCCGCAGGCCGACGCTCTATCCACTGAGCCACACCGGTTAAGGGCTGTCTGTGTCTCTCTTTACACACACACACACACACACTTCTCTCTGTTAATATCTCGGCATCTGTTTAGTAACCCCTCCCCCCATGTCACATTTTCTCCAGTCTTTGTCGCACCTGACATGACAGTGTGTCCTCACCATTCTGCCCACAGGCTGCACCTGGGAATTCGGAGCCATGGTCAACTACATCAAGAAGACATACCCCCTGACCCAGCTGGTTGTCGTGGGCTTCAGCCTGGGCGGCAACATCGTGTGCAAATACTTGGGGGAGACACAGGCGAACCAAGACAAGGTCCTGTGCTGTGTCAGCGTGTGCCAGGGGTACAGCGCGCTGAGGTGAGCGACCCCACCCCGGGCCCCCACTCCGGTCTCTCCTCGGGCCCGTCCGTTAGCACGGGTTTGCTGAGATGCCCCAGTGCACCTCACGCTGCTTCGCAAAGACCCCGGGAGAGGCTGCGGCAGACCGAGCAGAGGTTTCTGGGTCGTTGCTTGCACGTCATACACAGGAGTGGCCCTATCAGACCCCGTCAGCCTGGGACGTGCAGCTGTATTCGGGCCAGGCCTGTAGCTGAGCGAGCCGAAGCTCCCTTCCAGCTGCCGTTCCCCTGTGGAGTCTGTGGAAAGCCTTCCTCTGTGTGTGCTGCAGGGGTTTGGCACGACTGGAGTCAGGAAAGGACCCAGGAGACGGGCTACCAGAGTCCGACAGCTGGGCCTTAGGACCCCAGACTCCTCCTGCCCACGGAAGAGTCGGCTCTCAGGTGGCATCTGGAAGGGATCTGAGGGAGTCATTTCATCTGTGCCTCACCTTCAAGTGTTCCTCTCTCAGGTGTCCTAGGCGTCAGCACAAAGGGGGTGCCCTGCTGGGTAAAGGGGTATCTTGCCCCTCCTGGCAGCAGAGCCCGGCAGGATGAGCCTGGGAGGGGTTACAGTCTGCTCAGAGTCCCCACCCCCAGATCGGTGTTGTCCCAGATCTGTCTCAAGTTACCACACACACGCACTCACACACACACACCTCCAAACTCTTCAAATGCTGAATATTGTTTCCTGTGCTCACTCTTGATTATAAGGTCTTTTGTGTTACTAATGGGTACGAGCAATTAGAAAGTGAAGCAGCCACTGCTCACGATCATCATCATTCACTGTCAGATGAGAGTCGATTCAGATCAGTGGGTCACAAAGGCCAGTCTGGTGAACATGTGGCTCTCACTTCATGGAGATCTACTGGGGGTTGTGTGAGAAATAAATTCAGTTTTGTGGGCCCCACCGCTGGAGATTCTGACTCGTGAATCTGGAGCTGTGGCCAGGAATCCGCACCTGGATATGTTTCACGGGGACTGCTGATATTTAGCCACATGAAGCAGTCACTGGGCCTGGGACCTGCCAACTGGAGCTGGTCTCTCCAGCTCCAGTTGGCAGGACTAGGTGAGTCCCCTCTTCCTCCTGTTGGGAACCCTCCCCTCGGTCCCCTCCACTCTCTGGAGGGCCAGCTGAAAGGACCTGTGCCTTGGACTTGGCTTGACGAGAAAGAACCAACTCCAAGTTCACAGCCATCTTGTAACCACGGTAACCAAAGGCCCTGGGACAGCAGAGAGGCAAGCAAAGGCCTGCCCGGGGCTCAGGGGAGCAGCCTGGCCTGAGAGCTTTGTCGGCTCTCCCCCAACACGTGGTCCAGTTTTCAGCAAGCCTTCAGTCAGCTGGAAGATCGGAGTCTCTGGGGTCCCTTCCTGAACCAGGCGCTGGGAAATCGCTGTGAACACCGGCTTTGTGTTCAGAGAGCGCTGGGTTTGATACATAGGGGATGTGGGACGGTTCTGTTCCTGTGTTTTCCAATGAACAAAATCGTCGAGCACGGCCTTTTTTTCATTTTGCGGCAGTAGCGCCATCTGCTGTTGGCAAGAGCACCTGATCCGCACATCTGGCAAACCAAGGTGTTGGAATTGAGGCCAAGAAGGTTTAAGAAGCTGAGATCCTAACTGGTGGCTGCCAGAGGAGAGAGGGGGGATGAGAAAAATGGCGGAGGGAATAAGAAGTACCAACGTGCAGTTATAAAACAAGTAACATGAGGATGTAGGTGCAGCACAGGAAGTACAGTCAGCACTGTCCTGATAGGTCTGTAGGGTGACAGACTTATTGCAGCATCGCACAGGAAGGTACATAAATGTCAAGTAACTGCTGTACACCTGAAACTCGTATAATGTTGTATGTCAACTATACTTTAATTTTTTTAACATTTTTTTTTATTGATTTGGGGGAGGGAGAGAGAGAGAACATCAGTGATGAGAGAGAATCATGGATCGGCGGCCTCCTGCACGCCCCACACCGCGGATCAAGCCCACAACCCGGGCCTGTGCCCTGACCAGGAATCAAACCGTGACCTCCAGGTTCGCAGGTCGACGCTCAACCACTGAGCCACGCCAGCCGGGCAACTGTGCTTTAATTTCCCACAAAAAGATGTTTTAAAAAAAGAAGCTAGGAAACAAAAATGTGAGCCGCTACAGAGATCTCCGTACTTACAATCTTATTGTCACACAGCTTCTTGCAATGAGGAGAGAAAGAGGCAACTTTGTCCTCAGGAACACAGAGAAGTGAGGCCAGGCCTAAGGTCCCAGGGTCCTGCTCGGGGGCGGGGGCAGGTCAGGGGGACGCCAGGGTCCCGTGTGCTGGTGCTGCCCGGAGCTCAGCTCCCCTCAGCGTCAGCATGACATCTCCTCACTGAAGGACAGAGCCTTCCTTTACACCGGTGTAACCTTTTTCGCCACCATGGCCTGAGGGCAGTGAGCCGCCTTGGCCCCGGGATGACGGCAGCCATACTTCCCTCCTGCCAGGCTGGAGGCGGAAAAGTTCTCCTGCCTCTCGGGGCCACACGGGACGTCTTGCTTCTGGCAGATCTTTCCTGGTTGAGTCTGCAGTACTGCTTGTCAGCCAGCCAGCCCCTCCCGCCCTCAGGCTTCACCTCCCAGTAACACCTCCCTTCTAGCTAAGGCCCTTCCAAGGCTCCAAAGCCAGCACCGCTTGCTGTATTAGCAAAGGCTGGCTGCTGCCACCAGACAAGCTCCCGTTGAGCCGGCGAGGGAGGGACACCGGTGCCCTAAGCCAGTGGTCAGCAAACTGCGGCTCGCGAGCCACATGCGGCTCTTTGGCCCCTGGAGTGTGGCTCTGCCACAAAATACCACGGCCTGGGCGAGTCTGTTTTGAAGAAGTGGCGTTAGAAGTTTACGTTTAAAAAATTTGGCTCTCCAAAGAAATTTCAATCGTTGTACTGTTGATATTTGGCTCTGTTGACGAAGTGAGTTTGCTGACCACTGCCCTAAGCTGCTGGTATCTAGTGGATGCTACACGTTCGTTCCCTCAGCATGAATGGTGGCCCACTAGCCCTGGAAATGTGTGTGGTCAGACTCCGTCTAACTCTGGTTTAATTCTTTTTTAAAAAAATATTTTTACCCGCCCTGACCAGTTTGGCTCAGTGGATAGAGTGTCGACCTGCAGACTGAAGGGTCCCAGGTTCAATTCTGGTCAAGGGCATGTACCTTGGTTGCGGGCACATACCCAGTAGGGGATGTGCAGGAGATCGATGTTTCTCTCTCATCGATGTTTCTAACTCTCTATCCCTCTCCCTTCCTCTCTGTAAAAAATCAATAAAGTATATTTAAAAAAAATATATATATATATATATATATATATATTTTTTTTTTTTTTTAACCAGAGGCCCAGTGTACAGATTTGTGCACCAGTGGGGTCCCTGGGCCTAGCCTGTGGGGATTGGGCTGACACCGGCTTTCTGACTTCCCTGGGGGGGGGAGGGGTCCCAGATTGCGAGAGAGAGAGGTTCTTGGGTTACAAACCCTGGAATCGGGCTCCCTCCTCTCTAGTTCCGAGTGCATCACCTGAGAACCGCAGCTACCAAGTCACCGCAGCTTGGCAGCTCCTCCGTTGAGCATCTGCCCCCTGATGGTCAGTGCACATCATAGCTACTGGTCGGACAGTCACTTAGGCTTATATATATATATATATATAGATTGATTTCAGAGAGGAAGGGAGAGATGGAAACATCAGTGATGAGAGAGAATCATTGATCAGTTGCCTCCTGCATGCCCCCTGTTGGGAATCGAGCCCACAACCCGGGCATATGCCCTTGACCAGAATTGAATCAGGAACCCTTCAGTCTGCAGGCTGACACTCTATCCACTGAGCCACCCCGGCTAGGGCAGCAGTTACCAACTGGTGATACGCGGACCACTGGTGGTCCGTGAGGTCCGAAAAGTTGGCGACCGCTGAGCTAGGGCACTCTTCAGTTTAATTCATCATTTCAACTCCATTATGAATATCGAGGCCAGGACAGACTCATTTCTAACACCACTAATCCTGGTCTATAGAATCCTGTACAGACTCCCGTCCACCGTTAACAGAAGCAATAAAGACACCACTGCGGTCCTCCGGGCGGCCTCTGTCGGGCCTGTGATGGGACCAGCTAGATACCTCAGCTGTAGAGCAATCGGGTGTGAAAATGGATTCTCTAAATCAAACCCCTGATTTGACAGATAAGGAAACTGAGGCTTGGCAGGTGAAGTGGCTCATGCAGGGGTTGGTAAACCACCCAGTTGGGTCAGATGGGGCGTAGTTCAAGTTCCTGCTCTAATTCACTATGGCAGCCGCACTGGGGCTCACACCAAACAGCAGCTAAGGGTGCTTTAGGTTTTTCCCTGCATTGTACATCCCCACACCCACCCACCCCGTACACACTCCCGTCTAAGCCAGGAAAACGGGTGCAAGGTAGGAAGCCAACGAGAGAAAGGGTTCCCTGACAGCTGAAGCAGACTTTGGTGCAGGCAGGTTCTGTGACTGAGCGGAGGCCACGGTGCTGGGAGCGTGTCGGGGGTGTCACCCACACAGCCTGTGTCCCCGGAGCGGTTTCTCCCTGGGCGCTCACGTTCTGCACGTCTCTGACGTTTCCCATGCAGGGGGTGTGAGTGCCCGCAAAGCCCCCTTCCACCGCAGGGAGCAGCTGCTCTCTGCAGGCGCTTGTCAGTGGCAAGAGCCGCCCAGCCTGCTGCCCTCCCCCCACCCCCATCTCCTCTCCAGGGCGCACCCCTCACCCTCCTGTGGTTCTTTCAGGGCCCAGGAGACCTTCATGCAGTGGGACCAGTGCCGCCGCTTTTACAACTTCCTCATGGCCGACAACATGAAGA
Organism: Corynorhinus townsendii; assembly: GCA_026230045.1. Taxonomy (NCBI): domain Eukaryota; kingdom Metazoa; phylum Chordata; class Mammalia; order Chiroptera; family Vespertilionidae; genus Corynorhinus; species Corynorhinus townsendii. The sequence continues at coordinate 7,542,133 of JAPDVU010000017.1, forward strand.
AGATCATCCTGTCTCACAGGTGCGCCACCCCACCCCCCCCCCTTCCTCGGCTCCTCTGGGCGTCGCTGAAGGCCAGGACTCTGGTTCTCCAGGGGACATAAAGGGGCGGGGAGCTGCCGGTGCTGCTGGCTGCTGACATCATTCCCTGTGAACCCACGAGGAGAGCCGGCTCCCACACCTGTCCTTCCCAAGCCCAGGCCCCCTGGGGCGGCTGGATAGTGTCCAGGAACCTCTCTCCGTAGGACGCTTTGTGTTTGGGGTCTTGGGCGCCTGACCGAGCCGCAGTGTGACAGGAGCCCAGCGCCTGGTGCCCCCTGTGGTGCCAGATCTCGTGCTCCCCCGGCCCCTCCTGCTCAGGGGCCTCTGGGCGGCTAGCCCTGGCCAGTGCTCAGAGCAGGCCCCGTGCGGGAGCTCTCGGGAATATGAGTGTGACTCATCGTTACGATTATCTTCTGGGTCCCAGAGCCGGGCACATAACGGGCTCTCAAAAATACATTTTTAGGGTGTTTGAGCACCATCCGGGAAAAGGCACCTTGACTGAATGATCAGTTACTGACCCTCTTTTTCTCAAGGAACCACACAGCCAGCTGGGCTCCTGTGGATGGGTTCACGTGGCGCTGGCCTTGACCCTTCATGTCATCCTGACTAGAAATGATTACTCTCCTGGGTACATATTAGCTTTGTAGCTAACACGTGGGAGAGCCGTTAACCCATTAACCGCCACGCGTCCAAAACGGGAACCATCCCCACACGCCACGATATTTTGAATTTAATTTAAAAAAATCAATTTGCAATGAGTATTACAAAAATAAATATATCGCTCCCACTTCGGGTGTTCTTGAATATTTTCAGCTGAAAACTCTCATGAAAAATGATTTTAAAGTTGGTCAGGACTGCCACTTAGGGAAAACATTTTTTTTTTAATAGACGCGCGTGGCGTGTGGAGAAGGTCCGCCGCTTGCGTCTACGGACGCTTATGGCGTACAATGGGTTAATTTGCCCGCATGCTAACCGGGTTACCCACTCTCTTCCTCGGTAAGCGGCAGAAACAGCTCGTAAAAGGAAGGGGTTCTGCCAGAGGGGCACCCTCACCGCCACCGTAAACACGAGGCCTCGCTGTTTGGTCCACTGGCCGCCGCTCGCAGTGTGATTGCCCACCCCTGGTCACAGTCCCCCGGGCTCAGCCCCGATCTGGAGTTTGTCTAGCGGCCCCTGGGAAGGAAAACGAGGTCCTGACACCCATCTTCCCGCAGGTATTCCCAAGTCAACAGCGCCAGCTCCTCCTCGGAGACATTCTGAGGGCTGGAGGCATCCGTATCTAACTGCCCCGGATGCGCGCTGTCCCTGCCCCCGGCCGTCTCCGGGCCGGGAAGCAGGCTTGGCTGCGGTTCTTGTCTGCTGTAGCATTTTTTTAAATTAAAAATGGTTTCCAGCTGCGCTTCAGAGTCCCTGGCGATGAAATGGGAGGGTGTTTCCAGTGTGCGTGGGATTGGCTTGCTTTCTCACCCGCGTGTCCTTCTGTTTGCCTCGTGTCTCCCTCTAGACAAGCTCTGTTCGGAGACCATGTGAAGAAGCCGCAGACCCTGGAGGACTCGGACTTGAGCCGCCTCTACATGGCCACGTCCCTGATGCAGATCGACGACAACGTGATGAGGTGGGTCCTCGAGCGCTCGGGAACGGGGCCAGGCGGGAGGCCGCCGGCCAGCGCTGTCCAGAAGCGGCGGCTGGGGCGGAGGCGGTGCGGGGGGGTTCTCTGCCCCCTTTAGTGCTTGGGGCTTTTTGCTTCCCCACCCCTGAATACATGTCCAGTGTTTCAAAACAACAGAAGAAGAGGGGGGAAAAGACAAAAACCCCCACAGATTTCACAGCAAATGAAAATTGTAGCTTCACTTTGAAAATAGGAAGAGGATCTGCCCCCTCATTCTGCATCCCTGCTGGAACTGGGCTGGAACTGGGGCTGGAACTGGGGCCTGGGCTGTCACACCCAAGCTGCCCACAGTGCTCCCCCTGCCTGTGTGCTCCACACCGGCAGGGCTCAGGCGCCACACCCCTGCATTTGCAGGGGAGGGAAAGGAAAAGGAAGTATTTCTTGTCCCTGCCCCTCTAGGCCACCGAGGTCGACACCCTGACAGTGTCCTCCTTCCTGGTGCCAATAGTTTCTGATGGACATTAGTCTTAACCGGGAAAGGTCCAGTTGATCTCTGACCTCATCAGTCTCCCTTTTTTTACATCCCCCTTCTTATTTAATGATCATTTGACAACTGTAGGCCTGGTCTAGGGCAAGCTTAGGTTCATTCAATAGATAGGCACTCCCTGGCCAGTTTGGCCCAGTGGATAGAGCATTGGCCTGTGGACTGAAGGGTCCCAGGTTCGATTCTGGACAAGGGCATGTACCTTGGTTACAGGTTCCCCGACTCTGGTCAGGGCACGTGCAGGAGGCAACCAATCGACGTGTCTCTCTCATCGATGTTTCTCTCTGCCTCTCCCTCTCCCTTCCCCTCTCTCTAAAAATCAATGGGAAAATATCCTCAGGTGAGGATTTAAAAAAAAAAAGGGGGGGGGCAGGAAGTAAAGACTTAAAAAAAAATAAAAGATAGGCAGGGTACTGACCTGAGCTTACAGGATCTGCACTTGCCCTTCTCATGGGCTCTTAGTCACCTTCTTACACCAAGTAACCTTGAAAGATGCCTGTTGAGAAACAGGAAATTGCTGGTGTGTTAGAAGGCGAGAATGACTTCGACCCACCCTCACTTCAGACGGGTGTGTCTAATGAGAGCAAACAAACAAACCCCAAGCTCATTGCAGTTCCCTGTCCATCTTCTGAGTTTTGTGAAGCCCAAGGAGAAGGTTCGTCAGCTCTCCCTGAAGCGCCTCCACCCTGACAGTGCTGGGTAGTGGCAGTTCGGCTGATGTTCCCCATTGGACAGGCTCTTCCGAGGCCCGCACGAGTGACCCCGAGGGTGGGAGGGCTTCCCGGCCCCTGAGACCACAGGGACTGGTTTCGGGAAGACAAGTCCTGGAGGAGAGCCCAGCGCCTCCCCTCCCTGGGGGGAGGCGATCCTGATAGTCCAGCCTGAGCTACCTGGGTCCTTCCGGGCAGAGAGGTGCCCGCATCCTGGTGGGGAAAGAGATCCACCGCTTTGGAGGAGGGAGGTGGGCGGGTGTCGTGAAGACCCGTCAGAATAGAAGCACCAGGCGCCCTGATGTGTGTCAGGGAGAGCTGAGGTTTTCAGAGCCTCTGGCGGGCGGACTGGCTGCTGGATCCGAGCTCCAGGCCGCCCAGAGCCGGGGCAGACCCAGCTGAAGGTTTGGTCAGCATCAGTTTCTGTCTGACTGCCCCGTGGCGGACGGAATCGGGGACTCGGATTCCCTCATTTCTCCTCGGAACCTGCGTCATTTCAGTCCACAGTGTCAGGGTTACTCTGCCACGAAGACTCTGTTGTAAAGAAAGTTCTAGTTAAGTGCCTTTGAATTTCAGTTTCTTAGTGTCCAGTGACATCTGGCTTTGCACTGCCTCGGAAGATGAAACATTGCCAATAATCACCGTGGGTAACACTTACTGAGTAATTTCTCTGGGCCGTAGCGGTGCTGGTACACACTGGAATGTCAGAAAGGTCACAGCGCCGTTAAGGCAGGCCCTGTCCTTCGCTCCGTTCACAGAGGACAAGCTCAGAGCGGTTACACCCTTTGCCTAAGGTCACCCGGCCAGTGAGTGGCAGGGTCAGGATTGGAACCCAGATGCCAAAGCCGGGGCTCTGAACCCTAACTCTGGTGCCGTGTATATTCCGCCGATGTGTCTGGCCGGTCAGTGCAGGGACCGGAGCGGGAGTGCAGTCCACTCCGTGTTCCCATCTGATGACACGTGTTGTTTTGTCCTTTTCCTGTGTGTGCCGCAGGAAGTTCCATGGCTACACCTCCCTGAAGGAGTATTACGAGGAGGAGAGCTGCATGCGGTACCTGCACAGGGTGAGTGGCAGCCCCGGCAATCATGTCCTCATCCCGCCTCCGCCCGGGGCAGCTCCCTCCTAACCGTCCCTGTTGGAAGCTCGGCCAGACCCTGGCTCAGACGGTCCAGCGGTTAACTTGGGTTAATTATCGAACCGAACCCTGTCCCTCTCCGACCCTGCCCCTCTGCCACCCTGCCCCTCTGCCACCCTGCCCCTCTGCCACCATGTCCCCTCCCTCTGCGACCCAGCCCCTCTGCCAACCTGCCCCTCTGCCACTATGCCCCTCTCCCTCTGTCACCCTGCCCCTCTGCCACTCTGCCCCTCTCCCTCTGCCACCGTGTCCCCTCCCTCTGCGACCCAGCCCCTCTGCCACTCTGCCCCGCTCCCTCTGCCACCCTGCCCCTCTGCCACTCTGCCCCGCTCCCTCTGCCACCCTGCCCCTCTGCCACTGTGCCCCTCTCCCTCTGCGACCCTGCCCCTCTGCCACCCTGCCCCTCTCCCTCTGCGACCCAGCCCCTCTGCCACCCTGCCCCTCTCCCTCTGCCACCCTGCCCCTCTGAGACTTCCATGTGTAATCCCTGTGCTGCCCTTCATGCAGGGCAGGACCCGGACCCTTCTTTGGACCTTGTGCATTTAGTTAGTGTGGTGCCTAGGGCTGAATTAAGAAGTCCTGCTGTGATCTGGTGATCACAGTAAAATAGGTATATTTCTCTGTCAAAGCAAGGAAGAATATGTCCGTTGACAAAGAGACAAGGTTTATGCTAATGCAGTTATAGCCGCTATAATGAACCTCGTGTGTATTAAATTAAGTTTGTGGCCAACATAACCCCCATATTTTTAAAAAATATATTTTTATTGATTTCAGAGGGGAAGGGAGAGATAGAAATGTCAATGATGAGAGAGAATCATTGCCTGGCTGCCTCCTGCACGCCCCCTACTGGGGATCAAGCCCATACCTGGGCATGTGCCCTGGCGGGGAATTGAACCCAGGACCCTTGAGCTCGCAGGCTGACGTTCTAGCCACTGAGCCAAACCGGCTAGGGGAACCCTCATATGTTTTTGCCTGAACCACCACCACCGGTCTCTCTCATTCTGTGTTTGCACAACTGCTCTTTTTACTCCAACGTGGGAGTCCATTTACCCCTGACGATGAGCACCTGTTGGTGTGGCCCACCGCCCGCAGCTGAAGCAGGGACTTGTGGGCTGCCGTTCGGCCAGGTGTCATATCGGCTGCCCCTCCTGCTCAGCCTCACACCCAGGCTTCTGGTGTCTTCACGTGCACCATTACAGCACCGTGGAGCCGCCCAGAGCCAAGGCCAGGGACCCCAGCTTAGCACACGCAGGCGTGCACTCCTGGCATGGCGGTCCAGGGGTGTCCGAGTGCCCCATTGGCACACACCTGCCAGGGCCGGAGCCACAGCAGCAGCTGGCTATCCAGGGGACCAGGTGTCCTTCACCCACCTGTTCAGCACGCTGAGCAGGGACCACCTGCCCTCTTGTTCAGGGCCAGGTCGGGGAGTGAACTTGAACCGTGGATCAATGGGGTCCACAAAAGGGAAGTGGTCACTTCATTCTTCCTCTTTTCTTGGTTCAGATCTATGTGCCCCTCATGCTGGTTAACGCAGCCGATGACCCCTTGGTACATGAAAGTCTTCTAAGCATTCCAAAATCTCTCTCAGGTAAGTGTCTTTCCCTGCTGCTCCCTCAAGCACGCGGCAGACTGCCGGTCATTCTGTCCCCTTCACGTGCTGTCCCTCCTGGCGGTGCTCTTAGACCCGACAGTCCCAGGCTGTGTGGGGGCCTGGGCAGAGCCTCCCCGTGTCCATCCCGTGCAGGAGGCAGGCCCATCCCTTACATCAGAGACAAGAGCGGAGTCCCCCTGCGGCTCCGAAATTGTCGGCTCAGGGTTATGGCTCCATGAAGTCTGAGAGTTTGACTTAAAGAGATATTTACACTTCAGACTTGACCTGAAAAGCAAAAGATAAATAAATTAAAAAAAACCTCTCGTGACAGTCAGCCTCTCCATCTGCTTTGAGGATAAAAATATAAGCAACTGAAAAAGCAGGCTGTGGCCGGTGGGAGTGTTCTCCAGCGCAGGTAGGAGCTGAAGGAGAGCTAACGGGGTAGCAGGAGGAAACATACGTTTCCCTGCACGACCTCTGTATCATATGTTGCCCAGAGGAGAGAGGAATACCTCTGGTTCTCTCGTGACCCCAAGCTAGAAAGGTAGATACTCCAGCAGACAAGGACCCACGCCCACCTCCAGAGCGCTCCGGGGCACCACGCAGAGTGCGTGCCGCGCGTGGGATGGGATAAAGTCTCTCTCCTGTCACCCGCCCCCTCAGCCACGTGGGCAGCACACAGAGAAAGCAGTGTGTTTGCTTCCTTCCCTACACCCAGCCATAGCTCTGCCGCTGTGGCACAGGAACGTATGCAATAGTGACCGCAGGGACTGAGTACAGGGGGTCAGGCAAGAAAGGAGCCCCGGGAGCCACCCAGGGCAGCCAGCAGGGGGCGCTGTCTGTGACGCCCCAGGAAGACGGCTGCTCCCGTGGCTGGCGTTCCGTGCTGGCTGTGCTAGCAAGCAGCCTCACTCACCAAGACCGAGCCGGTGCCACGCGCGTGTGGGCATCTTTAAGCACCGCGGCAGCTTTATGTTTCAGTCTTAGAAGATAAATGGCATGAAAGACCATCGACTCACTGAGTTGCCTTGTTCTCCAGTAAATGACCGTGTAAATGCTGTGCTGTGAGCCCTTCCCCGGACCCCGCCCTCCCGCAGCATCAGCACCGCCTGGGAACTCGGCTCTCACTGCCCGGGAAAGCCGCGCCTGCGTTTGAAGGCGATATCCCAGGGTTTCCGATGCACAAAGTTGGGGCATGCTTGGCTGTACAGCCGAGTCATTTGGGGAGATTTAGCAGCTGCAGCACCTGGTTCCCCCTCCCCCCCTCCCCCACCCCAACTGAGATCCTGATGTAACTGGTCTGGAAGCTGCACAGTGATCTTTTTTTTTTTAATATATATATTTTTTATTGATTCAGAGAGGGAGAGAGAGAGATAGAAATGATGAGAGAGAATCATTCATCGATTGGCTGCCTCCTGCAGGCCCCCTACTGGGGATCAAGCCCACAACCCGGCATGTGCCCTTGACCGGAATCAAACCCAGGACCCTTCAGTCTGCAGGGCAACGCTCTATCCACTGAGCCAAACCAGCTAGGGTCCTGCACAGAGATCTTTCCAAACCCCTGTGTGCTACCATGCAGATCACACTTAGATCTCCAAGGCTCTGCTCCAAGCCAAGCTGCTCTTCTCCAACCTGCTAGGTCCCACTGTTGTGCCTGCAGTCTCCCTCCTACGGAGGTGAATGAGGCAGTGAGTAGAGGTCGGATGCCCTTGTAGGTGACCTTGGCCTGTGAGGAACACCCGGGCCACCTGGCCAGCTCGCGTCCGCACCTCCTGCCGCGGAGCTACCCCGAGGACAGGGACTCACGGCTGCCTTTCCCCTGCAGAGAAACGGGAGAACGTCATGTTTGTGCTGCCTCTGCACGGGGGCCACCTGGGCTTCTTCGAGGGCTCCATGCTGCTGCCCGAGCCACTGACGTGGATGGACAAGCTGGTGGTGGAGTACGCCAACGCCATTTGCCAGTGGGAACGCAGCAAGTTGCAGTGCGCCGACGCGGAGCAGGTGGAGGCCAGCCTGGAGTGAGGCCCCCGGACTCTGGCGCTCCAGCTGCCCTCCTTGAACTGGCGTCCCTCACCGGCTGTTCAGGTCTCCCCCTCCCTCAGTGACCTGGATCTGACCTCACACCGTCAGCGGGGGCCACCACCGGGCACACCTGGCTGGGGGTGGGCGGCTGCCCCGGGCGCTCCGGTAGTTCCTTCTTTTCTCCATGGCACTGTTAGCCATGGTGACAAGCACCAGGCAGCCTCTCAGCCTCCTGTCCAGTTTCGCAGCATCATCACGATTGCTTTTCAGCCAATCACATCTAGTTTCCCTATGAAAAATGTGTCAGGACAGCAGCTTTGCTTTGCCAATCAAAAGGCTCTCCCCAAGAACAATGAAGGACGCCTGTTATTTGGTGGTGGCCATATGTGTCCTTGTGTAGACCGGAAAAGCGCTCACCAAGCCAGGCCCCTGCCGGAAATGCAGGCCACCTCCGAACCTGGGGTCCCGGGGCTCCCGGCCGCAGCGTGGCCTCTTAGGGCCAAGAAAACCCCCTTGATCACAAGCCAAACTTCTCCCTCGCTCTCTCCTAGGACAGTCTCCCAGCCCCTTGCTGGTGATGAGAGTGACCTGGGGCGCTTATTAAAAATTCAGCCTCCCAGGTCCCTCCCCAAGGAGAAGCCAATGCCGCGGGCCTGGGAAAGGGCCTGGGGATTTTAATTTTTGACAAGTGCCCCCGGTGATCCTCATCGCCAGGCAAACTGGGGCAATGACTGTCTGCAGGGCCTTTAAATTAGAAACATCTCCATAGCTCTTTTTATTAAAATCCATAGTCGGAGGTGTCACCCAGCTCCCAGGGACCTCCAAGGCCTGTCGTGCACAGCTACCCCCTGTGACCACACCCGACTCTGCTTCTCACTGGCTATATGACCCTGGAAAGGCCCCCTTGAACTTGAGCTTCCTCGCCTGTAAAATGGGGCACTTGGTCCAGGTAGATTGCCGGCCGAGATCACTACCCATCCTAAAATTCAATGACAAACTCACTTTCCTGAGGTTTGAGAGACTGTCCCTCCAGGGGGGCCTGGGAGCTGCCCTCCAGTCTAAACACGTAGGTGTCATCATTTGCCTTTGTTTGTTTGTTTGCTTGTCTGTTCCTCATGTCATATAAAGCCGTTTGTGGGGCCTTGTTTTATTATGCACTCATTTGTAATTTTATTTTTTAACTGAGATCTCTCCAACTCTGGCTTTTGATACCAAACAACTCAAAAGTTGGACCTGAGTTCGGAGAAAGACCTTCCCAACCCAAGAAGGTGGTGTTCTGCAAGCAGATTCTTAACTTAATGGCCTATTGTAGTCTATAGAGGTCTCTCCTAAGGTGTCTTCCCAAATGAAATTGTCACTCTTAAGTTCAAGTACTTCTCTCCAGTCCTGTGGTACTTGAATGTCTAAAAACCCTGCACTTTGAAAAATCTGCAGTTGCTGTCTGGAGCGAAATGGAACTATGAGAGAAATTGCCTGGATGCTTCAGAATGTTCCCTGCTTCATCTCCTTTGCTCCGGGGCAGACAGGAGTAGGAGAAGTGGGTCCGTGTGACCCCTGTGGCCGCAGGTGGACATAGTTTGAGCATTGGTCCAAGTGACTGTGACAGTGATGTCCGTGACCTGGAGAAATTATTTGCTGACAATCACTAGATCGAACTAACGAATAACATCGAAAACAGCCATTATCTCAAAAGATGACCATTTCTGTGGTCCGGACTTCGCTGTGGTCTATACACACCAAGCTTGTCCTGGTGACTCCCCGCCACCAAGTGGTTCTTTTGCGAGTGCTTTTCCTTTCCGCGTAGTTTTAGCACAAAGTGGCACTTTGCCATCTAACGGTCCGTTTGGAAGCGTGCCCTTTTCCCCTGTCACTTCCCCGCCACCTGACAGCCACAGCTGTGATCCAGAAGATTCTTAGTCGTAGTCCCACGACTCCCTTCATTTCTTAAGACTTTCTGTGAAATGCAGTAACTTAATAGGTGTGTGTGATCATCTGCTTGTCATTTGCCCGGGTCCCCGCTCTTGACCTGTTCTGAGGAAGTAGTGGCCAGGTACCAGCTCCATTCGGGAAGAGAAAAGACAGTGCTGCTGTCACCCCCCGGGGTGCAGGGGACAGAAGTCCTTAGAGCCTGGTCTGCAGTCCGGCCCAGGTGTCCCCCCTGGAGGCGAGGAGGGGGAGAGGCAGGGTTTGGGGCACCTCCTGTTGCCACCCGACCGGAATTCACCCCCCCCCCCCCCCGGCGCTGCGAGGGCAGTGGCCCAGCTGAGTTCTTTTCAGTGTGTGACTCTGAATGGCACTCACACGAAGTCCACTGAAGGCCTTTGTTCAGCGCCAGGCTCTCGGGCATGGAAATGAGAGGGTGGCTGTGGCCGTCTTAACAGGGACATGCTTGTTTGCTCTGAATGAGCGCACAGGGCATTGAACCGGCAGAGATGCGAACCCGCCTGGTAAACAAGGGAGCGGTACTTTGTATGTAGGTCAGCTTCCTCCTCCCTCCCGCTTCCCTTCGCTTTTCTTCCGAAGTCATTCATCTCTGATGGCGATGGGAGTGCTCTTCTGGCTATTAAGGCCCCACTTGGGCGAAAACTAGAGCTTTTGAACATTCTATTCTGAAATCAGATTAAGGATATAAGTTGCAGGGACCCAGACAGTACCATCGCAGGAATGCCAAGGAGGAGGGGTGCCCATGTCCCTCCTGGTTGGACCCCCTGCCCCCTAAACAGTTTGAAGACACTGATGAGTCACCGATTCGAGTCAAATTAGGATTTTCTGAAAAGTGGTGCCAGGTCTCCTTGACGCACTTCTGCTAGAGGGCATTGAACAGCCTTGAAGAAAACCCCTTGCCCTGGCCAGTTTGGCTCAGTGGATAGCGCGCCGGCCCGCGGACTGAGGGTCCCGGGTCCCGGGTTCAGTTCTGGTCAAGGGCACGGACCTTGGTTGCAGGCTCCCGGCTTTGGTCAGGGGCAGGCGGGAGGCAACCCATCGATGTGTCTCTCTCACATCGGTGTCTCTCTCTGTCTCTTTCTCTCCCACTCTCTCTGAAAACCAATGGGAAAAATATCCTCCAGTGAGGATTAAAAAAAAAACACAACCATCACTCTCTGATGTGAGTTTGCACCAGGGACTCCAGGGCGGCCTAGAGAGGAGGTTGTGTGTGGCCCCTGTCCTTGTAAGCGCTCTGCGGCGTGGTGGGGGGCCTGTGACAGACCGCATGAGGGAAAATGTGCCTGAAAGGAGAGCGTCCCTTTCTGGGCGTGGTGTTAGGAAGCAGGGTGCAGGGGACCTGGGTTCCTGTGCCACCTGTCCCTCATTCACACTGGATGGGGGGCAGCTGCTTCACCTCCCTGAGCCCCAGTGATCCCAGACCAAGCATGTCAAAATCAAGACCAGCAGGCCACATGCCTCGAGGCGTGTAATCCCACAGGCCGCGAGTCTGACATGCTTGTCCCAGACCGTCTCTAAAGCCACGCATCTACGTGCACGTCGTTTTCCCGAACGCTCCCACAGGCCTTCTGCAGCTCTTGCTTTAGAATCTGGTGAGTCAGGGCCCCTGGCTCACCGTGTAGGGCCGGGGGAGGGAGCTGCTGCCTTCGGCTCTGCGGGTGAAGACCCTAGCCCTTGCCCTTGCCCTGTGTCTTCGGCTGCTCTTCAGCGTCTCCATCCTCATCTCAGTGTCTTGCTGTCCCGAGGCCGGGCCGTGTGACCAGGACAGGTGCAGCGCTGGCAGGAGGCAGATGCCCCATCTTTCCGTGTGACTCAGGCAGCGCGGTGCGACATCCTTCCAGCTCCGGCCTCATTCAAGCCCGGCTCCCGGGGAGGGCAGCCGAGCGTATGCGCCTGGCGTCCCAATGAGAGCGCGCTTTGTCGCCGTGTGACTTGCGGGTCGTTTCGCCAGCTCCCGGGGGACAATGCGTGTGTTCTTGTTTGTTGTTTGCCGGGCAAGCCAGATGTCTGGGCTGTGAGGGGCCCTTCTTTCCCTGGGGCCTCGGTCCTGGCTTGGAAGGAACATAAAGATCGCTGACACCTCACATTGAGTTCTAAGTTGCTAAGAAGCATTTGCCTGCAGCATCCACCCACAATATCATCTGGAACCCCTTTCTCTGACCAGAAAGCCTTAACTTGAATATCCCCCCCCCACCCACCCCACCCCCCGTATTCCCCAATATCGTGGCATCGTAATTCAAATCCTTCCGCTGAGGGAGTTTGAAGCGAAGCCACAAGCAAAACCAGAGCATTTCTCCGTGTGGCCTGTACACGCCTTCTTACGTTAGGCACCCCCACCCCTCGGCCATGGGGGACCCAGAACCTGCCAAATGCCCCCTCTGACGCCTTTCCTCCTTCGTGGCCTCTTGTTCAAAGCCACTCTGGCTTACTTGGATGCTCCAGAGGCCGTGATAAGTGGCCTGTCCGTGGCGTGCAGAGGCCCAGCAGGGGAGGGGAAGGTCAGAGAACCTCTGTCGCCTAAGCAGAGGGAGGCACCCCCCTCTTCCTAGAGGAGGATTGCTTTTGCCAAATTGTACCTGAGGCTAAAGGAAGGGGAAGCGGCCCTGCTGGCAGTGGGGCTGGGATGTTACCCAAAACAAAAGCAGCTGCCTCCTGCCCGCGTCGCCGCAGCCGGGCCTCCTCGGAAGCAGGCTGCGGAGTCCAGCTCGCCAGCCATTCCCCACTTCCAGACAGCGGACAGCTGCCCCTCTGGAAGCGTTAGCCTCCCGCCTCCTCCATGTTTTCTGAGCGGTTTTTCCTGGCACGTGCGTGAGTGTCTCTAATAAATAAGCTGACATTCACTCCTTAACTGGCAGATTAAGCCTTTCAGCTGGACTCCTCTGTCAATTAGTAATGAAATCTATATCCTACGTTCTCCCCCTCCGGGTCCCCATAAGCCAAGAAATCTATTGCCGTAAGTTGGGAACAGCCCACTTATCGTACCTGCAGAAATACCCTCGTCTCGATGGGCATTCTCCTCCCAGACCACCCACGTGGAGCAGTCCCCAAGCCGTGGGTGTGTGGGGCCAGGCTTCCCTGGGTGTAGCGTTAGGTCCCGTGTGGTTTGTACTTTGGCCTCGTTAGTTCCCCTGAAGCACAAGTCCACCTAGAGCCCTGTCCCCTCTGCACCCCAGCTCCAGGTGAGCTGGGCCCGTCCCACTGTCTCAGGAAGACCGGCACTGTACCTGAGCTCCCACGCCTGCCACTGCAGCTGCCTTAGCGACACCCCCGGGGCGGGAGGGGCGGGAGCCCGCGTGTGCCTCCCCCTGGCCCGCTTAAGACTCCCGTCGGCCGCCCTCTTCCCCCTCCCCCCCCCCCCCCCCCCCGCAGATCTGCTTCCAGGTTGGTTTTTGACCTTCACATTTCAACGTTCCCATTCCTGATCTGTTTTGTTTCATTTCGTGTGAATTCTCCGGAAACTTCACATCGCTGCCCTCAAAACCATGCCTTTCTGCGTTTGTGTTCTAAAAGCCTCGTGCTGGCGGCGTTTGGGGGGGACACACGGGACCCTCCAGCACCGAGGTGTTTAACATCTGCAACTAGCAATGCAACTTTTTCTAAATGCCGAGGATCGTTCCCTTTGTGAAGAAACCATACTAAACCGTGACGTCCTTGACCGTTTTATGTTCTCCTCTTGCGTTGGGTCCTATTTTGATTCTGTGTGGTGGTAAACAAAGATCATGACAAGTGAAAACTAATTTTGTTATCTTGGATTCAATGTAATTTCTTTACTTAAAAAAAATAAAATAAAAGACTAAAAACGTGGCGAGGCTGCGGGTTTTCTGTATGGTGGGCGTTTTATATTTAAAAGGGTTCTCTGCTGTGTCTTCGCCAAAGTGTGAGCTTGAAGGAAGTGGGCCAAACGGCAAGTTCTCGTGATGACTGGTTTGTTTAAAAAAATATTATTGATTTCAGAGAGGAAGGGAGAGGGAGAGAGAGAAACATCAATGATGTGAGAGAATCGATTGGCTGCCTCCTACATGCCCCTGGACTGGTGACTGAGCCCGCAACCCGGGCATGTGGCCTTGATAAGGATCAAACCTGGGCCCCTTCAGTCCGAAGGCCGACCCTCGATCCACTGAGCCAAACCAGCCAGGGCTCATGACGACTGATTTTAACCCAGCCTTGCAGATACGGGGGAATGACCAGCCCACGGGCGTCTCTACCAGTACAAGCCCGTCTCTCCAGGCAAGAAAGCCGAGGCCTGAGATAAGTGAGAAACCAGCGTTTTAATCAGCACAGCGAACTGCGTAGGCGAAATGTGCGGTGAGAGATAAGTGGAGGTTGCCATGGCTGATTCGCGTGCTTTTCCAGTGGAGCTCTTTGAACAGAGTGGGCGGACGTGACCTGAAGTGAGATGGTCCTGGGTTGGTTGAGTGCTGGCGGAGTTCTCTTCTCCTTGGTATCTGTCTGAATCCAAGCTCAGGTCCCCCCGGGCCGGGCCACGAGAACTCTCCATGCTCCCCACCCCGGGAGCCTGCACTCAGAGTTGGCTCCCCTCTTGGCCAGGCAGAACCTTTGGCCAGCTCTGAGCGGCGGCAGCCTGAACCCGGCGGCCCATTTCCCTGCCGAGACCTCCACCCACCTTAACCAGCTGCCTCCATCAGCTAACACAGCCTCCCCCGAGGTCCGCATGGGGTGGCAGAGATGCACCATTCAACCTCCCAGCTCTCCCTCTGCTCACACTCCTTGGACGAGGCAGAGTCCCTGCTTCATCCCACGTCTCCAGAAAGGAAGCGGTTCTGGGCAGCTCATGGTTGTCATTTAAGTTCTGTCGTCCTTCCCATATTGGGTGGCTTTCAAAGGGTATCTTATTGTCCCTCTTCCTCTCTTTTTAAAATATCTTTTTGTTGATTTCAGAGAGGGAGAGAGAGAAACATCAGTGATGAGAATCACCCATCAGCTGCCGCCTGCACGCCCCCCACTGGGGACCGAGCCCTCAACCCAGGCATGTGCCCTCACCGGGACTCAAACCCTGACCCCCAACCACTGAGCCACACTGGCTGGGCCCCGCTTCCTCTCTTACTATTACGGTGATGGTGGCCACCTGTAGGAACCCAGCGCGTAGGCAGCTGGGATGCTGTGAGGCTGAGCATGTCAGATTTAACATTAGCATTCATGGTCTTGGGACACATTCTCGCAAAGGCGACAGGGAAGGTCTGGCCCAGCCCGCCCACCTCTTCCCTGCTCAGCTTGTCTCTGAGCGGGAGGGGCAGTACCAGGGCATGGCCAGCAGGGGGCGGTGCCAGCCCACAGTCAGCAAACTCACTTGTCAGCTCCTGGCTGCCTTAGCTTCAGATGTTGTAGGAAAGCCCGAGGCTATGGAGTAGCGCCACTCTTTTTCGGCATGCTTTTGCTGGAGAGGCCCCACAGACAGGAGGAGGGGGACACAACTGCCCGTCGCTGCCCGCATCAGCCTGCACCTGACTGAGGGGAGCAGGCCACCCCAAGATGGAGCTGCTGCAAGACTGCCTCCAGCCTGGAATTGCACGTGGGAAGCCCTCACTGCCTACTGGCCGCCGAGGTTCCGGTGCCCCGAGATCACTGGCGCTTCTATCCCCCTCCTAGCCTGTTTTCACGGCTCTAAGTAGCAAAACTCCCTTGCAAAGGAAATCGTTATGAAACTTAGTTTCACACAAGCCATTAGCCCAAAGCTTCAAAGACAGTAAGAATGTTACTGTCCCCAAGTCATCATCTTTTTTTTTCTGTAATTGCATCTTTGTTTTCTTGGTTTGAAGTATTACAAATAGTAGTACCTGTATCTCCTTTTTTCCCTCATTGACCTCCCCCCGGCCTCCCCTACCCCCCAGTACATGCCTTCACCTGCCCGCCCCCCATCATCTTTAAAACATCATTATTATCATTTTTTTTTTTAATCCTCACCCAAGGATATTTTTCCATTGACTTTTAGGGAGAGTGGAAGAGGGAGGGAAAGACAGAGAGAAATATCAATGTGAGAAACACATCGATTGGCTGCCTCCTGCACGCACCCCGACCAGGGCCCGGGCTGGGGAGGAGTCTGCAACTGAGGTCCATGCCCTTGACCAGAATCGAACCAGGGACCCTTCAATCTGCAGGCTGACGCTCTATCCACTGAGCCAAACCGGCTCGGGCCCCAACTCTTCTTGTTCAAGCCAACTCCCCCTGGTTTGCTGCCTCCGGACTTAGGAGGAGGGTGATGCTCAGGGAGGGTCAGGGGAACCAGGGTCCCCACAGGCAGCCCTTTTCCCAGCCTCTGGGTCCGGGGCACCGGGGAGAGGCCCAGGGATGCTAACTACGGGTCAGAGGGCAGGGGTGTCCTCAGAAGGCCGTGTTCTCGGCATGGGCCCGGGGACCAAAGAGCTGCTCAGCAACCACCTTGCCGTCATACTTGGGCAGGGTGCCCCCAAAGTCGGTGGGCAGGATGTCCTTGTCAACCTCCTGGAAGAAGCCGGAGAGGTCATCTCCGTGGACAAAGACCTGCAGGAAAGCAGAGACAGAGCTGAGCTGGGGGGGCCCTAGGATGCCCTCATCAAAAGGCACCAAACAGCCCTAGCCAGTTTGGCTCAGTGGATAGAGCGGTCGGCCTGTGGACTGAAGGGTCCCAGGTTCATTTCCGGTCAAGGGCACATGCCCAGGTTGTGTGCTCAATCTCCAGTAGGGGACATGCAGGAGGGAGCTGATCAATGAATCACTCTCCTCATTGATGTTTCTTTTTTTTAAATATATTTCTTTATTGATTTCAGAGAGGAAGGGAGAGGGATAGAGAGATAGAAACATCCATAATAAGAGAGAATGAATCGAACCTGTGACCCTTCAGTCTGCAGGCCGATGCTCTATCCACTGAGCCAAACCGGCTAGGGCTCATCATTGATGTTTCTATCTCTCCCTCTCCATTCCTCTCTGAAAGAAATAAAAATAAAAATCACCAAACATATCG
This sequence comes from Corynorhinus townsendii, assembly GCA_026230045.1. NCBI lineage: Eukaryota > Metazoa > Chordata > Mammalia > Chiroptera > Vespertilionidae > Corynorhinus > Corynorhinus townsendii. The sequence continues at coordinate 7,558,686 of JAPDVU010000017.1, forward strand.
CCTGGCTGGCGTGGCTCAGTGGTTGAGCAGCGACCTATGAACCAGAAGGTCACGGTTCGATTCCCGTCAAAGGCACATGCCCGGGTTGTGGGCTCCATCCCCAGTAGGGGGCATGCATGGGGCAGCTGATCAATGATTCTCTCTCATCATTAATATCTCTCTCTCTCTCCCTTCCTCTCTGAAGTCAATAAAAATATACTTTTTTAAATCACCAAACACCTGAGGCACACCAACCCCACAGAAGAAATGGATGGAGGACAGCAACCACTGTGTGTGCCACCTCTCTGCCTAGTGACAGCCTTCTCTGCAGTCCTCCTCATGTTGTCTGCGGGATCCACTCAGTTCAGGACTACCGGCAGAGTCTGAGGAGGGCTCAGGTGGGGTCTCCTGTGCCCCCACCCTCGCCCCTCCTGTCTCAAAAAGCCTTTCCTCCCCATGCCCTCGCCGGTTTGGCTCAGTGGCTAGAGCGTCGGCCTGTGGACTAAAAGAGTCCCGGGTTCGATTCTGGTCAAGGGCATGTACCTCATTGCTGGCGTGATCCCCCAGCCCTAGCCAGGGGAGGCAACCAATCGATGTGTTTCTCTCACATTGATGGATGTTTCCGGTTTCTCTCCGTTTCTCCTCCCTTTCACTCACTCTAAACATCAATGGGGAATATAGTCTGGGGTGAGGATTAACAACAACAAAAAAAGAAGACAACGCCCCATTCCACTCATCAGCCAATCACTGTGCAGCGCCCCTGCTCGCCCCGCCCCCGCGTGGGCAGCCTGCCATCACTCACCCTCTGGAGCAGCTTGCTCTTCAGGAAGGGCCTCACCACGTTGTAGGTGGTGGTGAAGTACCAGGGCTGGTGGATGAAGTGGATGGCCTTGAAGCGGGCTGGGAAGGAGTCCTGCGGGGACAGAGAGCGCCCCACCCCGCAGCCTCGATGGCCTGAGGTTGCCACTTACTCCCCCACTGCCTCTCCCTCCCCCAGGTCCCAGCCGCAGGCCACCAACGGGGGAGCCCTGGCTTCACCCCCAGCGGGGAAGCCCCGGAGGCCATGCAGCCCGGCCCTCTCCCAGCGGCTGCAGGAAACCTGGGGCTTCGGGGGAGTGAAGAAATGAAATGGTAGCCTTGCTGGGTTTGTAGGGGACCAGGCTTTTCAAACCCGCTGAGCAGACTGCAAACTGTCATAGACCACAGGGACACCTCTGTCATGCTCATTGTCCCCACCCATCCCTGCCTGCCTTCCCCAGGTGCACAGGCAGCGGACGTAAGATGCGCTCTAAGAAAGGACTCATGGCCCCGCCAGCGTGGCTCAGTGGTTGAGTGTCGACCTATGAATTAGGAGGTCACGGTTCCATTCCCCATCAGGGCACCTGCCCGGGGTTGCGGGCTCGATCCCCACTAGGGGGCGTGCAGGGGGCAGCTGATCAATGACTCCCTCTCAACATTGATGTTTCTCTCTCTCGCTCTCCCTCTCCCTTCCTCTCTGAAATCAATACAAAATATATATTTTTTGGGGTGGGGGAGGTCGGGGGGAGATCAATGGGGGGAAAAAAGGAGACATATGTACTACTATTTGTAATACTTAAAACAATAAAAAAATGGTAAAAAAATAAAAATTAAAAATAAAGATATCCGCTCCTACCAACAAAAAAATAGATATTTTTTTTTCCTTTTTTTTTATATATATTTTTTAAAAAGGACTCAGGACACTTACAGGAGTGTCATGGGTGTTAGTGATATCTTCACATTCAAAGAGACATATGCAGACAGAGTGAGATTTGGGGTCAGAAGGTATAAGTTCAAGTCTGGCTTCTGCCACGTTAGCGTTTTGTGACCTTGAGAAGTCACACACAAATCTCTGAGCCTTGTTTTCCAGGTTTTAAAATGAAGCTTGGATGCCTTCACCGGTTTGGCTCAGTGGATAGAGCGTCGGCCTGCGGCTCAAAGGGTCCCGGGTTCGATTCTGGTCAAGGGCATGTACCTCAGTTGCAGGCTCCTCCCTGGCCTGGGCCCTGGTCAAGGACATGTGCAGGGGGGCAACCAATCGATGTGTCTCTCTCACATTGATGTTTCTCTCTGTCTCTTCCTCTCTCTCTAAGAATCAATGGGAAAAATATCCTTGGGTGGGGATGAACAAAAAGATATAAAAATAAAAATAAAAAATGTGAAGAAAATGAGGCAGGAAGCAGCGAGAGGATGCTCTCTCCGGGTAGATGAACTAATGGCTGTGACTCCCTGGCTCACTGTTGATCACCATGCAAGTGTCTATGGTTGGTCTTGCCCTTTGTGGCACATTCTCAGCTCCCTGCCAGCACCGTTAAACCGGGACTCCGGGCCCCGCCTCCCGCCCTGTGACGACGGGTGCCCCCACTCGGCTGGGCTGGAGGCCTCACCTGGAGCATGTCCACCATCTTCCTGAGGTCGGCGGCCCGCAGCCCCGCAGCCTGCTGCAGCGTGAAGCCCTTGAAGTTCTCCACTATGCAGAAGCCATTAATCTGCGTCTCCTCGTTCTCCAGCAGCTTCTCCAGGATGAAGCAATACGCCTGCAAGATCTTGGCACAGAGGGAACAGGCTGCCAGCCCCGCCCGCAAAGACCAGGTCCTGGCGGGAGAACCGACTGGTACACCGTTATCGGAGGTCACTTGTCACCGGCTTAGAGCTGGGACACTCCCCCCACTGTGAGTGGGTTCCAAGAAATAATCGTGAATGTCCCAGCCATGGTTAGATGCCAGAGTGCTTATCCCTGTCCCTTTAAACTTCATTGCATTTGCCAAGGCTTTTTTAAAAAAATTTTTTTTTTATTGATTTCAGAGAGGAAGGGAGAGGGAGAGAGAGAGAGAGAGAAACATCAATGATGAGAGAGAATCATGGATCAGCTACCTCCTGCACACCCCTCACTGGGGATCAAGCCCACACCCCGGGCATGTGCCCTTGACCGGAAATCGAACCGTGACCTCCTGGTTCAGAAGTTGACGCTCAACCACTGAGCCACGCCAGCCGGGCAGGGCAGCTCTCTTCAGAGCCTGACCCTTGGCATCGCCTCCGTGTCAATGCAAAGAAGTCAGGCCGCCAATGAGGCTGGGGCCTGTGCTCTCCAGAACCCCTCCCAGCTCTCCTGTTCTCTCTGCGGCTCTCAGCTTTCAGCCTTGGGCAGCGCTGAGCCCAGCTCCTGGCCCACAGCTGTCACCCTGCTTGGCAGGGACACCAGGACCCTTGGCCAGCGGGCCCTGCCGGCAAAGCTGCTGCGTTTCCCAGCGGCCCTGGCCACCCTAGGAGTTCTCCCCCAGCTGGACAGGGCCTGGCGGCCTTGGCTGCCTGCCTCCCCCACCCCCACTTCGCCTGGGGAGGGGTGCTGAGCCAGGACTGAGAGCCCCACAGAGGCCAGGTCTGGGGGAGGGAGCCCAGCCCAGCCCAGCCCAGCCCAGCCCAGCCCAGCCTGGCTTTTGGGAGGGACTCGCTGACCTCTTCAAAGGTGATTTCTTCACAGTCCCAGTTCTCGATGTTGAAGAGCATGACCACACGGCCGTACTTGTCCCGACTGGAGAGGACGCCGGGGTAGCCAGCCTCGATGGTGCAGCGGACGGCCTCCAGGGACAGGCTGTCGAAGAGCTCGGGGTACTGCAGCCGGAAGTGCACGTAGCCTGGCGCAGGGAGAACAGAGGGGCCCCTCTGGGAGCCAGCCCGTCCTGGCCGAGAGGGGATCCCAGGGCCTGCGTAGGACCGAGCAGGACACCCCATCTCTGGGCTAATTGCCGGCGGGAATCAAGACTCTAGGCCGGAACATCATTGGTCAACGGCCCACCCCAAGCCCTAGCTGGTGTGGCTCAGTGGACAGAGCGTCGGCCTGCAGACTGAAGGGTCCTGGGTTCAATTCCAGTCAAGGGCACATGTCTGGGTTATGGGCTTGTCCCCAGTAGGGGGCGTGCAGGAGGCAGCCAATCCATGATTCTCTCATCATTGATGTTTCTCTCTCTCTTCTCTCCCGCTTCCTTCCTCTCAGAAATTAGTTTAAAAAAAAAAATCAAACCCTAAGGAGGGCACAGAGGCCCTAGCTTGAGCACCCGCGCCACCTCCACACCCATCTTGCCCATCCTGGACAGGTCCCGCCTCTCTGTCTCCCCCACCCAGCTCGGGGGGGACCAGGCCCAAGGAGGAGTTCAGGGAGCAGCTGCCAAGGGAATGCCGCTGACTCCTGCAGCCCTCCCAGCCCCCCAACGCCCCCATCACTCAGCCTTGGTCCTGCTGCTCCCTCCGCCCAACTGCTCGGCCCCCCAGTACCCCGTTTCCTTCGGGTTTGAGACCAGAGCCTCCCACTTTACATAAAAAAACTTCAACCCCTCAGTGCTTCATCCCCGCCTCCTCTATTTCCCCGTTATCCCCTCTTACTGTCTAACACTCTCAAGTCCTGAGCCACGCCGGCCAGCTTCCGTATTTTTACTTTATCTGCTTTACTATTTCCAGCATTAGAATGTGAGGGGCGTGAGGGCGGCCGTTCTTGTGTGCCTTATTCTCGGCCGCACCCTTTGGCCCAAACCAGCAGATGGCACACCCGGCACACACCTCTGGGGGAGGAAGGAAGAAGCAAGAACAGGAGACTCGGCCTGCAAAAGGCCTGCTCAGGACCCCGCCCTCCACCAGCACCACGGCCTCCATTTCCGGAGGAAACCTGTCTCCAGGGGCCAGCAGGGTCAGTCTTCGGGGCCCTGGCACCATCTTCTGTCCAACTCTCTGCATGAGCGTTAGGCACCTGCAGGGAGCCAGGCATCCATGCCCACCTTCCCCGCAGAGCCCCAGAGCCAACACCTAGCCTCGGGGGGCGGGGGACTCCTCTCCTCTTTGGGCACCCAATTTGGGGGATTCGATTATGGACTAGAGGGGCCACAGGCGAACCTGACAAGCTCAGGGGAGGCCTGCATGGCGGTCTTGCAAACGCAGAGACCTAAAGTCACCACAAAGGACAGTCTGAAATGAAACTTGAACTAAAAGCAGTGATGGTGGGCAGCCACATCCTAGGCCGGTATTGAAGCATAGTAACCTCCATCTTGTATAAAAAAAACTGCTGTTTGAATTCTCTGCTGTTGTTAGATAGTCCCTAGTCCTGTAAACTCTTGTCATCATAAACTCTGTCACTTTCAGACAGTCTGTTATTCTGTCAAATGACTTTGTTTTTAGCCCCAATAACAGAAAAAGTTAAACTTAACTGTCTGACCTTGCAAGCTAGCCATCCAATGTAATAGACTAAAGTAGACTAATACTGATAATAATTATGCCAAATACAAACTCATTATGTATTCAGGGTTACAGCAGGGTTATTGTCTGTAACAATAAGTCACACAGAGCCCTTTGTAACATCTGCAAGCAAAGAGGCTTGAAAAGTATAAATACGGAAAAACTTCCAGTATGCGCTGCTCAGAGAATTGGGAAAAGACACCTCCCTCTGGGCTGTGTGCAATAAAGGACTCCTAATTAACTGGCTCATTAAAGCATTTTGTGTCTCATTCGATGATTTACAATACAACATTATCTTCCCTGACAAGGTCAACCTTTACCTTCACTGAGCCTATCTGTCTTTTTGCATCTATAACAACACACCCTAGAAATGTCTGGGTAACTTGTAACGTTCCTTTTTCTGGACCCCCTGGGGCACGGCTTAATGTGCCTGGGCGCCAGGACAGAGACCACAATTTCCTTCATTATCATGTTCATTGTTCCTGCCTCCGCCTAAGTATGTGTCTATCATTGTACTTTTTATCCAATCCCAGCGGTTTCCCTGCTTTGCTTCCTCCTGCCTCTCAGCCTGTCCCCAATGGATTTCAGGTCACCCACCTACGTCCCTTCCTTTGATTGCAATGTATCAATACAGATGTAACCCGCCCTTCTCCGGAGCATTCTCTCCATCCGTTGAGGTTCTGCTTCCACAGTTTGGCTCAAATAAACTCACAAAAATTCTTTACAGGTTTGAATGTTTTGATGTTAACACGGTTCTCCTCATTGAGTCCTCAGACTGAGACAGAGGACAGGAGCCATAGCTCTAGGAATCTGGTCCTGTCCCATTCATTCATTGTCACAGCTGAGCGGGATCACCCACGTCTGACCGTTTTAGGGGTCAAGATAGGGAGGCTCAGAGCCACGGCGGGCAGGGAGTGGGAGGGAAGCAGAGGGGTCAGTCTGAGCTGTGGATTCGTGAGGGTCAACACCACCCTCAGAACCTCCTCTTCGCCCCCAGCCTTCCCAGCATGGGCCTCACCTCTGAGCAGCTGGTAGGCGCGCCCCACGTCGAACTTCCTGGCGCGGATGAAGCGCAGGAAGAAGGCGCTGTCCCTCCCCCGCACCTTCTCGGCCACAGCGAGGGCCAGCTCCTGCCCGGAGGCCGCCTGCTCCAGCACCAGCTCCTGCAGCTCCCGCACCACCTCCTCCCGCGTCTCCTCCCTCTCGTTCAGCTCGTCCTTGGCCTGGAACAAAGTCGGGTGGGAGCAGGAAGTCACGGGCAGGTGCTGTGCGGGGCGGGACACATGCACACAGGGCGAGACCTGGCAGGGGCAGCAGCTGGGCCCTCGCTGCTCCATCCACAGGGCAGCACCTGCTCGGGCAGCGCCGCGGACAACTGGTTGTATTTGGAGAAAATTAGGTTCATCTGCTCATGCTGGCTTCCTTGGGCAGAACGTAACCGAAGGTCTGACTGTCTCTCATCATAACAGCCTGCGCTTAGGGAGCCCCTGGTTAGCACTCTGCCAGTCCTTGAAGTACATTGTGTTTTCCACCCATGAACTAGGGAGATCACGGTTCGATTCCCGGTCAGGGCACATGCCTAGGTTTTGGGCTCGATCCCCAATGGGGGGGCGTACAGGAGACAGCCGATCAATGATTCTCTCTCATCATTGGTGTTTCTCTCTCTCCTCCCCCTCCCCCCCCTTCCTCTCTGAAATCAATAACAATATATTTTTAAAAAATAGTGTGTTTTTCAATCTTTGTCACAACCCATCACAGTAAGGTTGGTATTCTCCCCATTTTTCAGAGTGAGCAGACTGAGGTTCATAGAGTGAAAATATTCTTGCCCAAGGTCAGCCAGATAGAAAGGAGTGGAGTTGGGACTTAAAAGTCCTACTCAGGCTGGACTTTTATTCATTTATTTTTTAAAATATATTTTTATTGATTTCAGAGAGAGAGGGAGAGGGAGAGAGAGAAATGTCAATGATGAGAGAGAATAATCGATTGGCTGCCTCCCGCATGCCCCACACCGGGGACCGAGCTTGCAACCTGGGCACGTGCCTCGACCAGGAATCGAACCATGACCTCCAGGTTCATAGGTCAACACTCAACCACTGAGCCACGCTGGCCGGTCCAGGCTGGACTTTGAATCACTTGGCTCTGCTGCCTCCCAGGCTTAATTCTGATCTTTTCAAAAACAAAGATACCTGGCCGATGGCAGCCACCCCCCAGGCCCCAGAGCCTCACATTCCTCCCCTGGGTGGGGCTGGAGAACTCAGCTGGTCTCAAGCAGCCCTCCCCCTGGACAGCATGAGAGGGGAAGGCAAGGAGGGGAGTCAGGCCTGGGGGAAGCTTGGAGCACCTGTCCCTTGAGACGCCCAGGGGAGCAGAGATGGAAGCCAAGAGCCCAGCTCAGCTCAGCCCTGAGACATTCTGCCAACCTCTACAGGGCCCAGTTTGATCATTTCTGAGCTGGTCCAACAACTTTTTTTTAGAAGGCAAGACCAGAGAGGGAAAGCACTTTGCTCAAGGTCACACAGCAAGTTGGAAGTAGATCTGATTCTCAAACTCAGGCCTCTTGCCTATCCAGTGGGGACAGCAGTTGGATTCCTGCTGCCCAGGGCCACTTGCAAAGCAACGTTCCTGACCCGGCTGGTGTGGCTCAGTGGATAGTGTCGGCCTGCAGACTGAAGGGTCCCGGGTTTGATTCTGGTCAAGGGCACATGCCCAGGTTGCAGGCTTGATCCCCAGAAGGGGGCGTGCAAGAGGCAGCCAATCAATGATTCTCTCTCATCATTGATGTTTCTCTCTCTCTCTACTTCTCTCTTCCTCTCTGAAATCAGTAAAAATATTTTTTAAAAATGCAACGTCCCTAATATCAGAGTCTAGGATGATCCCTGGCCGGAGGCCCCAGGTCCCAGGGAGCCCTGTGGGTGCTGTAGACTTGAATAGGCTGGGTGATGTCTGGTCAGCCCAGCGGCTGCCAGGCCTGACCTCCAGAAGGGCCCCTAGCACAGGCCAGCCTGGAGAGCTGGGGCAGGATGCTTTCTCCAGCAGCGAGGAGGCCATCAACATCTACCCCTTGTTGCCTCCCTCACCTGCTCCCCCTCCCTGCAGCCAGGGCCACCTCACCTTCTGCAAGGTGTGTGGGGGCAGCTTGCTGCACTGGCCAAAGACAGGCCCGTGGTCCTTGGTTGTGAGCCGCTCCAGCCGGGCGCGCAGCTGCTGTTCCTCTTCAGGGACCTCGCGGAAGGTGCCCGCCTGAGCGGAGAGGCGACAGGAAAAAGCAGTGACAGGTTCCCATCAGCCTGAGCGAGCGGAGTTCATGGCCAGCTGGGACCCTACCCTAGGGCTCTGGCCCAAGGTGGCTGCTAAGTCTCCTCACTGTGGGCCCCAGAGCAGTTGTAGGGGAGAATGCTCATGGCAGACCAGGTGTGGAGAAGCAGGGAGGGGGCAGGGCAGGGGGAAGGTGGGTGGAGAGGAGCCCCAGGGCGCAGGGGTACTCACCCCCCCTGACATGCTGCCTCTAGGAGCCTGAGTCCTGGGCCTCTGTCCTGGCCTCTCCGGGCAGCCTCTCCCCTGGGAGAGGGCGTTGTGGGGGGTGGGGGGGGCAGCAGTGGATGGAGAAATTGCAGATCTGGTCTCAGAACCCTGGATCTCAAACTTTCCCAGGCATCACCATCACCTAGGGCATTTGTTGTTGTTCTGCTGAAATTCGTTATTGAAATTCACATGCACATTTCATTGATACTTATTTGCTAAGACTGCCAACACGCCAGTCTGGCTCAGCCTGGAAAGTAGCCAGTTGGTTTCTGTTTTACAGGTGTCTGGGCTGTGCGGGCCTCCCCTGCCCCATCCCTGACTCTCACCGTAATCCTGGACTCTCCCCGCGCCCTCCCCGCCAGCCCAGCTGGGCCCCTGGTACTGACTTACCTGCCGGGTCCGCAGCTCCTCTTTGGGGCCACCTGGTGCCTGCGTCCTGGGGAGCCTCTGCTGGGGGCGTGGTCCCATCAGCAGGCTGGGATTACAGTGTCACAAGGAACTTCTCAGGGCCCATGATTTCCGGTTAAATCAGGCTCACGGGAGGCCCGGATTGGGGCAAGCACAGCGCCAGGGGCTGCGGGGTCGGCCCGGGTCCGGCTGGAGCCACCTCAAAGCCCTCCTTTGTGTGGTCTGCTTGGAGTTCCTGCTCAGCCATGGATCTGGGCCAGCCCATTCCCCCCTCCCTGCCCACTCCCTCCTCCCAGGGGGCTCTGGGAGCCCACACCCAGAGCAAGGCTTGCAGGAGGCACAGAGAAATTTCGAAAGTGATTGCCGATGCAATGGCAGCTTTGGGGAATCCAGACACGCCACCCTCTTCCTGAGCCCAGCAGGGCCTGGCGAGGTCGTTGTCACCTCCACGGTGAGTGGGGCCAGCGGGGAAAGGTAGCTGGTTAGGCCGAGGGGCAAGACAAGACTAGATAGGCCGACCCACCTCCTAGGGCAGTGGTCGGCAAACTCATTAGTCCACAGAGCCAAATATCAACAGGACAATGATTGAAATTTCTTTTGAGAGCCACATTTTGTAAACTTAAACTTCTTCTAACGCCACTTCTTTTCAAAATAGACTCGCCCAGGCCGTGGTATTTTGTGGAAGAGCCACACTCAAGGGGCCAAAGAGCCATGTGTGGCTCGAGAGCCACAGTTTGCCGACCACGGTTCTAGGCAGTTTGTGCTGTGGTAGGAGCCTGCTCTGGATCTGGTTGACCACTTCTTTTGTTTTTCTTTTAATTGGTTTCAGAGAGGAAGGGAGAGGGAGAAAGATAGAAACATCAATGATGAGAGAGAATCATTCATTGATCGGCTGCCTCCTGCACGCCCCACACTAGGGATCGAGCCTGAAACCTAGGCATGTGCCCTGACCAGGAATCGAACTGTGACCCCGAGGTTCATAGGTTGATGTTCAACCACCGAGCCACACCAGCTGGGCCATCTCCTTTTCTTATGAGGATACTAGTCATAATGGATTAGGGCCTACCCTGGCCTGATGACCTAAATTCAAGTAATTTACCTTAATCACCTTTATTTTATTTTTTAAAAGTACATTTTATTGATTTTTTACAGAGAGGAAGGGAGAGGGATAGAGAGGTAGAAAGATTGATGAGAGAGAAACATGGATCAGCTGCCTCCTACACACCTCCTACTGGGGATGTGCCCGCAACCCAGGTACATGCCCTTGACCGGGATCGAACCTGGGACCCTTGAGTCCACAGGTTGATGCTCTTATCCACTGAGCCAAACCTGTGAGGGCCTTAAATGCCTTTAAAAGACCCTACGGAAAGGGTGAAAGAGAATAAAATGGGGCAGAGAAAACTTACTGTGCTTAGCAGATATCTTGCAGAAAGCTTGCAACCTTGAGCACGGCATAGGCCAGATAACCACCAGATGCCTTTTTGGCCCTAGCCAGTTTGGCTCAGTGGATAGAGCCTCCGCCTGCAGACCAAAGGGTCTCGGGTTCGATCCTCGGGGTCAAGGGCACGTACCTCGATTGCAGGCTCCTCCCCGGCCCTGGTCGGGGCACGTGCAGGAGGCAACCCATTGATGTGTCTCTCTCACATCGATGTTTCTCTCTGTCTCTCCCTCTCTCTTCCACTCCCTCTAAAAATCAAGGAAAAAATATTCTTAGATGAGGATTAACAAAAATAAAATGAAATCTCTTGATTATGGCCTCATGTCATAGGTGCGTGACCCCGGCTCACTCTGAACCTTTCACCTACCTCCAAATACAGTCACATTCTGAGGTACTAGGGGAGAGGACTGTAACACATGAATTTGGGGGAGACATAATTAAGTGCATAACATCACTTTATTTTTTTTAATTTTTATTATTATTTTTTAATATATTTTATTGACTTTTTTGCAGAGAGGAAGGGAGAGGGAGAGTTAGAAACATCGATGAGAGAGAAACATCCATCAGCTGCCTCCTCCACGCCCCCTACTGGGGATGTGCCCACAGCCAAGGTACATGCCCTTGACCGGAATCGAACCCGGGACCCTTCAGTCCCCAGGCTGATGCTCTATCCACGGAGCCAAACTGGTTAGGGCGCACAACACCACTTTAAAGGAGGTCTCTGTCAGAGCTGAGTCCAACACAAAGTGGGCCGCTCAGAGCTTCACAGGAGGCCAACAGGCCAGGAGGCCCTTGTCTGGGACCGGGGCTTTCTCCGGCATCATCTTCTCTTCACAGCCCGTCTCCTGCCTCTGCCCTGCCCTTCCCCATCCCAAGGCTCACACTCACGCCTGGCTCCTCTGGCTGGAACAATAACAGTGCCATTGCTTAAGGAGAGACGCTGCCCTCACTGGCCCGGGCACCTGTGCTAGCCACATTGGGCTCCCAGGCTCACTGTGCTAGGCTGGAGGCAGGGAAGGAGGGGGCCCGCATTTGCTATGGCCCCCCTATTGGGTACTGTGGGAGGGGCCTGAGCAGCGTTATCTCACTCCTAGTCCCTCCAGATGTGAGGCAAAGTATAATCCCCCCTTTTATATAAATATATATTTTTATTGATTTCAAAGAGGAAGGGAGAGGGAGAGAGAGATAGAACCACGAATGATGATAGAGAATCATGGATTGGCTGCCTCTTGCACGCCCCCTATTGGGTATCCAGCCTGCAACCCAGGCATGTGCCCTTGACCGGAATCGAACCTGGGACCCTTCAGTCTGCAGGCCATCACTCTGTCCTCCAAGCCAAACAGCTAGGGCCTAATCCCCCTTTTCACAGAACAGGAAACTGAGCTGAAAGCCACACAGCTGGTAAGGACTGGAGACCTGGTCACTCTAACGCCCTCTCCTCATTCAGCACACAAGGCTGCCCCCTCCTCCAGAAGTGAGAGCCACGCCGGTGTGACGGTCCCGCACCCTCACCCCAGTCCTGGGAAAGGTGACATCACCTCAGTTTCCTGGGAGCAGCCTTTGGCTAGTAATAATTCTCCCAGGCCAGTGAGCGCCCTAAGGAACAGGGTCCCCTTGCTATGGGGGTTGAAGGAAGGAATTGGTGCTGATGACAGTGAGGTTCCCTGCTAAGGGTTGAGGAGATAAGAAAACTTTGAAATAATCCTTATTTTTCTTTTCTTTCTTTTTGCGGCAAAGCAAGGATTTATTGGCTGCGGCAAAAACACAATTAGGTCACTGAAACAAGGCAGGGTGTAGAACAAGCATGCCAAGCTCACGGCCCCGCAAGGCACATCCCTCGTTCATTTGGCCTGTGTTAGCCTTTGAGTCTGACATGTTGGTGTAGAAGAAGCAACCAGAGCCTAGGCTGGGCTGCTTTGGCTCACTGGGAGCTCAGAGAAAAGGGGGCCTTGGACACAGGTTCAGGGGGTTAGCCCTGGATAAGCTGCCGCTGCCCATTGCTCCCCTGGTTGCAAATCTCATGGGGTCCCTTTGAGAGGAGGAAGGGGGGGAATGGCACCGGCATGCTCCCCTGGGAGAAAGGGGCCTGGGTCCTTTGCATTGAGGGTATTTATCTCTCTCTCTTGCACGTGGGGAATCTCAGGGGAGGGTCTTAATAGACTACTCATCAGCTTGAAGTAATCCTCGTGAATAAAGGAATAGACAATAGACTCTCTGCCCTCCCCCGCGTTGCTCTTTGTAAATATTTAACAAACATTTACTGCTTTGCCAAACTAAATGCACTAAATGCTGGGGTTTCTCAGGAGGAACAACCAAAACCCTGGGCTCCCTGTAGCTTACAGCTGAGGGGTCACTGGCACCTCCAATGGCACACGGAGTAAGTCACCTGCCTCTGCCTTCCAGACCTTCGGATGCAAAGACCATCGCTTCATTGGCCCCCTCTCCCTGCCTCCCGACCCGGAGGGGCTTAACCAATCACGCGTCTCGCCGGGCACGCCCAGCCCTCGCTGCGCATGCTCACTCTGCGGTCCCGCGTTCGAGTTCTCACGCCGCGCCCCCCCCCCCGACTGTGTGTGGGGACGTCCGAGGACTCACGACGGTTTCCCCACCCCATCGGCCTGAATGGTACAGTCCACCGCGGGCGCCCGGCGGCGGAAGGGCGCTGCGGGGGCGGGGCCTGTTGCTCCGGGTGACGGAAGTGCGGGGGCGTGCAGTTGCGCGGGAGTTTTGGAAGTTGGCGGCGGCGTTGCGGCTGATTTGTCGGTGCAGACGGGCTCGGCGCGCGGCCCGGGTGGCGCATTCAGCCCCCGGAGGAGGGAGCGGGTCTGTGTGGACAGCAGGGTCGCGCCCGGAGTTTCTGTGTCCCGGAAGGTCGAGGTGCGTAGCCTTGTCCCTTGGGTTTTCGCGGTTCCCTTTCCCCCCGGGTCGTGGGACGCCTCAGCCCTCGCGTTCAGTGCTTCCTCCGTCGAGGTTCAGGTCCTCCGTCCCTTAATTAAATTTCCCTTAATTAACCCTAATACGGCCCTCCGTCTCTACCACCGAAATAGCCCAGTCACCTCCCAGCCTTTGCTCATTGCACGTCGATGCCGGGTGTGGTCTCGCAATCTTGTCACACTCTCTCTGGCTCCAGAAATTTTGGTTGCTCTCTTATTATTTGCAGAATAAAACCCAAATTCCTTAACCTGGCACTTAAAATCTTGCATAGTTTTTCCCCAACCTATCTTTCCAGCCTTCCTACTCACTGCTCCCGTCTTGACCCTCTGTCCTCACTTTCCCCAAATAAGTGTCTCAGATTCCCATATGCCTTAGTTGATGATAACGAACGCCATCTGTTTATCTTGTCTCCAAATTTAGTCTCTGAGCTCCAGTTCCAGCTTCTCTCTGCGGGGAAGATTTGAACCTATTTCTTTCTGCAGCTTCGTTAATGAATCCTTTGTTTTTATACCATTTAATCGGCCCTTGCGTTTATTCTTTTATCAAGTATTACTTTATAATAACACATATCCTTGCCTATATATTTACAATAATGTACTGTGTATTTGATATACTGTTAAATGGTTTTGGTTATGGGTAGATGCTAAGAAAATATGATAAAAATGTGGGCAAAATGATGAATCCACTTCATTAGAATAAATGTTTGTAGTGAGGGCATTCGAGGGAATGCTTGAGATGATTGCGTTTGGCTAAGAATCACCTAACAGGCACCAGCTAGTCCTTAGGCCGTAGCATATCCCCTGTATGTTGTCCATAATATCTGTGAAATAGTTAACAGATAGGGAAGGGGAAAAACAAAGAAATCTTGTTTGCTTCTGGAAGTTTCATCAGGGCCGACCCTTTGCCTTTCAGTGCCCTGACATGTGCAACGATGGACCAGAAAATTCTGTCCCTCGCAGCTGAAAAGACAGCAGACCGACTGCAGGCCTTTCTTCAAACCCTGAAGGAAGAGGACGTGAGTACGGGGACGCGTGTTCCGCCAAAATTAAGGGTCAGGCCCGACGGCAGGTTCCAAGGACGCGTTAGAGCCCTCGCCCCGCCACTCCATCTGCTCCCCACTCTCCTTAGGAGACGAGGATTTGTATGGGTACAGCTCATGGAGGTTAAGAAACGAGGAAGAGAAATGGACAACTGGAGAGCACTTGTGTACATTCACGCAACTCTGTAGCAGCAAATAATATTTATGCAGCTGTGTGTGCTATGAGCAAATTAGTACACTTTTATGGTTCTTAGAACAATCCAATATGAGGATAATACCCAGACTGTAGTTATTAAGGTATTAGACTTGCCTATTGGTGCTGTCTTTCCTCCCTTCCATTTTATTTTTCCCTAGAGAAGATTAATTCATAAGCAGTAGCCCTACCTGGTTTGGCTCAGTGGATAGAGCGCCAACCTGTGCACTGAAGGGTCCCAGGTTCGATTCCGGTCAAGGGCACATGCCCAGGTTTCAGACTTGATCCCCATTGTGGGGTGTGCAGGAGGCAGCCAGTCAGTGATTCTCTCTCATCAATGTTTCTCTCTCTCTCTACCACTCCCTTCCTCTCTGAAACCAATAAAAATATATATTAAAAAAATTCATAAGCAGTAAAATACTTTGAAATTATTAGTAAGAGAATACCACCATGTCTTCAATAAGTAGGTGATTATAAAATGGGTTAATAATTACCTCACATTAGGCTGTTGATTGTTCATAAGCTTCCTCTCCTGATCTACTTTTTTTGTAACAATTGATCTCAGCCTGTTCAGATTCCTGCATGGAGAAGAATCCCTCCTTAAGATTAACCTACTCTGCCCTAGCCGGTGTGGCTCAGTGGATAGAGCGTCGGCCTGCAGACTACAGGGTCCTGGGTTTGATTCCAGTCAAGGGCTCACGCCTGGGTTGCAGGCTTGGACCGACGTGCAGGAGGCAGCCAGTCAGTGATTCCCTCTCGTCATTGATGTTTCTCTCTCTTCCTCTCTGAAATCAATAAAAATATATATTAAAAAAATGAGCCTACTCTAGCTGAAATCATCTCCCTTTCCTCATTTATTGTCTATCTCAGCCTTCGATTTATTCCCTTCACAAATTTTTTTCCGAATTTTTTTCTGTCACCCTTTCCCCTCCTGCTCTACTGTAAACTCCTTGAGTCAAATGATCACGGCCCTCTTGTTCATCCTTGTATCCCGAGTGCCTAGGAAAAAGAACATGCTCAAAATATCTGTTGACTGTGTATCCCCAAGAACATAGCTCAGTACCTAGTGCTGACTGAGTGCTCTGTAAATGTTTGTAGTAGTGAAACCGAACACAGTGGGTCCGAGGCCGCCTGTCACTACTTGAGCCAAATTAAGCAGAGACAGGGTTGACTCATAGATGCGCGTTTCTTCCAATAAAGCCTGCAGTGTGGGGAGGGCAGTCGGTCACCCTGGAAATCCTGACCTGACAGTCCAGCCTTCAGGAGCTCGGAGTCCGATAACAAGTCGGCTAATCTGTGATGTCACAGACAGCTCAGCTCGTGCCTGGGACCGGAGAATGGTCAGCGTTCCTGAGAAAAACCCCCAGAGGGGGTCAGGGTCCGGGCACAGCAACCAAGTCCAAGCGTGTCCTGTCCTTGGTCTGTTCTCAACATGTATTTCTTTTCTGCGTCATGGACCCATCGAGGCATCTTACCTTTTTACAGCCTTGTCTCATCCTCTGGTTTCCCAGGGTCTGCAAGAAGACTCCTTGTCTGTAGTTAGTGAGGTGAATAATTATTAGACAACTGTGGCCCTGTTCTCATTACATGCCCTTCCCCACTCTCAGTATGAATAAAGTTCAGTCTTTTTTTTTTTTTTAACTAGAGGCCCGTTGCATGAAGATTCGTGCAATAGGCCTTCCTTCCTCTGGCTGCCGGCACCAGTTTTCCTCCAGCACCCGGGACCCAGGCCGGAGGGTGGGGGGTGGAAGGGGGGCTCCCATCTTTGTTGGATTAATTTGCATATTCACTCCTGATTGGCTGGTGGGTCATTGCAAAGTGATGGTCACTTTGCATATTTCTCTTTTATTAGTGTAGATTGACTTCAGAGAGGAAGGGAGAGGGAGAGAGAAACATCAATAAAAGAGAATCATGGATCAGCGCTGCCTCCTGCATCCCCCTACTGGGGATTGAGCCCATAACCCGGGCATGTGCCCTTGACTGGAATCAAACCCAGGACCCTTCAGTCCACAGGCCAACGGTCTACCCACTGAGCCAAACCGGCTGGGGCTAAAGTTCAGTCTTGACAACCCAGCGTCATGGGAAAAGCTACCCTGGTCTACCTAAATGAACGTGTTATCTCTAACCCCCGGAGTCTCAGAAGTACTTGAACCTGACAGATGATGTTTTCATGTTGGGGACTTGGGGCGTTGGGGTAAAGAAGTTTTTGCCAGAGACTTGTAGTCTTTTCTCTCTTTGATCGCAGCTCGCTGATCTCCTTCAGAATCAGGCGGTGAAAGGCAGAGCTGTTGGAGCCCTCCTGAGAGGCATCTTCAGAGGTAACGAAAACGAATGCCCTCCCGTCTCCCGTGCTTCATTGGTAGAGCTGTGTACTTGCTATTTTTCATGCCGCTTGCAGCCCCGCTGAGACTTGGCTGCATCTGGGAGATTTTACGGAATCAACTAAAGCAGCAAGTCTCTTGTCTTGTGGGTTTCAGTAATTTTGCTGAAGGCGTTTGCACTGGCTGCCTGAGGTTGTATGGCTGGTTTGGGGGCCTATAAAGGGTGCATTTCATAAAATCACCTTTGGTTTACTTGTGCTTTTCGAATGGTGGAGAAGGCGGTAGCAGTGGTTAGTGCCTGGTCTGCTTAAGGGGCTAAGAGTTCTGGGATTTAATGAAATGGGATACAAAGATTCTTAATTTCCAGCAGGGTATATTTGTTTCCATATTTTAAAGAAGGGCCAGTTCTACATTTTTTTTGCAGATTGTGACTCAGAGTGATTTTTAAAATTGTGGTAGAATAAAGTGGCTTTATACTCTTAGCAGTGCATTTTAACTTGGTTTAGTTTTCTTCCCTTCTCAAGTAAATTGGATCTGTGCTGCAAAGCTCTAAAAACACATTTTCCTGCCCTGGCTGGTTTGGCTCAGTGGATAGAGTGTCAGCCCACAGACTGAAGGTCACGGGTTCGATTCTAGTCCAGGGCAGGTACCTTGGCTGCAGGCTCGATCATTGGCCCTAGTTGGGGCAAGTGTGGGAGGCAGCCAGTTGATGTGTGTCTCTCACATCAATGTTTCTGTTTCTTCTCCCACTCTAAAAATCAATGGAAAAGTGTCCTCAGGTGAGGGTTTAAAAGGTCCTCCTATAAAATAAAACCCCAATATGCAAATTGACCAAACGGTGGAACGACCGGTCACTATGATGCACACTGACCACCAGGGGGCAGACGCTCAATGCGGGGGGAGCGCCATTCAGTCAGAAGCTGGGCTCACGGCCGGCAAGCGCAGTGGCGGTGGCAGGAGCCTCTCCTGCCTCAGCTGCAGGCGGGCGGTAAGGAGCAAGGGGTCCCGGACTGTGAGAGCCCTGGACTGCGAGAGGGATGTCTGACTGCCGGCTTAGGCCCGATCCCCCCAGGGATATCGGACATCCCCCAAGGGGTCCAGGACTGCGAGAGGGCGCAAGCTGGGCTGAGGTTACCCCCCCTACCCCACCCCCGTGCATTAAAAAACTGTCAAAATTGGTTGTGTTGACCTTTATAGGAACTTGTTAAATGACTATTTTGTAGAAATATCAGAGAAAAGGCGGTTAGGTGAAAGAAAGAAGAGTAATTTTTTTCCTGGACAGACAAACCTGAGGAAGGTTATTATAGCTCCCACCTATTTTCATCATATTTAAAAAAATACAGGCTTGGAAAGCCTCATTTAAAAGTAGCATGAGTTATCAAGTACTTGTGGAAACGACCTCCTAATCATTTTATTTTATTTATTTTTAACATATATTTTTACTGATTGCAGAGAGGAAGGAAGGGGGAGACAGAAACAGCCAGGATGAGAGAGAATCATGGATCGGCTGCCTCCTGCAAGCCCCCCGCTGGGGTGCGAGCCCACAACCCAGCATGTGCTCTTGACCGGAATCGAACCTGGGACCTTTCAGTTTGCAGGCCAACGCGCTCTCTATCCATTGAGCCAAACCTGCCAGGGCCCTCCTAATCATTTTAATTCATTGATTGTATAACAGACCAGTAGTTAAGATGACATTTTAAAAAATTGAGATTGCACATACTAGAATATTCACCCTTTTAAAGTGTACAGTTGTGTGTGTTTTTAATTGAGATATAATTGACATATCATACAATTCCTCCATTTAAAATGTTCAATTCAGTAGCTTTTGGTATAGTCACAGAGTTGCACGTCCATCACCACAATGAATTTTAGAGTATTTTTATAGTCCTGAACAGAGACTCTGTACCCCTTCACTGTCCCCTCCCAGGGGCTGTTGGCTTTCACTGTGACTGTGGAGCTATTGGCTTTACATTTTTTAAAAATAAATCTTTATTCAGGTTATTACAGTTGTTTCTCCTTTTTCCCCCCATAGCTCCCCTCCACCCGGTTCCCACCCCACCTTCTGCCCTTACCTCCCCCACACTGTCTTCATCCATAGGTGTATGATTTTTGTCCAGTCTCTTCCTGCACCCCCCATACCCTTTTCCCCCTGAGAATTATCAGCCCACTCCCATTCTATGTCCCTGATTCTATTATATTCACCAGGTTATTCTGTTCCTCAGGTTTTTAATTCACTTGATTTTTAGGTTCACTTGTTGATAGATATGTATTTGTTGTTCATAATTTCTATCTTTACTTTTTTCTTCTTCTTCTTAAAGAATACCTTTCAGCATTTCATATAATCCTGGTTTGGTGGTGATGAACTCCTTTAGCTTTTTCTTATCTGTGAAGCTCTTTATCTGCCCTTCAATTCTGAATGATAGCTTTGCTGGGTAGAGTAATCTTGGTTGTAGGTTCTTGCTATTCATTACTTTGTAGATTTCTTGCCACCCCCTTCTGGCCTGCATAGTTTCTGTTGCAAAATCAGCTGACAATCGTATGGGTGCTCCCTTGTAGGTAATTAACTGTTTTTCTCTTGCTGCTTTTAATATTCTCTCTTTGTTTTTTGCTCTTGGCATTTTAATTATGTGTCTTGGTGTGGTCCTCTTTGGATTCCTTTTGTTTGGGGTTCTCTGCACTTCCTGGACTTGTAAGTCTATTTCTTTCACCAGGTGGGGGAAGTTTTCAGTCATTATTTCTTCAAATAGGTTTTCAGTATCTTGCTCTCTCTCTCTTCTTCTGGCACCCACATAATTCTGATGTTGGTATGCTTGAAGTTGTCCCAGAGGCTTCTTACACTATCTTCAACTTTTTGGATTTTTTTTTTGCTTTTTGCTTTTTCGGTTGAGTGTTTTTTGCTTCCTTGTATTTCAATTCTTTGACTTGATTCTTGCGTTCCACTAGTCTGTTGTTGGGTCTCTGTATAATATTTTTTATTTCAGTCAGTGTATGTTTAATTTCTAGTTGGTCCTTTTTCATATCTTTGAGGGTCTCGTTATATTTATCGGCCTTTTCTAGGATATTCTTGAAAAGCCTTATAACCGTGGTTTTGAATTCTATATCCAGTCGTTTGTTTTCCTCCATTTCTTTCGTTTGTGATCTGTTTCTTTGTTGCCGCATTTTTACTTCTTCCCTGAGTTGGTAGGGTATCTTTGTGTGCTAGGTTTCCTATATGGCCCAGTGGGTCGGCCTCCCCAGTTACCTGAGGTGGACACTCTTGGTGCACCCCTTTGTGGACTGTGTGTACAGCCTTGTTGTAGTTAAGTCTTGATTGTTGTTGGTATCCCTGGGAGGAATTGACCTCCAGGCCAGTTGGCTGTGGGGATCAGCTGTGTCTATGCTGGGAGAAGTTCGGTGCTGGAGACAGCCTTATAGGCTTAGACTTGCCAAATTGCAAAAGCCTCTGTGCTCAGCTTGGATGGGGTGGAGTCTCAGGGCAGAGCAGACAGTCTTGGCTTCCCGTCAGCCCTGCCCTTGCGCGTGCGCGCCTCCAGACCCCTGCCCGCCGGGGCTCCCCTGGGTCTCCGCCGGGTCTCCCGAGTCTCCGAGTGCCTTTCTCTCTGCCTGACAGTCCAGACTCCCCCTGTATGAGCCTGGGTCCACGTGGTTTCTCCTGGTTCAGTGCAGTTGGAACTGGGGTTCAATGCAGTCGGGGGCTTCCTTCCCCCTCCCGCCAGAGAAAGTCAGCCAGGCTCTCAGCCGCCCTTCCTCTCTATGTGCACAAAGACCTTTTGCCGTACCTCAACCCTTTGCTGTTCCTCCAATTCTCCGTGAGCTTTTCTCTTTCCTTCTAGTTGTAGAATTTCCACTCAGCCAGCTTTCCTGGGGTTCTGGATGGTGTCCGTTCTGTCTTTTAGTTGTAGTTTTGAAATTGTGCGAGGCAGCAGTTTAGGTGCTTACCTATGCCGCCATCTTGGTTTCTTAAAAATACATTTTTACTGATTTCATAGCGGAAGGGAGAGGGAGAGGGAGAGAGAGAGAGAGAAGCATCAATGATGAAAAAGAATCATTGATTGGCTGACTCCTGCACGCTCCACACTGGGGATCGAGCCTGCCACCCTGGCATGTGCCCTGATGGGGACTCGAACCCTGACCTTGTGGTTCGTAGGTCAATGCTCAACCACTGAGCCACGCTAGCCTGGCTGGGGCTATCGGCTTTTAAAGACTCCTGAGCTTGTGGAAGGCAGGGGGATGGGATGAGTGGATGTTAAATACCAAACTCGCTCTTCTCCCTGAGATTCTGCTGTTTTTCTTAAATGCTCCCTGGATGGTTAGACGTCTCTGGTTAATTTCCAGAGTTCTGAGCAAGTTGGTTTTCACTATTTTTGTCAGTGTTCTCTTTTTGCTTTTCTGGAGGAAAGAATCTTCCAAGATCTTTATTACTCTGACATCACCCAGTGCTGATATTTTGAAGTATGTTAAAGACATTTAATTTGGGTTATGGACCCAGGAAAGTGTCCAATAGTTTTTAATTCTTTTAAAAATTAATGGCATAGCCCTAACCAGTTTGGCTCCGTGGATAGAACATCAGCCTGCGGACTGAAGGGTCCCAGGTTCGATTCCGGTCAAGGGCATGTGCCTTGGTTGCGGGCACATACCCAGTGGGGAGTGTGCAGAAGGCAGCTGATTGATGTTTCTCTCTCATCGATGTTTCTAACTCTATCCCTCTCCCTTCCTCTCTGTAAAAAAAATCAATAAAATATTTTTTTAAAAATTAATGACATAGGCGGAAGAAGAAAAGATGACATTTTCAGCCAACTGCCTAAGTTACTTTTTCAAAACTTCTAAATATTTCTGTTCTAAACACCATAGTAATCAGTATTTTGATCATTCTTTTTCTGTGTTAAACTACAAAGCTGTGTGTTTTTTCCTATTTACCCTTCAACCTTGTAAGCCTTTCTTCCTTTTGCTTCTGTACCTCTCTTTAAAACAAGGCTCCCCCTGCTCTGAGGAAGCCGGAGCTCTCCGGAGACGTAAGATATACACCTGCTGCACCCAGTTGGTGGAGTCGGGAGACCTGCAGAAAGAAACAGCCTCTGAGATCATCGCATTGCTGATGCTGGAGGTGAGCTGGGAAGAAACACACTTCTGGTTCTGGGTAGATTTGGGGGGTGGGGTGGGCATCTGTTGTAATTTGCTGAGGGAGGGAAAACAGATGTGCCAAACCTGGCACAGGTCCTGTTTATGAATGGGAACTGTTAACAGACAAAATAGCTGATGGATGGGCCATAAACCATCTAGGTGTTTCCGCTACATTTCTGGTGTCATGGACGTGTATCTCTCTGAAGAGCTGGCATATTTGAAAACATAGGGAACTAACTGGTGGAGGATTCTGACCTTTGCAATCTTTTTTTTTTTTTAATATATTTTTATTGATTTCAGAGAGGAAGGAAGAGGGAGAGAGTGGTAGAAACATCCATGATGAGAGAGAATCATGAATCAGCTGCCTTCTGCAAGTCCCCCACTGGGGATCGAGCCCACAACTCGGGCATGTGCCCTTGACTGGAATCAAACCTGGGACCTTTCAGTTTGCAGGCCGACGCTCTATCCACTGAGCCAAACCGGCCAGGGCTTAAATTTTTTTTTTTTTATTGGTTTCAGAGAGGAAGGGGAGAGGGAGAGATAGAAACATCAATGATGAGAGAGAATCATTGATTGGCTGCCTCCTGCACACTCCCTCCTGGGCATCTAGCCCACAACCCAGGTGTGTGATCTTGACCAGAATCAAACCAGGGACCCTTCAGTCTGCAGGCTGATGCTTTATCCACTGAGACAAACTGGCTAGTGCAATCTTACTTAATAATAGACAAACATGTAAATTGACTGTACCTCTGCCACGCCCACAGCTAATCAGTAAGTATGCAAATTAACCCAACAAAGATTGTGGGTTAATTTTCATATGCAGGCTTGGAGTGGCTGGGAGGGGCGGGATGCCTGCTATGAGGGCGAGGGGGGGTGACGGAGGGAGCTACAGGAGCAGTGCTTTGGACAGAAGTGAGGACTTGCCGGCTCCTGGATGGGCCGGGAATGGGGACTTGCTGGCTCCTGGGCAGCTGGGAGTGAAGCCAGGGGAAGGAAGAACTATTCTTGCACGAATATCGTGCAACGGGCCTCTAGTCCTTTATAAGGATAAGTTTGTACCAGAGCAAAAGGATGCCCTGAGTCCCTGATAGGGCCAGTCTGGTTTCATTGCCAGTTCTGTTAATTCAGCAAAAGACTCTATTTCTTGGGAAGAGATAGCAATAATTTGGATTTCTGTTTTATATATATGTGTGTGTGTGTGTGTGTGTGTGTGTGTGTGTATATATATACATATACATATATATATATATATATATTTTTTTTTTATCCCATGAACACTTAGGTCCACTGTTTCCCAGGACCATCATTGGTAGAATTAGCCAATGAGTTTATTGGTGCAATCACAGAGGGCAGCCTAACGAATGGAAAATCTTTGGAGTTATTACCCATCATTCTCACGGCCCTTGTTACCAAAAAGGGAAATCTGGTGTGTGGAAAAGGTAATTTTCTTCCCATTTTAGTAGCTTTTCTCTAGTCATGTAATCAAATTTATTTCTCAGTGTATTTGCATTTCTAGATGAACTGAGTGGGGAAGAATGTAAGAAGCAGTTGATCAGCACCCTCTGTTCTGGCCGGTGAGTCTTTCTTATTAATGTGTAGAACTTTCTTAGGACTATAAGGGTCAAAAGAAAGAATTCCTGCCATAGCCGGTTTTGCTCAGTGGCTAGAGCATCGGCCTATGGACTGAAAGGTCCCGGGTTCCATTCTGGTCAAGGGCATACACCCAGGTTGCGGGCTCCATCCCCAGTGATGGGCATGCAGTAGGCAGCCAATCGATGATTGTCTCTCATCATTGATATTTCTATCTATCTCCCTTTCCCTTCCTCTCTGAAATCAGTAAAAATATATTGGAAGGAAGGAGGGAGAGAGGGAGGGAGGGAGGGAGGACTCCCATTGGTTTTAGGAATTCATGTCACTGAATGTTTTAGTTCATTTATAATGTACCACTTGTATAAAATCACTTAGTCTGTGATGCATTTTTGAGAGATTATTTATTACATTTTTTTGTTCTAAGATTATACATATAATTTATATTTATTTGACTGTCCATCTTAACACAGCAATTTAGTCCACCAGTATGATTTGGAGTCCTAAGATCCCTAAGGCTGGGAAATCACCCTTCTGCTATATCTTTTATTTATTTATTTTTGAGGGAGTGGAATATGTAAGTGATGTTTATATCTTCAAACCCAGCAATACAGGAATTACCCTAAGAAAAGAGTCCAATGTAAAAGAAAATTCTCATACATGGATATGTTCAACAAAGAAATTTGTGATCAACTTAATCATAAAATAACAGAGACATGAAATTTATACCCATTAAGAGTAAAATGTATAAAGACATCGAAGATGAAAAGCCTTCACTGTATAGTCAGTGAAATATAAAGTGACTGATACTGAGTTACAGAAAACTATGATTACAGTTAGGTATATTAAAAAGAACCAGAAGGAAATATCCAAACCATGTTTGGTTTAAACATTATCTAAACCAAAGATGATCACTTTTATGGTTCCTTATTTAAGACCTTTTACATAAATGATTTTAGGCAGGTATATCAGAACATGTATATTTATCCATTGATTCATTTGTTCTGTTTTTAAATATATTTTTATTGATTTCAGAGAGGAAGGGAGAGGGGGAGAGAGAGACATCAGTGATGAGAGAGAAGCACTGATTGGCTGCCTCTGCATGCCCCTGACTGAGAATTGAACTGCAGCCTCCAGGTTCATAGGCTGACGCTCAACCACTGAGCCACACCGGCTGGGCTGATCATTTGTTTTTAGTTACACAAAGGGTCAGTGCACTGCACTACTCGTATCCCACTTCCGCTCATGTCTGTGTGTAAAACTACATCATCTTTTTACATCTTTTTTTAATCCTTCCACCGTAGTCTAATTGGCTAATATCCAATTGTTAGCGCCCCCTCTTCCCCAATAATATTTGATCAATGCATGTTACAAGCATGTAGAGGGGGTACCTTTCTGATAGAGTTGGGTGGGTCTGTGCTTATGTGCATCCTTTTTTTTTTTTTTTAAATCCTCACCCGAGTATTATGTGCACCTTTAAAGTCGGGGAGTCTTGTCTTCCCAGGAGGGCTGTGTCAGTGTACACTCCCTAAAACAGTGGTCGGCAAACCGCGGCTCGCGAGCCACATGCGGCTCTTTGGCCCCTTGAGTGTGGCGTGGCTCTTCCACAAAATACCACGGCCTGGGCGAGTCTATGTTGAAGAAGTGGCGTTAGAAGAAGTTTAAGTTTACAAAATGTGGCTCTCCAAAGAAATTTCAGTCATTGTCCTGTTGATATTTGGCTCTGTGGGCGAATGAGTTTGCCGCCCGCGGCCCTAAAACAGCAGGTGAGCGGTGTTTCTTCCCCGCTGTCTCACCAGCGTTCAATACCATCAGACTTCAGTCTCTTTAGTCTTGTTTCCCAGTGCTACCAAATCACACTAGCAATGGCCCTAATTTCCCCCCTCCTTACTGATTTTATATGTTAAAACGCGATGAACTGACATCTTCTCGGCCATTATCTTTAACCAGATGGGATCAGCGGTACGTGATCCAGCTCACCTCCATGTTCAAGTAAGCATCGTCCTGCCCTCTTCTCCTCCTGTCCTGCATGTGAGCTCCCCTGCTACATGCTGGAGTGTAGCAGCTCACACCCACTCTCTCCCCAGTGACAGGATTGGTACTCTGTTCTGTTACAGGATGCCCCCCCACTCTCTCTTTTTTGGTTTATTTGCTTGCTTAAAGTATAAGTTTATGATTTTTTTCCAAGGCGACTTCGCTTGGGGAAGGTTCTTGGTTTTCTTTAAGGCTCTCTGTTGGAGAAAATGCTAAAGGGGCATTATAATATTCTAGTATCTCCCCCTTTAGGCTGTGGCGTGGTTAGGCTCCGGCCCTTAGAACCTTTGATCCACAGGGATGTGCCTCTGACTGCAGAAGAGCTGGAACTCGTGATGGGAAAGGTGTTCAGGATGTTCTCCAAGCTGAACCTGCAGGAAATTCCGCCTTTGGTCTATCAGCTGCTGATTCTCTCCTCAAAGGTGGGAGGACAGCATTGTTCCTTTTCTTTCTTAGTATTTTTATTGGTTTCAGAGAGGAAAGGAGAGGGAGAGAGAGAGAAACATCCAGGATGAAAGAGAATCATTGATCGGCTGCCTCCTCCGTGCCCCACACTGGGGGTGGAGCCCACAACCCGGGCCTGTGCCCTGACTGGGAATCGAACCAGTGACCTCCTGATTCGTATCGGTGATGCTCAACCACTGAGCCACACTGGCCAGGCTGCATTGTTTCTTTTTTAACTCCAGTGGGTTGTCCAGTCGGGGCCCTTCAGCTTCTTTTCACCCTTGTGTACCTTCTAGGCTGTGGTTGCTTTCATGCCATGTTGGGTGATTTGATCTGGTAAAAAGGTCATGGTCCTCAGCCCCGGAAAACAGCTTGTCAGGATGTTTGGTGTGTGGTAGTAAAAGGAATACAGATCTCAGAAAGGGTGGGCTGTGGGCCCCTTAAGTCTGGCATTAAGATGTAGTTTAGCCCGACCGGTGTGGCTCAGTGTCAAACCCGTGAACCAGGAGGTCACAGTTCAATTCCCGGTCAGGGCACATGCCAGGGTTGTGGGCTCCATCCCCAGTGTGGGGCATGCAGGAGGCAGCTGATCAATTTCTCTCTCATCGATGTTTCTCTCTCTCTCCCTCTCTCTGAAATCAATAAAAACATATTAAAAAAAAAAAAAAGATGTTTCTATCTCTCTGTTCCTTTCCTTTCCTCTCTAAAAAAATCAATGGAAAGTGTATTTTTATTTATCTTTTTAAAATTAATTTCTTTTTTTATTGTTTAAAGCAGCAGTCGCCAACCTTTTGGACCTCACGGACCACTAGTGGTCTGCGGACCACTGGTTGGCTACTGCTGGTTTAAAGTATTACATATGCCTCCTTTTCCCCCCATTGACCCCTCCCAGGCCACTCTCAGCCCCCCAGGACAAGTCCCCACCGCCCCAGTGTCTGTGTCCATTGGTTATGCTACTATGCGTGCATACAAGTCCTTTGGTTAATCTCTAACCCTCCCCTGCTTTCTCTCTGAGGTTTGACAGTGTTTGACGCTTCTCTGTCTTTGGATCCATGTTTGTTCATTAGTCTGTGTTATTCATCATATTCCACAAATGAGTGAGATCACGTGATATTTATCTTTCTCTGACTGGCTTATTTCGCGTAGCATAATGCTCTCCAGGTCCATCCGTACTGTTGCAAATGGTAAAAGTTCCTTTTTTATAGCAGTGTAGTTTTCCATTGTGTAGATGTACCACAGTTTTTTAATCCACTCATCTGCTGATGGGTACTTAGGCTGTTTCAATGGAAACATTAAAAAAAAATGTATTTTAAACCCAATTTTAACATGAAAGTATTCCGTATTCATAAATTCTTACTGTGACTCTAGGTTGTAACTTGTTTATTTAAATTTATCCTTGAGAAGCCTTTAAGCTGAAAAGTTCAGCTTGCTGATCTTGCCTGTTTTGTATTTTTTCAGGGAAGCAGAAAGAGGGTTTTGGAAGGCATCATAGCTTTCTTCAACGAGCTAGATAAGCAGCACAAAGAGGAGCAGAGTGGTGATGAGTGAGTAATACAGTTTAGAAACAAAACCTCTTTTACAGATGTATCGTCTCATTGTGTATTTTAGCTACTTCACTGTTACCTAACCTTCCGGTCCCTGCCTCCACCTCTGAGCCCAGAGCTTCCCTAACCCTCTCCTAGCTGCCCAGTAATAAAGTTAAAAGAGCCGTGCATCCTCCTCAACTCTTTTCATTTGCACCTTTCCGAGAAAATAGCAATAACTGTTCTGTACGTTTGAAAGCTATTTGTTCTTAAGTGACTCCTCTGGGCCAGGAACTGTGTGGTCCTGGGCCTGCAGTGGTGAGCCCGTCAGTCAGGCACGGCCCCTGCTCTTGTGGAGCTTAAATTTTAGTGAAAAGAGAAGAGAAAAATATTAGGGTGGGAAGTGCATCTAATTCAGATGGATGATGTGATAGTGGCAGCATAGCCAACTATCAAAGCATTGTGTTGGGGTGTTGGGTGGTCAGGGAGACCTTTCTGAGAAGCCGCTATCTTAACTGGATGGTAAGAGCCACAATATGTAGATAAGGGAAAAGAACATTTTAAGTTAGTGAAATAGTACAAAGGCAGGAAACAGCATGGCATGTCTGAAAAGGGATTTTTTTACAGCAAATATTTATAAGTGCTTATCTGTGCCACGTGCTGTTTGAAGCACTTTTATTTTTTAATATATTTTTATTGATTTCAGAGAGGAAGGAAGAAGGAGAGATAGATAGAAACATCAATGATGAGAGAGAGTCAGTGATTGGCTGCCTCCTGCACGACCCCACTGGGGATGGAGCCCACAACCCGGGCATGTGCCCTTGACCGGAATCGAACCTGGGTCCCTCCAGTCCGCAGGCTGATGCTCTGTCCACTGAGCCAAACTGGGTAGGGCTGTTTGAAGCACTTTAAACCTCACAACAACCTTATTTTTCTATTTTTTGGTGTAGAAACCAAGGCACCGAGAAACTGAGGAATTTCCCAAGATGATATAGCCAGGGCGTGGTGGAGCTGGGTTTGAATCCAGGCAGCTTGGCTGTAGAATTCACACTCTTTTTTTTTTTATTTATTTATTTTTTTTTTATTTTGAGAGAGAAGAAAAGAGAGAGAAAGAGAATATCAATTTATTCTTCCATTTATTTATGCATTCATTAGTTGCTTCTTTATGTGCCCTGACTGGGGATCAAACTCACAACCTTGGTGTATCAGGACAATGGTCTAACCAAGTGAGCTACCCAGCCAGGGCTAGAAATCACACTCTTAATCCTGTTGCAGCCTACTGCCTCTGTTCTAGGGTAACGTGCAGTCATTTGTCAGGAAAGACTGACAGAAAAATAGGTTTCGGGGGAAATAAGCTCAGCTGTGACCCTGTTGAGTTTGAGGTGTATGTTAGCATTCCATACGGAGGTGTTTAGCAGGCAGTCTGGTGTTACGGGGACAGGCCAGAGTGGAGATAGAGGTTGGAAGGGACCAGATGGGGTCACCTAGGGAAAGTGTGAGAAGAAGAAAAAGAAACCCAATACTGAGCCCAGAGGCACCCCACCATTTAAAAGGAGGGTGAGCTCAGCTGCGTGGCTCAGTGGTTGAGCATCGAGCTGTGAACCAGGAGGCCACGGTTCGATTCCCAGTCAGGGCACATGCCCGGGTTGCAGGCTCGATCCCCCAGTGTGGGGCTTGCAGGAGGCAGCCGATCAATGATTCTCTCCCATCGTTGATGTTTCTATCTCTCTCTTCCTTTCCGAAATCAATAAAAATATTAAATAAATAAATAAATAAATGGAGGGTGAACCAGCCAAAAAAAAATTGATCAGCGATCTGTGACAATGCAATGCCCCAGGACCTCAGAGAAGAAAGTATGTCAAGAAAGAAGTGATGGTCTCTGTGGGATTGGCGGAGGCGTTGATATGGGACTTGATTGGTTTGGCAGCAGAGGGATCATTTGGAACCCTTGCAATGCTAGTCAGTGGCATTGGGAGTGGGGAATTGGGAAGGGACAGCCTAAATGAATTGTGTTTAACTGGGAAGAGGTGAAGAAGTGGAAATGATGAGTGTAGACACTTTTCAGGAAGTTTTGTTGCAAAAGGGAGCAGAGAGCAAGGCGGTGGATCGGTACTTGCTGCCTTCCTCCAGCGACCAGGAGTTCAGCCCGCGGTGGTCCACTTGTTTACCGCGGAACCTCCACCGCTGTCTCTTCTTACTTCTCTGCTGAATCTTCCAGGCTCTTGGATCTTATCACCGTGCCGTCAGGTGAACTTCGGCACGTGGAAGGCACCGTCATCCTCCACATCGTGTTTGCCATGTCGTTGGACTGTGAACTAGGCCGAGAACTCCTGAAACACTTAAAGGTAGGGGCAGACTCTTGAGGTGACCTGGGATCTCTGTGAAGCAGGGATGTCTGAGCTCAGGCCCCTTCTATGCCAGTTAGTGTCAGGAAGGAAACAAGGAGAAATACTGCGGGATGAACCTGGGCGGGCCACAAGTTGGACATGCTTGGTAAAGGATCTCTTTTTTGACTTTGAAAATGTAGGATGTTACCACATTGGTAAGCAAGTTCCATTTTAACCATTTGTATGCCATAAGCGTCTATGACGCAAGCGGTGGATCTTTTTTTTTCCATTAGATTCACGATAGCGTAACAGTTACCTGGTGATGACAGCCATTCCTTAAATGTGCTAGTGTTTGAAAAGAAAACGTCTGGCCAGCGTGGCTCAGTGGTTGAGCTCCGACCTATGAACCAGAAGGTCACAGGTTGATTCCTAGTCAGGGCACATGTCCAGGTTGCGGGCTTGACCCCCAGTGTGGGACGTGCAGGAGGCAGCTGATCAGTGATTCTCACTTATTGTTGAGGTTTCTCTCTCTCCCTCTCTGAAATCCATAAAAATATATTTAAAAAAAAAGATGGGAACTGTTCAGCAAGGAACTGAAATTTTAATCTTAACTCCGCTAGTATCTTATGTTAACCTCAACCCTGAACTGTTTCCTCTTTTATGGATTAGGGATATTGCTTATTTCAATTATATTTGAGGTTTTGTGAAGCTAAGTCATTCATTAAATATTTATGAAGTACTAAGCTAAAAGTCAGAAGTATTCCAAACTCTTTTAAAGAAAAAAGATAGTATACAGATAAAGGATTTACTTTTCCCTAACATTTTGTTTTGAAATGTTTAACCCACAGAAAAGTTGAAATACTTTAGCGGGCCAAACATCTGTCTACCCTTCACCTAGATTTACACACAAGCGAATGAGCATGACTATGAGCCAGTGAAACTCTAAGGGCACTGAAATGTGAATTTTATTTAATTTTCATGCGTCGTGAAATATTTCTTTGATATTTTTCTCCCTCAACAACTTAAAAACGTAAAAACAAGGTGTAGCTCATAGGCTGGATTTGGCCTGCAGGCTGTCGTTTGCAAACTCTGTGCCGCTGTGTTCCATCCGAAGGCTCATGGTAGCAGGCTGTCTGCTGCTGCTAAATCTTCTGCTTAAGACAATGGCCATCAGTTTGCTTCATTTGCAAAGATACATGGTTCCTTTTATAATTCGAAAGTCATCCATGGGATCATAATTTGGGATCATGCGACAGTCCTTGTCCTCAGCAGCCTTGCACACGTAGTTTTTGTCTTCTTACGTACTGAGGATTCTTGGCCTACATCAGTAATTATGCTGGGAGTTGCAAAATGGTAGAATGAAAATTAAAATGGTTTTTCTGCATTATTGATTGCCTTTTTTCTGTGCCAAGGGCCTTACTTTTGCCTTCTAATTTTTGGGGGGAGTATCATTATGTACCCATGAACCTTTTTAAATTCAGTGTATTCAGCGCATTAAAGTGAGCCATATTTGGCCAACTGGATCCTTCTGGCTTGCTCATGTGTTCTTCTGACCCCTTTAGTCTTTGGGCATTTTTATGGCAAAAACTATCCAAGGCTCACTTTGTACGACCCTTGCCCCATCTTGGTGCCAGCCATTTCTTTTTTGCATTGTATGTCGTCATGCTGAGTTTGAATAATTCTTTGTGTATTCTGGGTACAAGCCCTTCATCGTACATACGAATAGCACATGTTTTTCCTAGTCTGTGGCTTGTCTTTCAGTTTTCTTAGTGGTGTCTTTTGAAGCACAAAGAAGTTCTGAATTTTGATAATGACCAATATATCTATTTTTTCTCATACATTTTGCTTTTGGTATTGTGTAGAAGAAAATTTTTGCCTAATTAAGGTTCTTAAAGATTTTCTGCTGTTTTCTTCCAAAAGTTTTACAGGTTTAGCTCTGACATATAGGTTTCTGATGTATTTAAGGACCTTTTTTTAAGTAGGCTGTGTTACACTTTTAAGATGTAAGTAATGACTCCTTTTTTGTTTATCTGTTCTAGGCAGGACAGCAAGGAGATTTCAGTAATAACATATGTCCCTTCAGCATTGCCCTCCTGCTCTCTGTAGCAAGAATACAAAGGTTTGAGGAGCAGGTATTTATTTATTAATGACTTTCTGGTTCCTTCTGTAGCTCATGAGTTCAAGAGCCTGTGTTGTTTTTTATTATCCTTTCCTCAACAATTCTGCCTCAATCCTGCCAGCAGCAAATTCCTCTATAAGACGTGTAGGACCCTAGCCAGTTTGGCTTAGTGGATAGAGCGTCGGCCCTTGTCCTTAGTGGATAGAGCATTGATTCCAGGCAAGGGCGTGTACCTGTTTCAGCCTCGATCCCAGGGCTTGTGCAGGAGGCACCGGTTGATGTGTGTGTGTGTCTTTCTGTCCCACCTTCTCTGTGGAAAAGTATCCTCGGGTGAGGATTAGCAGCAATCAAAAGAGACGCAGGCCCACACTGTTGTCTGGGGGTTGCTTGAAGACTTTTCTTCAGGTACTTGGTTTATACCTCCATTTCCTGTTGTTTGGTAAGAGATAGGTGAATAAAAATGGAAGCATCACACAGCACAGGTGGTAAGAATGGGAAGTTTAGCTGGGTATTCAGCAGTTCTATTATGGTCTGTTATGTGCTACTAGAGGCCCCGGGCATGAATTCCTGCATGGATGGGGTCTGGCCAGCCCCGCCCCAATCAAAGAGGATCGGGGGGCTGGGCCAGCCAGAGGGAGGGGCTGTGGACAGTTGGCCAGCCAGCCCCACCCCCTGGTCGAACTCCTGGTCGAGGGGACAATTTGCATATTAGCCTTTTTTAATATAGGACCTAGAGGCCCGGTGCACAAAATTTGTGCATGGGGGGGGCCCTCAGCCCAGCCTGCACCCTCTCCAATCCGGGACCCCTCGGGTGATGTCCGACTGCCGGTTTAGGGGGATTGGCAGTCAGACACCTCTCACAATCCGGGACCACTGGCTCCTAACTGCTCGCCTGCCTGCCTGCCTGATCACCCCTAATTGCCCCCCCTGATGGCCTGATCACCCCCAAACTGCCCCACCTACCAGCCTGGTCGCCCCTCACTGCCACCTCCTCCCCCCGCCGGCCTGGTCGCCCCATGCAGTCTGGTGTTTGGTTGTTTGGTCCTCCCTCACTAACCCCCTAGCCGGCCTGGTCGCCCCACTCAGCCTGCTGCTCAGTCGTTTGGTCGTCCCTCACTAACCCCCCAGCCAGCCTGGTCGCCCCACACAGCCTGTTTGGTCATCCGTTCGGTGGTTTGGGTTGTGACAGTCACTTAGGCTTTTATATATATAGACTAGAGGCCTGGTGCATGAAATTGGTGCATGGTGGTGGGGGTGTCCCTTGGCCCAACCTGCACCCTCTCCAATCTGGGACCCCTCGAGGGATGTCCGACTGCCCATTTAGGCCCAATCCTGGTAGGGCAGTTGGACATACCTCTCACAATCCAGGACTGCTGGCTCCCAACTGCTCGCCTGCCTGTCTTCCTGATAGCCCCTAACCACTTCTGCCTTCCAGCCTGATCACCCCCTAACCACTCCCCTGCTAGCCTGATCAACGCCTAACTGCCCCCCTGCTGGCCCGAATGCCCCTAACTGCCCTCCTCTGCCAGCCTGGTCACCCCTAACTACCCTCCCCTGCCGGCCTGGTTGCCCCTAACTGTCCTCCCCTGCAGGCCTGGTTGCCCCAACTGCCCTCCCCTGCTGGCCCAGTCACCCCTAACTGCCCTTCCCTGCAGGCCTGGCCCCCCCCAACTGCCCTCACCTGCAGGCCTGGGTCCCTCCCCAACTGTCCTCCCCTGCAGACCTAGTTCCCTCCAACTGTCCTCCCTTGCAGACCTAGTCCCCCCCCAACTGTCCTCCCCTGCCAGCCCGGTCACCCCTAACTGCCCTCCCTTGCAGGCCTGGTTGCCCCCAATGGCCCTCCCCTGCTAGCCATCTTTGACCACGTGGGGGCGGCCATCTTGTGTGTTGGAGTGATGGTCAATTTGCATATTACCTCTTTATTATATACTAGAGGCCCAGTGCACGAAATTCAGCCCAGCCTGCACCCTCTCCAATCTGGGACCCCTCGAGGGATGTCCGACTGCCCTGGTAGATTGGGCCTAAACGGGCAGTCGGACATCTCTCTCACAATCCAGGACTGCTGGTTCCCAACTGCTCGCCTGCTTGACTGCCTGCCTTCCTGATTGCCCCTAACCACTTCTGCCTGCCAGCCTGATCACCCCCTAACCACTCCCCTGCCAGCCTGATTGATGCCTAACTGCTCCCCTGCCAGCCTGTTTGCCCCTAACTGCCCTCCCCTGCAGGCCTGGTCACCCCTCACTACCCTCCTCTGCAGGCCTAATCACCCCTAACTGTCCTCCCCTGCAGGCCTGGTCCCTCCCAACTGCTCTCCCCTGCAGGCCTGGTCACCCCCAACTTCCCTCCTCTGCCGGCCTGGTCACCCCTAACTGCCCTCCCCTGCAGGCTTGATTGCCCCCAACTGCCCTCCCTTGCAGGCCTGGTGCCTCCCAACTGCCCGCCCCTGCTGGCCTGATCACCCACAACTGCCCTCCTTTGCAGGCCTGGTCCCTCCCAACTTCCCTTCCCTGCTGGCCATCTTGTGGCAGCCATCTTATGTCCACATGGGGCAGCAATCTTGTGTGTTGGAGTGATAGTCAATTTGCATATTACTCTTTTATTAGATAGGATAGAGGCCTGGTGCATGGGTGGGGGCCAGCTGGTTTGCCCTGAAGAGTGTCCCGGATCAGGGGGCGTTTCCCTTGGGGCATGGTGTGGCCTGGGTGAGGGGCCTGTGGTGGTTTGCAGGCCGGCCACGCCCCCCCCAGCGACCCAAGCAGAGGCCCTGGTATCTGGGATTTATTTATCTTCTATAATTGAAACTTTGTAGCCTTGAGTGTAGGCCTAGGCTGTCCACGGTGTGTGGAAAGCTTGGCTTCCTCAATCACTGGGGACAACTCAAGCCTCTTGCTCTCTCCAGCTCTGTGGCTGCTGCCATTTTTGTTGGGATTTATTTGCCTTCTGTAATTGAAACTTTGTAGCCTTGAGTGCAGGCCTGGGCCGGCCAGGGTGTGTGGGCAGCTTGGCTTCCTCCATTGCCGGGGAAACCCAAGCCTCCTGCTCACTCCATGGCCATAGCCATCTTGGTTGGGTTAATTTCCATACTCGCTCCTGATTGGATGGTGGGTGTGGCTTGTGGGTGTGTCGGAGGTACAGTCAATTTGCATATTACTGTTTTTATTAGCTAGGAGGATATAGGATTAGCTTTCCAAGAAATTGTCCCTGGTCAAGTTGAAATAATGGTGAATGGGTCATTTGCAAGGATGAAAGGATAAAATTCTTTGCCTTTTTTTCTCATGTGTTCTCTACTTGTGGGAAGGCCTGTCTCTTAAGTTCCTACTGAAAGTCATAATTTTTATGTAATACTCATCTAGTGACCCAGTTGTCATGGGGATATGAGTAGAGCAGCAAGTAGGAACTATGACAAGGTTATGATTCTCTGGCAGGGAACATCATTTTTTGCTTCATTTTCCTATTTCTTTCATTATATTAGGTGTTTGACCTTTTAAAGGCTTCGGTTTTTAAAAGCTTTAAGGATCTCCAGCTTCTCCAAGGCTCAAAATTTCTTCAGAATATAGTCCCTCATCCGTCCTGTGTTTCAACCATGATCTTGGAAGTGGTAAAGAACAGGTGAGTTCATGAGCCACACCTTAGTAGGTTCCTCAGTTGTTCAGTGTGAGAAAACGTGTGGGGCCATACCTATGGTCCATCAGAAAAGTGCTGACATGTTTGTGTAAGTTCCTTTTTAACTTAGTGCTGGTTGATTTTGGGGTGCTCTTGCACTGGAAGAAGTCCTGTCTTCCCTAAATGCTCATGTTTTTTCCTTTTATTTTCTTTGAGTAGCCCCTTTCTCTTTTCTCTCTGTTCTCTCCCATTCGCTATTGGAATTTCTTGATCTCTGTGCCATATCTCTCAGTTTTTCTTTCATGCTTTTCAAATTGTTGTCTTTTTATGTGAAGTTCTACTAAAAAATCCCTTAGCTCTTTCTTCAAGTTAATTTGTTCTTCAGCTCTGTCCATTTTACTCGTCAGTCCATCGATTGGGTTTTTCACTCCAGCAATCATGTTTTTCATTTCCAAAATTTCCAGTTTCTTTTAGTTCCATGTTATTGTGTTCTTTTTTATTTTTTTTAATCCTCACCCAAGGATATTTTTCCATTGATTTTTTTAGGGAGAGTTTTGAAAACAGAGAATATCGATGTGAGAGAAATACATCGATTGGTTGCCTCCTGCACACACCCTGACCAGGGCTCAGGCCCTGGAGGAGCCTACAACCAAGGTGCATGCCCTTGACCAAAATCGAACCTGGGACCCTTCAGTCCACAGGTCGATGCTCTACTCACTGAGCCAAACCAGC
The DNA here is from genome assembly GCA_026230045.1 of Corynorhinus townsendii. Taxonomy (NCBI): domain Eukaryota; kingdom Metazoa; phylum Chordata; class Mammalia; order Chiroptera; family Vespertilionidae; genus Corynorhinus; species Corynorhinus townsendii. The sequence goes on from JAPDVU010000017.1 coordinate 7,595,251, forward strand.
TAGGGCCATGCTATTATATTCTTACTTGAGGCCCGGTGCACGAATTCGTGCACGGTTGGGGTCCCTCGGCCTGGTCAGCGATCAGGGCCTGGTCAGCGATCAGGGCCAGCCGCTGGGAGGTTGGCCGGCTGGGCGGGGTAGGGATCGTGGGAGGTTGGCCGGCTGCGGGAGGTTGCCTGTGGGAGCGCACTGACCACCAGGGGGCAGCTCCTGCGTTGAGTGTCTGCCCCCTGGTGGTCAGTACACATCATAGTGACCAGTCAACCAGTCGTTTGGTTGCTTAGGCTTTTATGTCTATATAGATTTCTCTGGGGATATTCATTATACTTTTAAAATCTCCCATGTATTTCAATAACTTCTTCCTCAGATATTAGTTCTGTTCAGTGAGTTTGGTGCTTCTCTTTCAAGACTTTTTTTTCTTGTATTTGGTGATTATTGCTTGTCTCCTTACCGTTTCTGGTGTTCCCTGTTAGTTTGGGAGGGCCGCACCTACTTAGCTCAGTCTAGCTCTGATCTGATAGCGGTAGATGTGCTGAGGGCTGATCTTCTAGGCGTGTGGCCCCATATCCTCCAGCGTGTGGCCCTCCTCCCCGAGAGCATCTCTGCCTCTCAGGCCCAGGATCCTCTCCTCACACATGTCAGCTCAGGGCTGTCTCGTCATGGCTCACTTCTTGGCATAAAGGGGGGACATAGCAGGTCTTGGAGAAGAAGGTGGAGGAGGATGCTGTATACCATGAGGATGCATGAGAAGAAACGGTTCAGGTGAAGACTGTTGGTTATCGTTACCGGATCCAGTTTGGGAACTGTGTAACATGGCCATGAAGATAAAGGGAAGGTGTTTCACTACACTTTTCCTTTGAACTAAGCTTTGTTTCCTTGCAGTGTCCATAGTTGGGATCATGTTACTCAGGGCCTGGTGCAGTTTGGTTTCATTTTAATGGATTCATATGGGCCAAAGAAGATTGTGGATGGAAAAGCTATTGAAACCAGCCCAGGTCTTTCGAGAACTCCAAACCAGCATGCGTGTAAGCTGGGAGGTACCATCCTATTGGAAACTTTCAAGGTAAGACTCTAGCTTGGTAACCACTTCCTAATCTCATTAAATGATACTATAAGTGGGGCAGGATGTTCGCCTGGAGTTTGGAGGACAAGAACTTGGAGTTTCGGGAACAGATTGGGGTAGCAATTGAAACATTACAGTTCTAGTATAATGGAATACTTGCTTTCTCATCTTTTATTTGTATCAGTTTTTCATTCTAATTTTTTATTCATTCTGATAATTTCTTTTTTTAAAATAAATGTTTATTGTTGAAAATATTACATATCACCCATTTTCTCCCCCATTTACCCCCTCCAGCCCACCCCCACCCCTGATAATTTTTTTAAATAAATATTTGTCGTTGAAAATATTACATATGACCCGTTTTCTCCCCCATTTACCCCCTCCAGCCCGCCCCCACCCCTGATAGTTTTTTAGAAGTATGAATATATGTTAGCTTTCCCATGGTTTCCTCCAGCGGTAAGTCATTTCTGAGTGTTTTTTATGCTATTTCTTTAAAAAAAAAAATCTTTTACATTGCTGTAGATTATCAGGCTTGAAAAATCATGCTTATTTGTTGTTGAAGAACCAAAATGGAGAATTTACCTTTTTTAAACTTGTTACTATATGATGACTTATATCGGTCTTAATTTCTGAATCAGCTTTGAAAAATACATTTTCTTTTAAATAAAAAAAGAAAGCTGGATCTTATCTGAGGCTAGAAATGTTGCTTTGCTAGTGATTCCTCTAAGTCATCTTTGTTTTTCTTTTTCTTTCTTTTAATCTTCACCCTAGAATATTTTTCCATTGCTTTGTAGAGAGAGTGAAAGGGAAGGAGGAATGGTAAGAGAGAGAGACACTTTGATGTTAGAGAGACACATGGATTAATTGCCTCCTGCATACGCCCCGACCAGGGTTGGGGATCAAATCTGTAGCTCAGATTTGTGCTCTTGACTGGGAATTGAACCCCTGACCCTTTGGTGTGAGGGCTGATACTCTAACCACTTAGCAACACTGGCCAGGGCATCTAAGTCATCTTCTTGGCATGCTGTTGTTAAATGTGGCTACACGCCAAAAGTGTGGGCTGAAATTATTTGATATTAAAATTATTTTTAATTGATTTCAGAAAGGAAGGAAGATGGAGAGAGAGATAGAAACATCCACGATGAGAGAGAATCATGGATTGGCTGCCTCCTGCAAATCCCCCACTGGGGATATAGCTCACAACCCGGGCATGTGTCCTTGACTGGAATTGAACCTGGGACCTTTCAGCTCACAGGCGGATACTCTATCCACTGAGCCATACCGGCTAGGGCTATTTGATACTAATTGAAATGTTAATCTAGTGTCCTGATCTGGAACTATGAAGTGAAATTCATAGAATAGCCCTTGAGAGTTGTATGTTAGATGGTATAAATGATTCTTATTAATAGTAATCGGATTAAAAGGCATTCTAAGAATAAGAGCCTTTACTAGTTTGCATTTTAAATCTTTTTTAAAACTAGGGAGGTTCCATTTGATCTCACATAGATAGATGTTGGCTTTGTCAAGGCATCTCTAGAGCATATAATTTACTGCTAATAATCTCATTATTACTCTATACCTCAAATAACCCAGTTCAGGGAAGAAATTTAACAAATTCACAACAAGTCCTTTTTAAGGCAACCATTGCGCTTCCAGAAACTGGTTGAAGGTGTTTTTAGGTTTTCAGACATTTCTGTGGGTTTATAAATTTTCCATTAAATACTGTCAGCAATGTGGATGGCGGCATGTGATGGATACCCAGGTGCAGTCATTCCTGTTTGATGCTGAACTTTATATGTAGCAACATTTTCATTGTTGCGATCTCTCTGTAGGTTCCTAAACATGGCCATTTGAGGGTGAGGTTGAAGGATCCTGTCTTTCAAGCGATTCTCGTATCTGTCTTTGAAATAAACACTGAAGTTTTATCCATATCCAGACTGTTCCTCATTCTGCCTAACATGCACTGATGCAGTTGTAAGCTCAAAGTCACCGAGGAATATTTTATTGGTTCTTCTGTTCTTTTAGATCCATGAGATGATCAGACAGGAGATTCTGGAGCAGGTCCTCAACAGAGTTGTTGCCAGAGCGTCCTCTCCCATCAGCCATTTCTTAGGTATGGAACTTGGAAACGGTGGTTCAAGTTCTCAGGAATATTTTCATTTCAGTGTCATAATGTTTTGATCATGGGAAAAAAATAACGGTAAAAAGAAATGAATAACCCTGGCCGGTGTGGCTCAGTGGGTAGCGTCGCCCTGCAAACCCAAGAATCCCCAGTACCTTGGTTGCAGGCTCCTCCCCAGCCCAGGCCCTGGTTGGGGTGCCTGTGGGAGGCAACCAGCTGATGCGTTTCTCTCACATCGATGTTTCTCTCCCACTCTCCCCCACTCTCTCTAAAATCAATGGGAAAATACCCTTAAGTGAGGATTAAAAAAAACATGTATGTAAAAAAGAAATGACAGGAGTTTCGTGCAGTCTTTTCTAACGTCAGTAAAACATGAAGTCCATTCATGTCTGTGGTTGTCCAGAAAGGAAGGCGCATGTAACCAGTGAGAAGCTCTGACCTTGGTCAGCCTTGCCTGTTTGTGGAGTAATTGTCAGAGTGCTGTCCTGCTGCCCCACGGACTCCCATTCTAACCCTGCGCACCGGCACGTCGCCTGGGCTCATCCTATGCAGCCCCCCTCCCTCCTCGTCCTCTGCCCTGAGCTCTAGCTGCCACGGCTTCCCTGGCCCTCAGCTCCGCCCCGTCCCTCAGGAGGCCCATGGGGGGGCGGTGAGAAGGCTCACTGGTTACTTCCCTTCCTCAGGGACCACTGTCCTGTGCTGCCCTTGTCTGGTGTCTGAACATTGCTGTTTGATAGAATTTGTCCATTTGGGGGTTGTTGAAAGTCGGAGGATAGATCCGCTCACTGTTACTCCATCACGGTGGGAAGCAGACGTCTGTTTGTGTATTGCTTATTCATGTCATTCCTGTTTCCACGATTTCAGTTGTTTTCATGGGCACGGCTCCCAAATCTTCATGTCTGGACTGCCCTCTTTCCGTGGCTCATTGCTTTCATTCCTGCTGGGTGTTTCCATTTAGTATTTGTTTTCCCTTACATCTCAAGTGCAAGAGAGTTTCCTTCGAGCAAGCGCCCCTTTTATTGCCACTATTTCTATTTGAGGCCTGGCTCTCCACGTCCCAGAAGCTGGAATTCTTTTTTATCTTCTCCAATACACTCATATCTAAATTCTCCCATATATATATATATATATATATATATATATATATTTCAGAGCAGAGGGGAGAGGGAAAGAGAGAGAAAAACATCAATGATGAGAGAGAATCATTGATTGCTGTCTCCTGCACACCCCCTACTAAGGGGTTGAGACTGCAACCCAGGTACATGCCCTTGACCGGAATCGAACCTGGGACCCTTCAATCCGCAGGCTGACGCTCTATCCACTGAGCCAAACCGGTTTCGGCAATCCTCCCATCCTTTCCCTCATAACTGTTACTTCCCACCACCACCCCTCCCTCCCCCCTCTCCCCCCCCCCCGCCCCCCGCATCCATTGCCTGGTTCCCATCTTAAGACCTTGCACATGGGCCACGGCCTCAGCTTCCTAACCGGTACCCCCTGCTTTCCCTCTCTGCAGTGCAGCCTGCACATTGCCACCAGAGAGCGTTCCTCCCACACCCTCCGTCACTTGGGATCACTGATTCCCTCAGTAATAACCTGTCAGCTCTTTGTCCTGCACCTAAGGTCCCTGACAATTTGATGCCCAGTATTAACTTCAATTGTTTACTTCTTCGGAACCTTCACCCCCACTGCACAGATGTGCGCACTGCCCACTGTCCATTCCTGTACCTCCCCCTGCGTTCCCTTGTGTGTAGCTGGCCTCTCTGGCTCGTGGTGCGCTAATGCGGCCCATTGTTCAGAACCTGGCTTCGCTTTCTCCTCTCTGCTGAAGCACGATCTCTTTCTTTGAAATCCTGTGGATCTCTTTTTTTTTTTTACAACTTTCTAGGCACTAAACTATGTTAGGGTTATTAGATATTCGGTATTATTTTGTTATTCACCTCTTTCATTCTTTTAAAATATAATTACTCCCAACTGAATTAAAATTCTTGAAGGGAGCGAGACCATGTTTTGAGTTTGTATATTCCTTTTAGGATCGTAATACATATGCTTACAGGTAATCGAAGTTCCTAAGTGTTTATTGCCTTCGCGTGGACACACGAAGATACTGTGTGGTACCTGTCTTGCAGTACAATGGGTTTCTTTCTTAGGTAATCTTCCTAGTCTTGTACTATTGCAGAAGAAAGTTCAAGTATCCTGGTTACAGTGACCGTAGGAAAATCCACAGCATCCGTAGAGATCTATATTGCAGTAGATTTGACTTGAGAAAGGAAACAAACTCATTACCATTCCTTTCCCCGTTTTAATTTTCCTTTTATTTGAAATATCCTATGTTATTTGAGTCAACTCATAATGGATTCTGTTTTTCAGAACTGCTTTCAAACATCATCATGCACTCGCCCTTAGTTCTTCAGAGTTGTTCTTCTAAAGTCACAGAGAGTTTTGACTATTTGTCCTTTCTGCCCCTTCAAACGGTGCAGGGGCTGCTGAAGGCGGTGCAGGTGAGTCTCCCCAGGAGCGGAGAACCCAGATGGGGGAAGTGGGAGTCCGATGTGTTTCTTTATGACTATATATATGTCTAAGAACTCCGATTTCTCTTGATTCTAAAACATTAAACTTAGTATTAAAAGGGCAGGAGCCCCAGCCTAGCTGGTTTAGCTCAATGGATAGAGCGTCGGCTTGTGGACTGAAAGGTCCCAGGTTTAATTCCGGTCAAGGGCACATGCCCGGGTTGTGGGCTCGTTCCCCAGTAGGGGGTGTGCAGGAGGTAGCCAATGAATGGTTCTCAGTCATCATGGTGTTTCTCTCCCCCTCTCCCTCCCTCTCTGAAATCAATAAAAATATATTTAAAAGGCGGGGGGGGCAAGAACCCCAAGCTCTAGACTCTGTTCTCCAAGTTGACCCGTCTTCATAGCACTACTCTCTGGCCTTTGACTCACTTTTAAGTTAGTGAAGAAATCGAAAGGCTCTTACAGAATTGCTAATTGAGAACTGTAGAGTTAAAGGCTGGTTCCAGTGTAGTATTTCAACTACAGCGTTGTCCCTATTACTAAGTGTGACATACATTGAAAAATGTACAAAAGTGCCTTAGAGCCCAGCTGGCGTGGCTCAGTGGTTGAGCAGCAACCTATGAACCAGGGGAGGTCACAGTTCAATTCCTGGTCAGGGCACATGCCCGGGTTGTGGCTCCATCCCCAGTAGGGGGCGTGCAGGAGACAGCTGGTCCATGATTCTCTCTCATTATTGATGTTTCTATTTCTCTCCCTCTCCCTTCCTCTCTGAAATCAGTACAAACATTAAAAAAAAAAAAAAAAAAAGTGCCCTAGAAAAGCCAAACAGTAACAGCATTGGGTAGCAAGGAGCTAAGGCCAATAAGCAAGCTCAGTCTGGTTTTACCCTCCACCGCTTCCTCTTTCAGCCCCTTCTCAAAGTGAGCATGTCGATGAGAGACTCCCTGATACTGGTCCTTCGGAAAGCTATGTTTGCCAGGTACGTAGCGTCCCATCTAATGTTACTTACAGCCCTCTCTGCTGTCTCCTCGTACGACCTGGGCATGGGCGTGCGAACGCCTCACCCAGCTGAACACGTTCACCAGACGGCATTGTGCGCAGCGCTTTATCTCACCAAGTCTGCAGAGCAGTCCTGCGAAGCGAGGATCGCTGCAGCTCCCATTTCACAGACCAGGAAACCTAGGCTTAGAGAAGTCCGTGACCTTCCAAGTCCAGTAGGAGTTGGTGTGGGAGCCCAGATTCGAGCTTGGGATTGAGGGCACTCTGCTGTGCGCTAGGATAGCCCTGCAAATGAGGGTCCGGTGCCGGCTGGCAACAATTCTGAAGGGAAAACACCCTCATTAAGAAGTAAATATTAGCCCTGACCGGTGTTGCTCAGTGGATAGAGCGTCAGCCTGCAGACTGAAGGGTCCCAGGTTCGACCTATGAACCAGGAAGTCAGGGTTCGATTCCCGGTCAGGGCACATGTCCAGGTTGCGGGCTTGATCCCCAGTGTGGGATGTGCAGGAGACAGCCAATCAATGATTCTCTTTCATCATTGGTGTCTGTATCTGTTTCCCTCTCCCTTCCTCTGATAGCAATAGAAAAAGTAATAAAGTCTTTTTAAGCTTATTTTAGTGAACATTAGAATTGTGGGCTAGTGACTGTAGACCAAATCAATTTTTGAGAATCTTGGTCTTTTGGTTTTTGGCTTAGCCAGTGCCTCCTGACCTCTCTTCCTTTATATCTTAGTGTACAAGCTACAGATGACAATACATCTCTTACAGAATATTCTGAGACAAGTAGTAGGTGGGAGCCATTTGGTGCTTTAAGTCTAAAATCACATGTTGCCCTCATGGATAGCCATAGGAACAGCCTATGCTGTTGGCCCTCTTTTGTAGAATTGAGGTTTCTGTTGCTCCTTACCCAGACTCATGTCTGACAGGCTAAGGTGAATGCTGGCATGGAGCCTCGGGGAGATGGCGGGACCATTTTTCTGGGTGGAGGGTTTACAAGGCACCACGCATAGCTCTCCTTTAGGTGCAGAGAAAATCAGCCATTTCCTTTGCGATTCAGCACGTACAGCCGCTCCGCACGCTTGTGCTCATTCCCCCCGTAGACGTGTCAGGATAGAAGGAAGTATAGGTAATGTCATGAGGTTAAGCAGATAATGGAAACATCAGCTGCTGATTGCTGTGAACAGCTGATTTCTTATTCAAGTACATAAATTCCGTTCATTGTGCTCTATTGTGTTTCACTGTTGATACATATTCCTCTCTGTACAAAACTTACTGGGTTTTTAAAATATATGGTTTTTTTAAATTGATTTTGGAGAGGAAAAGCGAGGGAAGAGAGAGAGAAACGTCAATGAGAGAGTCATGAATCGACTGCCTCCTGCACGCCTCCTACTGGGGATGGAGCCTGCAACCTGGGCATGTGCCCTGACGGGGAATCAGACTGTGACCTCCTGGTTCATAGGTCAATGCTCAACCACTGAGCCACGCTGGCCGGGCTAACTGGATTTTTTTGATCCGGAAGCCTATTGCTGTGAAATTAATAGTTTGTCCCTTGCTTCTCTGTCTGTCCCTGAGCTAGACCGCTCGATGCCCGGAAGTCGGCGGTGGCCGGGTTTTTGCTGCTCCTGAAGAACTTCAAGGTCTTGGGCAGCCTGTCGTCCTCCCAGTGCAGCCAGGCCATCGGCGTCAGCCAGGTGAGGGGGCCCAGCCGGCCTGTCGCGGGCGCTGCTGTGGGGCGTGGTGACGTGCACACTGGCTTCTCTTTCTCCTGTTACTCTGATCGTGCAGACGGTCCTCAACACAGTGCTGCTCAGGTGCTGGAGATGGCCGTGTGGTCAGCGCTGCTCATGGCAGATCCGCTGTGTGCTCCACGCTGTGCGGTATGGTAGCCACTCGCCTCAGTGTGGCTATTGAACCGGACACCTGGCATGCGGCTAGTCCAGATTCAGTGTACTGTGCGTGTGAAGTACACTGGGTTCTAAGGACATAGTGCGCCCTCCTGCAAAGGTGTGTCTGCGGTTCCCTGTCTTTGGACACATAAGAATTGGAGGCAAAGAAATGTGGACTTGGAGAAGTCTGGAGCTAGCTTGTTCCCTGCAGGCTCAAGATCAACCATCCCACATAGGAAAAAAATAAAAATAAATAAAAAATAAAAAAATAAAGACAGTGCGAAACTAAAGCATGTATAGCATCATTAATTTTTTATTTCAATGACACGTTGAGATAATATTTTGGATATGTTGGGTTAAGTACAAAGTTAGAATTAATTTCATCAGTTTCTGTTTAAATTTGGTTACCAGGAAATTTAAAATTAGGTATGTGAGTTGCATTTGTGGTTTGTCCTGTTAGGCACTAGGCTAAGTGCTTTACATTCATTATTTCATTTATCCTTCACAGTCGTTCTCAGAGGCTAAATACATTTATGACCTCCATCTTTTCTAGTTTATTTACTTGGCACACGAACATGTGTTAAACCCAGTAATCTGAGAGAACAAAATTATAATTGCTGAATTTATCACGCACATCAATAAGGGGTGGTGTTGTCATGTGCGTTTCTGAACTAAAAACTACCTCTGACCCTCTCAGGATATTGTGGGAGCAAAAAAGAGCTAGATTCTCCTAGCTACTGAAGACATTTGAAGAAGTCTTGTAGGCCTTTTAAGTAAGTCAGGTATATTATGAACTACTGGATTCCAGTGGCATGAGCTAACTGTGCCTTCCTAAGCAGGTCCACGTGGATGTCCACAGCCGGTACAATGCTGTGGCCAACGAGGCTTTTTGCCTTGAGATCATGGATAGTTTGAGAAGATGCCTGGGCCAGCAGGCTGACATCCGGCTCATGCTTTATGAGGTAACTCCGCCGCGTGGGAGGACTGTCGCATACCCCAGCTCATCATCTTTTTTAGGTTTTTAATTAACTGCGTACTTACTGTTGAATTTCTGGGGGTACAGTTGAGGCAGTAACTTAAACTTTCTGAATTGTTCCTCTAGCAAATAATAAATTCATCTTTTCCAAAGAGCTGAGAATAGGATAAAGAAAGATAGTGCGGCCCTGGCCGGTTTGCCTCCGTGGATAAAGCGTTGGCTTGCGGATTGAGGGGTCCCAGGTTCGATTCCGATCAGGCGCATGCCTGGGTTGCAGGCTCGATCCCCAGTGGGGGGCATTCAGGAGGCAGCCGATCAATGATTCTCTATCATCATTGATGTTTCTATCTCTCTCTCCCCCTCTCCCTTCCCTCTGAAATCGATAAAAATATATTAAAAAAAAAAGATAGTGTTATTTTAAAGTTACGATTGTCTGAATCACTGGTATCTCTGTTAGAGAGTGTATTTGTTCTCTGTTTGATTCCTCTCAGGGGTTCTATGATGTCCTTCGAAGAAACTCTCAGCTGGCTAATTCAATCATGCAGACTCTGCTGTCACAGGTAAAAAGCATTTATGGATATAGAAAACAGATAATGGGGCGTTGAGTGGCGATTGACATTTTCCAGACTTTTCACAATGGGAAATAATTCCCAAGTAGTCACTGGCACATTGACTGGGGTGTGTGATGCTATCTTGATGGTTTATTTACTTATTTATTTAAAATATATATTTGTATTGATTTCAGGGAGGAAGGGAGAGGGGGAGAGAGAGAGAAACATTAATGATGATAGAAAATCATCCATCAGCTGCCTCCTGCATGCCTCACACTGAGGATCGAGCCCGCAACCCAGGCATGTGCCCTGACCGGGAATCGAACCATGACTTCCTGGTTCATAGGTCAGTGCTCAACCACTGAGCCAGCCGGCCAGACTGTGATGCTATCTTGCTGTTTTCTTTTAATGGCCACTTGTGTACCTGCCCTTTTGTCACTGTTTAATAGTTACCCCTCTCAGTTAACAGGCCGCAGCTTCAGTCTGAAGGAGATTTTGAAGAGCCATTTGTACAAGAGTTGTCAGCTGTATCTGTTGTTTTATTTCTAAAAGAAAAAAAGAGTGAGATCGGGAGCAAACACAGCAAAACGCTGCCTTGTGTTAAGTCTGGGTAACAGATACTTCAGTGTCTGTTAGGTTATTTTCTGTATTTTTTAGTTAAAAGGGGTTTTTTAATTATGAAATACTTCAAAAGGACACTCAAGATAGGAAGAATTCAGCTGGAGAATATCTGGCATAAGCAAGACCTTTTACCCTTAACACATTCATTCTGCATTTATTTGAATTTTTGAAATAGCTTTATTGAGATATAATTCACATACCATGCAGCTCACCCATCTAGAGTGTACAACTCCTTGGTCTTTAGCCTATTCAGAGAGTTATGCAACCTTTACCACAATCAGTGTTGGAACATTTCATCACCTTAGAAAGAGACCCCACACTCTTCAGCCATCACCTGATTTTCTCATCTTTTCCCCACCCTCCCACGCTAAGTAACCACCAGTCTACTGTCTGTCTGTAGATTTGCCTATTGTGGACATTTCATGTAAATGGAATCAGATAATGCGTGGTCTTTTGCTTAACAGTGTTTTCAAGATTCACCCGTGCTGTCCCATCTATCATTACTTCATTTCTTTTTATGGCTAAATATTTCATCCTGTGGTACTTGAATCTTTTCATGTATTAAGAGAGTTCAGTGGGGTGGTGAACACACAATACAGTGTGCAGATGATGTGTTGTGGGATTGTGCACATGAAGCCTGTGTAATGTTGTTAACCAGTGTCACCCCCAATAAATTCAGTAACAAGGGGGGAACAATGTTAAAAGATACTCTTAGGAACTGATAGTAATAAGAATACTTACCTACGTTAAAATCCCAGCTAAGTGGTGTTGTAATTTTTACTTTAAACAGTTGTATTTTATGCCTTTTATAATAATAGAAGAAAAAGTAAAGTATACAGGCACACACACAATTCTTTATATGTCTCTGCTTTTTACCATCGCCGAGGCTCTTTATTCATTCCCGTGGATTCAGTTTTACCGTCTTGAACAGTGGCCCTTCCGCCTGAGGACTCCAGAGCCTGTATTCTAGCTGTGAAGCTCTGCTGGAAATGCCGAGTGCCTGTGGGAGTGTAGGAGTTGGCGTGAGAATGTAACGTTTCGTAGGAGAGGTCATGGAAGTGGGATAGGAAAGAGGATCTCAGTTAGTAGGTGCCTGTAGCGAGGGCGAAGGATGTGGGGGAGCCCGTGCAGTACAGATGCTGCTGCATTCTTCTGTGGACATTTGGATGTCGGTCTGAGAAGGTGCTGCACGTTACACTTGACCCACTTAAAGTGAAAAGCAGCGCTGAACAGGTGTCTCTGTTCCTTGCCGTCTGTAGCTGAAACAGTTCTACGAGCCCCAATCCGATGTGCTGCCTCCTCTGAAGTTAGAAGCTTGTATTGTGACCCAAGGAGATCAGGTCTCGCTGCAGGAACCACTGGTGAGACTGCTATTCTTCCTGTAACTTGTTTTTACTGTGAAGATATTAACCCTGTTGATCGTTTGAAAGAGACACCTTTCCCCGTGAAGCTGTCTGCTCCTCCCAGCCAACTCTTACTCTGAAACACTCCCTGCTTTGCTTTTCTGACCCCTCCTCACCTGTGTCTGTTGGTAAGATGTCTGTGTCGGCACCCACCACTTCCCCCAGGAGCACTCTGTCTCCGTCTGTGGCTCTTGGGTTGTAGCACTAAATGAACGTGCGTTAGCATGGGGCGGGAGGGAAGCTAGGAGCAGATGAACCCAATGCCTTCATTAGTCCGGAGGGCGTGGATGAGTTAGGCGGAGCTGGCATTGGCGCACTGTGGACCCTTCAGGGGAACTAGGACAGGTTGGTCTCTGTTCTTGCTTTCTAGCCTCAGAAAGACAGGGAAGCGAAGATAAAACTGAAACTCCACCCCATTTGGAGCTCATGGTCACGGAATGGTCATATTCTGCCTTCGTGCACGGACCTTCTCTGCCATGCAGTGTCCTCAGCATCGGAGATGCTGTGTTGGTCTCCCAGAGATCCCTTCAGCGCAAACCCCCACCTTTAGAATAGCCAGAGAGGGTTTAGCTGCCCAGCTTGGCCCCATGGTGTTGGTACTGGAGCGGGGGGAGCGCGTCCGCCATGGCCTTGTGTGGTGCCAGCTTCTTAGGCAGCCAGTTCCTTTGGGGAAGGAAGGTCGGGAACCCACGCCTCTGCGAGTGCAGCGTTTTACAGTGTTGTGAATTCAGATCGACATAACTTGTGCTGCTAGTGCATAGCTTACTTCAGCCTGATAGACAAGAATTAACTGTTGATTAGCAACGGCTTCGCAGGTTATCTCGGAACACTCAAGAATATTTCGTTCTCATTTCTTCTACAGGACCATCTGCTGTGCTGTATTCAGCACTGCTTGGCCTGGTATAAGAGTAAAGTGATGCCCACTCAGCAGGGAGGAGACGAAGAGGAGGAGGAGGAAGGATTCTACCAAGAGTTAGACGACATGTTAGAGTCTCTTACCAACAGAATGATCAAGAGTGAACTAGAGGACTTTGAGCTGGTAATTGCTAAATTTGTTATTTATTATTTACTAGCGGCCTGGTGCATGAAATGCGTGCACTGGCAGCGTCCCTAGGCCTGGCCAGTGATCAGGGCCCCTCAGGGCCTTCCGGCTGGCAGCCAGGGCCTTCCTTCGTTCCCTGCTGCCCCCTGGTGGTCAGCGCATGTCATAGCAAGTGATGGAACTTCAGAGGGGACCCTTTGCATATTAGCCTTTTATATATATAGATAATAAATTTTTAGAAATTGATTTTGAGAGAGGGAGAAAAGTGGATGTGAGACAAAAACATCGACCAGTTGCCTCCCCTATGCAATCGAACCAGAGATCAAACCTGCAACCTGGGTATGTTCCCTAACCGGGAATCGAACCCACAGCCTTTCGGTGTGTGGGCCAGCGCTCCAACTGAGCCACACTGCCCAGGGCCTCAGTTACACTGAACAATGGAAGTGTTTGGATGCTTGTTAGTTTTCCTCTTGTGTCTTTCAGGATAAATCGGCAGATTTTTCTCAGAGCACTGGTAACGGCATCAAAAATAACATCTGTGCTTCTCTTGTGATGGGAGTTTGTGAGGTTCTAATGGAATATAATTTCTCCATCAGTAATTTCAGGTAAGGTATTGCTGTGACTCTAATTGCAGTTTGCCTAACTCTCCATTTTATGGGGGGGATTGTCTCTTTCTAACTTCAACAGTATGCTAGGTACTGAACATAGCAGAGACGTGTCAGTGTATCTCTCTCTCTTTTTTTTTTTTTTTAATTGATTTTGAGAGAGAAAGGAAGGGAAAGGGATAGAGAGATAGAAACTTTGATGAGAGAGAAACATCCTTGGTCGACTGCATCCTGCATGCCCTCCCTGGGGATTGAGCCCGAACCCTAGGCATGTGTCCCGACTGGAAATGGAACCAGTGACTCTTGGTTTATGGGTCGACGCTCAACCCCTGAGCAATACCGGCTGGGCCATGACAGTATCTCTTGTGTAGCTATCTAGCCAAAGACCAGGCACTGTTTCCTACCAGGGAACGCCCAAGCTTATGACGGGCAGGCAGGCCAATGTCGTGCCTCTAGCAGGCTTTAATTCAGAATTCCTGGGCCCTGAAATCAAGACCACCTCCTTTTGATGGGTGGTAGTGTCGGACCCTCATGCTGTGTATTGCATGGTCCAAAAACGGGAGGAAACCCTAGCCCAGCAGGTCGCATCCCTGGGAGTTCCCTGGTGGTGAGGGGTCATTCCCGCATGACCCTGTGGCTGGAATAGAGCATCTGAGGAAGCGCTGTGGTGCCCACACACGACAGGAAGCCACAGCCCCTGACGCTGCCCTTGGTGGCCCGCTTCCCCTTGTCCACAGCAAGAACAAGTTCGAGGACATCCTGAGGTTATTTATGTGTTACAAGAAGCTCTCGGACATCCTTACCGAGAAAGCTGGCAAAGGCAAAACCAAAGCGGCCAACAAAACCAGTGACAGCCTCTTGTCCATGAAGTTTGTGTCCGAGCTGCTCACCGCGCTTTTCCGGTAAGGTTCTGATAGGGGCTGGAAGACAGCTGCGCTGTGACGACATGGCTGGGAGCCTGGGAGGCCTTACCATCTGGGTGGGAGTCCTGATTCTTCCTGTGCGTGTGTGTTTCTGAGTCCCATGAGAGCCATTCCAGCAAATTAATTGAACCCCAGGAGGGGATTGTGGGAGCCTCTGATTTATAGCCAGCCGCTCAGAAGTGCAGACAGCAGCCTGGACTTGGCGTTAGCATTCCGAGCTGGAGGGGTCATTGGAAACTTCGATGTGTGGCCGGTTGGTCTTCAGAACCTCTGAGACGAACTTGGGTGTTCTGAAGTGGGGGGTGGGCAGTCTTGTAGGACTGGACCCCCAACCTGTGGCATCTGATGCTCTCTGCAGCAGATAGTGTGAGAATGGACTGCTTGGATCCCTAGAGTCCATCATCCAAAGCTTGCTGGATGCTGCGACCCTGAGCAGTCCCCAGAAAGCAGAAGGGACCTTCTTCCTCCCTCTCTCTAGGGACAGTACCCAAAGCCATGAGGAGAGTCTGTCCGTGCTGAGGTCCAGCAATGAGTTCATGCGCTATGCAGTGGGCGTGGCTCTGCGGAAGGTGCAGCAGCTGAAGGAGACGGGGCACGTGAGCGGCCCCGACGGGCAAAACCCAGACAAGATCTTTCAGAACCTCTGTGACATAACCCGGTAAGTCACGCATGCTCACCCTCGGAAACCTGTCCCCTTGGGTGTGGCGTTTCGAGGAGCAGATGATTAGAATAACTAAAACAAGTTTGAGGTAAAAGAACAAAGCGGACTCACACCCCCTGCTTTCAAGTCTTTAATGTATATATTGGTTCCAGAGGGAAAGGGAGAGGGAGAGAAAGATAGGAACATCAGTGATGAGAGAGAATCATTGATTGGCTGCCTCCTGCACGCCTCCCCCCGCCCCCCTATTGTGGATCGAGCCCACAACCTGGGCAGGTGCCCTGACCAGGAATCAATCGTGAGCTACTGGTTCATAGGTCAGTGCTCAACCACTGAGCCACACCAGCTGGGCTGAAGTCTTATAAAGTTGCTGTATTTAAGATAGTGTGGTATTGGCAGAATCAGAGGAACAGAATAAACTGTTATAGGTTATTTGATTTAACAAAGGTGCCAGGGTAATTTAATGGAGAAAGAAAGGTCTTTTCCACAAATGGTTTTGAAACAATTGGGCATTCTTATACAAAAAAGAGAATCTTTATCCATACCTGATGTCATACAAAATACTAACTTGAAGTGGATTTGCCTATAGCAAGTTTTATTTATTTGGCAGTCATAGCCAAATTTGAAACCACCCAAATGTCCACTGCTGATGGGTAAATTGGTGTGGAACAAGCTGTGGTGCGTCCATGTGCTAATTCTTAACAAAGCCAGACTCAAAAGGCTGCACGTGGACTGACACATTTTTGTTGTTAATCCTCACTCAAGGAGAGTGGGAAAGAGAGAAACATCGATGTGAGAGAAACACATCAATTGGTTGCCTCCTGCACAAGCCCCGACTGAACAGGGCCCAGGCTGGGGAGGAGCCTGCAACCAAGGTACATGCCCTCGACTGGAATCCAACCTGGGACTCTGGTCTGCAGGCCAATGCTCTGTCCACTGTACCAAACCGGTTTGTGCTGAATGATACCACTTTTATGTGATATTTTGTAATTGGTAAACCCGTAGGGACAGGAAATCAGTGGTTGCTTGGAAAACGGGGGAGAGAATTGACAACAGGCGCATGAAGGAGCTTTTGGGGAGATGGGACTATCTTGATCGAGAGAATGATTGCACATTTGGTAAGTTTGCTAAAATTCACAGCGCTGTACATCTGGAGGATGTGAATTTTACTGTGTGTAAATTGCACCTCAGGGAAGCCAACTTTAAAAATAAAGTCTCGCCCTAACCGGTTTGGCTCAGTGGATAGAACGTTGGCCTGCAGACTCAAGGGTCCCAGGTTCGATTCCGGTCAAGGGCATGTACCTTGGTTGTGGGCACATCCCCAATAGGGAATGTGCAAGAGGCAGCTGATTGATGTTTCTCTCTCATCGATGTTTCTAACTCTCCCTCTCCCTATCTATAAAAAATCAATAAAATATATTTAAAAACAAAAAAATAAAGTCTCTGTTCCCCTTCAGGGTCTTGCTCTGGAGATACACGTCCATTCCGACGTCCGTGGAGGAGCTGGGGAAGAAGGAGAAGGGGAAGAGCATCTCGCTGCTGTGCTTGGAGGGCTTACAGAGGGTCTTCAGCGCCGTGCAGCACTTCTTCCAGCCCAGGGTGCCCCTGTTCCTCCGTGCGCTGGGTGGGCACCTCCGTGAGATACGTGGGCTTGGTCTGGGTGTCTCTCCTGTTTTTTAAAATACATTTTTATTGATTTTAGAGAGGGAGAGAGAGAGAGAAACATCAGTGATTAGAGAGAATCGTGGATTGGCTGCCTCCTGCACGCCCACACTGGGGATCGAGCCCGTAACCTGGGCATGTGCCCTGACTGGGGATCGAACCGTGACCTCCAGGTTCATAGGTCAACGCTCAGCCACTGAGCCACACTGGCCGGGCTGGGTTCTCTTTCTTCTCTTTCTTAACCAGACCTCTTGATTCTATTTGTTAACCTGTCATAGGTCATCTGAGCTCAGTCCTAATGTTGCTAGGAAGTGACATGTAGTGGGTTCAGAATTGGCATGTACTGGACTATGCTTAACCGCGAACAGGGGCTGGAAAATGGGACATAGTATGAAGAAATTGCAGATCGTTAGGAATATATTTAGAATCTGCCTGTAGGACGTTTGGCTTTCTAAACGTTTAGCTGCGAAAAGGCTGAAAGAGCGTGGTTCGTTTCAAGGAAGATAGAGTTCTCTCCCTTCCCTAGATGTCCCGGAGAATGAGGAAGAGGTGGAAGTCACTGTCACCCAGAGAGCAGCGTTCCAGATCCGGCAGTTCCAGGTGAGCAGCGGGGCTTGCCTGGGCCTTGCAGAGGGGCTGCTAGCAGGGCCAGCCGGTTGGAGCCGGCGACAGTGAGCAGGTAGGAAAGGGCTTTTCTCTGGGTCATCATCCAGACAAGCAGAATCTCTCTTAGAGAGGAGACAACGCACAGAAAGGGTGCTGGCTGTGTGTGCTGAGCCTGCCGCAGTCACTGCCCCAGAAACCACTGCTCCGGGAGTCACTGCCCCGGGAACCACTGCCCCAGGAGTCACTGCCCCCGGGGAGTCACTGCCCCCGGGGAGTCACTGCCCCCGGGAGTCGCTGCCCCCAGGGAGTCACTGCCCCCGGGGAGTCACTGCCCCCGGGAGTCGCTGCCCCCAGGGAGTCACTGCCCCCAGGGAGTCACTGCCCCCAGGAGTCACTGCCCCCAGGGAGTCACTGCCCCCAGGAGTCACTGCCCCCAGGGAGTCAATGCCCCCAGGAGTCACTGCCCCCAGGAGTCACTGCCCCCGGGAGTCGCTGCCCCGGGAACCACTGCCCCCGGGAGTCGCTGCCCCGGGAACCACTGCCCCCGGGAGTCGCTGCCCCGGGAACCACTGCCCCCGGGAGTCGCTGCCCCCGGGAGTCGCTGCCCCGGGAACCACTGCCCCCGGGAGTCACTGCCCCGGGGAGTCGCTGCCCCGGGAGTCGCTGCCCCCGGGAGTCGCTGCCCCGGGAGTCACTGCCCCCGGGAGTCACTGCCCCCGGGAGTCGCTGCCCCGGGAACCACTGCCCCCGGGAGTCGCTGCCCCGGGAACCACTGCCCCCGGGAGTCACTGCCCCCGGGAGTCGCTGCCCCGGGAGTCACTGTGTGAGTTGACAGACACACGTGGCCAGGACCCTGTTAAGTGCGGAGTTTGTCTTTGTTTTGTGTCCCTGGCGTAATTAGGGTTTGTCAGATTTCATAAAGGCTGGACAGTGTCTAACCATCCGATTAGTTACCATACTATCAGGAACTTTAAAGTTTCTGCTCAGCACCAGGTTCTGTTCCAGGGGCTGGTAGGTACAGTAGGAAAGAAGGGAGGCAGAGTCCCTCCCTTCGGTGCTCACCTGGCAGTGGGGAGGAGACTCGCAGGTACATAACAGTCGATTCAGGGGGTTGGAGAGGAACAGAGAAAAGGAAAGGGCAGGTGTGTAGGGAGTGCTGGGGTGGGGTGTCTACACCTGGGCGATGGATGGGCGTGGGGAGCTGTAAACCGCCCGGAATGGGGTGCACAGGCCTTCCTAAGGTACAGGGGGAGGGACACGCACATCCATGGAGGGAAACGGTAGGAAACAAGCGGTTCCATCGAGTTGATCTTCAGATTTTGTCCTCTTTGAATCCTTGTTGGCCCCGCCTTGGGGGTCTCTGGCGAGATGATTGTTCTCCCTGATGCGAACATGTCTGCTAATGTGTCTGCTTCCTTCCCTTTCTCAGAGGTCCTTGTTGAATTTACTTAGCAGCCAAGAGGAGGAGTTTAACAGCAAGGAAGCCCTGCTGCTCGTCAGCGTCCTCGCCAGCTTGGCCAGGCTGCTGGAGCCCGCCTCTCCTCAGGTACGGCCCCCTCGTTCAGTCCCACCTCTCATCCCACAGCAGGGCAGGGGACTGCATCTTAGAAGAACGTAGTTAGCCCTGGCCCGTGTGGCTCAGTGGATAGAGCGTCGGCCTGCAGACTGAAGGGTCCTGGGTTTGATTCCGGTCAGGGGCATGTCCCCAGGTTGTGGGCTCGATCCCCAGTGTGGGGCATGCAGGAGGCAGCCGATCCATGATTCTCTTTCATCATTGATGTTTCTCTCTCTCCCTTCCTCTTTGAAATGAATAAAAAATCTATATTAAAAAACACACACGTATCTAAATAGCCTCTCTAAGTCTAGCTTCTTTTAGACTGTACCTTTAATTATGCTCCGGAGTTAATTAACGCGAGACCTCAGGTTACCGCTTTCTGCGTGGTGCTCCTACCCTGACAGCGTCTCTGGCAGCCGCACAGGCAGGAGCACTGCTTTCGTTTGACCACCATCAGGGGTGAACAGGGAGCACTATGGGAACAGCTAACCTTCGGTGCCCTCGACCTTCTTCACCCATGGAAATATGTTCACTGTTAAGAAGGTAGCTGCCCGGTTGGCGTGGCTCAGTGGTTGAGCGTCGACCTATGAACCAGGAGGTCACAGTTTGATTCTCAA
Organism: Corynorhinus townsendii; assembly: GCA_026230045.1. Classification (NCBI taxonomy): domain Eukaryota; kingdom Metazoa; phylum Chordata; class Mammalia; order Chiroptera; family Vespertilionidae; genus Corynorhinus; species Corynorhinus townsendii. The sequence goes on from JAPDVU010000017.1 coordinate 7,615,046, forward strand.
TCAGGGCACAAGCCCAGTTGTGGTCTCCATCCCCAGTGGGGGCGTGCAGGAGACAGCTGATCGATAATTCTCATCATTGATGTTTCTCTCTCTCCTCTCTCCTCCTCTCTGCAATCAATAAAAATGTATTTTGAAAAGAATATATGTATATATTTAATCTATTTAAAATATATATACACATATGTGTGTACACATATGCATATGTGTGTATTGGTCATATATATACATGTATATATACATATATACACACATATGTACACACACACATATATATATAGCTAAAATTGATTTTTAGCTGACATTCAGCAGTTGCCTTTCTCAGCAAGGTTAGCTTAGGGGCAATTCAACAAAAGGTGATGAAGTCAGAAACTGTGGCTACAATCCCAAAGCAGAAACAACCCTGCCGAGATAAGTTGTGTGCAAGCATACGTACAGTTGTGCTCGCCCCCAGGGAAGAATGAGAGGAGGGCCACGTGTTGTGGGTCTGCTCCATTCAGGAGGAGTGTCCCAGCAGGAGGACGGGAGCGTCCTTGAGCGCCAGGCTGTGTTCTCCCACGTGGCCCCCTGATCTGTGCGGACAGTTGGAGCCTTGGCGATAGGCTCCCTGCGTGCGCCCATGCTTCCGGGCGAGCTGGTCTTTAAGAGGCCACAGCCTGGGGTGCTAGGGTGGTGCGATGTTTGAGTGCCGGAAAGCAAACCCGATTCTCCTGTCCGGCAGGTCCAGGTAGCCCAAAAGAAGTCCCTTTTGCTAGCACTTACCTCATCCTGGAGCCGAACAACTCACCCACTTTACTTTCACCATCATTCTTTCATCCCATAACTTTGCTGCAAAGGACAGAGGCCTAGGAAAGAAATACAGCGACAGAGGCAGGGGGGCGTTTGAGGGAAAATAAATGGGTTTGGAAAGGTTTAACTACATAGGAAAGTGTTCTGTTTTTTTAAGTCATCACTTCCCCCCATCATCTCAGGTAGTCACTTGTTTGGGGAGTTTGTTCGTTAATCCACACCCGAGGATATTTTTCATGGATTTCTGGAGAGAGTGGAAGGGAGGGGGGAGACAGAGAGAAGCATCCATGTGAGAGAGACACATCGATAGGTTGCCGCCCGCACGCACACCAACCAGGGCCGGGAATCAAGCCTGCAACCGAGGTGCGTGCCCTTGACCAGAATCGAACCCAGGACCCTTCAGTACGTGGGCTGACGCTCTATCCACTGAGCCACACCGGCCATGGCAGTCCCTTTTGTTTTACATTTGATTTTGAACAGGTAAAAAGTCTTATGTTTTGGAGACGAGCGATTATAAAGACATTTACAGTGAACGGCCTCCTCCTCTCCTGTTCATGCCGCCCGCCTGTCTAGCTCCTCTTCTCCCCCGAAGACGTACATACATTTTCTTCGTTTCTTATGCATCCTTCAAGAGTTTCTTTATTCCTGGAGAAGCAAACATGAATGGAGCTCCTTTTCCCATCCCCACCCTCTTCACACCAGAGCATGTTCTGCATCTGCTGGTTACAGTCACACTGCACCTTCGGCCTTTCGGCATCAGTTCACAGAGAGCTTTCAGATTTCAACTCTGAATTTACTCTTTCCCCCCAACACAGCAAAAGGAGTTCTTCCTGGTTGTCTCGCACTTAAGTATCACAGCCTCGGGGGCCTTTGGCTGAAGGCCAGGGAAGGAACTGCTGGGCAGAAAGCCTGGTGTGTCTCCTCTACCACATAAGAAAAATGCTGGGGTTTTGCCTTTTTTATTTTATTTTCATTTTTTTTAAATTGGTTTCAGAGAGGAAGGGAGAGGGAGAGAGAAACATCCATGATGAGAGAGAATCACTGATCGGCTGCCTCCTGCATGTCCCCTACTGGGGATCGAGCCCACAACCCGGGCATGTGCCCCTGACCGGAATCGAACCTGGGACCCTTCATTCCGCAGGCCAAACCTGCTAGGGTGCCTCTTTTTCTTTTCTCTGCCTATTCCCTTCTAACCTCCTCTGGCCTCGTGTCTCCTAAAAGCGAATTCTGCTGTCTTTGTGGCCGGGATCTTACTCTCCTGCATCTCTCCACTTGCCTGATGTCCTTGGAGCTGCCTCAGGGCTGGGGGCCCGGGGAGAAGGGAGGAACTCCAGCCCTGGGCGTGGTTGTGGGGCAGGGGAGGCCTGGGTAAGACCCAGACCGGGATCCCAGGACATTTGGCCCTTCGTGAGGGCATAGACTGGGAATTAAGGTGTATGCTAGCTTATAAGAAAAGTATCAGTGATCCTCATAATTTGGGGCTTATTCTCGTGCTGTTCCCAGTAGATGCTCCAGTAGATCCGGGCACGTGCATTGGCAGATGGTTAGACATGGGAAGGTCTAGGGCTCTTGTAGATGCGTCTCGGCTGTTTCTGTAATACTGCGTGGTCTCTAGTTTGTGCAGTTGTTATCCTGGACATCCAAGATCTGCAAGGAAAACAGCCGGGGTGAGTTTCCTGCCGCGTGTCCTGTCAGCCTGTATTTAACCATCACCAAATACAGTGGCGCGTTCAGCAGAAGAGCCTGCGTGGGAAAGGGACACAGCACCCAGGGTCGGTGGGAGTAGAGCGGTGGGACCTCTTTTCATCTGCTCCGGAGCACTGGCACTGTCGACACAAGAGTACTTGCTGTATGACCCCCTGTAGATCAAGTTCAAAACCAGCCAAAACCAGAGGCGAGGTCAGGGTAGCAGTTTCGTTGTTGGGCGATCGAGGCAGAGGGTTTCTGGGTGCGGGTTACACAGCGGTCGGGGCGACCCGTCTTGGGAACCGTCTCCCTCCTTGGGGCACGTGGAGATGAGTGCACGGTGGTGGGGGAGCTGCTTGGTCCAAGGGGCAGCTCGGGGGGTCGTGCCGGGACATGATGAGCTACGTGTTCTGGCCGGGCATCCCCTCCCCTGAAGCATGACGGGGTTGTAACTCGGCTGCTGGTCTTCTTTCCTTCCTGCCCCAGAGGACGCCTTGTTTTGCAAGGGCGTGATGAACTTGCTCTTCAGCCTCCACGTTGCGCACAAGAGCCCGGTCGCCCTGCTGCGTGACCTGTCCCAGGACGTCCACGGGCTCCTTGGGGACATAGACGAGGTAGGGTGGCAGCCGTCAGCACAGCACCGGGAGGAGGTCGGGGCACAGCCTACGCTGTTACAGCTCACTTCTCTCTCGCTCCCCAGGATGTCGAGGTGGAGAAAACGAACCACTTTGCGGTGGTGAATTTGAGAACAGCGGCCCCTACCGTCTGTGTGAGTCCTGACCCCGGAGTCAGGGGAAACAGCCCTGTCATCCTCCCATTTTATGTCACCCGAAGGGTAACTTACAGCGGCTTATGTCCCGCGTCCTGTGGCCATGGCTATTCTCTTTGGCTGCCGAGGGCAGTGGGCCATGGCAGGCATCCCTTCCTTTCCCAGCTGCTGGTTCTGAGTCAGGCGGAGAAGGTCCTGGAAGAGGTGGACTGGCTGATCACCAGGCTTAAGGGACAAGTGAGCCAAGAAACCGTATCAGGTGAGACGAGTTCAGGGTGGGGTGCCAGGAGTCGGGAGGAAAGCAACGTCCACCAGGGTCCAGGCTGGACCACGCAGGAGCTATTTGCGTGAGCGAGGCCTCCAGTGGCTGCACGTGGCTTCAGACAGCAGTTGTCCCTTCGCTGTGCGTGGCGAGTCACATGCCCATTTTCCCTGCAGACCTCCTAGTTAACGGTGTCGATTTCTGAGTCTCCTTCACTTTAACTAGAAAGGAAGGCCAGCTGGGTTTGAATGCGCCAATTTCATGTCCCTTCAGAAGAGGCGTCTTCACAGGCAGCCCTACCGAACCATCCCGCGGAGAAAGCTGTCATCATGCAGCTGGGCACGCTGCTCACCTTCTTCCACGAGCTGGTGCAGACCGCCCTGCCCTCGGGCAGCTGCGTGGACACCTTGCTGAAGGACCTGTGCAAGATGTACACCATCCTCACCTCACTTGTCAAATACGTGAGTATCTGAGCAGGGACCAGGAGACTGGGCCACAGCCTGGTTTGGTCCGTAGGCGTCCCCACAGGCCAGGAGACAGCTGGTGGCATACTTCTACACCTGCTTTGAGAGGCCTTTGTTTCCTTGGCATGTGAGTACGTGGCGCCTGATTGAGAGTGAATGCCTTGCCCTAGCCTGTTTGGCTCAATGGATAGAGCGTCAGCCTGCAAACCAAAGGAATCCCGGGTTCAATTCTGGGCAAGGGCATGTACCTCGGCTGCAGGCTCCTCCCTGGCCCGGGCCCGTGCAGGAGGCAACCAATCGATGTGTTTCTCTCACATAGATGTTTCTCTCTGTCTTTCCCTCTCTCTTCCACTCTCTAAAAGATCAATGGAAAAATATCCTCGGATGAGGATTAACAACAACAACAAAAATTAATGCCTCTTCAAACATCTTCTAAGACTCAATCTGAACTCTAGCTATAGAATTCAGTCTCATTCCTTATTGCACACACAAGAACATGACACTGTTTCAACCAGTCCGGGCACTGAAGACGTGTTTATGCCTTCTTCCTCCCTTTAACAAGCAGATGTTCAATGCTCTACAGGTCAGGTACTAGGGTGGGGAGGAAGTTTATGTTTAAAAAATACAAGGCACACTCTGCATTGAGTTTAAGTTCATGCTTCTTAGTATCTGTTAACAAAAATCTCTTCTCTTGCCCTGACCAGTTTGGCCCAGTGGATAGACTGTCGGCCTGCGGACTCAAGGGTCCCAGGTTCGATTCTGGTCAAGGGCATGTACCTTGGTTGTGGGCACATCCCCAGTGGGGAGCGTGCAGGAGGCAACTGATCATTGTTTCTCTCTCATCGATGTTTCTAACTCTATCCCTCTCCCTTTCTCTCTGTAAAAAATTAATAAAATACATTTTTTAAAAAAAATCTCTTCTCTTGCACTTGAATACCTTGGTCCTGAGCAGACATTCAGAGGGTAGCGAGCCATGTTGAATTCTTGGGCATAGACAGCGCCAGGAAGACTATAGACCAGCCAGAACAGCGCTCCCGGACAGGACAGCTGTCTGAGAACATACAGCCCTGGCCGCCTTGTGGGCCACTGAGCTTCTGTAGCGGACACGCTGAGCTGCTGCTCTTGGTTGGCTTTTTAAAAGGAAAAACAGCAAGGCTGGTTTTCTGGACGTAGGGACTGCCATCCTGAAGGGTTTTCAAAGTGATGAGCTGAACAAGTTCAAAACAAACCCTGTCGGGTCAGCGTGGCTCAGTGGTTGAGCATCGACCCATGCTCCAGGAGGTCACAGTTCGATGCCCAGTCAGGGCACACGCCCGGGTTACGGGCTTGATCTCCGGTGTGGGGCGTGCAGGAGGCAGCCAATCAGTGATTCTCTTTCACCATTGATGTTTCTCTCTCTCTCCCTCTCCCTTCTCTGAGATTCAATAAAAATATATAGACTAGTCTTTGTGGGTAGGAGGAACACCTTTCCTCTCCTATTGTCGGGGGAGCTAGGAGCTTTGAGGAGGGAAAAGGAAGCCTGTGTACCTTTAGTGTGGGGGACATTTGCACCAGATGATACACTAAATCCAAGAACCTTTTGTTAGTATATCCAGGTGTGTCGGAGCACCAGAGGAATTCCAAAGATTATGGAGAAGCTGGTGAGTTGGGAATGCCTTTCTCAGGAGTGGGGGCGGCTATTTTATTCCTGCGCTTACGTCGGCTTCCTCTCCCTTTGCTGCAGGTGAAGCTGTCGGGTTCTCACCTGACCCCTGTATGCTACTCCTTCATCTCTTATGTGCAGGTGAGTGGTTCAGAGGCCGGTGCCGTAGGAGAGCTCCCGTGCGCGAGGGCTTCCTGCGTCCCCCGGGCACTGCGTGGTCACCTGAGCTGAGTTATGTAGTTTCCTACCATAAGCCCAAGGGCCATGTGAGACCAAGGAAAGGCTTGAGATCTTGGCAGCAAGGAAAAGGTGTCCGATTGGGTGAGAGACACATCCAATAGGCTTGCCTTTAGAGGAGGGAAGGAACGAGTGCTGGGCTCAGCGACTTGGTTTACTTCTGGGGGATTCCGAGCCCATGGGCCTGCGAGTCGAGTAGCAACGAGCCGGTGAAGAAGGGCCGAGCTCGGGCAGAGGAGAGCAGCCCCGTCGGGGAGTATCACACTGGGACTGGTTTGTGTACTCTCTAGGTCTTGCCCCCTTTCCCGTCTGTATTTGACTTAAAGCCTTACAAGTCAGCTGATCCACAAGCAAACACTGTTCTCTGAGGGTGAGTGCTTCATAGAAAAATCAGGATTGCGTCGTGGGGAAGCGCGGGACTTGGTTGGAAAGTGTGTAAGGAGGATTCTCCGAAAGGCCTGGGGCCTCTAGGGGGACCTTGCCGAAGGCGGCAGCCCCTGGCTTGACTTTTCCAAACAAGTCCGAGCCCCTGGAGTGTATTACTAGAGTCTCTCTGTTTAGTCTTTAGACACGACCTTGTAGGAGCGTGTGCTTTCTCAAGGACACTTGCCCTGCTGATTGTGTTGAGTTCAAGCTGTTGTGACAGTGAAAGCCTAAAGAGGTGGCAGCCAGCTGTTGGGTTGCTATAGCCCGCTCTTTCACAGGAACGCGTCGGAGTAATGCATTCACCCGTCGCTCAGGGTCTGCCGGTCAGCCCTGGCATTGCGTTTGCATGTCTTTCAGAGAACGGTTCTCTCTCTGACAGCCCCTCCTGCTCTCACGTGGCTTCTGCGCTGTAACTTCTGTCCATTTCCAGGGCTCAGTTCCTCATCCTCTTACCTGCCCCACCGGGCATGCTGTGTCTGGGCCTAGGAGGCATAGGACTCCCCTGGAGGAGCGGGCTCCTGTTTGTATGCCTCACACGGGGGCGGTTTCTCTGCATCTCGGATCTGCCTTATCAGAACCTTGTACTTCCTGTCCCCTTCTCCCGTTCCTACTTTCCCCAGCTCTTTATTCTCCGATAGCTACAGCATTGAGCATTGGACTTGAAACCCTTCTCCAGCGTGTGACCACATGGCTTAGGAGGCACATCTGGCGCCTGCCTCTGGGCGGGAAGGCTGCTTCCACGCCTTAGCCAGACTCGGGCCCCTCGGGAGTCCCCATGCCCAGCTGTCCTGGAGAACGGCCTGCTGGTCTTGAGGAGTAAGAGAATGGTTTCTGTTCTAGAACAAGAGGAGCAGGAGCCCACAGTGCCCCGGAGGGAAGAAGCAGCCCGCTGCTGCTGGAGCCGTGGCCATGGTAAGCCGCGGCCGCGCCCACTTGTGTGGCTGCTGGCAAAAGCGTCACAGGAATGAGAACGGGCACGTCTAAGGGGACAGAAAGTGGCTAGTGGTCACCTGGAGCCGGGATCGGATTGGAGACTGGGAGGTGCCTGCTAAGGGGGCCGCAGGCTGCTTTGTGGGCATGAAGATGTCCACGTATTTCTTCGGGGTGATGGTTGCACAAGCTGAGTATGCTAGCACGCGGGACTGCACAGTGGGAAGGGGCGAATTGTGTGGAATGTGAATCGTGTCCCAGCGCTGTTACAGAACTGTGTGTGGCTGCTTCTCAGCTAACGGATTTTATCGGTTCTCCTCTGAACCAAAAAACATACGCTTTGTTCAGGAAGCTCCAGAAAATGTTGAGCTCTGCTTTAAAAATAGAAATAGCTTGGGGTGAGCTCTGGGAGGGACCCTGAGGGAAAGTGGGTGAGAGCAGAAGGCACTGCTCCTGCCTCGGGGGCAGGGAGGCAGGAACCGCTGGGTTTTAGGAGATCTAGACACACACACCCTGGACGCAGTGATTCCACCTTTCGGGTGCTGTCACTAACAGGACGGTAAGCGGGTTTTAGTGCATTTACCCGTAGGATACTATGCAGACTTGAAAAAATAAAATACCGCCAAGATAGTATTTTTTAAAACGAAAAGTCACAAGACGTGCCCTCATTTGTGTGTGTGTGCGGGGGGGGGGGGGGGGGGGAGCGGAGTCGGGGGTTAACTATATGGAAGCATAGCTATATCCATAAGAAATGGCTGGATGGATCTATAAGCTATAATGCCAGCGGGGAACTTAACCTCAGTAGTGAAAATTGGTGTGCAGGCTAGAAAGAGGAAGTAGAGCCAGTGCAGTCTTAATATCTAGTCAGCCCTAGCCGGCCGGTATGGCCCAGTGGATAGTGTTGGCCTGCAGACTGAAGGGTCCCGGGTTCCATTCTGGTCAGGGCACATGCCCGGGTTGCCGGCTTGATCCCCAGTGGGGGGCGTGCAGGAGGCAGCCGATCCATGACTCTCTCTCATGGATGTTTCTGTCTCCCTCTCCCTTCCTCTGAAATCAGTAAGAGGGGCAACCACAGTTCTGATGGCCCTTCCCTGGCCAGCCTCTAGGTACCAGCAAGTACTTAGGGTTGTGAGTGGAAGGACTCGGTGTGCTCTCTGCTGGCATTTGAGTCCTTGGATGAGAGGGAACGGCCAAAGAGCTTAGGGGGCTGGTACCTAGGCAACAGTGCGTTTGATTGGAAGATGGCCCAGCGTTCCTCAAAGCCCTGGGCGGTTCTGACAGCTTCCAAGGACCAACCGCCTCAGGAACCCTTGAACCTGAACTTGGGCCTTCTCTCCTGTAGGCCAGAGTTCTTCGGGAAACCAAGCCAATCCCCAACCTCATCTTTGCCATCGAGCAGTATGAGAAATTCCTCATCTTCCTTTCCAAGAGGTCCAAGGTAGACACACTCTTCTACCCGTTCATTTACCTGGAGGGGCTGCCACTGACGCAGCCAGGCTGCGCGGGGAGGGCTGCGGCCTTGTTTCTGACCTGAAGGCCTGGATCCTAACATCACGTAGGAAACTGGTGGCTCGGGGGTTGAGCATTGACCTATGAGGCAGGAGGTCACAGTTTTGATTCCCAATCAGGGCACATGCTGGGGTTGCGGGCTCGATCCCCAGTGGGGGGCGTGCAGGAGGCAGCCGATCGATGAATCTCTCATCATGGATGTTTCTATTTCTCTCTCCCGCTCCCTGCCTCTCTGAAATCAATAAAAATCTATTTAAAGTGGGAAAGCAGGGCCAGGGCACGTGCTTGCTTTAGGTAGGAACTGGGGTGTGGGTGAGGCCGTGGGGGTGGCCCTGCGTGTGCAGCAGCAGGAGCATGTGCGGCGCTTGCGTCCGGCCAGGTGAACCTGATGCAGCACATAAAGCTCAGCACCTCGCGGGACTTCAAGATCAAGGGGAACATCCTGGACATGCTTCTCCGGGAGGAGGAGGAGGAGGAGGAGGACGGCGAGGACGAGGAGAACAGAGAGGTCAGTGTCTGCTTCCAGCTGGGGGGCAGGAGTCCTGCCCCCCTTCCCGAAGGCTGCTGGGAGCCTGGGAGCGGCAGTAGGAAATGGGGGTGGGGCGGAGCAACAGCCAGGCAGAGAATGGGCTGGAAGGGCGCCAGGCCGAGAGGAGCTTCACAAGCTTTGAGCCACACCCAGGCGCCCACACTTAAATACCTTGGGGGCACACGTTTCCACAAGGAGGTGCTGACAAAACGAGGTCTGTCTGTGGATGAGGCACAGGAGCTGACTGCCCATCCCCAGCTTTCTGGCTCTGGACCTGGCTGCATCCTCCTCGCCCTCCTCCCCCGGCCGGTTCCGCTCCCTTTGCTTTCAGTTGATAGCACACCCTGGGCCGGCAGCATCTCTGAAGCAGGGCCCAGAGTTGGATAAACACCGATTTCTGGCCTCTCAGAACTCCTGCGCCCACACATGCTGCCCCACTGCAGGCCGTGGTGTACTGCCCGTCCACTCCCTTAACCTACTTGGCACTGGAGTGAGCCTTTTGTAGCATTTTGGGGCTCCTCCTCTGTCGTCTTGTCTCCTGCACCTCCCCGGTTAACAAAGGTCCAGAGACACAGTGTACGCTGCCTCCCTCTGCTCAGAGGCCTCCCTCCCTTCGGCGCAGCACGTGGGGAGGGGAGAACGCACAATGAGGCTCCGATGAGAAGATAAAGGATCTGTGTTTATTTCCGGGCCTCTGAGCAGGGTGGTCACCCGAAGCGTTGCTTCTTCTAGGATGCCGCGTCAGAGCACGGGGGACAGAACAAAGAACCAGCCAAGAAGAAAAGGAGAAAAGGAACGAAATGCCTGAGTTAATGTGCACTTTGGGGCTTCTGCTTTCTGTTCGCCCGACAAGCAACACGACCCCTTGTCCGACGGCCTGCACTGACGCTGGCCTCTTGGTTCTGAACCCGTTGAAATCGGCTGCACCTTCTGTGACAGGCGGGCCTCCCTGGCAGGGCCTGCTACTGGGAAAGCGCAGCCGAAAGCCTGAGTGTGGGCGCCGCGCACCCGGTGAGCTCCACGGGAGCAATGCCCGCCTCGGCGGCTACGGGCCCGGCCGGCCTCGCCTCTCCAGGGAGCCTTTGGTGAGTTCCAGGACCTGGTAGATATCCAGCGCTTCGCCTGCAAGAGAGCAGGTTGCTTCCGACTCTGTCATGGGACTCGGGGCTCAGGGTGAGGTCAGGAGGTGGGGGACGGGCTGCCTGTTGCACGCGGAGGTGCCTGTGCTTTATAAAACGTTTGTCTTCGATTCGCTTTATATAGAAAGGCTCAGGGCACATTTCTGTCACCTCAGAATGCACTTTGACTTTGCACAATAAATCTTTAAACGTGGCTGGTGTGGTTGGAGAGGGAAAGGCGCAGATGGAAGAACCAGAGCTGCCAACATGCGTCACTCCTATGAGCATGCCCTGGAAGCGCAGCCCCTTGTGGCTCACGTCCCGCTCACGGGGGGAGGGGGGGGCAGGGCACGTTATAAAAACGTAGCCGACCTGCTCGCTAAGAGGGGACTCGCCCTCTGGTGCCCGAGCTTCCTGTGGCGCAGAACACCGCCCAGGGCGCCTCTCGTCCCACCCGTAACGAGAAACAAAGGTGTGCTCACCCTGGGGAATCCCGTATCTCCTTTCCATCCCAGTCGGGTTGGAGGGGGTTTTACAATCCATGGTCACTTCCTTCCTGAGACACCGGTCAATGTCGACGGCACTGAAAAAGGCGACTGACTGGGGCAGGTCGTTGAGGCCCAGCTTGTAGGCAAACATGCACCTGAAAGAGACCAGCCTCCTCAGCGATGCCCCTGCTGAGCGCCAAGGTCTGTCACCGCGGAGGACGGCCTGCATCCCGGGAGCAGGCGCTCAACCGGGAACCCCCCGAGGCCCAGCACCGCTGCCTTCCCACGCCCCACAGGGAGATCCTGAGATGCAGGGATAGCACACGGTACTGATGTAACAAGTCCCCCTGATTACTTCAGCATACCAGGACTTCTGTTAGCTCCTTACGCAAAGCCCCCTGGGATATAGTGCAGAGGGCCTGGAGTCAGTGCGACGTATGGTAAACACTCATTTACCCGTTAATCAGGATAGAGGATGGCTCCCAAACTGGTTGAGTGGCAGATCAACATGGAACTGAGCTATCATTTAATTCAACCATGTAAGTTAAGTTCTCTGAGAAAATGCAACCCAATGTATAAGGTATAAATTACTTTAAAACCACATTTGCATTTCCCTGTTAGCCATGTATAATTCTGTTAGGAATCAGTAACAAGCTTGTGGCACTTCGGAAACATTCACAGATAAAAGGTGTGTGCCGCCAAAACCGGTTTGGCTCGGTGGATAAGAGCGTAGGCCTGCGGACTGAAGGGTCCCAGGTTCGATTCCGGTCAAGGACATGGACCTTGGCTGCGGGCACATCCCCAGGAGGAGGTGTGCAGGAGGCAGGTGATCGATGTTTCTCTCATGATGTTTCTCTCTCTCTCCCTTCCTCTCTGTAAAAAAATCAATAAAATATATTTTTTAAAAAAAGTGTGCGCCTAGGAGGGGCGCAATTTGAGAGCTACCATCTGGCAACACGCCCCTGACCTGTCTGCTCACCACTAGAGAGAAAAGCTAAAACACCCACTTCCGGGGAGATGGGAACTCAGGTCCCACTCAGCCTGGCCCACAGCCCTGCCCACCTGGTCAGCAGGTTGCTGATCTGCAGGGCCAGGGCCGCGCGGTAGCGGTCCTCCTCGCGCACCAGGTAGCGGACCTCGTCGTGGATGCTGATGCAGAAGCGCCCGTCAATGGCGAACTCCTCAAACAGCCACTTCATGGCCACGAGCATGAGGTGCAGGTAGTCCACAGCAGAGCTCTGCACCACCCAGTTCACCCGGCTGGTCATGAACTGGGGAGGGAGGGGCACGGGTGAGGGCTCCCACCTGCCGCACATCTGTGCCTGCCTCCCTCCCTCCCTGTGACCGCCCACGTCCAGGGTGCAGCACCTCCCCCTGCGCCACCGAGGGCTCCAGGGCCCGGCTGATGCGGCAGCCCAGCACCGGGGTGCGCGGCTCGTTGGCCGTGGCGATGCTCTCCAGCTTGTTGAACATTTCTGACTCGGTGCCCCCCGTCCACATACGTTCTGCAACCACGTTCCACCTCTTCCCGCGGGACCTGGGGACCAGGAACAACAAGCACTGTCTTCACGCATCAGCTCATCCCAGCTCTCCCGGGGTCCGCCCGGACCCTCATTCCCCCCTTCCCACGCAGGAGGTTCTCACTTTCTCGAAGCTTCCCTCTGGATCTTGCGCAGATCCTGCAGGGAAACGCAGCCGTCCTCAGTCCTCTCCACGGGGATGCGCAGCTGCCTCACCAGCCACTCACCCTCCTCGGACAGCCGATACCTGGGGGCAGGTCACCACCATCACGCCCATGCCCAGCCCTGGGCCAGGAGTGCTCACCACAAGCACCGGGCCCCTGCCTGTCCCCCACAGGCTCGCTTCTGAGGCAGAAGTGGGCACAGAGAGGCTGGCTTGCTTGGGTCACACAGCCAGGGAGAGGCAGAGCCCAGACAGGAATCCACGCTTTGGGTAATGCCAGGGTAGCTGCCTGTCCCGAAGCCTTAGACACTGAACTGCCAAAGGCCTGGCAGATTTTTTAAAATACATATTTTTTATTGATTTCAGAGAGGAAGGGAGGGGGGAGAGAATCACTGATCGACTGCCTCCTGCACGCCCCCACTGGGGATCGAGCCTGCAACCTGGGCATGTGCCCTTGACCAGAATTGAACCTGGGACCCTTCAGTCTGCAGGTCGATGCTCTATCCACTGAGCCAAACCGGCTAGGGCAGGACTGGCCGATTTAATTAACCCTCTAAGGAAACGTGTTCAAGGCTGACTTAAATGTCACAACCCAGGGACGAGCCATCCTGCAGCTGAGTCACAGGTGTGAAGGGAGAGCGCCAGGTAACGGGAGGGCGGGCAGACGGGGGCAGTAAAGGGTAGGCGAGCAGGCCTGAGGCCCGGGAAAACGAGGGAGCGGGAACTCGCCTGCGCAGGCCCTTGGTGACGGCGTACATCTGCTGGGCCTTCTCGGCTGCCTCCTGGGAGGTGAGGCGGTGGTTGAACTGCATGAGCAGGCGCTCGGCGAAGGGCTGCCCTGCCCCGTAGATGCGGCCGTAGTTGAAGACCTTGGCGTGCTCGCGGCTGATGCCCACGGTGGCAGCCGTCTTACTGTGCAGGTCGGTGCCCCTGCTCTTGCGGCCCTGCAGGGTCATCCACCCGAAGGCTGTGCAGCCTGGGGGCAAGGAGGAGGGAGAGAGGGCTCAGAAACACGGCCCACCCTCGCAGCCGGCTCCCTCCCCGTGCCAGCCCCGCTCCTGCTCACCGTGCATGCCCGCGAAGTGGGCGTCTCCCAGCACTGCTGCGATCCACAGCTCCTGCGAGTCCACGTCCGCGCCCACCAGGACGTGGCCGGGCGGGGCCTGCACCATGGCCTTCAGCTCGCTGCCCACTCGGTCGGGCTGCAGGAAGAGACACCCTTGAGACGCCGACCACTCGGGCCAGGGCGGGGGTCTAGCAGCAGCAGCAGGCAGGTAAGGGCCCCCCACTCTGCGCCGGCCCCCTTTAACCACCACGGCTGTGGCCACCGCGCCCGGTCAGTGTCTGCCAGCAGCAGGTGCCAGAACATGCATGCTTCTTGCAAATGGCTGACTTGTGAAGCTAGATAAGAACCCAAGTCCTGCCTGACCCCGATCTCGGGGTCCTTCTCCTGCCCCTCACGGAAGGCCCTCCGCAACCCCCGTTTCTAGCCACATCGGAGAGGACGGGCAGGGACCGGGGTGCAGGGGACACGTACCCGGGCGTTGCTGGCAGTGAGCCACGTGGGCTCCACGGCCCTGCGGGTGATGGTGCCGGCGGTCACCACCTGGGGCAGGATGGCCCCGTAGCGGTTTTCCTCATCGTAATCTGGGTGCCTGGGCCAGGGGAGAACATCCTCAGCAGCCTGCTTTGGTCCTAAGACCGCCCGCCCCCACTCCTGTCCTTCCCCCAACCACTGGGCAGGCCGTACCTGGTCACAGTGCGGGGCAGAGCCGACTTGGGCAGCCACACCACCATCTGGGAGCTGGGGGACAGGCAGGCCGAGGCTCAGCACAGCCTCCAGGGCAGAACCCAAGCCTCCCCACGGGGCCCTCACCGCCCAGCTTCAGGCTGCTCGCTGTGCCTGCTCCTGCCCAGCCCCCATCCTCTTCCCTGACCTGGCTCAGGGTGGGTCCTGGTGCGGCCACCTGGGGCCCTAGGATCTACCAGGCAGGAGCCTGTGCCATCTGAGAACCAGCCAGGCTGCCTAATCCCAGAGCACCCGTGCGGCGTCCACCCGCAGCCTGGCCCACGCTCAGGGCAGACGGGCAGACGCGAGCCATCAGCATCCTTCTTGCACTGGGCTGCGGGCAGCCCCCACCTGGAACCAGCCTTCAAGGTGAATCATTTAGCATGCTCAGCCCCCAGCAGAGGACAGCCTGGTGCTGAGCATACCCCTGGCTCCAGCAGTTACACGGAGGGGCCCTTTTAGAGCTGGGGGGGGAGGGGCGGACACGGGGTCCTACAGTACCATTCTCTACAAACAGGGCAGCTGAGGCTGGAGAGGAAGGGAGACTGCCTGCAGGCACGCGGCACCAGGACTACAAGCAGCCGGGCCTCCAGACCACAGCTGGGCTGTCCGCTCAGCACGGGCTGTCCGCCCAGCACAGGCTGAGTCAGGGGCCCTGGGGGAGGCGGGGAGGGAGCCCAGGCTGCAGGAGCCTGCCAGGGGCAGACGGGCACGTCTGTGCCCCGTGGGGCCCACCTGATCCGTTTATGGGCATTCCTCCAGAAAGAAATCATCTTGTTGATTTCCAAGGCCCGGGGCCCACTGGCGCCTCCCGGGCCCGCCTGCAGGGTGCCGTCCTCCATCTTGGGCAGGAAGTCCTTGGCGAAGGGGCTGCCCACGTTGCAGCTGTTGCCGTCCTGCGGGGCAACGGAAGCAGGGGCTGGAGGCAGGTGGCAGGCCCCTGGCTGGGGCACTGGTGCCCTGTGCGCTCGGGCTCTGCCTCTGCCTCACAGCCCAGAGCCCGGAGCAGAACAGGGGGCCAAACCCGCCCGCTGCCGCACAGGCAGGCACTGACAGACACCAAACTGGCCCCCGCACAGGAGCAGCCGTCACGCAACACCCATCGTGTAGCAGATTCAGTGCCGGCACCTGACAGGGCCTTGCCCACCCAGTTGCCACAGGAGCACCGGCTCAGACGGTGCTCTTTGTCCTGAGAGCAAGCTGGGCCCACCACGGCCACCGGCGTTGCTGCGAAGGGGTGGTCTCGAGGGCTGAGCCCCGCAGGCCTGCTGGGAGCCCTGAGCCTGAGGACACGGACGGGGCGAACCAGGACACACACCTTGTGTGGCAGCTTGAAGAACCAGCAGCCAGGGATGTCCACATCGTGGTAAGGTCCGTTGCCATGGTGATAGGCTGGCTGGCTGGCTTTGGGGCCGCCAGCCCCAGTCTGTGGGGCCACACACCTAGATCAGGCCCTGCCCCAGCACCTGCATTCAGCAAGGGCCAGGGGGTAGGCCGGGTGGCAAAGGGGCCTGGAATGCTCAGCAGGTGAGCTGGGAAGAGGCAGGCCGGCTACCAGGTCTCCTCCGGCTTCCTCCTGGGCCTTCCCACAGTGTGGGGCCACCAAAGGCAGGGCAGCACCTCCCAACCCCCAGGACCTCTGGGGTGCTGGTGGAGAGCTGCTACTTGGGCGTAAGGAGGTCCCGGCCGCCCGTACCCTCCCTCCCCAACCCCCCAGGAACTGAGCATGCGCCCTGCTCACCAGAGCTGGGGGCTGACCCGGAACTGCCGCCTCCGGGCTGTCTGCCTTGGCCTCAGCCTGCGCCTCTAAGCAGCCCAGCTCTTCCACCTGGATGGGCCCAGGGGCCCGGGAGTGAAGCAGGAGCTGGGTCAGCCGGAACCCCCAGCCCCTCCTCGCGGCACACGCACAGCCCCGGCCGGCCTGGGTGAGAGCTGGGCACACCCGTGCCCCACACCCCCTTTCTCTGGAGGGCACAGCGACCCTCCCTGAGCTCAGGCTGGTGCCCGCCCTCACCATCTGCCACTGAGTGCTGCTCTCGCTGAACAGGAACTCCTCGGCCAGGCGTACCGCCTGCGGCTCCGGCTGCCGCTTCCCCTGCTCGGCGCAGTGCTTCCTGTACAGGGACTCAATGGCTCTGGACAAGAACGGCAGCGACTCTGGTTAGGGTGCCCGCTCTGGGCCGGGGCCTCCCACAAGTGCCCTTGTTTAGTCCTCAGAATCAGCCCTGAGCAGAAGTGGGCAGCTCTCCCCGATTTTAGACAGCAAGCAACAAACCGGACGTGACATAGCACCTGGGGGCAGGCTGGGTCCGAGGCCTGAACTGTCTCTATCTAAGCTGCTCTCAGGCCGCAGAGCAGTGCCTCCCCAGGGAAAGCTCTGGGAGCAGAGCGAGGGAGGTCAGGACCGGCCTGCCCCACGCTGGCTCCTGCCAACGCACCCACCCTCGCTCGCAAGAGTAGGGCCATCCCGGCCCCTTTTCTGAGACCCACCCGGGACCCGGCTGCCCTGCCAGCCAGGACTCTGGGCCATTGCAGTCTGAGGCTTCTCCCAGCCCCTGTATCTCTAAGCCCACGGCCGGTGACCTCCAACCAGCCGGCTGCCCACGGCCGGTGACCTCCCACCAGCCGGCTGCCACGGCCGGTGACCTCCCACCAGCCGGCTGCCACGGCCTGTGACCTCCCACCAGCCGGCTGCCCTTAGCCTGTGACCTCCCACCAGCCGGCTGCCCTTAGCCTGTGACCTCCCACCAGCCGGCTGCCACGGCCTGTGACCTCCCACCAGCCGGCTGCCACGGCCTGTGACCTCCCACCAGCCGGCTGCCACGGCCTGTGACCTCCCACCAGCCGGCTGCCACGGCCTGTGACCTCCCACCAGCCGGCTGCCACGGCCGGTGACCTCCCACCAGCCGGCTGCCACGGCCTGTGACCTCCCACCAGCCGGCTGCCACGGCCGGTGACCTCCCACCAGCCGGCTGCCACGGCCGGTGACCTCCCACCAGCCGGCTGCCACGGCCGGTGACCTCCCACCAGCCGGCTGCCACGGCCGGTGACCTCCCACCAGCCGGCTGCCCGCGGCCGGTGACCTCCCACCAGCCGGCTGCCCGCGGCCGGTGACCTCCCACCAGCCGGCTGCCCGCGGCCTGTGACCTCCCACCAGCCGGCTGCCCGCGGCCTGTGACCTCCCACCAGCCGGCTGCCACGGCCTGTGACCTCCCACCAGCCGGCTGCCCGCGGCCTGTGACCTCCAACCAGCCGGCTACCACGGCCTGTGACCTCCCACCAGCCGGCTGCCCGCGGCCTGTGCTTTGTCCGCTCTGTGACGGGGATAACCTGTCTCAGCCACTGCTTGGGAACGCACAGGGAGAGCGCTGCCAAGGGGTCTTAGCCCAGATGGTGAATCGCGCTCGGTGAGTTACCCTCAGAAAGCCCCCCTCCATCGGCACGTTCCTGTGGAGGCAGTGGGCCCAGGGCCGAGAGCGGACCCTAGTCCTCCCACTCCCGACCTCCCACTCCCGACCACATGGCTCTGAAGCCCAGAGGGGGAGGGCCCGTGGAAAAGAGAGCTAGAACGCAGCCTTGCAGGGCCACCCTCTTCCCCAGCCTGGGCGGGGCTGGTTTCTCCAGCAGGAAGCATCCTTGGAGCTCGCCTTCCTCCCAGCCCGAGCCGGAGCCTCACCTGTAGGGGCAGGCCACCCCCGTCGGTGGCACCTGAGCCAGGTTGTCCCGCCGCCCGGGCACCAGGTACCCCCAGCCGTGCCGCTCTGAGAAGTGCAGGGGGAAGCCGTCCCAGGTCAGCGCCATGAGCTTGGGCGTGACACGCATCTGCAGGCTGAGGAGGCTGGGGCCCGGGGTCCATGCGGGGTCATCTAGCCGGGGACAGAGCTTCCGGTACCACCTGTGCCCCCGGAGGAGAAGTGTCACGGTGTGACTGCAAGGAAGGCTCTCTCCCCGTGGCGCGCTCCACCCGCCCGCCAAGGCCCGGGGCCTCAGCCTACGTTGCCACTCTCCCTCTGGGAAGTGGCCCGGAACCCCCATGGAGTCTGCAGAATAACGGAAAGATCCCACTGGACTCAGTTCAGAATAAGTGAACTGATCCCCAGGGCAGTTCCTTTCCTTAGGGCCACTGTCCGTAGCAACAAGCATATCTGCCCTGCGCCTCGCCCCTCCACCCCCGTCTCGGGTCCCGTGACACTCCAGGGCCATGAGAGCTCTCTCACTTGCTGGCACCCTGGCTGCCCCTATTCTCCCAACTCTGCTCCTCTGTGAGGCTCAAGTGAAGGGTCACCTCCATAAGGAAGCCTTCCCTGATTACCCCAGGCAGTCAGGCCCTCACCCTGCATACAGACGCCAGCTGCGCCGGCTGGTCTGCGTGCCTGGCAACTCGGGGTGAAGGAGCTCTGGGAAGGAGGAGCTGTGATCCCATCTGCATCCCCAAGGCCGCCGGGGCGGCACACAGCAGGTGCTCAGTGAGGCGGGCAGAGGGAACTAGCCGAGAGCAGGCATGGGAGGCACAGGAACCAATAGCAGTATGCCTCCCCTGTGCTGGGGCCCGGAACAGGGCATCCTGGGATGGCAAGGGGCCAGGGCTCACCCGGGGTGTCCAGGAAGGTGCTGCGGCCGCTTGGGCAGGAGCCCCGTGGTCCCCTTCAGCTGCTCCAAGCAGGCGCGGGCCGTGACAGCGCGCTGAAGCTCCTCCTCCTCACTGGGGGGGCCAGGGTCTGCAGGGCGGGGAGGGGGACACGATCGGAACCAGGGAAGGGTCTCTGAGACAGACCTGCCCAGCCTCCTGAAGGCGGGAGCGGCACTTTCCCAAGGCCCGTCTCTGCCCACCTCCTGCCCGAGCGCCCCACCTTCCTGATCCTTGGCATCTTCAGGAGCCCCAGCACCCTCGGTGGGCACGTCGCTGGCGGCAGCCGGCTCCTTCCTCTTCACCCACTTCACCTTCTTCTGCTTAAACTCTTGCAGATCCCACTCCAGGTCCCAGAGCCAGGGGTCGTCCTTGTACCTGCGCAGCCAGTCCGCCAGGGCAGCGCTGAGGCCAAGCCGAAAGCCAGCCCCCCTGCGGTCCCCTGCCCGGAACCCGCCCGCCCGCCCCGGCCGGGTACCTCTCTCCAGACAGCAGCTGGCAGGCGTCGTTGGCCAGGTCCATCAGGGACTTCTTCATCTCCCGCTGCAGCTCCTCGTAGGTGCTCTGCGCCTCCGCCAGGTAGCGCTCCCAGTTCTGGTTGACGGGCAGGTAGGAGACCCCCATCTCCAGCATGCCGGCCAGAGTCACCGGGTGGGGACACCTTGGGGGCAAACACCGGGGCTGCCATAAACGATCCCAGGAGGAAGGCTTTGGCCCGATCCCCATCCCGTGCAAAGCGCAGCCCTGCAGCCATATGGACGGGGTTTGAACCCCAGCTTCGCCGCTCTCCGGCCACAGGGCCTGGGAATGGCTTCACCTCTGAGCCTCAGTCCCTTCATCCAGAAAATGGATTCAGTCATGTGCTCCTTAAGGTGTTGCTAGGTGACTGCCACTGTGCGGACGCGGCAGACACACCCACAAACCTAGATGGTCCAGCCCCCGCCCACCTGGGCTCCACACACAGCTCCGGCTCCGGCTCCAGAGCTGTACAGCGCCTTACTGCACTGAATGCTGGAGGCAACGCTAACACAGTGGCAAGCACTTGTGTATCTGAACATCTAAACACAGAAAAGATCCAGTAAAGCCCTAACCGGTGTGGCTCAGTGGATAGAGCGTCAGCCTGCAGAAAGGTTCCTGGGTTCGCTTCTGGTCAAGGGCACGTACCTTGGTTATAGGCTCGATCCTGAGCCTGGTTGTGGCAGGTGCAGAAGGCAACCAATCAATGTGTCTCTCTCACATTCTCCACTCTTTTCTTTTTAAATATTTTTCGGAGAGGAAGGGAGAGAGAGAGAAACATCGACGAGAGAGAAACATCGATGAGCTGCCTCCTGCACAACCCCCACTGGGGATGTGCCCGCAACCCAGGTACATGCCCATGACCAGAATCAAACCTGGGACCTTTCAGTCCACAGGCAGATGCTCTATCCACTGAGCCAAACCGGTTTCAGCTCTCCACTCCTTCTAAAAATCAATGGAAAAATACCCTCTGGTGAGGATTAACAAAAAAACAAAAAAAGGATACAGTAAAAACACAGTATAAAAGATAAAGTGTGTGTCCGTGCAGATGACAAGATACTATGTAGCGAGGAGAACCCTGGGTCTGGCTGACGCGTGACTCTGACCACATGGACCAGAAGCCCTGAGCACTGGATCTGGGGAGAGTGGGTGCTTAAAAAACTGGGACCACGCGCACGGAGCTCCAGCACAGCCCTCAGCCTCCCTGTAGGACCTGCAGAAACCCAGAGTCCAGGGCCCAGGCGGCCCCCACGGACAGAGCGGCTCCCATCTTTCAGCCCAGAAAGGCCAAGGCCCTGAGCCCAGGAACGGCCCCACGCCTCGACGGCAGTGGGCCAGGTGCTGGGAACCTCTGGGGCCACGCTCACCTCTCCAGAAAGAGCGGCAGCTGCTGCTGAAAGACCTCGTAGGTGGCCCACACGTCCTGGGCACAGTACTGCATCAGGTCCTGGCACAGGCGACAGGAAGGCGCTGGGTGGGCAGTCGTCCCACTACCACCGCCGGGCTCAGGGTCAGGTCTAGCGCGATGCTCCCGGGGTCGGCGAGGGCTCTGCCACCCCCTCTCCCCGGAGCCCTCTGCACCCCCATACCTGGAAGTTCTCCCGGACGTCCTTCATGCTGCCCTTGACAAAGAGCTCGCGCGGCTCCTTCTCTAAAGGCGGCCCCCCCACGTAGAGGCCGTGCACGTCCGCCAGGTTGTTGACACTGCTGATGTCCAGCCAGTCCCAGGAAGAGATCTGAGGGGCCGGAGCAAGGGGCACGGCGGCTCAGCTCGGCCTCGGGCCTGATAGGCGGGCGGAGAAGGGGTCCCAAGCTCCCCCCGCCGTGCGTCCTCACCGCTGGGCCGTTGCCTTTGCTCTGGGACTTCTGGGCTCGCTGTGTGACCGGCCGGGCCTTCTGCTTGCCCTGCTTGGCTGCCATCCACAGGGTGCGCTGGAAGCTGCTCAGCCCCGAGATGGCCATGTGCATGCTCATGGTGTCCAGGAAGCGCATGCGGGAGCCCTGCGGACAGGCTGCGGCTGAGGGCCCCGCCCCCCGGGGCTCCTCACACAGCTCCCTCCCCATCACACCGCTTCCCACACCTTAACCTGCACCTGGGAGGGGCCGGCTCTCCCAAGCTCTAGCCATCCTGAAGGTGCTCGCTCCCAAAGCCCAAGTCCTCCCCAGCATCCAGCACAGCTCGGAGGGGCACCTGGGGCACAGAGTGGCCACAGCAAGGCCTTCGGAGCTATCAGGCACAACCCCAGCCTCGCCACTCACAAGCTCCGGGGCCCTGGGCAAGTGGGCAAGGCTGAGCCGCAGCACCCTCAGCTACGGGCTAAGGCTGCGTCCCCTGTGCTGCCCTTCTCCCGGGCTGTCGGGAGAGCACAATAAGGCATTCTCATAAAGTTAAGAATTGTCACAACTAGCCCTGGCCAGCGTGGCTCAGTGGATAGACCGTCGGCCTACAGACTGAAGGGTCGCAGGTTCGATTCTGGTCAAGAGCACATGCCCGGGTTGCAGGCTCAATCCACAGGAGGAGGCGTGCAGGAGGCAGCCGATCAATGATTCTCTCTCATCACTGATGTTTCTCTCTCTCCCTCTCCCTTCCTCTCTGACATCAATAAAAATATGTTTCTAAAGAAAATAATTTTTTAAAAAAAGTTAAGAATTGTCACAGCTCTACACCAGGCATGTACCTGACATGCACATTGCTCTGACCCTCCAAACAGGCCTCTGAGACAGCTGCTGTTCCCTCCCTCCTTTTACGAAGAAGAAGGAAACGGAGGCTCAGGGATGCTGAGGGGCCCACACCACGCGTCCATGGCTGCGGCAGGATTCGAGCCCCGGCTGCGTGGGCCGGAGCCTGCAGAGACCCACGCTGAGCTCTCCCATGCCACACAAGGAGGGCCATGTGTCCTGTGACAGCCAGGTCCGGGGACAGGCTGGTGGACAGTGCGTCCCCCCATCACCGAGACCAGGGCTCCCAGCCCAGGACCCTCACCTGGATGCGGTACTGCTCCCTGATGTGGGCACGGTCGAAGGACACATTGTGCCCCACCACTAGCTGCTCCTGCCCGTCTCGCTGGGCGGGGCCGGCGCTGGCAGGGGCCTCCAGGGGGATGAGGTCAGCCGGCGACAGCTGGCTGGTCCAAGAGTAACGCTCTTCCACCAGCCGCCGGCTGCACCAGGAATACCTAAGGGCGGAGAGGCAGGCAGGGTCAGCAAAGAGGCTTCCCAGTTCCGCTCCACGGCACCCACTGCAGCCCCACCACCGTGGCCAGGCCACACCAGCAGCTGGGACACCCGTGAGACTGATGGGTGCTCCTAACCCTCAGGTGGGGAGGCCAGGTGGGGCAGGGCGGGGGGGTGTGTTGGGGGTGGTCGCAGAAGCTCCGGTACTCCCGCAGGTAAGGATGTGCCAGCCCCACAGCTCGGGGTCCGGGTTCAGCCCCGGCTCCCCTCCAGGTGTGCACCGACCCTGAGCTCGGCTCTCAGGTGCTTCAGAAACAGGCCCCACCCCTCATGTCTGGAAACAAGACAGCTCGAGCTCAAAGTACCAGCATCCGGGGGGAAGCAACTGGCATAGAATCCAAAGTGGAAATCGTGGGGGGTTTTGTTTTGTTTTTAAATGTTTTTATGGATTTCAGAGAGGAAGGGAGAGGGAGGAAGAGATAGGAACATCCACGATGAGAGAGAATCACTGATGGGCCGCCTCGCGCGCACCTCCTACTGGAGATGGAGCCCATAATCCGGGCATGTGCCCTGACCGGGAATGGAACGTGACCTCCTGGTTCATAGGTCAACATTCAACCACTGAGCCACGCCGGCCAGACTGTGAAAGTGGCAACAGACAAAAAAAAAAAAAAAGACAAAGGCTGCATTCATGAAGGGGCTGCGTCATCGGACGGCTGGAAGGATTCTAAAGGATGAAGAGCAGACCACACACCTTAGCCCAGTGGTTCTCCGCCTTTCTAAGGCCTCGGCCCTTTAACACAGCTCCTCACCTGGTGGTGACCCCCAACCATACCATTATTTGCGTTTGCTACTTCCTAACTGTAATTTTGCTACTGTTAATGAATCGTAATGTAAATATCTGTGTTTTCTGATGGTCTTAGGCTCTACAGCAGCCGTTCTCAACCTGTGACAGGTTGAGAATCGCTAGCAGAGTCGCCTAAGACCATCCTTAGAGGGTGTGTGTCTCTCTGAGCAACCTCGCCCAGCGAGAGAGCAGCGAGGAAATGTCTGCACTGCGTGGGGCGGGGCAGGAGCAGGGACGGCCGGCCAGGGATTCAGAAAAGGCTGGCGTCTGCTCAGGGGCCGCCAGGCTGAGCATGCGCAGATGGCCGCGGAGGAAAAGCCCGTTGTGCACACAGAGGATGCCCAAGGGTCAAGGCCGGTCAACATCCAAGTGAGTGACGAGGCCACCTGTGTGGCCGCCACAGCTGCAAAGGCGCTCGCTGTCATCCTGACGGAGGGGAGGAGGGGGAACCTGCCAACGGCTTCCCCAGACAGGTGGTGGGCGGGGGTCGGCAAAAAGAGTTCCCTCGTTTTAAGCCTGGTAACATCTAGCTCCCACTCCAAAGGGTGGGAAGACGCTCAGGGAGTCAAGCCCTTCCAATGTAGCGTGTGAAACAACACGGGAAAAGGCTGAAGGCTGTCCAATGTTTGTGGCTAGGGCAATGACAGAAACTTCAGTTGTAATAAAAAGTCGTACGGGCCCAGCCCGTGTGGCTCAGTGGATAGAGCGGCGGCCTGCAGACTGAAGGGTCTCAGGTTCGGTTCCGGTCAAGGGCATGTACCTTGGTTGTGGGCACATCCCCAGTGGGGAGTGTGCAGGAGGCAGCTGATCGATGTTTCTCTCTCATCATTGATGTTTCTCTCTCTCCCTTCCTCTCTGAAATCAGTAAAAAAAATATATATATATTTTTAAAGTCATACTGGTTACAAGATTCAGGTCGACAGCTGGGCAGAGAGCCACCTGCGTGTGAATTTACTTGTGATTTGAAAAACAGCCAAAACACCCACACCTTTGGTAAAGGTAAAATGAGTCCGAACAAGTGCCTTTACTAGTCTCACCTGCGTGTGGGCGGCCCGTGCAAGGTCCCTCTAGTCTGAAGACCAAAGCCCTGCCCACCAGCCTTCAGGAAATTGCCCTGCACGCTGCCCCAGGCTCCCCCATCCCCCTGGGACTGAGGGCTGGCCAGGTACCTGATGTCACGTGACGCAGCCATGTAGCGGCGATGGGCCCAGGTGAAGAGCGAACTGCTGGGATGGCCCCATGAAGCACCCCCACCCCCACCACGCACACCCTCAGGAGCGGGGGGGTCCCAGTGTCAGTCCAGACCTCTGTGCCCACCGCACACATCCCCAGGAGGAAGGACCCAAGCAAACCGAGCGATGCCCCCTAGTCCCACTGGCTAGAATGGAGCGAGAATGAGAGGACGGTGGGCAGCCCAGGGAGAAACAAGTCAAAAGTTCGGAGAGGAGAGAGGCGGGAGTGAAAGGGGGACTCCAGCTAAACGATCAAAAAAAAAAAAAAGCCTTTCTTGTCAGCCGTTTCCTCGTTTCCTTTTAGCCGCTGCGGCCTGCCTGACCTTCTCGAACGAGGGAGGGACAGTGCCCCCTCTGTGACCATCGAGTTCCCTGAGCACCGCGTTTCTCATCTTTAACTAGAGCTGCACCCGTGAGAAAGCACCGAGCACTGCTCTTCCTGCCGTGAATGCCTCTCTCCTCCACTCAGCCACGTCTCCCCCGTTTTCAACGGCATATGTAACGCTTCGCAGCTTTCTTTACAAAGGAGTCGCTTCCAGGAGAAATAAAGAAACTGCCAGCTTTCCTGCTGGCCAGGCCCGAAAGCATGAAGGCTGTAAACAGTGTTTTAGTCGGGGAATGAAGACGGAAAAAGGGGGGGTGGGGGGGGCGGTACTGCCATCGATGCGGGAGAAATGTGCGTGGCACTTAGAAAAGTTACTTAAAAAGAAAAGGGACAAAATTAAAGTAAAGAAAAGATAAGATTAGATGTACCTTTGCGGGGCGGGGGGAGGGGAGCGGAGAATGCCTGCTTGGGAGGCTGAGGGAAGCAGCGTTTCTCAACTAGGGGTGCTCAGGGGGATGCTACCTCCACGGAACACTGGAAATGGGGGTGGGGGGGAGTGTCTGGCATTTCCGGGAGCAGCAAGGATGCTAAATGTCTCATCCCGCCTAGGACGGTCCCCCCAAAGGGAGATCTCTCCTGCCCAAAATACCCAATAGCATGCCCCGAAATAGAAACACCGTTCAGTTGTCTTAGAGGAACTTCTCAGGAAGCCACCAGGACACGGAGGAGACACCCCACCCAGGGGATGTCGGTCTCAGGGACGCACTCGAACCCGTCACCACCCGCACCTGCGTGGATGCCTGTTTTGTGGCCTCTGCCTGCTCTCCAGGAAAGCCGGGATCAAGCCTATTTCATCACTTTTTAAAAAATATCTTTACTGACTTAAGAGCGGAAGGAAGAGGGAGAAAGAGAAACATCCAGGATGAAAACCATCCATCGGCGGCCTCCTGCCCACAAGGCGGCAATGCGCCCTGGCCGGAATGGAACCACAACCACCTGGATCACAGGTCAATGCTCAGGCACTGAGCCACCGGCAGTGCAAACCTTGGTGGTTTTAGCTCCCCGCGCACCCACAGTCGTACAAAAGCACCCACCGGGCACCCAGTGGGAGCTCAGTAAATGCTCACGGAACCAAACGGGTAAGGTGGGCGCCCCACGTGCCATCAAGTCCCCACAACCCCAGCCCGCACTCACCAGGCCGAGGGGGATATGGCCACCGCCAGCGTGGGGCAGGTTCCCTCTGCCAAGCAGACCTCCACGTCGAACACCAGGGCCCGCTCCTCGGGGATGGCCACGGGTTCGGCCTCCCCCGCGGGGCCGTACCGGGTCCAGCCCTCCGCCCAGGCCCAGCTCGGGGGCCTGGGGGGCAGCTGGGCCTGCAACAGCGAGTGGGCCGCCTCCAGGTAAGGCAGGCTCTGCTTCTGCGCCAGGAGGCGGAAGTGCTGGTCCAGGCCGCCCCCGTAGAGGGGCGGCAGGCGCAGCTCCACGTCGGGCAGGGGCGCGCCCGGCTGCCCCCAGAGCCCGTGCTTCTGCAGGTGCTCCACGCTGCGGCGCACCGCGGACTCGCCGGGCGTCTCCCCGCCGCCGAGCCCGAAGATTTGCTCGTGAAGCCCCCTCGAGAGCATCTGGATGTGCAAGGGGTTGTGCCGCCGCTGCGCGTCCTCCGAGGATGGCACTGGCGGCGGCGGCGGCGGCGGCCCGTCGCTGGGGCCGGGGACGGAGACGGAGCTGGAGACCCAGCGCCCCGGAGCTGCTGGACCCGGCCCGGGTCCGACGGCGGCGGAGCCGGCCACTTTCCTCCAGAGCAGGCGGCTCATGGTGGGTGCAGTGAGCCCCCCGCTGGGATTCGGGACCCCTGGCTTTGGGCTCCAGCTTGGCTGCTTTTACTGGCTGCAAGACGTGGAGAGACACACGTCTTGTCTCTGTCTTCCCGTCAGTGAAATGGGCCTGACCATGCCTGCCTTCCACCCACAATCCTAGAGGGAGACAGACGACAGTGTTATTACACACGCATCACCTGTTCAGTTGGAAGCCGTCATGCCTTGAGCGCTTATTACGTCCCAGGCAACGTGCCCGGCGCTTCAGGGGCATTTTCTCAGCGAAGCCTCCAACAAGCTGGGGAGCTACCAAAACCCCCCGCTGAGTAAACTGAGGTTCACGTCGGCTCCTCAGTGAACTCGGGGGAGGCACACACGCGGGTGAAAAGCCCAGATTCTGGAGGCGGACGCGGGTGTGAATCCCGGTCCTGGCTCCCAGCAGCTGCGTGACCTTGGGCAAGAGCCTGAGGCCCCGATTTCCTGCTCTGTAAAATGGGGTTCAGGATTCTGTCCTACGGGATGCTGTTTGGGTGACAAGGGATACGTCGCGGGGCCGGGGCCTCGGCAAATGGTGGCTGCCACGATCGCGAAAGCCACGGCCCGAGGGCCTAGCGCCAGGAGGTGACGGCACTCGGATTCGAACCCGCTATTCCCCGGGGTCCCCACCCACGCCCGGCCGCCCGCAGGTGCCCCGCGGCGGCCCGCGCTGCGCCCTGGGACGCGCCCCCGCCTGCTCTGGGCCCTGCTCCCGGGCTAGAGAGGGAGGGGCCGTGCCGCTCCAAGACCCGGCCTCCCCGGCGCCGAACCCGCGGAAACCTCGGTCCGCCTAGGGCCTCCGGGCCTGCCGCTCCCGACCCTAGGCCAGCGGCGCGGCTGCTTCCTCCGCGCGGCCTACGCAGCCTCGGGGTGGCGTGTGGCCTCCCGGTGCCCCGGCACTCCGCTGGCAGCCGCAACTTCCCGTCTGCGCCGCGCACGGTCCCGCGGCTTCCCCAAGAGGCGGGCGGGGAGACTCCCCACGCGGCCAATAGGAGGCCCGTAAGTGGACCGGTCCGCCCGCGGGGGAAGAAGGAGACTTCCGGGTGGGCCCACCCAGCAAAACTCTGAGAATCAGGGTCCGACCTCCCCTGCTCACGGAGCAGTTGGATTGGTCCCAGGCAAACGTGATCATGAGACTTTTTAGCTGATCCAAACAAGTCCGACTCTCGAATGGCCGCGTGGCCTAATGGATAAGGCGTCTGACTTCGGATCAGAAGATTGCAGGTTCGAGTCCTGCCGCGGTCGTGGGGGTTTAGTTATACTTTTTCGATTTATTTCACATCCCAGGACTGAAGTGCTCAGACTGCTCTGGATTTGTGCCAATTACCGCCCCGCTTTGAAGCCTGGGAACGCCCCGACCTGCGGAAGTAACGGTTCCCACACTCCATGCTCCGCACGTCCCTTGTGAGAGTGCTCGTCTGCGTGCCCCGGGCTAACGGGGCGCAGCTCTCTAAAATGTACCCCAACGCGGAGGGAGGAGAGTGGAGAAGGAAGCGCATCCCAAGCGAAAGTCCCGATTTCAATTCAATAGACACGCAGGAAGGAAAGGAGTCCCTCTTCCCTCGTCAGCCCCGTGCGGCGTCTCCTCGTCTGGGCAATTGTGATGGGTAAAAACGGTGCCTTTTGTGGAACCCCAATCTGGCCCGCGGTTGGAAATACCTCCCCATCTCCCATCCCCCCACCCGGCCAAACGCGTCCTGCTTCCTTCCGCCTGGGGAGCCTCCAGGGGGTGCTTTTCAGTCTTTGTGGTCCCTGCAGCCACCTCCTGTTGCTCCGGGTGCCTCCACAGCCGGGCTCTCCGCGCTCCGTGGTTGACGAGCTGTGGGGTGCCACGCAGAATGAGGCCCACGCGAATAACGAGAGCTTGGAGACCCAGCTGCGCGACTGAGGAAAGCGAGGCTCCGGCAGGTCCCGTCGCTGATGAGGGGGCAAAACGCAGGCCTCGCTGAAAGTCAGTCCCCACCTTCCTGCCCGTGCCCGTGCCAGGACACCGTGATGGGATCTGAGGCGCTGGCTTGGGAGTGGGCTGCGGAGATGGGCAGGGACACGCCCCTCCTCCAGCCCTGTGGGCTGACCCCGCCCCCGCCCCGCCCCCCTGAGAGGCAGAGAAAAGCCCTCCTGTTCTGGATGTGTTTTAACATACACACGAATGTTTCCTTGTTTATATTTTCTTTTGGCAAAAAAAAAAAAAAAAAAAATGAACTGAAAACTCACCGTTTTATAATCCGCTTTCTTCCCCCCGCCCCCTCCCCCGCTTAACCTTGTGCCCTTGACATTTTTTACAAAATACCGAGAGGAGAGGCTCTTACTGTACATCAGGGAGTCCCTGAATGGGGAAGACGCATTCACTTCTTATTCCTACTGAAATTTAGCATTTCCTTCAATGATGAGGTCAGGCGACCGGCCACAGTGGTATTAGCGGCAGGACCCAATAGCAACTATGTATATTTTCATAACATTACAGTTGCTGCAGATTTTTCAATGTATTGCTTTTTAAAAAGGGGGTAATTCGCTTCTCACTCTTTTGTTTGTTTGTTTGTTTGTATTGATTTCAGAGAGGAAGGGAGGAGAGAGAGAGAGAAACATCAATGATGAGAAAGAACTGATCAGCTGCCTCCTGCAAGCCCCCCACAGGGGATCGAGCCCGCAACCCGGGCATGTGCCCTGACCCAGAATCAAACCGTGATCTCCTAGTTCATAGGTTGACACTCAATCACTGAACCACGCTGGCCAGGCGCTTTTCGATCTTTTATTTTTATTTTATTTTATTAAATTGGTTTAAATCCTCACCCGGGGGTATTTTTCCATTGATTTTTAGAGAGAGTGGAAGAGAGAGGAAAATCGATGTGAGAGAGACGTGTGGATTGGTTGCCTCCTCCTGCAGGGGCCCTGGCCAGGGAGGAGCCTGCAACCCACGTACATGTCCTTGGCCGGAATCCAACCGGGGACCCTTTGGTTGGCAGGCCGATGCTCTACCCACTGAGCAACACCGGCCAGGGCTCACTGTATTGTTTACACTAATTGCACTTCAAAATAACAGTGTTACTAGGCCGCCGCCAGATCTCATTATTTAATGAGTTAACAAAAAAATACATACTCCCTTTCCTTTCTAAGATTTCATTACCTTTGCTTTCCTGTGTAATTCTGTGTAGTCGATGCATTTAAAGGCATTATTCTAAGGAGGCGTGTGTGGTACAAAGAATGGAAGAACCCTCGGCCTCGTTGAATGTCACTTCCGGGGGAGGCTGTAATTGGGCCTGCCTGATAGCCATTGGGAGAGCAACCCAGTGCCAGGCAATGACCATCAAAACACCTGGCCGTCTCACAAGGCGGCTTCAGGTCAGGCCGGTGCCCTGCCCTGGAATAAGAATCCTCAGCAAGGACAAAAATGGTTGACCCTTGCCCAGCGGCGTGGGCTCAGTGGTTGAGCGTCAACCCATGAACCAGGAGGTCACGTTTGGATTCCCTGTCAGGGCACATACCCGGGTTGCGGGTTCAATCCCCAGTGTGGGGCGTGCAGGAGGCAGCCAATCAATGATTCTCTCTCATCATTGATGCTCCTCTCTCTCTCTCTCTGTCTCTCTCTCTCTCTCTCCCCCACTCTCATCCTCTTTGTAATCAGTAAAAGGTAGATTTTTAAAAATATATTTTTATTGATTTTGGAGAGGGAGAGAGAGAAACATCAATGATGAGAATCATTGGTCAGCTGCCTCCTGCACACCCCCTACTGGGGATCAAGCCTGCAACCCCGGGCATGTGGCCTTGACCAAAATCGAACCCCGGGATCCTCAAGTCTGCAGGCCACTGCTCTATCCACTGGACCAAACTGGCTAGGGCTAAAAGATATATATTTCTTAAAATGTCTTAATTTAAAAAAGAAATGGTTGACACTGATTCCTGCTGAGGGAGGGTACCCCGGGGACGTGAGCCCTCTCTGCCAAGTCTTGTGAACATTTCTCACGAGGCTTCCTCCTTTGTGCTTGACTGATGGGACCCCCAGGAGCTCCTCAGACTTATCGTGAAGGGACTTTTACTTCTTAATTTGCTGAGGTCCTACAGGTGTGAGAGGGACCCTGGCTGAAAGGGAAGCTGCTGAGATGGGAAGGGTAAAATGCCATGGGGACAAGGGACACAGCTGCCTGGCTGGAAGAAGCCTGGGGAAGAAGGTCCCCGGCCTGCCCCACCCACCTCAGTCTCCACGGGGCCTTCCCGAAGGAGACCAGGAGAGCAGACGCCCCAGTTACAGAGGAGGTGAGATTGAGGCCTGGAGCCGGGCTGCCTCCCTCACTGCGGGTGCTTGTTTCCCAACCAGTAGGAGGGCCTCCCACACGCGTGGGTGCCCTGCGTACAGGTTGAGAGGTAGAGAGGAGCCTGGGGGAGGAAGAGACGCCCAGCTTTGTCCCCTCCATCCAGACCCCAAACCATCAGACCTGCACTCCGAGGGTCCGGGAGTCTTTCCCGCCCCGCCCACAGCAGCCTCAGCCACGTGCGTCTGCACCTCCCGGGAACCCCCGCCAGAGGGCGCGTTTGGACAGCGCGGGGAGCCGCATCCAGGGGCCGGATATTGGCGAGGTCAGGACCGTCCAAGGAAGGACCCGGGACCGTAGGTAGGACGGAAGGAGTGGGGCGTGGGGGTGGGAACCTGGGAGACCCTGTGTCCTGCAAGAGCCTTGGCGTAGCCCGGCCAGGTCTTGGGAGGTGAGGGGGTCGGGGGAAGACCGGGCTCCGGCCTCCCAGCTTCAGGTCTGCAACCCGGTGGGAAGGGGGACGGCAGGGCGGCATTGCACGAGCTCAGCGGAGACGCCAGGGGGCGCTGGTCGGACCGCCGCCATCCACCTAGGCCGCGGTGGGTTCTGCGAAGTCTCACCCTGTTCAGGTCCTGGTTCTTCCGCGGGTTCAAGCTTCACGTTCAGGCCTTTGGTGGGCTCAGGGGGCGTCCCTACCGAACCCGAGGGGCGCTCTGTGGGGCGCGCGGCCGGGCAGGGCGCACGGGCGTTGGAGCCCATCCCCAGGAGGGCACTAAGGACCCGAATCCCCTGCCAAGTCTTAGGAACTTTCCCCCTGAGATTTCCTCCTTTGTGCTTGGCTGATGGGCCCCCAAGAGACCCTCAGACGGAAAGTGAAGGGGCTTTAACGTCTTCATTTTCTGAGGTCCTACGGGCGTGCCCTCACGCTCTCTGCCTCCTTGGGGCCTGAGGCAGGAGAGGGGGAGGCCGCGGGAGACGGAGCAGCCTGGCACCCTAGGAACCTGGAAGCCACGTCTTGGGTCAGGGCTCCTCTTGTCCATGCTGGGGAGGCCGGCTCCTTTCCCGCTCTTAACGCAGGAGAGGCCTGAGCCAGCTGGACGCTGGGGGCCTGGGCCGGAGAGAGGAGAGGAGGGGGCAGGCAGGCTGCTGGGGCGCTGCAGAGGGGCAGGCGGTGGGGGGGAATGATGTCTGCTGCTCCTCCACCCCATACGGAGGTCTGGCTCCCCCCTCCTCAGAGGCTGCGGCTCCAAGGGCCCAGCAGAAAACCACAAGGTGGTCCAGGGCCCTGAGTGAGGGCGTGCAGACTGGGACTGAGTGAGGACAACCCTGCAAGAGCCCAGCGGCGTGGCTCAGTGGTTGAACGTCGACCTATGAACCAGAAGGTCAGGGTTCGATTCCCAGTCAGGGCACATGCCCCCCCTCACCCCCCCCCCGGTTGCGGACTCGATCCCCAGTAGGGGTCGAGCAGGAAGTAGCCAGTCCATGATTCTCTCTCATCATTGATGTTTCCATCTCTCTGTCCCTGAAATCAATTTTAAAAACATTTTCTTAAAAAAAAAAGAGAATCAGGCCTGACCGGTGTGGCTCAGTGGATAGAGCGTCGGCCTGCGGACTGAGGGGTCGCAGGTTCGATTCCCGTCAAGGGCATTTACCTTGGCTGCGGGCACATCCCCAGTAGGGGGCGTGCAGAAGGCAGCTGATTGGTGTTTCTCTCTCATCGATGTTTCTAGCTCCCTATCCCTCTCCCTTCCTCTCTGTAAAAAAAATGAATAAAATATAAATATTTTTTAAAATTAAAAAAAAAGAATCATACAAGGCCTGCACCGGTGCCTAGACAGGGTGGGCCAGCCCACAGGGGGCATCCAGAAAAGGCGGCAGCAGAAGCGGAGGGGACCAGAAGGGGCCTCGGCACCCCGGCTGGGCGGGCGCCTCCACGGGCCGCAGGGCCCGAGGGGCGGCCTAATGGATTCAGGCCTGCGGGCCCAGGCGCACCGCCCTCCCGCCCGAGCTCTCAATAGTGGACAATGGAGTCCTGGGGTGACCCGAACAAAGAATTTGGAAGTAGTTAAACTGCAGAACACGTTCTGGGCCTGGGTGCCTCCTTTCAGAGAAGAGCGCAGGGAGAAGAAAGGACAGCGCTGGGGGCTCGGGGGCGGGGGGCGGGGGGGGTGAGAAAGTGCCCAGGGGAAAAGTTGGTAGGTCGCCCTCGGCGCCGTCAGCTCCCAGACACCGGGAATTCAATGGGGAGTGGGGGGAGGGGGGCCCCAGGCGGCCGCCCGCTGGGAGAGGCTGAGAAACTTCTCCTGGGGAGGCGGCGGGGGGTTCCCCCAAAGGGCGGAGCATTTGCCTGGCGCGGGGAGCCCCCCCCCCCTCCGGAGGCTTCCACTCTGGGCCCGGTGGGAACTGGGCTGCCAGAGGCGTCTCCAGCGCTTCGGGGAGATGGGGGAGGGGGAGGGAGTGCTGGGTCAGAGAATCTAAATTCTCTCTCTCTCTCTCTCTCTCTCTCTCCCCCCCACTCCCTCCTTCCTTTCCCCCTGTGTCTAGCAGGATCTCTCTGGGTTGCGTTTGCCTTTCCCCATCCAGTTCAGCAAGGTGGGGTGTGTGCCCACCCACCCCCTGCTCGCTCCTCCCCACACACAACCCAGCGCTCTAGACTCTTCTTTTGTTTTTCTGTTAAAAGTCAGGCCTCTCGGTGTAGCCAGGAAGGCCAATTCATGTTTGTTTGTTTCTCTCTCTCTCTCTCTCTCTCTCTCTCTCTCTCTCTCTCTGATGTTTTTCGAAACTTTGTAATTTTTCCACACGCCAAGAGCACAGCCACATCCCTGGGAGGAAGGAAAGACATTTACAAAAGCTGTCAGTTACCCTGGTGTCCAGCTCCTTTAGAAGAAAAGCACCCGGAGAGGTTATGAAGACAAAAGTGTAAATAAAATGACAAAAAAAAAAAAAGGCCAGAAAATGCACATAAGGGGGGGGCGGGGGGGCGAGTCCTCGATCCCTCTTCCAGCCCTTTCCCCGCGTTGTTTGGGGAAGAGAGAAATAGGGAAGAAGAAGAAGAAAGGAGTAGAGGCGGCTACTGCTTCTGAGACGTGATGCCTCTGGGCTCGGAGGGCGCGCAGTTCCCTCCTGTGGGCGGCGCTCGGCTTGCAAGGGGTTAACGGCGCTGCTCGTGAACTTGGCCTGTCTGTCTGCCTGGTGATGGATGTGGAGACCCGGCTGACAAGTTCAGCCGGAGGGACGTCCCCTGCTGCGGCGGCGGCGGGGACCCAGGGCGAGCGGCCTGGGCGCACACGGAAGACAGCGCTTCGGCGCGGCCGAGCGGCCCACGAGGCGCGCCGCTGCTCCGCCTGCCTCCTCCGCTCCCACCTCCGCTTGGTCGCTCGCCTCCTGCCCTGGAGCTTCCAATACCATCCCGAAGCAGCAGAGTTTCCCGGGATCCGCGTCCTGGGTGCGGGAACCTCCAGTCGGCCCCTGCGGGCGGGCAATGCGGAGCGCCGGGGCGCGGGCGCCCGCCCGCAGCGAGCCGCTCCCGAGGCCGAGTTCAGCATTTGGACAGCGGCTCGGGGCCGCCGGCAGCCCTGCGGGTGGCGTTTGCAGGTGCACCGCGCAGGGCGCGTGGGGCTGGGGGCGGCACCGGGTCTTGGAAAAGCAGGACCCAACCTGGAGGGCACCCTTGGCTGCGAACGGGACACGTTTCCTTTGAGCTAAAATATCTTTCCTTTGGGCTAAAATATCTTTCCGGAGCTCACATGGGGGCCCCGAGATCTGCCAATCCAGCGTAGATACCCTTCACCTCACCGACACTTTTGCGGCCCGGAGAGTAGACCCCCTCCCCAGTCGCGGCACCTCTCCATGCTCCCCAAAGCAGCCCGGGTCCCTGAGCTGAAGCGGCCGGCGAGGCACCCAGCCGGCCGCCCGCCGCTACCTCCCAGGCTGGTGGCGGTGGCTCCGGGTGAGCCCGGCATCACGCGGGGAAGGAAGGGCTCACAGCGCCGCGACTCCCCGGGAAAGGCTGGAGGAACGCGGGCTGGGGAAGGAAGCGCCTGGGAGCGGGGCTGAGCGCCCCGCGCTGCTCGCCTCCGCCCCCTCCTTTCCGCACTGGTTGGGGCGACGAGAGGGGGGCGGGGGAGCCGCGCTGACGTCACTGCGGGCCGTGCCCGCCAGCGAAGGCGGCGCTGGGAGCAGCTCAGAACCCAGCGAAGCCGCGAACCGCTGGGAGCCCCCGCGCCACCGCACCGCGCCCGCCTCCCGCGGCTCTCTGCGTGCGTCCGCCGGGGCAGGGGCGCCTGGAGAGCGGCCACCGCCGGGCCCGAGTCCGGAGACACTCCAGATCAGGGGCCGCGGAGCCGCGGTCCCCGCCGCCGCCCCACCCCCGCCGCTGCCTCGCGTGCCCCCGGCCCCCTTCCTGGTCCGTAAGTGCCGCGCCTCCGCGTCTCTGATTTGGGGGAGCGGGTCGGGCGCGCGCGCTGTGGCCGGGCTGGGGCAGCGCTAGGACGCGGGTCTGGACTGGAGGGGGGCTGAGGCATCCCCACTCGGCCCTTGTGGGCTGCAGGGGAGGCTCGGGCAGTCCCCTTGCCACCGGGAGGGGTGAGGGGTGCGCTCGGACTGCGGGTGGAGGCGGGGCTCAGCGTCTGGGGCCTGACCCATCAGCCCCAACAAATCCTCAAGGCCGAGGCCGAGGGTCGTGGGGCAGTGGGAAGCGCCCAGAGGTGAGGGCTCCGGGTTTGCAAAAAGGGAAGGGGAGCGGGGCCAGATGGAAGTCGTGGGACTGCAGACGGGTTTACCCGAAAGGAGAGACTATTTCCAAAGCGAGGCCCTTCCGGGGGAGTCCCCGGGCCGCCCCCTTCCTCACCTCTGCCCCCACCTCCCCTCTGCCTTCCCATGCCCTCTCCCACAC
The DNA here is from genome assembly GCA_026230045.1 of Corynorhinus townsendii. NCBI lineage: Eukaryota > Metazoa > Chordata > Mammalia > Chiroptera > Vespertilionidae > Corynorhinus > Corynorhinus townsendii. The sequence goes on from JAPDVU010000017.1 coordinate 7,651,079, forward strand.
AAATAATAGCGCAGAAAGTCGCTTCCCGAAGCAAAAATAGTTTAGGAAATAATGCAACTCACGGCGCCCACTCTAGACAAGATTTACGGCCCGCTGGGCCGCCTCTGTGATGGGAAATTGTTGGGGAGCCCTTTCTGTCCTGCTCCCCGCTCCCCGCGCTGGAACAGGCCTCTCAGACCTGTTTGAGGGTGTCTCCTCCAGCCCAGGGGCCAGAGTCTGGGAGGAATGAGGGCGATGGGGGAGGTAGAGGCTGAGCGGGGCACCTCTCTGGGAGAAGGCTGGGGCATGGGGGGGGGGGGTCAGGCTGGTCTCCAGCATGGCAAGGAGGTGGCAGAAGCTGGGAGATTCCGGGGCCAGCTCACGGGAGGAGAAATAGGAATGCACCCAGAAATAGCCAAGTCTCTGTAACTGGGGAGAGATGGGGTGCTGGGCTGAAAGGGGGTTCTTTTCTGAGTCCCTCCCCATATTCTGGAGGGGAGGGGGTGTCCAGGTACAGAGAGGGAGAGAATGGAATTTGAGGGTCTGCCATTCCATCAAGGGACAGAGGCAGGAGGGTAGGCTGGGGTGAGGGGGGTCGTGCCAGGACCCAGGAAAGGAGCCTCCATGGGCAATACCAGCGGCTGGAGGCCCAGGGAGGGGTGCCGCTCCCCTCAAATCTTTCCAGGAGGGCGTTTCTGGGTTCCTGCCCAGCCTGGGCCTCCCCAGAGCCCACACACCTCATGTGGAAGCCTCCGCTTGAGGAAAGAGTGGCCGAATGCGGAGGCCAGAGAGGGCACCACAGCCCAGCTGAGCAGGTGTTGGTGACGGTGGGTGTGAGGGGGCCTGGGGGCCCGGGTGCAGGACGCTGGGGCCTCTGAGCTAGTCCAGTGCTGGGCTTCTAGATGGGACAACGGAAGGAGCAGCTTCGTCAAAGCTCAGGCCTGAGGAAGGAGCGAGGGAGGGAGAGAGGGAGGGAGCAGTGGGCAAAGGGCCCCCTGGACTGAGCCTCGCTTGTGACTCCAGATCTGTCCCCTGAGGAAGGCCCAGAGGGGGTGGGGAGGATCACGGGTCTGGGCTGAGTGTCAGGTCTGGGCTGGAGTTTGGGGAGGTCCCTGGGTCTCAGGCTCTGAGCCCTGGACCAGGGCGCCTGCAGAGGCCTGTTGTCCTAAGTCAGAACTGCCTACTCTCCTTCCACTAAACCTCTTACTTCCCTCACGGTGTCCTGAGATGGGCAGGGGCGGGGAGGGGGGGAAGGAGGTCACACTCCAGCGGGTGGTCATGCCCCCCCCCCGCATGCATTGTGTAACCCCCAGCAGGAAATAGGAACTGGGCCCAAGCCAGCCTGGAACCCTGGCAGCCGAGATCACCAGTGGGTACCAGAGCACTTGTGTACGTGTGCGTGCGTGTGTATACACACACGTGCACCAGGCAAGATGGGTGTTTGGGCCAAGTGTGTGTCTACTATGCGAGGGTTGTGAGTTGTGTGAATCTGCCGGCTACAACAGGGGAGGGCATTTTTGTAGACACAGGAATGGAGGCTCAGATGGAGGCACCTGGGAGGAAGCCGGATCCTTTTGAGGAGACCCCTGCCCCTTGGGGCTCCCTTGGGGCCTGTCCCTCGGCCCTGGTAGCTGCTGATTTCTCTGGAGCTCAGGTTTGGGACTGTGGGGTGGAAACCGGGGAAGTTCCGCCAACAGCAGCGCTGGAGAGAGAGGCCCGGCCAGCGCCTCAGCACCATGGCCAGGGCCCGGCGCCGCCTCTGGGGCTGTGGTCTCTGCGCCCCGCTCTCAGCCAGACCCACTGCCTGCTTTCCCGTGACCTTAGGGCGCGTAGGTCGAGGCCAGGGGCCTGGTGTGGGACGAATGACATAGAACGAATCGCATAGGGAAGGGCGATCACAAACCGGGCCTGGAAGCAGCCTGCCCAGCAGCCGCGGCCCCCCGCCCCTCCTGCCCCCCGCCAGCGGGCGGTGCCCAGCCCACACAATGTGGCTCTGGCTCGCCTCACCTGGCCCGCTTCCTGTCTTCCCTGCGTGTGGAGGCCGGCCACCAGCCCACGGAGACCGCAGCCCGGTCCTGACCCCGCAGAGCAGCCTCCTCCCACGGCCTGTACCCTGGAGACCAGGTCTCCCCGCGGCCCCTTCGGTGGACGTGGCGGGCTCGCTGACTCCGGCTCCGCCCCACACAAGCAGGGCAGGAGGGCCTCCCGGGCCAGCCTCGCCTGCTCGCCACCCAGGGACTCAGTTTCCCAAAGAGGGGAGCAGAGCTGCGGCCCCGTGACTGTGGCCTCCCGCCTCGGAACTGAATCCACATCAGGCTTTTCATTCTCTCTCCCAGAGCCCCCGCCGCCCGCAGCTTGCCAGCCGGGCCTCCAGCGCCTGCAGCCGCCGCGTTACTGTGAGCCTCGCTGCGAAGCCATTTTGTGCAGCATCCTGCTTAAATCACACTCCCGGGGACTCCCTCCTGCTCTCTCTCCCCCTCCGCCCCCTCCCCCTCCTTCTCTCACAGGTGAACCTGCCTCTCTGCCCTTTCCCACCTTCGCATCCCTGCCCTTCCCGCCGGGTGGCCCTCACAGACGGGGACTCTGGAGGCCGCGCGTGTACACACACACACACACACACACACACACACACACAAGCCCAGAAGGGGGGACAGCGGGTCCAGGAGCTGTGGGAGGAGGGGGAGCAAGGGGCGCCTCCCAATTATGGTAATCCTTTGGAATTAACTCTCTCGGGCCCAAATTCGGGCGGTTCCTTCCCCAGGGCTGCTGGGGCCTCGGCCTCGTTCTCCAGCGGCTGCTTTGTCTGGCTCCCTTGGCCTTCTGGAAGGCGGGCTGTGTGTGCAAACGCCAGGCCTGATCCGGTGCGAGCTGGCTGGGAAGGAGGTGGGCTGCAGGCTGCTTCGGGTCTAGGATCAGGAGGGCAACACAACAGAGCTGAGACTAGCCGCGGGGGCAGCGGGCACCTGGCAAAACCGGGAGCTTGGCAACAGGGAGATGTGTTCTTTGTAGGGGAGAAAGGGGACTGGGAAAATCAGGAAAGCCTTTCCCAACCATCCTCCCCCTGCCCCCTCTTCTTTGGAAAGGGGGTGGGCTGGCTATGAGCAGCTCAGCGCCCCACGTCCCCGCGTGCCCTACTGAAATGGACCCTCATGGGTGCTTCCGCCCAACCTCATGGTGAGTCTGGGCACAGAAACCCCTTGCCTTGACCACTGAAAGCCGGGAACCCACCCGCCTGTCTGTGCCGAATCTCTCCCCAGCTCTCAAGAGTATCCAAGAGGAGAAGGGGGTGATGGCTGGGGTGAGCAAGGAGGGGCGCCCCCGGGCCACTGGCCTCTGGCAAGCTTTCATGAGGCCTCCAGGTCTGGGGTCAGGCTCAGGTGGGTGACTCTAGGGGATCCAGGTGGCAGCCTGCCCCCTGGTGAGCCCCTTTCCGTGGGAGCTCAGGTGTGTGTGGAGCGCCCTAGGAGGAGGCCGAGGCTCGCTTTGTGCTCTCGTTTGTCGATGGAACGCGAATGTAACCAGTTGGGGGCCTAGGACATCTCCGAGGGGGCAGGCGCCATCGGTTGTACTTTCCTAGACGCTCTCGGAGCGGGAGGACCCAGCAGCCTGCACCGGGCGCCAGGGCCTGGTCCCAGGGGAGCGTGGCTCGGAACCGCCGCCGCGCGCCAGGGACTGTGGGTGGGAACGCGCACCCCAGGACACTCGGTGCTCCCTCCCCTCCGAGTCTCCGCGCGTGGGCTGGGTCTACAGCAAGGTGCCGGGCGGGGAGAGGAGGAGGGACGTTGAAGGTGAAACGGCTCCTATTCTCGGCTCTCGGCCTCCCCAGGGCGCACTCGGCCGCCCTGGGGAGCCCTTCACCACGCCCCAGCAGGCGCGTCCCCAAACCTGGCCGCTGAAGCTCCCTAACTCTGAGCGTCCGCGGGGGCTGCCGAGCTCCCTGAGCTTTGGGGGAGAGGCAGGGAAGCTTGGAGGGAAGGCCAGACGGTGCGCACCCAGGCGCGCGGCCCGAGCGCTTTGGAGGGCAGAGGGGGCACTGCCCCGCTCTCCGGGAGGGGAGGCCGTGAACGCCGAGGCCATTGTAAGGCTGGGTGGTGCGGAGCGCGGGAAGGGGGCTGGGATTTGAATGGGAGCCTGTGATTGGCCGGTGCCGGGACTGACGTCACTTCCCCGCGGGGCGATTAGCCTGCGAGAGGAGGGCTGGCGGGCCAGTGCGCTGGGGGCGGCCGGGGCGGCCGAGGCTGTGGAGCGCATCGCACCGGCGCCCTGAGCGCGCCCGGGACGCCGTCGGAGCGGGCAGCCGGCGCGGGCGCCCAGGCGCGCCGAACGGGGGGTCGCGGAGAACGCGCAGGGAGGGCGATGGAGGGAGGGAGGGGACTGGGCGGGGGCCGCCGGCCTCGGTGGTGGGAGTCAGGGTGTCTGTGTGTCTGTCGGTCTCCTCTGGCTCCCCGCGTGCCCCCCGGGGACCCGGGAGCGGCGCCCGCTCCGGTCCCCGCTCCTGGCGGGCGGCGGCACGTGGGGCCCACGGCGCGGCAGCGGCGGTGGCGAAGGGAGGCCCGTTTCTCTCTTTGGTTATCTAGCTGTATGAGTGCCACAGAGCCGTCATAAAGCTAGATAACCGAAAGTAGAAATGACTCCCACAACTTCTGCGTGCGAGCGCCCGCCCCGCCGGCCGCCCCGGCCCGCGCGAGCCACAGGAGCCCGAAGCAGCCCAGCGCCGGCCCAGCGGACTCAGCCCGGCGGAGCGGCCGCGCCCGGACCAGGTACCTGCCCTCGGCTCTCTCTCCGGGACAGTTCCCGGAGGAACTTGCCAGCTGTCCCCTACTCCTCCTCCCTCGCCCCCACACGTCCCCCAGCGCCGAAGCAGGGACCCCAAAGTGGAGCGGGCTAGGGGAGCCGAGGGGGGTGGGGTTGCAGAGGGGTCGCTGGCGGGGAAGGCGCCAGCCTTCGCCTTCACCCCATAAATCAGGCGGGAACAATCCTGTCCCGGAGCCTGGGACGGGGATTTTGGGATGCAAATGCGGAGAGAGAGAGAGAGAGAGAGAGAGAGAGAGAGAGAGAGAGAGAGAGAGGCGGGTCGGGGGTGGGGGTGGAGGGAGCGCAGGGGTGGACCGGGGCTGCCCCGCCGCTAACAATGCGGCCTTTATGGAATTATTCGACGAGTCGGCCTGCGCGCCATTAGCATACGGCTTGGGGGTTGCCGGAGCTTCGCCCCTCGGTGAGGTCAAGTTCTTGATAATTTGATCACTTTTCACGGGCTCTGGCAGCTGCCTTTGTGTGCAGTTGGGGGGTCTGTGTGCAGCGTGAAGCGGAGCAGAACTGGCGAGGAGTGAGCTCAATGGCGAGGGGCCGGGCGGGGGCCTCCCTCCCGGACGGGCCGGCCCTGCCCTGCATACAAACCCAGCGCGGGCGGGTGGGCGGGAGGGACCAGCTCAGCCCCGCGCCACCTCCGCACCAGCCTGGGCCGGGGCCACTCCCGCCCGCACCTCCCCAACTTCCCCGAGTGCTTAAGGTGCAGGCCAGCTCCCGACAGCCCCTCCCCCTTCTCCCTCCCCGCCCCCCCCCCCCACCCAGTCGCAACATAAGATGTATTACAATGTCTAGCAAATAAAAAAGCAATTGGGGGAAATCTGCATTCCGTTTCCATGGCAACCCAAGGCAGCACACCCGGCTACTAAGGCTCCCAGCCCCTCTTAGCAAGGCTTGGGGAGTGGGGCCCACACAGCACCGGGCGCTTGGGTCTGTCCCTCTTGAGGTCCTTATCCGTCTCCAGGTCACTCTCCTCCCCAACGCCCCCAAAAGTCCCAACGCCCGGCTTCTGTAAGCTTGGGGAACCCCCTGAGCATGAGAGGTCCTGCCCTGCCTCAGAGAAGACAGGTTCAGTGTGTGTTCAGAGCTCCCGAGGGTTTGGGGGGCCTTCTGGGTATGCGGGTGTGTGGGTGCTATGACAGTCAAGCTTGAAGAGACTTGGGCCACCACTCAGAGCCAATCCCCTGGCCCCTTTCCCTCACCTACACCAGGAGGCAGACGGGGAGGCCTGAGGGACGCCCCCAGGTCACCCAGCTCCCCCGTGCGGAGGGAGGCCCAGGTACCTACATGCCCATGTTCCCCGGGCCCTGCCCAGTGCAGACTTGGAATGACACAAGTGACTTTTTTCATTCCTTCAAAAGCCTTCTTTAAAAAAAATTTTTTGGGGCCTTTGCTTACCAAGATTGTTTTGAAAACAGGCTCTATGTGGGAAAGGTGAACATTCAAACAGCCCAGAAGGGACATCTGCTGCCCCTGGGGCCAGGAACTGCCCGGCGCAGGTAGCCAGCTGGCAGAGGGACACTGTTCACGGTGTCACCTTTTCAATGTGCAGCCGCGTGAATGTGTTAGCTGTTGAGAATAAAATGTAAAGGAGAAGAAAAAGGAACAGAAAAGGAACAGGCAGGAAAAGTCAGCGGCCCTCCGCTCTGTCCCCAGGGGTCCTCCCCAGAGGTAATCAGCAGGCTTTCCTGGGTCCCCTGTGGCACCCCCTCCCCATTTTTAGAGGTCATGCTCCCCTTTTCTCGGCAAGTGGCTGGCGAAGGGTGACTCGTGTGGTTCAGGATCCGCCAGGCAGGCCGTGGGCAGTGTCCCAGGCGCGCCCCCCCCCTCTTCCCAGCGCACCTGGGAGCCTGTGTGCAGACCGTGACCTCATTTCGGAGGAAATGGAGCAGCTCTTCCCACCCCCTCACCCTGTGCGCGTCTGCCTCCCTTCCCTGCCGCTTGGCCCTGGGCCCTAGTCTTCCATCTTCCCTTCCCACCACCCCCATCCCTTTGCTATTTGGCAAGAACTAGTCCTACTAGGTGCCCAGTGGCTTTGCAGCCTGACAATTGTGTCTGCACGGTTCAAATGAGTTGTTTTTCTTTGTGGTTTTTTTTTTTTTTTTTTTGACACCAGGATCCCAAACCATCTGGGCAGTCCTTAAATCTGGGGCCAGGGATGGAGGAGCATGAGGCCGCTTGCTCTCCGCTTTCTACGAAATCGAAATCGGTTCATGCAAACCTCCGGTATGGGAGGGTGGCTTGGCTGGGCGCCACTAGAGATGGCCCTGGAGAGAGACCAACCCGCCCGATTTGGGCCCCAGGATAGGAACGACCGTCCCTAATGGAGCCACGTTCAGATCGCCTCTGGACCAGGAGGCTCAAAATCGAGGCCCCATCCACCTGTCCTGGCTTCCCAGAGACGGAGCCAGCTGGGCCTCGGGCCTTCTGCCCGCTCCCCGGGGCGCCCTCCCACCCTCTTCTGGCCACCCACACCCCACGCCTGGGCCTCACCTTTGTGGCAAGTTCAAGCCTCGGTGCAAACGGCTGGGGGGGGGGCGGGGGGGAGGGAGCCGGGCAATGCAATGGAAGCTGCAGTTTGGAAGCTAGAATCGGTTGGGATCTCAAAGACGTTCGCCCAACCCCGTTCCTTTGCCAGCTAGCTATAGCGAGCTCAGGAAGGCGCAGGGGTTGGCCAAGGTCGCCCAGCTAGCCGCTGGCAGGGCGCGGATGGGCAGCGCCCGCGGTGGGGGAGGCAGCGAGGGCTTTATTTCTCTCGCTGCTCTGGGGACTCCCGGCCCTGACTGTGTGTGGGACCAGGTAGGCCTCTGCCCCGGCGACTGACAGGCCGGCGTCACAGGCGCCTCTGAAAAGCGGCCTGATTGAGGGAGCTGTCCGCGGTCAGCTCCGACCTCCGGGACATGGGCCCTGGGCGCGCGGGGAGCGAGGCCCGGCGGCGACTCTGAAAAGCATGAAGGGCCGGAATTAGGCGCTCATTTAGCGAGCGTTACTAATCCGAAGTTACAGCGCTAATTCCCTGATCCGGCCGCTCCCACACGCAGCGCCGCCGGGATTAGAGGCGCGGCCGCCGCCCCGCCCCGCGCTCACGCCCCGAACGCGCCTGCCCCGCGCCCTCGGGGCTGCGGGCTCCGCTAATCCGCGGCGCTGCGCTCGCCCGACCCGAACCCGAACGTGCCGCTGGGCGGGTCCGGGATGGGCAGGGCCCTAGGGGGCAGCCCTGAGCTCAGGGGCAGCCCCACAGGGATGCGTGCGCCCCTCGAGGCCCCGGCGGCGACGCGGCGCGGACCGGAGAGCCGCCCGGATTTCTCCCACCCGGGCGTGCGCACCCACAGCGCGGCCCCTCGTCGGCCGCCGCGCCATTTCAGTAGCCCCCCCCTCCCCGGTTCCCTCCTTGGCCTCTCTGGCACCCAAGTGCGTCGGGGTATCTCTGTCCCCATCCCGCCCTGCTTTTTGCCCCTCTCCATCAGCCTGGAGAGAGTGACCAATCAGCGCTGGCCTGGGGTGGGATGCTCGTCACCATGGCGACGGCCGGGCGCCCCGGCGGAGCTGCCCATCACCAAGGGCCAGTCTCCTCTCCGCCTGGACCTGGGTGTGAAGGGGAGGTGGGAGGGACGGCGGGAGGTGGGGGGCGGGGAGACAGGTGGCACCTGATCCCCACTCCAACTTCATTGGGTTCAGTTTGAGCCAGGCAGGGGAGGGGAGAGCACATGCAGGGTGAGGACACAGGCGCAGAGGTCTGTCTTGGCCTGCCTCTCACCCTCTCTCTCTTCAGGAGCTCCCAGAGCCTCCCCCCCCCCCAAGTACCTTGTCGTAAGTGCTGTGTGTTTGGGCGAGTGACTTTCCCTCTCTGAGTCTCAGTTTTCTCATCCATAAGATGGGCCGGTCTGCAGGCTCATCAAGGAAAGCACCCAACACACAGCAGGTGCTCCTTCTCCATTAGCAAGGAGGGCGAGACTATTGAGGGCAAAACTTGGGGGTGTCCCTTCTTTCTGGGGAAGCCCAGTTTGGGTGTCTCGTGGTTTCCCAGAGCCAGCTTTATATATATATTATTGATTTCAGAAAGGAAGGGAGAGGGGGAGAGAGAGAGAGAAACATCAATGGTGAGAGAGAATCATTGACCAGCTGCCTCCTACTAGGGATCGAGCCCACAACCCGGGCATGTGCCCTTGACCGGAATCGAACCCGGGACCCTTCTGTCCAAACTGGCCAGGGCTAGAGCCAGCTAGCTTCTCATCTCTCCTCCAGACAGCTGGGAATCAGAGGTGGGGAAGGTTTTTAAAAAATAGAGCCAGGGCGGGGGCTGTGCTGGAGCCAAACCTTGGTCAGTGGCTCTGAGCATGGGCCCCCACAGGTCCTTCCTGCCAGCCCGGGCCCCGCATAAGCACCACTGTAAGTGGTCCGGGCATTCAGTGGCCGGCCCCTCGCCCGTAATTGAGCCGCAGGGGTTTGAAAAGAGGGCCAGGGCCTCAATGACAGGACCTTGGCCCGGGCTAATTGGTTTTGGTTCAAGGGGATACTGGATTTGTGAAAAGCTCCCAACCGCCTTTCCCACGCCAGAGGCAGGTCGTGGCTTTAAGGAGACAGGGTTCAAGGAAACGGGGACCAAGCGAGAGAGCTGGGAGCCAGGTGCCTGCCGCTGAGGGTGCTGCACTGCCGGCTGAGGTTTCCCTCTGCTGGGAGCGTGAGGAGTCGCTCTAAGGGACCTCAGGGGTGCGGGCAGGTTCTACCAACCTTCTCTCTCTCTCTCTCTCTCTCTCTCTCTCTCTCACACACACACACACACACACACACACACACACGAGGCTGTGCCACGGAATGGGCCACCTTCTCTGAGCCCCTGGCCCCTCTTAGTTGGGGAGACGTGACTCCCACTGGAATCGTCCGGTAAGAGAAACCAAGCAATTGCTGCGTAGTTCATCGCCCCGCCCTGGCAGCTGGACCCAACCTGGGCCTTTATGTTATTTTAAATATGTTTTTATTGATTTCAGACAGGAAGGGAGAGGGGGAGAGAGAGAGAGAAACATCAAGGATGAGAGAGAATCATGGATCCGGGAATGTGCCCTGACTGGGAATCGAACCCGGGACCCTTCAGTCCACAGGTAGACACTCTAGCCACTGAGCCACGTGGGCTAGGGTCAGACATAGGCTTGTAGACGCTGGGAAAATCCTGGACTCTGTCCTGAGGCGGGAAGTGCAGCTGGTCTCAGGATAACCCACTTCCGCCTCTTGGAATGTCCCCAAACTGCCTTGGGCAAGGGCAACCCGGGTGGAGATGAGAAAGGGAAAGGTGTGGTACTTAAAAAAAAAAAAAAAAAAGTGCCATCTATTTCTTTACATTCAAAAAGCACTAATTGTATGACAACTGGTACCCGTCCTTAGTGTAGGTGATATTAATGTCCATGCTTTGGAATGTGTAACTTCAGACGCACAGGTAACTATGTGCTTGGACCAAATGCTGACACATTTGTATATATTGGGCATCCCGCCAAAATGTATACTCACTTTACAGCTGAGAGCTCAGTGGATGTTTCTTTCTGTTCCAACTTAACCCATTGGAATGAATAATTTTTCACAGTGTGTATGCCTTTTGGGGGGGGGAACACCCTCTATAATATACCCATTCTTGTATAATTTTGATTTACATACCGAATCATGCCCGTATGTGACCATCAGTTTCTGTTCAGGGTGGCAATGGGGTTGGGTGGGAGCTATCACCATATCCACCCCAGACCTGGGTTTCATGGTTCATTGTGTGTTGAAGGGGGCATCCGACGTACGCACCAGCTTTAAACAAACAAAAAACAACACCACACCTGCCCTTTTGGTTGCTGTCCGAATGTTTGCCATGTTGGCCCACTTGAGGCATCTGATAAGCAGGAGAAAGGTCCCTGGACGAGAGAGAGAGCGCCGTGCATCACGTCTTTCCATTTTGATTTCAGCTTGTAATTGCCCACGGCCTCGTGTCTCTGGGCCTCTGCTGACGTGCACATTGGAGATGCGTGTGTACACAGGCATGTGGCGTGTGCGCACGCCTGGGCCTCCTCATCACCTCGTGTGCTCTCCCGGTGTTGAAATGCACACACCACGATGGGCTTGCACATTTGCCTCTTTTCTAGAACCGGGTTGATTTCCCCCTTCGCTGATCCTCAAACCCATTAACCTTCTCCACCCCCATCCCCACAGACAAAAAAAATCTACAGACCCGACTGCTAACCAGTGGTCTCAGCCTCCTCCTCTGGCAGGCAGCTCTCCAGGCCGGGCTGGAGTGAGGGCTCTTATGAGGCAGACTTCATCAAGATCCCCAACTACACCCCAGCACCTCTACTGGGCTGCTAGGAAGTATTAGCTTCAAGAATTAAAATGAGCCCCGGCCGGTGTGTCTCAGTGGGTAGAGCTTTGATTCCCTTCAAGGGCACGTGCCTGGGTTGCGGGCTGGGTCCAACCTGCAGGAGGCAGCTGATCAATGATCCCCTGTCCTCATGGATGTTTCTATCTCTCCCTTCTTCCCTGAAATCAATTAAAAAATAATTTTAAAAAAGAACCCCCGAAAAAGAATTAACAATGAAATGGTACTTGTCAAAATAAATGGACAAAGTGGAGTTAGCCATGTCTTCGCCTGAATTTCCTTGTCTTGGGTTTTGCTTATTCAGTGATTTGAAGAAGAGAAGGAAGGGGGGGGGGGGAGAGGAAGAATGGACTGCTATGGGGAGAGGAGAGATGGGGGGGGAGGGAGATAGAGAGAGAGAGAGAGAGAGAGAGAGAGAGAGAGAGAGAGAGAGAGAGAGAGACCTGAGCCCATGCCCTGGGGTCCCAGTCGTTAGGGCACTCCAGGAGGCTGGAATGCAGTCTGAACATCAGCTCCTAATGAACGTGAGGTGTGCAGGGACGTCTTTGTTGACGGAGGAAGGCCCTGGGAATGGGTGAGGGGATTGCTTTGGGGGATTAAGGAGTGGGCTTTGTTTTTATGAAGGGCCTCCCTTCTTTTCTGAAGTTTTCTGCCGCTAATTGATTCAATTCAGACATTCCTCCTCCCTGCGCGGCCAGGCCAGCCGGGGCCTGAGCGTGCGAGATGTGCTCCGGGCCCCTTCCCCCAGCTGCTCCGGCCCCTTTCTCCACGGTGACCCTGGAAAAGGGTGTGAACCTTCTGGCCCAGGGATCACAGGCGCTGGGGAGCCTGGTCAGAGGTCGAGACCTCTGTGTGTATGCATGTGACAGACAGCGACATACACCGACCTATGTGATTGGAACTCCATTTACACAGAAACAGATCCTAGGTGCACAGCTCCATGGGGTCTGACGAATGCATTTACACCCATGGAACCAACGGGGGGGGGGGGGGACAGCAGCCTTTAGGTCTTTCTGGAAACTTCCCTCCTGCCTCTGCCAATCCTTCCCCACCCTCCTTTTGAGTCCTCTTACCAAGCTCCTAGCTCAGGTTTCATAGATGTGGAGTGTACGCCAGAGGGTTGTTTTTTGTTGTTATTCTTGTTATTGTTTTAATATATTTTTATTGATTTTGGAGAGGAAGGGAGAGGAGAGAGAGAGAAACATCAATGGTGAGAGAGAATCACGGATCGGCTGCCTCCTGCACGCCCCACACTGGGGATGGAGCCTGCCACCCAGGCCTGTGCCCTGACAGGGAATCAAATCAAACCGTGACCTCCTGACTCACAGGTCGATGCTCCAGCCCTGAGCCATGCTGTCTGGGCTGTTGTTTGTAAGGGAGCACCGTCCTCAGAGGCATGGCTGAGCAGCCGTCCAGCGTGCGTGTGGATGGTCACACTGGGCTTGTGCTCAGCACTCTCCCTGGGATGGGCCCAGAAGTCAGACCTGGCATTCGATTGGGGGTGGGGAGCTGGTTCCGGCTGGTGGTCTGCCAGGACAGCCCTGTTCTCACCCCTGCCTGTTAATGAGCAGGGAGGGGGGGGGGCAGGTGAGCCTCACACCTTCCCACTTGCCTCCCTTCTCCGCATCCTGAGCTGAGGGAGAGCTATTAATGGAAGGTGCGGGCTTTGTGCTAATTAGAACTCTCCTTCAGCTCCCATCGGCACGGTACCCCCTCCCTGGTCACCTCGCCACCCCCATTAGCTTGCCGACCTAGTTTTTGTCACCCCCATAAATTAGGGGGCTGCTGGGAGGGGAGCTGCTCCCCTGTTTCTGGTTGGATCCCTGTTCTTTGTGTCTTAACTCGGTGGAGAAGGACAGGGAGTTGGAAAAAAGGGGTGGGGACCCCTGGCCACACTCAAGGCGAGGCTGGTCCTGCACCAGCCATTTGGGGTTACTTTTTAAAATATGTATCTTTATTGATTTCAGAGAGGAAGGGAGAGACAGAAACATCAGTGATGAGGAGGAATCATGGATCGGCTGCCTCCTGCACGCCCCACACAGGGGATCGAGCCTGCAACCCAGGCAGGTGCCCTGACCGGGAATCGAACTGGGACCTCCTGGTTCATCGGTCGATACCCCACCCCTGAGCCAAGCCGGCTGCCCAGGCCTTGGGGTTACTTTGAAAAGGTCCCTCTCTTCTTCCTTCTGGAGAGCGAGGTTTCAGACACCATTGCCTGGGTCCCCCATCCCTGGGTGCCTCCCCGTCTATTGTACCCCACCCCGCCCTGCAGCGCTCTCTGCCTCCCAGGCAGCCTGGGGGTGGGGGCTGGAGCCCTGGCCCTCTTCTGAAAAAACCCATTTTAAAAGAAAATTTAAATTTCATTTTGCTTTTTGTTTCTTTCACCTCAGACCCAATGGATATAGTTTTTTAAAAAAATAAAACACAGAGGTGTCCTGTCCGGTTTGGCTCAGTGGATAGAGTGTTGGTCTGTGGACTCAAGGGTCCCAGGTTCGATTCCGGTCAAGGACATGTACCTTGGTTGCGGGCACACCCCAGTAGGAGGTGTGCAGGAGGCAGTGGATCCATGTTTCTCTCTGGTAGATGTTTCTAGCTCTCTATCCCTCTCCCTTCCTCTGTGTAAAAAAATCAATACAATATATATTTTTTTAAAAAAACAGAGGTTGTCTCTTATAGAGGCTTCATTGAAGGGAGAAAAAAACACATGAACGTCACACAGACGTCATTTAAAGAAAAAGTTCCTCTCAGCTTAGAGGGTGGGGGCGTTCAGACTTCCTGCTGAATTATCAGTTGGGAATCTCTCTCTCTCTCAGAGAGGGGCGTCTTCTCGAAATGCCCCTCTTTTTTTTTTTTTAGCTCCTGAGTCCCCCCAGGTCCCCACTGGGTTTGTGTGCAAAAATAGCACGCCTTCCCTGCCCCTTCTCTCATTTCCTCCTGCTGGAATTCTCTGGATAGGAATGCAGGTCACCCACTTCTTGGACTGTGTAGACCGGGGCTGGATCTTTGGGCAGCGCGAGGCGGTGGCAGTTTTCCCCAAGGTTGGGGACCAGGCTAAAGAGGGGTGGGAGTGTCCTGGGGTGGTGTTCAGCCAGAGGACTGGCTGCCCCTGTGGCCTTTCCTGCGGGGGGGGGGGGGTGACATTTCCTGAATGGAGGCAGGAGGGGAAGACCCAGCACTAGCTTGGACCGAGTGAAGAGTGAATAAACCGGATCCCAATTCCAGAAGGGCGGGCGGCTGGGGTGGGGTTGGGGGGTGGGGGGAGCCACTGCGGAGCCACGAGGCGGTGTTTGGAGGATGTTTTGGCCATTCCCACGCAGAGTCTCCTTGACAAGCCACATCCCCTCTCTGGGCCTCTGTGTCTCTGTCTGTGAAATGGGGTTCATGACTCCAGGAGTCCCGTGAGAACCGAAATATACAAATAAGGTGCCTGCATACAGTGGGAGCCTAATAAATGACAGCTCTTTCTGCAGCTGGGCCCCGGGCGCGCATGATCGTCTGGGTCTGGAATGCTAACCTCCACTCGCTGGAGACGGTGAAAGCACGGGTGATGTCCTGCGTCTCATGGAAGAAGGCATCCGTGCCCCAGAGCGCCCCCAGTTTGGGAGATAAACCAGGACTCCAAGGGGCACCCCTGCGGAGGGGGGGGGCATTGGGACACTGGAAAGTTCCAAGGGTGGCTGGCGTGGGAGGAGCAGCACAGGTCCATGTCAGCTCAGCGCTCAGCATTTCTAACAGGAGGTGGTTGCTTCTGGAAAGTGGCCTGGGGACCCCGGCTGGGCAGACGCCCCGTGGTAGGGCAGGGTCGCCCCGGCCTGGGGCCGCCGCTCTCCGCGCTGCGCTGGGCCCCATGCGCATCCCTACCGCGCGGGCCTGCGTTTCCCGGCTCCAGCTCTCAGCGAGCAGGGGTTCCCTCCAAGCGCGGCCTCTTGCGGCAGCCTGGGGGTTGGGGGTGCCCGGCCTGCTGGCAGGATGGAGCTAGGAGTGACCCCCTCAGCCAGAACCCCTAACGGCCTCCCTCCCGCATCCCCGGCTGCGGTCCGCTGTGGTTCGTGACCCGGAGGACGCGTCCTCCCTGCCCCCTTTGAGCTGGAAGGGGAGTGCATCTGGGCGGGAGTGGGGGGCGCCTGAGGTCTCCCTCTGTTTTACAGCTACTGCCCGGCCTGCACCTTCCTCCCCGCACCATTCCGGTGCTCAGCGCCCTCCCTCTTCGTGGGCACGAACTCGCCGTGGGCACCGGCTCTCTCGTCCGAGGGCGACTGCGGAAAGGTGAGTGGCCCGGGCACCCCACTTCGCCCCGAGCGTCCGGGAGAACGCGCTCGCGGGCGGCGCCTCGGAGCTTGGAAGACCGAGCGCGGCCGGCGGAGCGGCTGTGCTTTCCTGGGTCACCAGGAAGGCGACCCTCGTCCCCGGCCCGGATCCAAGGCCACCCCACCCGTCCCCTACTCCCGGCGAAACGGCGCTAACGATACACTCACCAGCTGGTTGTGTTTTGTGATTCAATCCGGCAGGGCTGGGCGCGGCGGCGCGGCGCACACAGTAGGCGCCTGGTTAGCGGCCGCTCCGAAGGTTCTGGCCTCCGACGCGGCCCCTGGGCCACCCGGGCGCTCCGGGTCGGCGTTCTGCGGAGCCCGCGGCGCACGGTGGCCTCGCCCCTCCCGTGGGGACGGCGCGCTGTGCGCTGCCTCCGGGCCGCGCGGGCTCCAACACCCCAAAGGCCGGCCGCGCGCCCACTGTACGGGCTGCGGAGACGGAGTCACCGGCCCGGACCCGGGCGCAGCGGGGCGCAGCGTCCGCACAACCGGCGGCCCGGGCCAGCACTCCCCGCGGGCACCAGGGCGCGCGCCCCGCTCCGGCCTGGGACCCGAGGTGCCCGGCCGGGTGAGTGCGCGACGCAGTGCGGCTGCGTGGGCGCCAGAACGGGCGCCACCGGACCCCGCGCCCCAGGAGCGGAATGCGTGGAGAGCCCCGCCCAGCAGTGTCCACCGCCCGGCCCCCGTCAGGACCTCAGGTATTAACGACCCCAGGAAGCCACAGCGGGCGCAGTGGTCCCCCTTCCCGCCTGGACCCTCCGTCGCGGCTGCTGTCGCCCCCAGGTCGCTGCGTGCGCTCCCGGCCGGCCGTGCGCTCTCGCCGGGCTGCTGCGAAGACCGAGGCTTCGGTCCGGCCTGAGCGGGGGGCGGGAAGGGGGGGCGCAGGCGGCCTCCCCGCGGCCCGAGGGCGCACTGGGCTGGAGGGGAGTCCCCAGAAACAGCTGCTTCACGTAGGACCGCAGCGCGTCCGCCCTGCCCTTTGGTTGTGTCCCAGCAAAATGTAAGGCGCGCGGCTGACGCCGCTGTTTCTTGAAACCGCGAGGCTTAAAAGAGGAGCAGACCGAGGCCGCCCTTCCCGGGTTGGGGGTGATCCGCGGCCGAGGCGCAGAGGGTCGGGGTCTCGCGTCGCCCGCGTGGTTGGGGCCTGGAGGCTCCATTCGCTCCTTCCGGGCTAGCTGCGTCTGTTGGGGGAGGGAGGAAGGCAGTAGGCTTGACCGCTGGAGCTCGACGCCAGCAACTTTGAGCTCGACCCCTGCAGGCCTCGGTTCCTGCAGGTCAGAGCTGTGGTCCTCTGCGCCCCCCTCCCACCTGGTGCTGTTGTTCTGGCTGCTGCAGGTGCCCCACCGCGGCCCTGAGGCAGATCCCACGCATGTGTGTTCGCACAGAGGGACTGGGGAGCTTCGGGAATGTCCCTTTGTGTTTATCTAGTCGCTCTTTGTGCCTGGCCCGGTGCTAATCATTTCTCACCTTGGGTCTGTTTGGCAGGGAGGGTGATGGTTTCCTGTCAGTGATTTTGGCATAGACAGAGCTGAGCTGTCTGGTCTGCCCCAAAGCCTGACTTATTTTTATTATTTTAATCCTCACCTGAGGATTTTTCCCATTGATTTCTAGATAGAGTGGAAGAGAGGGAAAGGCAGAGAAGGCAGAGAAATATCAATGTGAGAGAAACACATTGATTGGTTGCTTCCTGCCCATGCCCTAGCCTGCACCCGAGGTACCTGCCTGTGACCAGAATCGAACCTGGGACCCTTCAGTCAGCAGTCGGACACTCTGTCCACTGAGCCAAACCGCCTAGGGCCCAGAGCCTGGCTTCTAGGCCCTCACTTAACCTCACATGCTCTTTGCTCTTCGTTGCACAAACAAACGGGTTCATCACCTTTGTGATCTTATCGCTGGCGGGACACAGCCCATCACTCCCCAGCCTCCTGGCCTAAAGCTCTGGCCTAAAAATAGAGATGAATGCTGTGATTGCTCTGAGCCTCCTGGCAGCGAAGACAAAGAAGAAAATAGGATGGCTAACACTTGTTGGAGAAAGAACGGTCATCAGGATGTTTAGAGACCTGGACATTTTTTTTTTTCCTCCGTAAGATTATAGAGTCCGGCTGGTGTGGCTCTGTAGTTGAGCGTCGACCTATGAACCAGGAGGTCACGGTTCGATTCCCGGTCAGGGCCAGAGTAATAGAAACTTAAAGCTTGGAGATGATGTAGGTCAAGTGCTCACGTCACAGATGAGGGACCAGGCCCAGAGAGGGTAGGGTCCCCCCTCCGCCCCCCTTCACCCCCCCCCCCCACCGCCGCCTCCATCATAAAGGTCGCTAGGAGAGCAAGGATTGGGGCCCAGGAGTCCTGCTTCCCATTCTCTGATGAACAGGCATCAGTGGGCTTGTTAACAGGGAAACAGTTGAGCTGTGTTACTGGTCCCTCCGTCCCTCCGATCTGTGTGCTGTCTGGTCCCTTTGCGCACCCCCATTCCTAGGGCTGGGCTCCTTGTGTGTGTGTCTGCAAATATTCGGTGAATGAGTGAGTGGTGCAGAAGGCTAAACCTCTGGACTGAGAGATGGGGTGGGAGTGGAATTCTCAGACCGGACTTGTGTTTTGAACGTTGCGTTTCTTTTTGTTGTCCTTGTTCATCCTCTCCCGAGGATATTTTCCCACTGGTTTTGAGAGAGAGCAGAAGGGAGAGGGAGAGACAGAGAGAAACGTCGATGTGAGAGAGACACATTGGTGGGTTGCCTCCTGCACGCACCCCGACCAGGGCCGGGGAACCAAGGTACGTGCCCTTGACCGGAATCGAACCTAGGACCCTTCAGTCCGGGGGGAGGGGCGGGGGGGCGGGGGCAGACACTCTATCCACTGGGCCAAACCGGCCAGGGCTGAATGTTGCTTTTCTGAGCCTATCAATTCCTTAGACCCCTCTCAGCAAATGCTGTGAGCTGGGTAGTGTGTTCCCCCCTTTGGCAGGGGAATGGCTCCTAATTGCTCCATCACCACCTTGTGGGACCTCATGGGAGGAGGGGTCATTTTTGTACTGAGGAAGCAGGTTGTCAGTGAGACCTGTAGGTCCCTTTATGGGGACTAAGGAGGGTCACCGGCTGGCAGGGTCACAGAGTCGGTCACACAGTCGCCATGAGACCTGGG
This sequence comes from Corynorhinus townsendii, assembly GCA_026230045.1. NCBI lineage: Eukaryota > Metazoa > Chordata > Mammalia > Chiroptera > Vespertilionidae > Corynorhinus > Corynorhinus townsendii. The sequence continues at coordinate 7,669,658 of JAPDVU010000017.1, forward strand.
ACACCCATCCTTTTGTCCTCTGGGGCAGGCAGGCAGCCCGGGTGCCTGCCCGGGTTTGGTTCCGGCGGCTTAAGTACAAACCGCAGCAGGCGGCTCATCAGATCTCCAGAGCTTGCACAGCTGAGGACATTTCCACGGCTCCCCAAAAGTGGCCTTTGAACCCCTCGCACGCTCACTGCAGGCACCGAATAAATGTAGTGAGCCTGCCACAGGCCGGCTCCCCTGAAATCTGTACCAGAAAGTTGTCCCCCTGGGTGTGTGTGTGGCGGGGGGGGGGGGTTGGCTTATGGGTGAGAAGCCCCTATTGGGAGAAAGGCTCCAAGGGCCAGAGCCTGGCCAAATCCTGCCCCTTCTCTCTGAACCCGCTCTGCCCTGGCCAGGCAGGGTGGACGGCCGAGGCCCGTGGGCAGCGAGAGCCCCAGCTGCTGTGGAAGAAAAACAGGGTACAGCCCCCCAGATTAGCTACTGTCTACAGGGATTACAGGCCCCAAATAACGGCTGGCCTCTCCCCTCCTCCGTGCCCAGGGAAGCCACGTCAATTCAGCTGCACGCCAGCTTAGGCGGTGGATGTGTATAAATCGAATTTAGCAAATCAGATCATGGTTTAAATGCACTATTTAAAGCAGTCCTGCCGCGAAGCCTTTTACAAAGGGAATAATCATTTTGTGATGCTAATCGCCGGCCTCCAATTTATCTCCTTTGGAAGTTCAGATGTGGGTGCACCCGGGCGCTCTGAAATTGGGGCGCTCCGGCACGGGGCTGGGCGACGGCTGTCGGCCTGCCTTCTCCGACCCCTCGCTTGAAATGGGCGCGTGTCCTCCCTCTCGCTGGGGGCCTCAGGATGCGTGTCACTTAGCCTGATCGTTCTCATCCATCCCGCTCATCTTTTTTGTCTAATCTGATAGAGCCGGCCTTTCAGCTGCTACTGGCTCCTCTTCTGAGATTTGCGCCCATCCTGGGGGTGAAGGGGGGGTGGGTTGCGGGGAGAGATGGATGCCCTGCTGTTCCCAGGGTATTAGATGCCGCTCCGTCTCTGATCTGAACCCCCTTTTGTCTCCCTGAGCTTCTGGCACCCCCGGTGCCAGATCGTCAAGGAGATCTGAGTCCACCAGACACGCATCCGCGGCTGGATTGCTGAATGGGCAGCGTTCAAAAAAAATATTCTTCCTCCCCATTCACCGCCGCCTCCGAGCTGAGGCCTGGATGTGCCGGCGACTTTTCCCACAAGTTGAAATGGGGACTCAAAGGAGAACCTGTCTCCTAATTGCTGTAAAAGTGTTTTATACGCCGGGCCGACAGGCCTTGCTCTGCAGAGAGAATGCACTCGGGGACCATCTGGGTGGGAGAGAAAGAATGGGGGGGCAGAGATGGCTCAGAGCTGACGGAATAAAGGAAGTGGGCAGGAAGCTGGGGGCGGCGCGGAGCCGACCTTGCCCGGCGCACAGGCCCTGATGCAGTGTCTTTGTCAAGGCGGCCACTGTTGGCGCGCTCCTCGGTAATTATGACTGTGTGTTGGCATGGCGACTCGGAGCCAGAAGACGTGGAGCGCTGGGTAAATGCACGACTTGTTCTTGCCTCCCAGAGCAGAGAGGAGCTTTGGGGGGTACTTCCTGCGGGGAGACGTGGTAGACAAGTCACCAGGCCCAGTGCCGGGCCGTGGGCATTTGGAGCCAGGGAGCCAGGTGCTGGCACTCAGGGGGGGTTCCCCAGCCGGACGCGCCTCCTGCTCCTTCCTGGGGGTCTTTGTTCCCGCCCCAGTTGTGAGGCCAGCGGTACCCATGTCTACTCCTCTCTGGGTTTTCTGTATCTAACAGGTTTGGTTATTCTTTTGTGTGTTTTTTTTTAATGATGTTTTACTGATTTCAGAGAGGAAAGGAGAGGGAGAGGGAGAGAGAGAGAGAGAGAGAGAAACATCCATGATGAGAGAGAATCATGGATCGGCTGCCTCCTGCAGGCCCCACCCTGGCGATTGAGCCCGGAATCCCGGGCAGGTGCCCTGACTGGGGATCGAACCGTGACCTCCTGGTTCCTAGGCTAATGCTCAGCCACTGAGCCACGCCGGACTGGCTGGCTTATTCTTAAAGGATCCATTTCACAGGCCATGAGTGTGTGTTGGAAGGCTAAAAGGAAGGACTGATGGGCCCAGCGGTTGGGGTGGGTTTTGGGGGTTCCCTTCCTACGCTGGGGCCTTCTCCTTAGATCCTTGAGCCACACCCTCACTGGAAAATGGGGGTGGTTGTGGGAGCCCAGAGCTGCGCTGCCCACGGTGCTAAACACGGTTGGTTGGTCTCATGCCATGTGGTCAGTGGGAGGGACAGGCTGCAGCGATAATTCTGGGTTAAATAAAACACGCTGTTAGAATTAGTTCTACCTGTTTATCACTTTTTACAAATGCATTTTTATTGATTTCAGAGAGGAAGGGAGAGGGAGAGAGAGGGAGAAACATCCATGATGAGAGAGAATCATGGATCGGCTGCCTCCTGCACGCCCCGCACTGGGAATGGAGCCCCAACCCGGGCATGTGCCCTGACCGGGAATCGAACCCTGACCTCCTGGTTCCTAGGTCGACACTCAACCACTGAGCCACGCGGGCTGAGCTGTTTCTTACTTTTTAATGTGGCTCCTAAAGAATTTACAATGAAACATTTCGTTTATCTTTTCATCGGCCCAGCCTAGAGAATCAAGACCTCTCCCAGCCCTGGGCTCAGTAACTGACCCTGGCCTCCGCCCGGGAGGTCTCAGGCCACGGAGGGCTGTGCGCACAGAGGGCCGTGGAAAAGCTGGAGAGGGCCAGCCCTAATGGGGCCTTCAGGGGCACCTAGTGCAGCCCCTTAAATGGGGGTTCCCCCTCAATCCTTCGAGGCAGGAGCCCTGGATCTGCAGGTAGCACCCTGTCTTCCAGCTTTTAGGGTGAGGTGAGGAGAACCAGTGGGTAAGCCCAAGACAGAAGTCTTGGGATGGGGGTTCAGGGGTGCCCCGTGGAGTCTGCATGGGCGTGGGTGGAGATGACAGGAGGGTGGTCCCAGGGGGAGCACCTCCCCCTCGCCCTCCTCTTCCTCACGGGGGTGGGGGGGCATTTCATCCCTCCCAGATGTGCGGAAGCACAGGGCATGGGAAAGCAGCTGTGCGCCAGGTTCCTGCCAGGCCCAGGTGGAGCAGGCTTGCTTTGGCCCGAGGGCTCTCCATGCCCCTCTCCCGGCCCCTCCGCCCCCAGCCTCTGCCGCTCTCTGCCCGGGGAAGCTTCTGGGATGCGCCTTGGCTCCGAACCAGCGTCTTCTTGGCGAGGCCTCCTGCCCTGGCTCCCTGCCAGGCCGGGTCTTGGGAGAGATTTTCTGGGGAGGCGCTGGGCTCACCCTGCTGTTGGAGGGCAGAGGGGCCTTCTCACTTTGGAGGACTCCCGGCTGCTGCGGGTCCAGCCTTGCCTCCCTCCAGGCCCCCGCCGACTGCTCTCAGAAACTCCCGTTTCCTGCCCTGGAGACCCGGGCTGGGTGAAGGGCCACCCAGTCCAGGGACCCCCAGTGAGCCCCAAGTTTGTGAAAAGAAGGCTTCTCACGGGACCCTGGGAGGTGAGGGATGGGCAGCCAGGAACTCGTAATGAGTCATGACAATGGTGACAGGCGGCTACCCAGCGCCCAGGCTGTGCCAAGCCTCGAGCTAGCGCTTGGCATGTTTATCTGCTTTCCTCCCCGGTCTTGGGGGAGGGGGGAGGGCAGAGAGAGTAGTGAAGGTAACCGGGGGCCTGCTCTTCTCTGTTTTCTTTATTTTTTAAAAATATTTTTATTGATTTTAGAGAGGAAGGGAGAGTGAGAGAGACATCAATGAGGAGAGAGAATCATTGGTCAGCTGCCTCCTGCATGCCCCACACTGGGGATCAAGCCTGCAACCCAGGCACATGCCCTGACCTGGAATTGAACCGTGACCTCCTGGTTCATAGGTCGACACTTAACCACTGAGCCATGCAGCCGGGCTGCTCTCCTTTTTTACATCAAAGGCCATTGGGGCGATTGCTTGTGGTGCACCCCGGAAGCGCCAGCCCTGGGGTAGATGGAAGTCTGAGTCCCTGGGAGTCCTCGTCCCCAGAGCTGGCCTGGGCTTGGGGGAGCAGCATGTGCTGGTTGGGGTTGCTAGGGGATGGCTTTGGAGCACCTCTTGCTTTGGGCTGGCGATATACCTGGAGAATTTGCAGGGGTGGGGGGCAGGGGGAGGGCAGAGCTCAGGGCTGGGCCCCTGGGAGCCCTGGCGGGGTGCTAGGAGGGGTGAGAAACATCCCACCCTGTCCTGGCCTCTCCTCATTGTCAGTGGGATCCACAGCCTGTCGGTGCCTCAGTCTACCCATGGAGGGAGGGTGCACCGCGCAGCGGGACACCCACCGGGGCAGCGCTGTCCTCTCGAGGAGGGACAGGGCTCCGCAGCCTCTGTCCAGTCTCCTGTGATCCTTCCTTCCTATCCATGCCGCTTGGTGGCTCAGAGCTGGAAGGATGGGAAGTGCCTCTGGGGGCGCATTGTTTCCCTGGGTGTATGGGGGTGGGGGGGGGGGGCGGGGAGGGACCAAGGTTTCAAGGTCAGGCCACCCCTTGCCCCTGGACCTGCAGCTTCTTTGAGTTGAGTTGCTTCTAGTCTGCTCTTCTCTCTCCTGCTGTTGGGTCGCCGGCTTCAAGATGGTGATGGTGTGAGGGAGGGTGCGTGGGGCTCGGTGGGACCGGGGGTCTACCTGACCTTCTTCACACCCCTCGGGCCACGGTGTCACCGTCTCCCTGAGCCGGTTTCTCATCTGTAAAGTTAGGGACAGAGATTCTCACCCTGTGGCACCCAAGAAGTGTCCATTTGGTTCCAGCTGGTGTGGCTCAGTGGATAGAGCGTCGGCCTGCAGACCAAAGGGTCCCGGGTTCGATTCCGGTCAAGGGCACGTACCTCGGTTGCAGGCTCTTCCCCGGCCCAGGCCCTGGTCGAGGCTCGTGCAGGAGGCAACCAGTCGATGTGTTTCTCTCACATCGATGTTTCTCTCTGTCTTTCCCTCTCTCTCCCGCTCTCTAAAAATCAGCCCTAGCTGGTGTGGCTCAGTGGATAGAGCGTTGGACTGTGGACTGAAGGGTCCCGGGTTCAATTCCGGTCAAGGGCACATGCCTGGGTTGCGGACTCGATCCCCAGAGGCAGCCGATCAATGATTCTCATCATTGATGTTTCTCTTTCTCTCTCCCTCTCCCTTCCTCTCTGAAATCAATAAAAAAATATATTTTTTTAAATCAGTGGAAAAATACCCTTAAGTGAGAATTAACAACAAAAGAAGAAGAAGACGCATGGAAAAATACTTAACAAAAAAAGAAAAGAAAAAGGAAGATAAGTGGGAAAATACTTATTTTAAAAAAAAAGTATCAGTTTGTGGCCCCATCTGCTGCTCTAGAATGGGGGGGGCGGGGCGGTGTCGGTGGAGGGCCCTGTGATGGTGACCAGCTCAGCCTCGGCCACACATCTGTGATGAGCCAGGGCCTGGGCTCAGCTCTCTGCTGGCCGCTCTGCACTAAGTCGTGGAGTTTACTGACCATGCACGAGCTCCACGGCGACATTCCGGACCGCCCCCTGGCCCCTTGGAGCAGAAATCGCCTAAGGTCGCAGCATTCAAGGGGAGGACGGTTTGGCTCAGGCCACAGGCGTTAAGAGAGGAGGAACCCGTTTGAGGTGCAGTCATCAGAGAAGGCTCACTGTACCCAAACAGGCCTCCCCACATGGAGGGTTAGAAGAGGGGGGTCGGGGTGGGGGGAAGAAAGGCAGAGCTGAGTCCTACAGCCCTGGCCCAGAGATTTGGGTGCAGAAGAGCAGGCCAGAGGATGGAGGCCCGGAACAGCAGGGGTGGAGGGCGGGCTAAGGGACTGGTCTCCTCACCACGTGCAGGCCGGGTGTGGGGGGGCCTCCAGGCCAGCCTGAGCCGGGCCTGGACACCCTCCCCGGGCCTCTCACTCTGAAGGCTCTTGGCCTGGCCTGGGCCCCTCCAGAGCTGTGCTGGGGGGCCCTATCCCAGTTGCAAGAGAACCAGGAAGGTTGGGAATTGGAAGTCTGCGCGCCTGGCTGTATTTTTCTACTGCGTTCATTCCCCCCCACCACCTTTTTAAATATATTTTTATTCATTTCAGAGAGGAAGGGAGAGGGAGAGAGATAGAAACATCAATGATGAGAGAGAATCATTGATCTGCTGCCTCCTGCACGCCCCACACTGGGGATCGAGCCAGCAACCTGGGCATGTGTCCTGACCGGGATTCAAACGTGACCTCCCGGTTCATAGGTCAACGTTCAACCACTGAGCTATGCTGCCTGGCTCTACTGTGTTTGTTTCTTCATTCAACTTTCATTGACGACACACTGTGTGTTGGGCTCCAGGCAAGGCCTTGGGGGGCAGGGAAGACAACCACAGCCCTTGCCAGCACTTGATGCCCGTGGGGTACTGAGTTTGGGGTGGGGGGGCAGCTGCTTGGTGGTGGCACTGGGGTTTGACAGTTCTCACCAGTCAGTGACTTCCTGGCTGCCCTGCCCCTCTTCCTGCCCCAAGGCCCCGGGAGAAGGTCCTGTGGTCCTTTGTCCATGGTGACCTTGAGCTGCCATTTAGCTTGGCTAGAACCTCAGTTTCCCAGATTCCATTTGCTCTGTCTAGAACTGTGGCATCTCAATTGCCTTTTTCTTCATTGAAGAACCAACTTTGACCTTGGGAATCTGCTTGGACCTTGGGAATCTGCGTAGCAGTAACCATCTAGATTTGGGAGTGAGATTGGTAGGGGACATCTTTTCTTTTCTTTTTTTATAATATGTTTTTATTGATTTTTGGAGAGAAAGGAAGGGAACAGGATAGAGAGAGAAACATTGATGAGAGAGGAACGTCGTCGATGGGCTGCCTCCTGCACGGGATTGAGCCTGCAACCTGGGCATGTGCCCTGACCAGGAATCGAACCTGCGACCTCTTGGTGCCTGGATGGACGCTCAACTGCTGAGCCGCACCGGCTGGGCTGGTAGGGAACACCTTAAATGCAATCAGATGATACATTTCATCTGGATGCACTTGGGTACAGAGATTTCTCCTCCTTGGAAGAAATCAGGCACAGTGTGGGGGATGAAGGCCTGGGTTCCATCCTGGTGCTGTTCAGACTGGGTCCCAGGGAGCCTGCATGTGAGTTAGCAGCAGTGGGCACCCAGCTCCCTTCCCCCAACACACCCCGAGTTTGGAAGAGCCATCCTCAGGTAGGAAGCTGCCATGCAAATGACCCCACCTGCCTTCCAGCCCAGACTGCAGGCTCTGTCGTGTCCCCCTTGCCTCCAGTGGCAGGAAGGCCAAATCAGGTCCATCTCTGTATCGTTCCTACTTCAGTGGTTTTCTGGTTGAGGTTGGGGTGTGTGTGTGCGCGCGTGCGTGTGTGTTTAGAAAGATAAAACCCTACATGGCATTTGTAGCTTACGTTCCGTTGATTTTTAGAGAGAGGGAAAGACAGAAAGATCGACATGAGAGAAACACATCGATTGGTTGCCTCCTGCACGCTCACCGACCAGGGCTTGGGCTGGGGAGGAGCCTGCAACCTTGGTACATGCCCTTGACCAGAATGGAACCCGGGACCCTTCGGTCCGCAGGCTGACGCTCTATCCACTGAGCCAAACCAGCCAGGGCCACATTTGACCCTGGACACAACGTGGGAGTGGGGGGCACCAGCCGCTTCTGCAGTGGAAAGTCCATTGTAACTTGGACTCCGCCAAAATGTAACTACAGTACTAATAACCTACTATTGATCGGAAGCCTTACCAATAACATAGCCAGTTGATTATCACATGTCTTGTATGTTATATGTGTTATACACTGTATTCCTACAATACGGTCAGCTACCGAAAGGAACATGTTATTAAGAAAATCATAAGATACTCTCTCTCTCCCATTTTTTTTGGGGGGGGGGCAGGGGAGGCAACCTAATTTTTGGAGGCCTTGCTTTGGCAAGGCTGGAGGAAAAAAATAAATCATAAGGAGGAGAAAATACATTAAAAGTATTGTACGTATTTATTGGGGAAAAAAGAAGGCCAGGTATAAGTAGACTTGTGCTGTGCAAACCCGAGCTGTCCCAGGCTCACCTGTGCCTGTCACAGATATGGGAGGACCATCTCCTTCCATCTGCTCAGAAGGTGGTTCCTGCTTCTTTTTTAAAATATGTTTATTTTTATTGATTTCAGAGAGGAAGGGAGAGAGAGAGAGAGACATCAATGATGAGAGAGAATCATGGATCGGCTGCCTCCTGCACGCCCCACACTGGGGGTCGAGCCTGCAACCTGGGCACGTGCCCTGACTGGGAATCGGAACTGTGACCTCCTGGTTCACAGGTTGATGCTCAACCACGGAGTCATGCCGGCCAGGCAAGACAGGTCTTGAAGGATATGACAGTTCTGATGACACACCTTTTCTTTGCATGTATTTTTTTTAAAAAGCCCTAGCCAGTTTGGCTCAGTGGATAGAGCATCGGCCTGCGGACCAAAGGGTTGCAGGTTCCATTCCGGTCAAGGGCAGGCATCTCAGTCGCAGGCTCCTCCCTGTCCGGGTCCCTGACCTGGGCTCGTGCAGGAGGCAACCAATCGATGTGTCTCTCTCACATTGAGTCCGGTTCCAAACTCTCCTGTCGCAGGATCGGCTTCTGTTTGGACATTTGGACGCCTGAGTCAGTCGAGTCAGTCTTTCCTTCCCCTCCAGCTCCGGCTCCGGCTCGGGCTCTGGGAGGAGGGCATTAGGGGAGCTGCCTAGCAGTCCCCCACCCCCCCCCGCCCGCGGTGTGAGCTTTGACGGAATGTGGCCGCCAGCCTGCACTCATTACACCATTGTGAGTGTGTGTGTCTGGGCTGCCTCTGGGGTGCGTGCTTCTTTATGTGTCTGCTCGTGTCAGTGTCAGGCTGTGTGTGTGTGTTTACCTCGGCCTGTCTGGGCGCGCTCAGGGCCACCAGGCGTTGGGGGAGGGGGGAGGGAGTGTGGGTAAGGCGGGCATTCCAAAGCCCTAGGTCTCACCCTCGGGGATTTCGGGATATATATATATATATATATATATATATATATATATATATATATAGTGGGCAAAAGTAGGTGTACAGTTGTGAGTATGTGGAGCACAGAGTTTATTCTTGTATTATTATTATTTATTAAACATTGAATTTCTTTTTTTCAATCCTCACCAGAGGATATTTTCCTATTGATTTTTAGAGAGAGAGGGAGAGACAGAGAGAAACATCAATGTGAGGGAAACACATCGATTGGTTGCCTTCTGCATGCCCCCGACCAGGGCCTGGGAACCTGCAACTGAGGTACGTGCCCTTGACCGGAATCGAGCCCAGGACCCTTCAGTCCACGGGCCGACGCTCTATCCACTGAGCCACACTGGCCAGGGTGAGTTCATTCTTGTATTATTTTTTATTAATTGTTGTATTTCTATACAAACAACTGTACACTTACGTTTACCCACCCCCGTGTGTCTGTGTGCACATGTATGTGTATATGCACATGTATGATAGGCTTGTTTTTTTTAATGCTGCTCATTGCGGGGACGACATGCCAGGGTCTGGCCAGGTGTGGTGGGAGCCGCGCCGGCTTGGGGGGGGCCCATCTGCCGAGAGCTCACACACTTCCCCGCCTGCCTGCCGTCCGTCCGTCCGTGGGGAGCCTGTCCCTCCGCAGCTCCCGTCTCCTCTCTAATTTATGAGCTGGGAAGGAGGAGAAAATGAAACGTTGGAAGACAATGGCCGAGCCGGTGGGTCCCACCCCGCACAGCGCCTGACACCTCTCCCCGGGCCTGTCTCCTTGCAGCCAGTACATTACATGGCTCCGTCTGAAGTGAGGGAAAAGAGAACCCCCAAACCGGCCTATAAAATCTGTGTCTGGCCCTGGACATGCGGGGACAGCCATAGACTGTGGATTGGGGGGTGGGGGGGGTTAAGGGGAAGAAGGCTTAGGCTTATATCTGCTGCCCAGCCTCACCCACGCTGGCCCCCACCTCCGAGTCCCGGGACCTCTCCCAGCCCCCGGGGGAGGGGAGGGGCCCCAAGGCAGCTGCAGGGCTGTGTTAGTAAACATTTTCATCGCCCCCCTTCTCCACTCCCGACGCCCCCTTACACGCCCCCCCACCCCCACCCCCAGCAGCCCCTTTTCTGTGGCCTGCACAATGAGCTCATTGTCCTGGGTGTGATTTGAATAAGGGATCGGCAGGCCCGTTCCCAGCATTGTCCGAGGGGCTGGGAAAAACCCCGGCGCAGGCAGGAGGACCAGACCAGACAGAGACAGATGCCTAAATTAGCAGCCAGGCTTTGTGCGCGGCCCCGGACAAGGGCTCGCCTTGTTGGCGTGGGCTGGAGGGTGCGGAGCTGCCGGCTGCTCGCATGTCTCCCCATGTTAATTAGTTTTGCATGCATGTCTGAGAAGGCCCGGAGACCTGTTTGCCTTTCCCGGGGAGGGGGACCCGAGTGGCCGTGCAGCGTCCCGGCTGGGCCTACCTGGAGCCCGGCTGCCGGCCTGGCGGCAAGCTCAGCTCGGCATCCCGCGTTTCTGTCTCTCTCTGCCCTTCAGGGGGGCCTGGCTTTCCTCCCCGGGCCCCCTCTCCCCTCCCCGCCACCTCTCAGAGTTGGTTAGCTCTGACTACAGGGAGCTCACTGGCTTCTACCCAGACCCCGGCCGGTGCCTGTCCATCTGGCTGTCTGCCTCTCAACACAGGGCCACCCCCCCCCCCCCGGGACCGGGCAGCAGAAGCGGCCAGTCTGGACCCTCCTCGGTCCCTCAGCCAGATGGCCAGGCTGTTTATCGCATTATGCCCACCCCCCCTCCCGGCCCCAGACCCCCACTGCCCATGGGGGCCGGGATCCTATTTGGGATCTCAAGGAGAAGCCCCCACGTGGACCCTGAGCAGGGACAGGGTCTAGGAGACAGGATTCGAAGTACGTCGTCCTTGTCGCTGGCCGCCGTGTGACCTCAGGCCGCCTGTCTCCCCGGTGAAATGAGTGAGCTGAGCCCTAGCCGGTTTTGCTCAGTGGTTAGAGTGTCGACCTGTGAACCAGAGGGTCCTGGGTTCGATTCCGGTACCTCGATTGCAGGCTCCCGGCTCCCGGTCGGGGCTCAGGCAGGAGGCAACTCATCGATGTGTTTCTCTCACAGCCATGTTTCCCTCGGTCTCCCCCTCTCTCTCCCACGCTCCCTAAACATCAGTGGGGAAACATCCCCGGGTGAGGATTAACGAAACAAACAAAAGGAAAGGAGTGAGTTGAGCTCCGGGAATCCCTTGGTTCCTTCAGGCTCAGAAAGTCTGTGCTGCTGGTGACACCACAAGCCTGAGTAGATTCAGGACCCACGGGGCAGGTGGGTTGGGAGGATTTCATCTCTGTGGACACTGGGGGATGGGCCTCCGTTTTCGGGGAGCCGAGGGTCAGGAGCGGCAGAGCCTCTCCTCCCAGGTCCTCACAGAAGCCCCTGGAGCCCAAACCCCGCCCCCCCGAGCCCCTACAGTGGGAGACAGACTCGGCCAGCAGCAGGGAGCGTGGCAGGGCAGCCAGGGGGAGGCTGGAGGGAGGGCAGCTGCCGCCGTCCTGGGCCCTTTGCCTGGTCGCCCTGTGCAGGCCCTGGCATGGGGGTGGGCTCAGCAGGGGCCACCGGGCCACTTTCTGGGTCCTGCCTTCAGCTTCCAGCTCGCACAGTGACCCCGGAGGAGGGAGGGGTGCGGGGGCGTGGAGGGCAGCCCCCCTTGTTCAGCGCAGGGTCTCAGGACTCCGTGACCGTGACCCGGGGTCTGGCTCCCAGGCCCTTCCTGGGACGTCCCCCCTGCAGCCCCACTGGCCGGGCCCTGTCTTCACAGCTTCTGGGGAGCTCAAAGGCCAAGCCTGGGACACTCACCGTCCAAAATGCCCTGTGCCAAACCTCTCGTTCCTTCCCCTTGCATCCTTCCCGTTGCATCCATCCTGGTTCATTGCTTACAGATCTGCTGACTCCCCGTGGCCTGACTTGATGCACAACGTGGTTTAGGAAATGCTGGGGCCTCAGGGTGAAGCTGGGAGTGACCAGATTCCTTCTCTCCTCCCTTCCTTGTCAGGTCCCCCATCTCTGGTGCTCCCCCCCTCTCTCCTCCAGTGCGGGGACTCTCCGGGACCTCTGGGATCACCCTTGGGTGCTCAGTCCAGACTGGGCCTGGCCCTGGCCCTGGCCGGTTTGACTCAGTGGCTAGAGCGTCGGCCTGTGGACGGAAGGGTCCCAGGTTCCATTCTGGTCGAGGGCACGTACCTTGGTTGCAGGCTCCCTGGCCCTGGTCGGGGTGCATGCAGGAGGCAACCAATCGATGTGTTTCCTCTCACATCGACGTTTCTCTCTGTCTTTCTCTCTTCCACGCTGTCTAAAAATCCATGGAAAAATATCCTCGGGTGAGGATTAACAAAAAAATAAAAATGAAAATCCAGACTGGGCCTTCCCTCCAGGGTTCATCCACCTCCCTCACAGGACCCCTCCAGCAGCCCCCACCCCAGTACCCTCACACCTTTCATCCTGGCTGCCCCTCCCCTCCCCCTCTCCACCGTCCACTCGGGTGTCTGGACCCGAAGGCTTTCCTTGTTCCTCACTCCCGCCTTGGATCTGGGCCAGTCCAAAGTTCAAGGAGGAAAAGAGTAGAAGTTAGAGCTCAAGGCAGGGGCGGAGAGCAGGGCCCACAGTAGGGGTGAGGGTGGGGGGGGGCGGTGCAGGGCCTTGGGACAGCTGCCCCTGTTCACCCAGCCCCTCCCCGCAACTCCCTCGGGGTTTTAGCTGCCTCAGCTGTAGCCCTGAGCTCCTTAATCTGGTGATCAGTGTGGTGCTAGGGGGCGGGCAGACAGAGGCTTTAGGAGGTGACAGGGGATCTGGGGGGGCGTCGCACTCGGCTGACAGAGCGCGTGCAAAGCCAGGGAATCGCATTCCAAGCGCGCTCCCATCCCATCCCAGGCTGGGCCGCTCAGCCCAGCATGGGTGGTGCCCCGTGAGGGCTGGGGTCTGGCCCGAACCAGCCCTCATCACATCATCACGGCTCTTTGTTCCTCGGCAGGAAAGTGCCCAAGACCTCAGCCTCCAGCCCTCTGTGCCTGGCGAAGGTGGTCGAATGTGCGGTGGCTGCTCACAACCCAGTTAGAAGTCAGCATAATTTGCAGGTATACCCCCTCCCCCCTCCCTGCTCCCCAACAGCCAGGAAAATGCTGGTGGGGTGGGGATTTGGGGTTTAGTTCTAGAACTGGGCAAGTGTGCTGGAAGGTGTGCCTCCCCTGGCCCTGGCTGGTGTGGCTCAGTGGATAGAGCGTCAGCCTGCAAACTGAAGGGTCCTGGGTTCCGTCTGGTCAAGGGCACATGCCCAGGTTGTGGGCTCGATCCCCAGTGGGGGCCGTGCAGGAGGCAACTGATCAATGGTTTTCTCTAATTGTTTTTTTTTTTATTGATTTTTATTGTTAATTTTTTTTTACAGACAGGAAGGGAGAGGGATAGAGAGCTAGAAACATCGATGAGAGCGAAACATCGATCAGCTGCCTCCTGCACCCCTCCTACTGGGGATGTGCCTGCAACCAAGGTACATGCCCTTGACCAGAATCGAACCTGGGACCCTTGAGTCTGCAGGTCGATGCTCTATCCACGGAGCCAAACTGATTAGGGCGGTTTTCTCTCATGGTTGATGTTTCTATCTCTCTCTTCCTCTCCCTTCCTCTCTGAAATCAATAAAAATGCATTTTAAAAAAGAGAGAGAGAGAGAAAACCCAGGGAGTTCGGAAACAGTGCCATGCTGAACACCAAACCTGGTGTTGGAGGCTTCTGGCCAGCCAGCTTGCTGGTGGCCCAGGCCTGGAGCATGGCTGGAGGGAGGACCGGAGGGCGACGCTGCGGGCAGAGGCCCAGGTCCGAGCTCTGCGGCTGGCGTCGCGATACAGCAGATCCCTGACTGTCTTGGCCTCTGTTTTTTTTTAATTTATATTATTTATTTTTGAAATACGTTTTTATTGAATCTTTAGAGAGAGAGGAAGGGAGAGGGATAGAGAGATGGAAACATCGATTAGAGAGAAACATGGATCGGCTGCCTCCTGCACGCCCCCTATGGGGGGGGCGGCGGGGGTTGAGCCTGCAACCAGGGCATGTGCCCTGACCAGGTATCGCATTGGCAACCTCTTAGTTCATGGGTTGGCACTCGGCCACTGAGCCACACCGGCCAGGCTGTCCAGCCTCTAAACCCTCCTCTGTAGGTGGGAAGGATAACCCGTGTCCTGGGAATTACACGCAGAAACTATAGGTAGGGTCCCTCCTCCCTTTGCCTGAGGCCCAGGGCAGGTAGGTGGTGACTTGGGGGAGGAGGGCCGCAGTGATTGGTGGGAAGACTCACCGGTGGGCACTGCCACGCGGACTGGCAGCTGGCCCAGCCCTCGGCCCGGGGAGGAGGGACAGCTGGGCTGAAACCCGATCATTTGTCTCTGTGTCTTTCTGCCCCACCTCGGCCATCAGCGAACACGCAGCCCTCACTCTGGGGCATTTCCTAACGGGGGTTCCCAGCGCGGGGCTCGCAGAAGGTGGGGCCCCTGGGTTTCCCGTGCATTCTGAGTAGGTCACTTCTGCCTGGCATGGAGCACCCAGGTAGCAGAGGACCCAGCAGCAGAGAGCAGTGAGCTAAGTCCTTCCCAGCTCCACGCCCTGCCAGGGGTGGCCACCGGCTCTGCTTCTGGGACCAGCCTCTGCCAGGGGCTTATACCTCCCTCACGTCCCCTGGGGCTGCCCCTCCTTCCTGTCCCTTCTTCTTAGAATCAGAAGCACGTGGATGAGGATTAGGGGACCAGTTTGCCTTTTTTTTTTTTTTATTGATTTCAGAGAGGAAGGGAGAGGGATAGAGAGAGATAGAAACATCAATGATGAGAAAGGATCATGGATCAGCTGCCTCCTGCACGCCCCCCACTGGGGATCGAGCCCGCAACCCAGGCATGTGCCCTTGGCCGGAATCAAACCTGGGACCCTTCAGTTCACAGGCTGATGCTCTAGCCACTGAGCTAAACTGGTTTGGGCAAGTCTGCCTTTTTATTGTTGTTCATCCTCACCCAGGGATATTTCCCCCCATTGATTTTTAGAGAGAATGGAAGGGAGAGGGAGAGAGAGAGAGAGAGAGAGAGACATCGATTGGTTGTCTCCTGCACACACCCTGACCAGGGCCGGGGAACCTGCATCCACAGTAGGTACCCTTGACCGGAATCGAACCCGGGACCCTTCAGTCCTCAGGCCGACGCTCTGTCCACTGAGCCAAACCGGCCAGGGCCTGCCTGCCTTCTGACCTATCACCGCCAGAGGAGGCCCTGGTTCCTTCTGTCCCGCTGTGGAGGTGGGTGTGTGGTGTCGGGGGCCGTGGGGAGCCGTGTCTGTCAGCCAGGAAGGCTTTGGCCTCGAGGCAGCGGCTGCTCCCAGCCCCTGGCTCCCCAAAGCCTCCCCGGGACACGTGTGCCTTGCCAAAGCGGCTTCGTTCCCCTGGCCCTGCTCTTGGCCTCGTTGGGCGCGATCCCCGCCTTTCACCGCGCCCAGTGGCCTGGGAACGGGACCTGGAAGACACAGCCCCACTCCGGAAGTCAGAGACGCGGATGCCACTCGCTCCTGTTGCTAGGCGGGCCCTCCCCTCCCGGTCCTTGAATAAGAGCTGTGGGTGGGATGGCGTCTAAGGTCCCTCTAGCTCTGGCATTCTTAAAAATTATATTTTTATTGATGTCAGAGAGGAAGGGAGAGGGAGATGTAGAAACATCAGTGCTGAGAGAGAATCGTGGATCAGCTGCCTCCTGCACGTCCCTCACTGGGGATCAAGCCTGCAACCCCGGCATGTGCCCTTGGCCAGAATCGAACTGTGACCTCCTGGTTCCTAGGGTGACACTCAACCACTGAGCCACGCCGTCCCGGCATCCCCAGCGTTTTATAATCTGGAAGTTCTTCCTGCCTTTTCCCCTCTGTCACCTGCCAGCAACCCCAGGCCCTGGCTCACAGGAAATCCAACCAACTTTGTCCTCTTCCTCCCGCTTCTCCCCCGTGGACACAGGGAGGCACCTTCCTTCCACCAGAAGCTACGGAAGTGAAAACGCAGCTCACCGCGGGCACATGCCTGAGGCTGGGACATGGCCTGCCCGCAGAGCGTGTCTCCCAGCCTCTGATCTGGAACCTTCTCTCCTGTTCCCATTTGCCCTGACTAGTGTTGGCCCTGGTGGCTCTGTCTGCCCCCAGGCGGCCCCCGGGTGCCTTTGCAGTGTCCTCCGTGGGACTCAGCCCGTCCCACTGCCCTGGGCCAGAGCCCGTAGACTCAGCTCCAAACCCCAAGAGGCAGCCCTGGGGGGAAGGCCGCTTCCTGGTGCCCAGGCCCCTCCCAGCACCCGGCCAGGTGGCTCTGCCGGCGGACCGGCGGACACAAGTTCAGGCCGCGGAGGCCAGTGCACATGGGCTGAGCTCCCGGAATGACCAGGATGACCTTGGGCCAGCCCTTCACTCCTCCGAGCTCCTCCTGTTTCCCTATTCCTTTCTTTCTTTCATCCTCACCCGAGGATATTTTCCCGTTGATTTTTAGAGAGAGCGGAAGAGAGAGGGAAAGACAGAGAGAAACATCGATGTGAGAGAAACACATCGATTGGTTGCCTCCTGCACGAGCCCCAGCCTGGGCCCAGGCCACGGAGGAGCCTGCAACCGAGGTACGTGCCCCTTGACCGGAATCGAACCCCGGACCCTTCGGTTTACAGGCCGCTGCTCTATCCACTGAGCAACACCGGCCAGGGCGATTTATTTTATTTTAACTACCTTATGAAGTGGTCTCCATTTTATTTTATTTTTTTGCTTGTATTGTTTGTTGTTCACTTGAGGATTTGAGGATATTTTTCCATTGATTTTTAGGGAGAGTAGAAGAGAGAGGGAGAGACAGAGAGAAACATCGATGTGAGAGAGACACATCTACTGGCTGCCTCCTGCACGCACCTCCACCACCAAACCTGCAACCCAGGTATGGGCCCTTGACCGGAATCAAACCTGGGACCCTTCGGTTCACAGGCCGGCACTCTATCCACTGAGCCATACCGGCTTAGGGCCTGTTTGCCTATTTCTAAAATGAGGCTAACCTCACCCGTCTCTTGACGCTGCAGCGAGGCGCGGACATGACACGGGTCAGATAACCTGTGGTTACGTGGCTGCTGACTTCTCTGAACCCGGCGGCTGCCAGGCCACAGGCAGATCCCACCTCTTGCCTTTGAGTTTCCTGCCTGGGTAGGTTCTGAGACAATGAGGTGGCTCCCCCTCCCCTCCCGCATTCTCCCCCCCTCCCCCCTCCCCCAACCTTCTTCCTTCCCCAGGGAGCAGCAGTACCTACTTTCGGCCCTAAGAATACCTGAATGAGATTTATAGGACACCTCCCTCCCCAGAGTGCAGGATTCCTCACATCCTTTCTCTTTAGAGAGAGTGCTGTGTGAGGGGCCAGCCTCTTTTCCGAGGCTCCGAAAATGGAGAAAGAGTGGGGGGAGGGGGGGAACTGTAGGTCTTGCCAAGGGCACAGGACAGGAGTACAGAGCCCCATCCCCCCCACCCCCACACACACACCCAGACACATCAGGCCAGGTCGTCAGGAGGGGAGAGCCAGGCCAGAGTCGCTGGCCTGAATCTCCAGCACTCGGGGGCCAGGATGGAGCGGAGCATCTGTGCGGAGTGCAAACTCCACTCCCATCCCCGCACCTGGAACTCTCGAGGGAAACGCGACCAACCCATCCCACGGCGGGGGGGGGGGGGAGGGGGGGGCTTTGCCTTTGGCCACCATTTGTCCCCTTGTCGCAGCATGTGCCCCGGCCAGGCCTCTGGAAGGACGCTCTTCCCGGTCCATCCACATGTCCTCCCTGGGGTGGGGGCGGCGCCCTCTCCCCAGCGGTCCTCCCTGGCGCTCCTCCCCTCCCTCCTCCTGCTCCCTGCGGCAGGGCCTGGACCAGGGAGCCAGGCTGCCGTTGCCAGGGGAGTGGGGAGGCAGGTTGGAGCTATGCAGGGGACAGCCCGGCCTGTCAAAGCGTCTGAGATGGACGGCCGCCGTCCCGCGCAGCTGGGCTCAGACGTGTCTCGGCTCTTGTTCTGGGCCTGAGAACGGCGAAGCCCGGTGAGGTTCAAGGGCAAACTCACTATTCATCAGTCAGGGGTTCTTGACGTCCCCTCTCCCCCTGAGATGGGTCCCCCCCCCCCTTTCCTCTCACTTCCTTGTGGCACATTCCTGGGTTCCTTTGGTGAGGACTCATACCCTTCTCCTCCTCCTGCCCAGCCCCCTCTCCATAGGCCCTGAATACCCCCCACCACCACCACCACCAAGAAGGCCAGGCGGGGAGAGACAATGGCCGCAGGAAACCGTTCAGGCAGGACCCCGGCCACACCGGCCCGCCCTCCAATCCCAGGGCCCCCGTGGGCCCACTCCCCTCTGACTCAGGGCACCCCTGGGCCACCAGCCTTTGTGTGTGTGGTGTGTTTTTTTAAAACATATATTTTCATTGATTTCAGAGAGGGAGAGAGAGAGAGAAACATCCATGATGAAGAGAGAATCACGGATCAGCTGCTCCTGCACGCCCCCTACTAGGGATCGAGCCCTCAACCTGGGCACGTGCCCTGACCGGGAACAGAACTGTGACCTCCTGGTTCCTAGGTTGACACTCAAGCACTGAGCCGAGCGGGCCCGGCCAGCATGTCTATTTTAAGGCACTCAAACACTGTTGGTTGGAGAGTGTAGACTGTAGGATATTTCCTGGACAGTGGCAATATCAAACTGAAATGCACACACACTTGGTCACAAATTGCACTGCTAGGCATTCACTCCGTGGTTATATATGGCGAGGCCAGCCAGAGACGTGTGCACAAGCATCCGCCTGAGAGCTTTTCTTCTTAAGAATGTGGAGTATGGCCCTCGCCGGTTTGGCTCAGTGGGTAGAGCGTCGGCCTGCGGACTGAAGGGTCCCAGGTTCGATCCCGGTCACGGGCACATGCTGGGTTGCGGGCTCGGGTCCCCGATGGGGGTGCGTGCAGGAGGCAGCTGGTCAGTGATTCTCATCATTGATGTTTCTCTCTCCCGCTTCCTCGCTCTGAAAACGATAAAAAATATATATATATTTAAAGAAAGAATGTGAGGTATTAGAAGCGAACCTGTGGGCCATTCTGAGTGTGGAATACTATGCAGCTATGAAGATGAGTGTGGCGGGTCTGGCTCTAAGCTGGTGGGGAAGATTGGCTAGTTATAGGTGTCCTTGGAATAATTATGAAGGCGGTGCTTATTAAAATACGTTTCATTTTCAAAATTGAGCTACCAGCTGTTAAAGTGTGTATACGTTTTTGGGGACACCCGGTATACTCTTGGGTGAATAGACTAAATTCCAGAACAGGCAATAGAGTGTGATCTCATTTGTGTGTGTTTATTTTTTTTTAATTTATTTTTTTATTGATTTCAGCGAGGAAGAGAGAGGGAGAGAGAGAAACATCAATGAGAGAGCACCATGGATCAGCTGCCTCCTGCACGCCCCGTACTGGGGATGGAGCCAGAAACCCGGGCATGTGCCCTAACCGGGAATTGGAACTGTGACCTCCTGGTTCCTAGGTTGGTCTCAACCACTGAGCCACACTGGCTGGGCTCATTTGCGTGTGTGTGTTTAGAAGTCAGCCCTGAGTATACTCATGCCTGAAGAGTTTCTGGAAATGCAGATGGACGTGAACTCTCTGGAGTGTTGCATTTTCTTTCCATGCTTGTGGGTACTTCTACTGAAAAATTGAGAAAGGCTCGATGGGAGGAGACTTGAGTTGAGGTGGATGAGCACGCAATACAACATATGGATGATGTGCTATAGAATTGTACAGCAGAAGCCTATAGAATGCATTAAGCAATGTCACCCCAATAAACTCAATAAAATAAAACAGCTAAAAGAGGACAAATTTAAATAGGTTATTAAACATAAAAGGCATAACGTCTGTGTTTTTTAAACTTAATTATTTAAATTTGCTTCTTCCCTTTTATTATTATTATTATTATTTGTTAATCCTCACCCCAGGATATTTTTCCATTGATTTTTAGAAAGAGTGGAAAGGAGGAGGAGAGAGAGAGAAACATCGATGTGAGAGAGACACATTGATTGGTTGCCTCCCGCCTGGGCCTCGACCAGGGCTGGGATAGAGCCTGCAACCAAGGTACATGCCCTTGACGGGAATCGAACCCGGGGCCCTTCAGTCTGTGGCCTGACGCTCTATCCACTAAGCCAAATGGGCCAGGGTGGTAACTCCTGTTAACCGCCTTGGGGTAGGAGCTCTGAGGATGCTGGGGATGTTGCAGGAAAAACACGCGGAAACCCCACCACAGCCCATTTTCTGCCTGCCAATCACACGTCAGCATCCAGGCTGCAATGGTGCGTTTTAAAAAGCCTACTCAGTGCCAGGCTTAAGATCTCTGGGTCCAGCGTAGGTGGGGCTCAGTATTCCAGTTTCCCAGATGTTCAGCCTGTTTGCTTGTCCGAGCTCCTGGGAGAGGCCTGGGAGGGGTTCCCTGTGTCTCTATGAGCAGAAGGGTAGGCATTGAACTCTGCCTTGAGGAGTCCCCCCTCTCCCCACCGCCGTTTTGTGGAGGGACCCTGGGAAGCCTGGCCACGCCCCACTCCGGTTGCATGCTGGTCTGTGGGCCGGTGGGCAGGGAGGTGTCCCCCATCCACCACAGCCCAATAGAGGTGCTGCTGTGCTGGGGAACTGGTAGGCAGGGCGGGTGGGGGCTGTGAAGGGCCCTGTTTGTAGAAGCGGCGTGTGTCCCGAGAGAGGATCATCCTGCCGGTGAGGCTGATGTCTCCCCTGCCTGCCTCACCCCAAATAGTAAAGGAACAGAGAGGCCAGCTCACAGTCCAGCTCAGGGCTCTCCATTGGGCCCCGATGGCCTGGGTGGAGTGGGGGCAGAGGTGCGCTGTCCACCTGGATCGAGGAGCTGCCTGGAGGGGCCTAGGAAATCCATGGAGGGCTCCTGGGGTCTGGGTAGGAGCTATTGTCACCCCAAATCAGCTGTGGGGGCCTATGGAGAGGGGAGGGAAGAAGCATTAAGAACAACCACAGGCGAGGCCACCAAGCCGATGCTTTATAACCCCACGCACTGTGGGTCCCGTTGGTACACCCATTTTACAGATGCAGAAACTGAGGCCCCAAAAAGTCCCATTAGAGGTCCCAAGTCACACCGCTTGTGAGTGCCAGAACTGAGATTCAAAACCAAATCTCTTTCGGGTCCGTACCTCCTAACCCCAAGGAGATCCTGTTTGGCGTGGCCACTTAGAGGAAGTCTCGGAGCTGCAACCCTTCCTCATCAACCCCATGCATAGAGACATCAACCCCTCCTTTACAAGGTCGCCCCCAACAGTCCCTCGCCCGGGTCCTCCCTCGCCGCACCCAATGCCATCTACGTGCCGCACCGCGCCAGCTGGTCTGGGCGGAGGAGCGGGGCCTGGTTACTGTTTGCCTCTCCTCCGGGGTTGTCCAGATGGGCTTCCTAGGGGTGCTGGCCCGGAGACAAGGATGCAGCCCAGCTGATCAAGACAAGCCTGAGTGAGCGCTGCAGAGAGCGGGGGCTGAGTCCCAGGAAAGGCCTGAGTCTCCACCTGGTGGTGGTGGGCGGGGGGGGGGGGGGCGGGGAGGGGGGGCAGGGCTGCTGATGGTCTGCATTCCTGCAGATTTTGCTGCTGCTTTTTTTTTAGGAAAAATATTTTCGTTGATTTCAGAGAGGAAGGGAGAGGGAGAGACAGATAGAAACAGCAATGTTGAGAGAGAATCATGGATCAGCTGCCTCCTGCATGCCCCACACGAGATGGAGCTCGCAACCCGGGTATGTGCCCTGACCGGGAATGGAACTGTGACCTCCTGGCTCATAGGTCAACGCTCAACCACTGAGCCAGGTCGGCTGGGCTCTGCTGCTGCTTTGGGGCCCTGGCTTGCAGGGATCTGGCAAGAAGATGAGGGTACCCCTGGGCCTTCCCACAGGCTGGCCTGATTGATGGGGGCACAGGGAAGGCTGACGCTGCAGAAGCAGATGCTGGAGAGCAGAGACCCCACCCAGGCACCCGGAATCATCGGGACTCTCCCAAGGCCAGTGAGCACCCCCAGCCCATTCTCCCTTCCAATGGTCCTGAGGGAGGGATAGGCCAATTCCCAGGAGAGATGCCAGAAACCAATCTTTGTCCCACTAATAGAGAGCTAGAGGTCCCTCACCCCCGGCCCACGGCATCCAGGCAGCGTTGGCCCCCGGGCGGCGCGGCGGGGTTGCACCCCCGGCCGGCAGGGGGCGCTGTCCGGGAGCCCGGCTTCCCTCGCGGGCCGCGCTCCTCCCGCCAGCGGGCTCCGGGGGCCCTAGGTCCCGGGGCGGGAGTGAGAGGACTGAGGCGCGCGCAGCACAAAGAGCTTTTTATTTAAATTTGTTTAGAGTTTCGCGCATTTGCATGAAAAATGTGTGAGAAGAGCCAGCTCCGGTGACCTCATCCGCACCTGCCATTAACGTTCAATTAGCGGCTGAATAGCGGCAGCCGACGCGACGTGCAGAGAATCCCGCCGGCCCCGCGCAGCCCCGGGCGCAGGCTGGGCTGGGAGTGGGGGCTGGGGACGCAGACCCCGCGGCCTCGTCCGCACCCCGACTCTTCGAGGGGCCGCGGAGACCCCAGAACCCGGCAGCCCAGGCAGTCTGGGGCGCACCGGAGGTCCTCTTTGCGCACAGGGCGCCCCCTCCCTGGCACCGGCGCTGGCCCTTGCGCCCCGTCCAAACCAGAGGGGTGCCCGCGCCACCTTCGGGACAAAGTGTCAAGTACAAGTTCAAGTTCAGGGGTTGGGGGGGGCGCCGAGCCTTCACCGGCCGCCTTTGTTCTTCAAGATAAACGCTCCCCAGGCCTTAACGGGCGGGGCCCCGCAGACGCCCCCGCCCCAGCGCGCCCCGCAGGAGCCGCCTCCTCCCGCCGGCGCGGCGCCTGTCCCAGGTCCCAGCGCCCCCGCTCGCTCGGGGCCACCGAAGCGAGGTCTGCGCGACCCGAGCCCGTGGGAGCCTCCCTAGCCCCGCAATCCCAGCAGCAAACCGAGCTCGGTCGGACGGACGCCGGCGCGGAGGTAAGAAGCCTTGGCTGGTTCCTCCGCACCCCTCGCGCCCCGCCCCCGCGCGCAGCGACCAGGGCCCCGGGCGGAGGGCGGAGGGCGGCGCGCTGCTCGGGGGCGGAGGGAGGTAGAGCAGCCCCGTCGGGCCTGCGGGAGGCTCGCTGCTGCTCTGGGCCTGGGGAGGGGCGCACGGGGCGAGGGCGCCGGGCGCCGGCCTTCCCCGCGGGCGTCTGGCTCCCCCAGCTCTCCTCGGTGAGCCTCTGGGTCTCCACGTCTCCGTCGCAGATTTTGGCCAGAAGGGCCCCCAAGTAAGAATCTAGCCCCCCCCCCCGCGCCCCGGACCCCGAGAGCTGGACGTGTGTGGGCATCCCTCCCTGCCACCATCCCCAGCACCTCCATTAAGGTCCTGGGACACATGGTGGTAGATGAGGTGGGGGTGTCCGTGATTTAATGGCCGGGCAGGGGCCTTGTTTCTGCTCTTGCTGTTCCTGTGGGCCTGGTTCTGGATTCCGTGTGGCGACAGGTGTTAGCTTGTAGCTCCCCCAACCAGCCCACGGCCAGGCTGAAAGGGGCACAGACCTTCTGAGTGGCCCCAACCTTGTCCCCTTTTCCCGCCTTTCATTCGGAGGTCACTCGTGTACTCCTGCTTTATACACGGTTCTAACATCCATGATACCTGCTTTCTAAATTCACAGCACCTTAGAAGTAGCAAATGGAAAAGGAGGACATGGCCTTTTCCCTGAAGCCAGACTGCCCCCCTTCGACGTCTCTTCCCCTCTTTTGCGTCGCCCCCCCCCAATTTCTCATTACTGGGGTTTTACTCATGATGCAGTTTCTGCCTTCAAGAATACACTCCTCCCCATCGCCATGTCGCCAAACTTTAGCAAGTGTTTCCTCCTCCAGGAAGTCTGCCCAGATTTCCCCCAACATCTCTTCCTCTCTTAACACTTTCAGCTGCACTGCCAAGTGCTCCGTAGACAAGAAATGAAATAGTCTCTGGATGAAGTCATTAAAAACAAACAAACAAACACGCGCACATACATTTTAAAAACATTGAGGCTTGAGGGTTTATTATTATTATTATTATTATTTTAATATTGGTTGCAACATCTCTCAGGGCCTCCTCCCTCTGTTCCACGGTCTCATTCATAAGCAAGAACCAGCAGGAAAAGGCTGGTTCCATGTACTATGTTTAAAAAAGACAGGAGGAAAAGTTTGCAAGTTGCTTTAAAATTTTTACAAGAAGAAATGCCAGAACGGAGTCCCTCAGCCTCTCTAGGGCTCCCACTGGGTTTGAGTGGGTCTTCTGGGGGCGTGGAGGGTTGAGCATCCAGGCGCTGCATCAAACCTAGCACCCCATCCCCCCAGCCCCCTCTGCAAGGCTTCAGTGAGGCCACCAGGAAGTAGACTAAAAAGGGAGCGGGTGACCTACCTAGGACAGGTCTTTCCGCTGGAGATGATTCATCACTGACATGGGGATGTCAGAAGAGCCAGGGAAGATGTTTACATCTTTTTAAACAGGGAAACTGAAATGATTTTTTTCCCCCTGCAAAGCCATCTGCAACGGATGCTCTAGAGACTAGACCCTTTCCCTCCCTGGTGGGAAGAGTCTCCCTGGGGTATTGGGATATCTTGGACAACTCATTATAACCAAAGTTCCCAACTCCTGGATGGGTAGAAGGAGGAAATTTAACGCAGCAAAGGGCGGTGTAAATACTACTCTGTAATAGACTGAGAGAAAAAAAATATGACTATGTAGTAACTCATTTAGTCCCCCTAAAAGGAGATCGATCTTGTCATTAGCCCTCTTTTACAGAAGTGGAAATGGGTACCGAGGGGTTAAGTTAAGTACCTTCCGCGCATCAGCTAGAAAGGGGACCGGGCGGGCTTTGAACTTGGGCAGGCCTGTTTAGACCCTGCGCCCTTGACTGTACACACTGTAGCTTTGTTCTTAATCACATTGCACGTGGCTTCTCTTGCCTTCCTTATCAGCCAGAGACAGAAGGAGGAACAGGGTGCGGTGAGGAGCCCCGCCCGCTCCCTTACAAATCTCCATGGTCCTCCTCTGTTAAATGGGCTTGTAAATCAAGCTCATGGGTGGGTTTGTTGTGAAGATAAGATAGTGTGCTTGGCCGGGTGCCTGAGACTTTGTACGCAGATCCACCAGTGAAAGCCATTATTACTATTTTAACAGTAACCGCCTTCAATGACAATGTTACTGTCACTTTGCATTTTCAAAAAGCAACAGCCCTTCTCCTCCAAAAAAAAAGAAAAACTGACACAGTCAGTCTCTGCATGCTTTAACCAAGCCTATGGGGGCGGTGGGGAGGTGCCTGGGTTATGGATAACCGCCCCCCAGGCGGTAACACGGATCCCCAATGTATTTGAAGGTGATGAGTTAAATGCAGGCTCTTGAACTCTTGTTCGCCCTGGAGCCTGACCACTTAGAAGGATAAGTGTGTGGCCCAGGGGTTGAGCATCGACCTATGAACCAGGAGATCATGCTTCGATTCCCCGTCACCCTGGTGGTGGGCTCCATCCCCAGGGAGGGGCGTGCAGGAGGCAGCCGATCCATGATTCTCTCTCATCATGAATGTTTCTATCTCTCCCCTCTCCCTCTCTGAAATCAGTAACAATATATTTAAGACGTGAATATGTGGGGTGAGGTGGGGGTGGTTGGAAGAAGGCCCCTGTAGCTAATTGAGGGTTAGACGCTGGACAGGAGACTGTTAAGGAGGGAAGTCAGGGATGTGTAGTGTTGTGTCTTTTCTTAGCTATAAAACCTGACCATCACCTTCTGAGGCGGAAGAGCCTGGAGCATTTGAGAGGCGGAGCTGGCGAGTGGACCCTTCGTCCTCTTTCCACAGAGTGAACAGCGGTTTACGGGGCACCTGTTCTGTGCCGGCGTCGGTTTTTTAGGCGACGGGGGTACAGTAGAGAACAAAACAGAAACCCCTAGGTCTCGGGGAGCTGACATCTGTGCGGAGAAAGAAACCCAAAAAGTCCAGAGTTTCTTTGCACTGTAGCCCTCCCTGCCTCTGGGATGGATCGGCTGGGTCTCTAGCACTCTCTTCCCCTTAAACCGGAGGCGCCTCTTTCCGCGAGCTCTCTCTGCCTGCAGGTGGGACTGCGGCAGGGAGGATGGGAGAGAGAGACTGATTCAACTTCCTTCCGTATTTGAGAATAAGGGAAGGACTGGGGCAAAAGATGCCTCAGGCAAAGTGCTCATCAAGCAGACAGTACACAGGCAGTCAGTCTGCCCGCCTCACCTCACGCCCTTCTTGGGGGGCTAGGGCCCCAGGGAGGGTGGGATCCTGGCCGTGGTGCAGAGACTGGGCCGGGGTGAGGTTGCAATCGGGGGTCTGGGCAGCTCCTAGGAGCAGCTCACCTGTGCCAGGTGGCTCCTAAGGGCTCTGCATGCAGTGGCTCAGTTAATCCTCGCCAAGGTCCTGGGAAGTGGGTACCGGTTAGTAATCTTTGTTCCAGCGATAATGAACTTGAGGCACAGAGAGACTGAGGGAGGCGGCCCCAGGCCACGTGGGTAGTCAATGGCAGATCTGGGTCCCATTTGAACCCAGGTAGCCTGGCTCCCGGGTCAGGGTCAGCCCTCCCAACTCCACGACCACACAGTCCAGCAAAGGGCGTTTCAGAGAGAAATACATTTCTAGGGGTGAAACCAAGTGTCCCCATGTGTCCCCAGAAGCCTGCAGGAGCCCCCTTATATTTCTTGGAGCCCCAGGAGATGTTTGGAGCCTTCTCGATCACCCGCCTCCCTTGGCAGGTGGGTAGGGACGTCCCAAGGTCATTGTCAAAGTGGACATCAGAACCATAGTGGGGGCTGCATGTCAAGGTCTTGGGGTAAAAAGAAACCCCAGTCCTTTCATCACAAACCCAGAGGGAGGATGGAGAGGATCAGGGAGGGGCGGGCTTCCCTGAGCTCCCCCACAAGGGTGCCCTTGGACGGCTGTCTTTGGGGGGACTTACAGGAATGAGGAGGAAGCTGGGGTGCAGGTGGGCCACCAAGCCGGACAGGTCAGGGAGCCTGTCTTCTAGCTGGTGCCCTCTGAGCAGACCCTGAATCTCAGTGGCACCCACGTTGCCCCAGTCACCGGGCTGGTGATGGGGGGGGGGTGCCAGGTTCATGAGACAGGTCTTCCTCGCTTTTCCAGAAGGTCGAGAGAGTGGGATCACCAAACCACTGAAATGCATGCCTGGCTGATAAAATAGCTGGAATAACAAAATCGGGGAGATTTCCCCCCCAATTCACTCCAAAATCAGATAAGCTCTTGCTGGAAAGGCTGCCGCCCCCTGGCGGGTGTGACGTTGGAATCAGGGGCACCCGAAGGGCTCCTGCTTGGCAGGCCTCACAGCCAAACTCACCAGACCGCCCGCCCGCCCGCCTGCAGGGAGACACACAAGTCAGAAACCAGGATGCCCACACCCGCGCCCCAAGGGCATGTGCCCAAACGACTTCCTTAGAAAAGGTCAAACTTTTAGCTGGGCAAGCTCACCGGAGGGGCCCAAGGCCAAGGATCACGCCCAGGCTTAGCTGCCTTCCCGGGAACCTGTATTCGTCATGTTTTTATGATTTAGTCTGAATTTGTAACGCCAAGAAAATGAGTCACGGGCGTGAGGTTTGGTGGTCCTCCTCCTGACCCCCTCTTCGGCTTTTGGGTGTGGAAAATAGGAAATCTGCTGCCCTAGCTAGTGTGGCTCAGTGGGTAGAGCATGGGCCTGCGGACTGAAGGGTCCTGGGTTCGATTCCGGTCAAGGGTACATAACCTTGGTTGCAGGCTTGATCCCTGGCCCTGGTCGGGGCACATGTGGGAAGCAACCAGTCGGTGTGAGTCTCTCTCTCACTGATGTTTCTCTCTGTCTCTCCCTTCCACTCTCTTTAAAAATCGATGGGAAAATATCCAAAGGATGAACACTGCTTTGTGGATGCATGGTCTGCCCCTTCCTGGCTGTAAATCTGAGGCTCCATGGAGAGTTATAGGGGAGGCCTCACCGGGTCAGTTCCAGTTCCGGGCAGCCCACCACGTGGAGCACCTCCAAGGGCTGGGCAGTCCTGGCTTTGCACCTTTGCGAGTCACCCGCGCTCCTCAACCCTCTGCTGACATTGACCCACGACCCTTGGCTCTCACGCTATGAGGCTGTTTGCAAGGCGCATCAGCCTCCATCCCTAACCCAGTTCCCAGCAGAAGACGCCAGGGGATGGCTTGCTTCCCTGGGGATGTTTTTTAACTAATCTCGGCCACCCACACTTCAGGCTCAGTGTGCCCACCCCACCCCCCCAACCCTCCACCGAGGATGGGCTGGGTTAGGTGTTGGATTTGCGCTGACATCCTGGCATGGGGATTTTTATGTCTGCAGTTTATCCTAACCCCACGGTGCCAACATCTACAATCTCCTTCCTACTCAGTCCGCGCGCAGCGGGAGAGGGGTTGGGGTTTGGGCGGGTGGATATGGAAACACCGCCCCTTTTCTCACAGAATTTTCTCCCCAAAGCGAGTCGAACTTGTTTGAAACACAGATTTCTCCTCTCTGGTTCTGCGGACTGAAATGATCTTTGTTTTTGTTGTTGTTTTTAAAACGATTAAAAAGGAGAGACAGGCAGACAGACAACCCGGGCAGGCCCCCACGATCAGGCCGAGAAAGCCCACGCTGGTACAAAGGTTACCCCGCGGGCCCGCAGAAAACCCTCCGCTCCTCCGGGCTCCCCTTCCCGGCAGCAGGGAACCCCGCCCCGGGCCCCCCGCGGCCCCTGCGCGCCAGCTGCGCTCTGCTCTCTCCGCGCCCAGCCAAGGCAGCCCAAGCTGGGGGGTCCCTAGGGATTGTGGAGCCACTCGGAGGATGAGATGGGGTTTGTCCCACGACCTTGGCCCCAGGAAGCTGTGGAAACAGACAGACCCCATTTTTCTCCCCTCGGAGTTGAAACAAAACCTGAAAGCACGAGGTTGCCCGCGCGGCCAGAGGTGGCGCCTCCGCGGCGGGGGCGGCCCTGCGCCGCGTGCCGCGCGGTTCCCAGGCCCGGTTCCTTCTCTTTCCTAGTTGACGAGTTAGTTACCTAGCTGGGTAGCTCTTTTACGCAAACGCGAGCCTGGTCTCACGCAGAGTCCCCGCGCCTGCCAGACCCAGAGTTGACCGGCTGGGCTCCGGGGAGGAGGGATGGAGGGGAATTCTTGGTGATTAGAGGGGAGGTCCCCCCCCCCCGCCCCGGATCCCCCTCGGTGAAGTGGCGTGGGGCTTCAGAGGAGGAACAAAGGGCTAAGGTGCCCGCGAGCAGCGCGCCCTCGGGCCCCCGCACAGCCGCGTCCCCGCCCCTCCCCGCGCCGCCGGCTTTGTGCGCCCGGCCGCGCGGCGCTGCACCTGCCCGGCTTTAAGTACCTTGGCGAGGCGGCGCGGGCGGCTGTGCTAATCGCCATGCCCAAGTACCTGCTCTTGAATAAACACCAGCCCCATTGATCAGGTACTTAGCGCGCATTGTGAAGGGGAAATTGGCCCCTTTCTTGAAAAGTGTCTATCCTCAACGCATCTGCACAGTCGTGGCTGCAGAACGCCCCCCCCCCCCGCCCCTCCACCACCACCACCACCACCACCGAGTCACAAGCGCGCGCGCGCACTCGAAACGCGAGGCGCCTCCGGGCTAAAATAAACTCGCTTTTCTTCCCGCAAGTGCGTGATTGAACGCTAACAATAGGCGGAGAGGCGGAGGCCGCTGGGTCAATAGCCCACGTCTCGCCCATTGATAGGAAAAGTCAGCAAGTGGAATGCCTCGTCTTGGGAGAGCCTTCTCTTGGGTCCCGGCTACAGGGGCCTGTGGGAACGTGGACGAAGCCCCATGGGTCCCCCAAACACTGGACAACATGTTGGAAACTGTGGCCCCCCCGGGGCCTGCCAACCTTGCCCCGGGGAGGTTCCTCCAATCCAGCCGCACCCTCCACCCCAGCCCTACCCTATCCTGGGCACCCTCTCTCTCTCTCTAGTTGGGTCCCACATCTGGGCCTGGCTCTGGAGACGTGGGCATGCGGGACCAAAGGGTATTAAGGATCCCGCAACGCAATTTGCAAAACCTCTGGCCAGTGAAAGTGGTTCCTCTGGGCCTGGCTGGGCTGAAGGGCCCTTTCCCAGGGTGCCGCTAAGACCTCAGGGTGCTGAGCGGCAAAGAAGGGGAAGCTCCCGGGGCGGGGGGGGGCGGGGGGGGGGACGCACATGTACGTTGGTGGGTGCCCACGAAGTCACAGCAGTGAGTTTAAGGGCGTTGGCGTCCTGAGGGCTTGCGGGTTCGCCCGCTGCTTTCCAGGGTAGAATTTTCCCCGGAAACAATAATCGGTTTTCTAGACCCGAGTAGGGAGGGCCACGGGCAGTTCTGACAATGAAAGTGTTGCTAGGCGTGGAGATTGTGCCAGCTGAATATTTTCCAATCGCTTTGTCTTCATTCCGCTCTCCCGATTTCTTTTCCTTCCTCCCTCCCTCCCTCCTTCCTTCCTTCCCTCCCTCCTTCCTCCCTCCTTCCTTCCTTCCCTCCCTCCTTCCTTCCTTCCCTCTCTTCCTCCCTCCCTCCTTCCTTCCTCCTCTCTCTCTTTTTTCTTCTCTTCTCTTCTCTTCTCTTTTTTGACAAACAGAAGCCTGGAGGCCCTTTGAAAGTCCGGCTCTGCAGCCCGCCCCTTGCAAGGCTCCCGGCCGAGGTCTGGCAGGGTTCAGGAATCCGGGGTGTTTGGGACGTGGCTGCCTTTGGGGGTGTCTTAGCCAGTTCCCTTTACACTGAAGGCGGGTGACCTCAGAGAATCCAGCCTCCAATCTTCCGCCAATGACTGGGTTGGATCTATGGGGTCCTGCTGTACTGCTGACGGAAGTGCCCGGCTGGTTTTAGGGGCGGCCTGCGGGGGAGGCGGGGGCTGGGGGTTCTGGGCTCTCTCCTGGAGGGCTGGCGGGGCGCAGGGACTCTGAGTGTGAGAACCTACACTGTTGCAGGGGTGCTGCGATTTTCGCCCGTGGCCCGGAGTCGCCCTCCCCAGACACACACCTTCGCCGCCACCATGCAGGCGTCAGGCCCAAAGAGATCTTTCTGGAGCCCCGAGAGCACCATCATGCCCGCCCCCCCCAAAACAAGCTCCGTTCCGCAGGGATTCGTCCAAAGACAGCTGCTCTTCTTTGGAATATTCTAGAAAAATAAAACAAGATCCCGTTTTCTTTTGTTGTTTTTTTTCTGGGTGATTAAGGAGAAGTAATTGATGGGGTGAGCCATTTGCATTAGAACAGGGAGAAAGACTTCCGTAGGAATGGCTCCAACTTCCCCTTGGTGGCCTCTGGGGCCACATGGTGGACCGGACTCAGTGGCTTTTTGCATTGCGGCTCCTGGGCCGCCTCCAGCCCACCTGGGCTCGCCTGTGGCAGCGGAGTCAGCCGGTGTCTTCCTCCCCGGAGACCAGGGCCACCAGGCCCGGAGGCCACTGGGTTGAGGGGTTCCCTCCTGCCCCAAAGGACACCCAACAAGCCCCTTCTCCTCTGGCGTTTACTCCCCACCCAGGGTCTAGAGGCTAAGCGTTGCCTCCTGCGGCTTTATTTCATTTGGAGGAAATTCTGGAATCCGAACGCGTTGCTCTCGTCTGTGTTGGATGCCTGTGTAGCCTGGATGGGGGGGGGGGGAGGGGCGCCTCCACAGGGGTGCGTGGATTTCAGGGTGGCTGACAGGGCGCATCCATGCTGAGGCCTGGACAGCTGGCTGTTCGGGAAACACTGGGGACTCGGTGGGCGAGGCCCCGGAGAGACTGGGGCCCCCAATCTCTCCCTCTTCCTCCCTCCCTCCCATTTCATCTTGGTTCTTCCAGAGGAGTGGCCCCACAGCAGTGTCCCGTCCCTGTGCCAGGTGCCAGGAGTGTGGGAGGGGGCTTGTGGGGTTCAGCGTAGATTAGCCTGGAAAGGGGAGCTCGGAGGGAGTCCAGCAGGGCCAGGGCCGGGGAGGGAGCCGTGAGAAGCCCTGGGTTAGATGGGAGTGTAGCCGGCGGGAGGCCTGTGGTCTCCTCTCACTGGCTGGCTTCAGCTGAGCCGGGCTCTCCCCTCCCGCCGTGGGAATTACTAATGGCCCCTGGATATTCCATGTGGCAGATACTTGGGGCCCCTTGGAGTGAGTGGGGAGGGATCTCCCTCCGTGTTTTGTGAAACCTCTCAGCTCAGCCTACAGACGTGCCCCCATGATGCCCGCCACCAGTTAGCCTCTGGGTGCCAAGCCTGGAGGATTGCAGTTGCACCCCCTTCCACCCACGGCAGCTGGGGATCCTGCCCCCATGGTCAGCCCTGGCCTGGGCGCCACCCTCCAAGGACAAAGGTCAGATGCAGCCTCTGCTCACCTGGGGGGGGGGCCCAACGGTGGTCTTCTGGGGATTCAGGGATCCCTGCCTTTTCTGCATGAGGCGGAGAAGGTTCCACTTCTTTCTGGGGCTTCTTCCTGGCTCTGTTTTTCTCCCCATAACACAGATGGAAATGTTGAGGCTGACTGTCTCAGGTTGGCCAGCAGCCGGCCTCGGACGGAGGTGTGCACACCCTGACTCTGGCCTGCCCTCCAGACAAGTGCCCCCTGGCTATCTGCACCCCCCTGGCTATCTGCACCCCCCTGGCTGTCTGCACCCCATGGCTGTCTTCAAGGTGCTGGGGGAGAGGGGAGTTCCTGGAGACTGAGAGGGTAAAGGGACTGCGAGGTGGACCTTGCTGTTCCTGCCCTCACTCGGCCCAGTTTACCCTCGCAATCTCTGTTCCACCCTGCCAGTGGGTCCCTGGGTCTCCCTATGGCTGAGCCGAGTACGGGAGTACGTGTGTGTGTGTGGGGGGGGGGAGGGCGGGGAATAAGTGCCACTACAAGGATTCTTCAGGTCAGGTCCAAGGGTCACATGGGTCAGGTCCCAGAGTTCCTCGCATCCATTCCTCGGGCCTCCGGACGCCTCTGGCGCCTGGCCCAGACCCACCGGCAGGGGGAGCTCTGGGCCGGGCAGGAGCGTGTTCCATGCCTCCCTTGGGTTGGGGCGCCGCACCGTGGGGCTCGGTGGTTCAGAGCCACACCTGACTCCCCTGTGTCCCAAACCTGCAAAGCGGGGCCGACAGAGCCACGAGTGGGCGCGGCTTAGGGGACGGGGCGGCGGGGCCACCAGCGGCTCAAACCTCCAGGCGGACCCTGGGGAGAATCAGTGCGCGCTGCGCAGCGCCGGTGCGCACACCTAAGTGTGTGAGGCGGAAAGGGGCGGATGGGAAAGGGGCGGATGGGGAAGGGGCGGATGGGGAAGGGGCGGATGGGGAAGGGGTGGCCCCTAACTTATAAGCTGGAAGGGGCTTTCTAGACCATTTGGTCCAAGCACTTCGTTTTTAAAAAAGATTTTTATTGACCTCAGCGAGGAAGGGAGAGAGAGAGAAACATCAATGATGAGAGAGAATCATGGATCGGCTGCCTCCTGCACGCCCCCTACTGGGGATGGAGCCTGCAACGTGGGTATGTGCCCTGACTGGGAATCCAACTGTGACCTCCTGGTTCATAGGTGGGTGCTCAACCACTGAGCCACACCGGCCCAGCCAAGCATTTTGTTTTAATAGTAGGAAACTGGGGCCCAGGGGGGCAGACTTAGCCAGGGGCTGCGGCAATTAGAGTTGGGTTAGCTGGGGGGGGGGGGGGTAGCGGGGGAGGCTGGTCTCCCCAGTCTTCTCAGCCTGCTTCTTCTGCTGTCAGACATGGGACCTGCTGGAGATGGTGGATAGAGGCACATCTGAAGGTTACATGTGGGTGTGTGTTCATGTCTGGAAGCAGCATGTGGCCACCCAAGAAGGAATGTGTGGCCACGTGGGTACCCGTGAAAATGTGTGAGGTCTGTGTGTATTGGTCCACCCAGACCCACCCGAGTGGGTCTGCAAATTTTGTGCCTATAGCCCTAGCCGGTTTGGCTCAGTGGATAGAGCGTCGGCCTGTGGACTGAAGGATCCTGGGTTCGATTCCGGTCAAAGGCACACGCCCAGGTCGCAGCCTCGATCCCCAGTAGGGGGCGTGCAGGAGGCGGCTGATCAGTGGCTCTCTCTCAGCATTGATGTTTCTAGCTCTCCCTCTCCCTGCCTCTCTGAAATCAATAAACATTTTGTGCCTACAAAAATGTGTGTTTGTATCCTAGTTGGTTTGGCTCAGTGGATAGAGCGTTGGTCCGAGGACTGAAGGATCCTGGGTTCGATTCCGGTCAAGGGCACGTACCTCGGTTGCAGGCTCACTTCCTGGCCCTGGTTTGGGCCTATGTGGGAGCCAACCAGTCAGTGTGTCTCTCTCACATCAATGTTTCTCTCTCTCTGTCGCTCCCCCTCCTTTCCACTCTGTCTAAAAATCAATGGAAAAATGTCCTCAAGTGAGGATTAACAGAGAAATATTTTTTTTAAAAAGTGTGTTTGTGAAGGGGTGTGTGGGGAGGAGGGAAGGGATATTTTGTGTCTGCAAATAGTGTGTGTACCCACTTAGAAAGAGATCATTGCACCTTGGCAAGAGGTGAGTGGGAGTATGTGTGCACTCATGGATCCTGCACCCCTCCTCCCTCCCCCACTTCCACCCCCTGCACTGACCCCCCTCCCCCAGGCCAGGCCCTGAAAGAGGAGGGAGGGGTGAGAAGGCCAAGGGACGCAGGCCCTGGGGTGTGGGGGTGTATCCAGGTCCCCATGCCCAGCGGGCTCTAAGGAGTCACAATTAGGCGATACTTCTCCTGAGCTGGAGGGGACGAGGAGGAGGATTACGGCAAATTCATTTCTATTTTCCAGCCCAGTAGGCCTGCAGTGTGTCCCGGGTCTTAGCATGAGAATGGGCCGGGGCTCCGCGCCCCCCTCCCGACCTCCTGACCCCTCCCCACCACGTGAATAGGGGGCTCGCAGCCTCTCCAGCCCCCTCTGCAAAGCCAAGCCTCCTCATCGGGTAATTTAATATATCTGAAGCCCCCGGTGCTGTATTTCCCCTCCTGTTCGGGTTTGTTTTAGGCATTCGCGCTCTCGCCCCGTCATTAGACGGCCTTGTTTGACGGATGGAAGGAGCCGCTCTGAGACCGCGGCTCTTTGTGTCGCCCTCATAAGCTGCCTTCCCTGTAATTAGAATGGTGTTCCCAGCCATTGAGGCCTTTCAGAGGTGGAACAAAAACTACCCGAGATGAACATCCCCCAACTCTCAGCCACCCCCCCCCCCCGTCCCGTGCCCCCCCCCCCCCCCCCCGCTGGGAAAGGGGCTTCGAGTTAAAGGGACTCCTTGGGGCAGGCCCTTTGAAGCAAGGACAGCCGGGGTCCTGCCAGGGTGGGGATTTCAGGGGCCACGGGGAGTGGGCACCAGACAAAGGCTCTTGAGGTTGCCCGTCAACACCAGTGACTTATCCACACGCCCCACACGCTCGGCCAGCCAAGGACCCGCCTGTGTCCATGGGATCGAGGGAAATGGAGCCAGGCAGGCGGGGGGGGGCGGGGGGGCAGTGCATGTGCCACACACACTCACACGCACACCAAGTCATCCAGACCCAGACTCAGATGCGGCTTCTAAACACCCCAAAACGCACAGTCACTCACGTAGGCTTCATTCCATTGTCAACACGCATGCACGCGTGCACGCAGGCACGCTCAGACACAAGACCACAGAGTCACAGAGCCAGATTGGACCACCCACAGCCGGGTGTGGCTCAGTGGTTGAGCGATGACCCAGGAACCAAGAGGTCAGTGGTTTGATTCCCGGTCAGGGCACATGCCCGGGTTGCAGGCTCAGTAAGGGGCGTGCAGGAGGCAGATGATCAATGGTTCTCTCTCAGCATTGATGTTTCTCTCTCTCTCTCTCCCTCTCCCTTCCACTCTGAAATCAGTAAAAATATATTTTAAAAAAACCAGATACAGAAACTGACATGTACATACACACATGGACACGGCACATCCCTTAACTCACGATGACACGTGAACACTCCAGGAAATACTACAGCACTGAAATGCCATTGTGGTTTGGCATAGTACCCGGGCCAGCCTCTCCCAGACTCCAGACTGGACACGCAGAGGGTCTCGTGGGGTAAGGCCCCACCCAGCTAGCTATGCACTGTGCTGTGGGCTCAACCCCCAGCTAGGCCGGATTCTCCTTTGTGGACCTCCCCATGCCCTTTGGGAAGAGAAATCTCCCTTTTCAAGATTTCCCCTATGGCCCAGCTGGGGTTGGTCCTGCTGGCGTGGCTCAGTGATTAAGTGTTGACCTATGAACCCGGAGGTCACAGTTCTATACCTGGTCAGGGCACATGCTTGGGTTGCAGGCTCGATCCCCAGTGTGGGGCGTGCAGGAGGCAGCCGATCCATGACCTTCTGTCATCAATGATGTTTCTCTGTCTCTCTCCCTCTTCCTTCCTCTCTCTGAAATCAATAAAAACAGATTTTAAGAAAAGATTTTGCCTTTGAAGGCAGGTACCTGGCCCTCTGGTACATCTGTGGCTTTTTCCTGGCCTCAGGAGAAGCGGTGACACTAGGTCTGAGCAGCTGCAGAAGAAAGATTCTACCACCTGACCCCCAGGGAGGCAGCCCATGGAGAAGTAGTGAGGGCTCATTAGCGGGAGGGTTCAGGTGGGGGCAGGGCGATCACCAGCCAGGGATACTGCGTGGTAATTTATTTAATTCAGCCCTTCCGCTGTGTCTGATACAAGCCTTTCTTCAAAGGAACTGAGTCTTTTTTTTTTTTTCTTTAATACATTTGTGTTGTTTTTTAAAATATATTTTTATTGATTTCAGGGAGGAAGGAAGAGGGAGAAAGAGATAGAAACATCCACGATGAGAGAGAATCATTGATCGGCTGCCTCTTGCAAGTCCCCCGCTGGGGATCGAGCCCACAACCCGGGCATGTGCCCTTGTCCGGAATCAAACCTGGAACCTTTCAGTTCGCAGGCCGCCGCTCTATCCACTGAGCCAAACCGGCTAGGGCTAGAGTCTTTTTTTTTTTTAATATACATTTGTATTTCAGAGAAGAAGGGAGAGGGAGAGAGAGAGAGAAACATCAATGATGGGAGGGAATCATTGATCGGCTGTCTCCTGCACGCCCCCTACTGGGGATCAAGCTGGCAACACAGGCATGTGCTCTGACGGGGAATTGAACTGTGACCCCCAGGTTCATAGGTCAAAGCTGAACCCCTGAGCCATGCTGGCCGGGCAGGAATTTAAGAGTCTTTAAAGGGGCAACCAGACCCACACAGTACCCAGCCTTGGGGCAGGGCACAGCGATGACACTGAGGATGAGTGGAACGGGGTGTGATAGCTTTTAGTTTCCATATGGGAATAGTAGTACCAGGGACGGGAGTGGCCCGTCTGCTGTCCTGTGCCTGAGGCACAGAGGGGGCGCCTGGGAAGTCCCAGTGTTAGGTGATGGACTAGCTGGTCTCCTTGGCCTCTCTCAAGATTTTTGGTCTCCTGGCCTGGGTCCAAGGCTTTCTCACCGTGGCTCTCTTTCCAAGGGGGGTAGGCATGTCCCTAACCCACTCCTTAGCTCAGCACTTACCGCCCGCACCAAAGCTGTGTGTAGGCCCAGGTGAGGCCATGCAGGTCCCTGGAAACAAAGGAGAGGGGGGAGAGAGAGAGAAACATCAATGATAGGAGTATCTTTGGTCGGTTGCCTCCTGCACGCCCCCTACTGGGGATGGAGCCCGCAACCCAGGCATGTGCCCTGACTGGGAATCCAACCGTGACCTCCTGGTTCACAGCTTGATGCTCAGTGAGCCACACTGGCTGGGCCACCACCACATTTTATTATTAAGTTCTCATTCCCTTCTCTTCTGGAAGGAAGTACAATTTTGAAGGGATGGGGTGGGGATCTCAAACTGCTAGTGATTTGCATGCTTTTATTATTTTTTAAAAACTTTACTTGCGTTTGAAATGTAGGGAAACCATCGTATTCTTCGGGTGCCACAAGCAAACACATAATCAGGAAAACCCTAACATCTCTGTCAAGAGAAAACATTCCTCTGTTTCTCTTTCTAGGAGACAGTCCCCAGGGAAATGAGAGAACGTTTTGAAGCCCTTTTAAAAAAAATCTTTTAAATTTTATTTTGTTGTTAATCCTCACCTGATGCTATTTTCCCATTGACTTTTAGGGAGAGTGAAAGAGAGACGGAGAGACAGAGACATCGACGTGAGAGAAACACATCGATTGGTTGCTTCCTGCATGAGACCTGTCAGGGCTCAGGCTGGGGAGGAGCCTGCAACCAAGGTACCCCTTGACTGGACTTGAACCCGGGGCCCTTTGGTCCACAGGCTGATGCTCTATCCACTGAGCCAGACTGGCCAGGGTGCTTTGAAGCCTCTTGTAATCTCTTTTTTGTTTGTTTGTTTAACCACAGTGTTGCACGGTGTGATATAGGGGTTAGGGGTCCGGGCTCTGAATACACCCAAGTTCAAATCCACAAACAACGACAGAAACCCACATAGGAGCCGTGTGTGACCTTGGGCACCTCTCCTGGGACCTGGGTGTCTTCAGCTGTAAAGAGGAGGTGATATCAGTACCGCTCTGCGAGGGTTGTTGGGAGGTTAAGAGAGCTAATACAAGCAGAAGAGCCAGCCAGTGTCCTGCATGCAGGAAGTGCTCAGTCAGTGTTAGCCAAAGCGGTGAATGTCAGAGCACCAAGGAAGTATTGGTTGAGTAAATGAGTACATTTTTCATTTTGTTTGCATTTAAGATAAAGTTACAGGAAAAATAAAATTTGCCTGGGAGCTTCTTGCGTGTAACTTTGGCAGGAGGTGAGGGAGGGGTCCGTCCGCGCAGGGTGGTTGGAGAGTCCCTATAGCTTAAAAAAAAACAAGCTTTCTAGCCTTCTGAGCTGGTGCTGGCTCAGGTTGTTACCCTGAGCGCCAGCAGGGGGAGCCGGAGCGGTCACAGCGTGGCTGGCTCCTGCACGTGGCCAGGGAGGAAATGAACACTGAACAGCACCTACTGTGTGCAGTGCACATACTGGGCAACGCAGCACCCTCGGGAAGTTGGGGGTGTGGATGGAGCAGTCAGCTGCCTTAGGACCAACACAGATGTGGAGGTCAGACTTATACAGCAGGAGGGGACCAGGTTTGAGACCTGGAGGGGCCTGGACTGGGGAAGCCCCAGTTGGTGGGGACCTACTCTCAAAGGGCCACCTGGCTCTCTGCTTTCCCCACTGCACCCTCAGCACCCACCTTGGACCAATGGACTGAGACTTGCTCAGTCCAATCGGAGCTGTACAAATTGCATCTTAATTTGCATCTATACTGACCAATCAGAAACCTCATTTACCTGTTTTTTGTAATACTCTTTTGGGGAACTTTTTGTTAACAGAAGTTTCTGAAATGGTGGGGCAAGGGAAGGGGGAGAGGCATTTAAAGTCACTGGCTGAGGGCCAATGTCCCCTTCAGCCAGGGTCTGGGTCTGAGGAACTGAAGTGGGACCCTGGCAGGGGAAGCCACCTCACTTTTCCCATCTGTGTAATGGGTGTGAACATGTCTGCTCACCAGTTCTCAGTGGAGGTGGCCAGTTGCCCTGGCACAGACATTTTAATGACATAATGACACACTATGGGGGCTGTGATAAGAGCTTTAATTTGGCCCTAGCCGGTTTGGCTCAGTGGAGAGAGCTTTGGCCTGCGGATTGAAGGGTCCCAAGTTCTATTCCACTCAAGGGCACATGCATGGGTTGTGGGCTCGATCCCCAGTAGGGGATGTGCAGGAGGCAGCCGATCCATGATTCTCTCTCATCATTGATGTTTCTCTCTCTCCCTCTCCCTTCCTCTCTGAAATCAATAGAAATACATAATTTTTTTTTTTAGAAAAAAGGTTTAATTTGTCTCAATGACCAAAAGGAGCTACTTCCCACCCATTTCACAGTTGGAGAAACTGAAGCTGGGAGAAGTAAAGTGCAAAGTGACTTGCCCAAGGTCACCTGGGGAGGGGGGAGCTGGGGTTTGGAAGGCAATCTGGGTCTGGCCACCCCTTCATGCCAGGACACGGAGTCCCCCACTTGTTTGTCTGCCTCATTGTCCTCTGAGGGCCTGTCCCTGTTCAGGAAGAAGTGACTGTGGGCGGTGCTGAGTCCTCCACCCTGGAGGGTCTGAGAGAAGAGAAGGGGGAAGGGCGGGTGGAGTGGCCTAGGCCCCGGGGCAGTGGTGGGGAACCCCAAACCCAGAGTCATTTTATTTTGTTTTTAAAAAAAATACTTTTATCTGTTTCAGAGAGGAAGGGAGAGATAGAAACATCAGTGAGCCCTAGCTGGGTTGGCTCAATGGATAGAGCAGCGGCCTGTGGACTGAAGGGTTCCAGGTTCGATTCTGGTCAAGGGCACATGCCCCATTGTGGGCTTGATCCCCAGTCTGGGGCATGCAGGAGGCAGCCGATCAATGATTCTCTCATCACTGATGTTTCCGTCTCTCTCCCTCTCCCTTTCTCTCTGAAATCAACAAAAAGATATTTTTTTAGAAAAGAAAGAAACATCAATGATGAGAGAGAATCATTGATCAGCTGCCTCCTGCACGCCCCACACTGGGGATGTGCCCTGATGGGAATCAAACCCGGCGACCTCTTAGTTCCTGGGTCGACGCTCAACCGCTGACCCCCACCGGCAGGGCTCCCCCTGCATGTTTAACTCTCCAAAGTCGGGGCGATACAGTCGGGAACTGGGACGGAAACTTATTTGGAGGGGCCAGCCCCTCGCATCGGGGTCCCCAAGCCCGAGGTGGCGGGTTCCTCCGCGCTCACAGCGACCTCGTGTGGCGGCGCGTGGCATTGCTCCCTGG
Organism: Corynorhinus townsendii; assembly: GCA_026230045.1. Taxonomy (NCBI): domain Eukaryota; kingdom Metazoa; phylum Chordata; class Mammalia; order Chiroptera; family Vespertilionidae; genus Corynorhinus; species Corynorhinus townsendii. Next base: position 7,710,509 of record JAPDVU010000017.1, read on the forward strand.
GCGGCCAACCCAGGTGTCGGAAGGGAGGGGGCCCGCCTCACCCCGCCTGGTCCAGGCGCTTCCCGGGCGGGGTTACTATGGAGATGAAAAGCGAGAATGCGCGTATCAAGCGCTTAGCACAGTGTCTACCCTTATTACTATTATTGTTGTCGTTGTTGTTGCCGCCATGGCTCTGAGAAGGGGGAGGTGATAGGGAAGCTGGGGCGGAGCGTTTTCTGCCCCATCCCCGGTGCCAGGGGCCGGCGGGCAGGGGAGGGAGGGACCGCGTGCCTGCCCAGGCCGGCCATTTCCTGGAGGAGCTCGTTCGGTGCCTCTGATTCCAAGTTAATTAAACATGGCCGCTGGGGGGTCGTTGCCATGGTGACAATTAGGCCGGGAAGGAGCCTCATTAAGGAGCAGTTTTAACGAGGTCTGTTGTTTTTACCCCGTGATCCGTGCGCGCCGAGAGGAATTCTTCGGGTGGCTTCCTGTTCTCCTTTTGTGCACATATATATATATGTACACATACATATATGTGTGTGTGTATATATATATATATATATATATATATGTTTTTATTGATTTCAGAGAGGAAGGGAGAGGGAGAGAGAGATAGAAACATTAATGATGAGAGAGAATCATTGATTGGCTGCCTCCTGCACGCCCCCTACTGGGGATGGAGCCGGCAACCGGGGCATGTGCCCTTGAACAGGAATCGAACCCTGACCTCCTGGTTCATAGGTTGATGCTCAATCAGTGAGCCATACTGGTCGGGCTCCCTTTGCTGCATCTCGGATCCATTTTTAGGGAGCTGTTGAGTAAGAACGAGATAGAATTCCTGGTTGAGTCCCTCTGAAGAATCAACAGGGCAACAGGTTTCTATATATATATGTGTGTGTGTGTGTGTGTTTTATTGATTTTTAGAGAGAGAGGGAAAAGAATAGAGAGAAACATCATCAAACAGCTGCCTCCTGCCCACCCCCCACTGGGGATTGAACCCATGACCTCCTGGTTCCTGGGCTGACGCTCAACCACTGAGCTACACCAGCTGGGTAGGAGCCAACAGATTTCTTCTCCCTGGTGCTGCTGCTGGTGCATCTGCGAGGCCTGGGTGCAGAGGCTTGGAGAGGGAGCAGAGGGTGGAGGCCAGGAGGTCAGAGCAGGGGTGAGAAAGGAGTGTTTTATTAAAAATGGAACTGGGGCCCAGCTGACATGGCTCAGTAATTGACCTATGAACCAGGAGGTCACGGTTTCATTCCTGGTCAGGGCACATGCCTGGGTTGCAGGCTGGATCCCCAGTGTGGGGCATGCAGGAGGCAGCCGATCAATAATTCTCTCTCGTCATTGATGTTTCTCTCTCTGTCTCTCCCTTCCTCTCTAAAATCAATAAAAAATATTTTAAAAAATGAAACTGGGGGCCTTTCCTGAAACTTAGAAATCTTGCTTTTGCTGCCCAATCTGGTTCTCCAACTGAGTAGGAGGCGTGGTGGCCCACCAAGCCTGGCTCCTCTCTCTTTAAAAATCAATAAAAATATTTTTTAGAAGTGGACATTTATTTATTTATTTATTTATTTTAATAAACCTTTATTGTTCAGATTATTACAGGTGTTCCTCTATTTTTTCCCCCATAGCTCCCCTCCACCTGATTCCCCACCCCAACCATGCCCTTACCCCCGCCACTGTCTTCATCCATAGGAGTAAGATTTTTGTCCAATCTCTTCCCACACCCCTCACACCTGCTTCCCCTGAGAATTGTCAGTTCACTCCCTTTCTATGTCCCTGATTCTATTATATTCACCAGTCCATTCTGTTCTTCAGATTTTTTATTCTCTTGATTTTTAGATTCGCTTGTTGGTAGGTATGTATTTGATGTCATTTTGTTGTTCATAATTTTTATCTTTACCTTTTTCTTCTTCTTCCTCTCCTTAAAGAATACCCTTCAGCATTTCATGTAATCCTGGTTTGGTGGTGATGAACTCCTTTAGCTTTTTCTTGTCTGTGAAGCTCTTTATCTGACCTTCAACTCTGAATGATAGCTTTGCTGGGTAGAGTAATCTTGGTTGTAGGTTCTTGCTGTTCATCACTTTGAATATTTCTTGCCACTCCCTTCTGGCCTGCATAGTTTCTGTTGAGAAATCAGCTGACAGTCGTATGGGTACTCCCTTGTAGGTAATTAACTGTTTTTCTCTTGCTGCTTTTAATATTCTCTCTTTGTCTTTTGCCCTTGGCATTTTAATTATGATGTGTCTTGGTGTGGTCCTCTTTGGATTCCTCTTGTATGGGGTTCTGTGCGCTTCCTGGACTTGTACATCTATTTCTTTCACCAGGCAGGGAAAGTTTTCTGTCATTATTTCTTCTAATAGGTTTTCAATATTTTGCTCTCTCCCTTCTTCTGGCACCCCAAAAATTCGGATGTTGGTTCGCTTAAAGTTGTCCCAGAGGCTCCTTACACTATCTTCATATTTTTGGATTCTTTTTTCTTTTTGTTTTTCTGGTTGGATGTTTTTTGTTTCCACATATTTCAGATCTTTGGTTTGATTCTTGGGGTACGTTGATCTACAGTTGAGTTTCTGTATATTCTTTATTTCAGACAGTGTATGCTTCATTTCTGACTGATCCTTTTCCATTTTTTTTGGCATTCTCATTAAGCTCCTTGAAGGTCTCATCAAGTTTCTCAGCGGTTTTAAGAAGATTCTTGAGTAACCTTATAAATGTGGTTCTGAACTCTATGTCATCCAGTAGTTTGCTTTCCTCCGTTTCTTTCATTCGTGACATGTTTCTTTGTCTCCTCATTTTGGCTGCTTCCCTGTGTTGATGGAGTAGCTTTGTGTGGAAGGTGACCTATAGGGGGCAGTAGCTCAGCCTCCCCAATCACCTGATGTGGACACTCTTGGTACACCCCTTTGTGGGCTGAGTGCAAAGAATTGGTGCAGTTAAAGCCTTAATTGCTGTTGGTATACTGGGAGGAATTGACCTCCAGGCCAATTAGCTGTGAGCACTCACTGTGTCTATAATGGAAGAACTGCTGCGCTGAAGACACACTTATGGGGCAGGACTTGTTTCAGTGGGGCTTTGGTGCTCACTGAGTCTGCCTTTGAATGTGTCACTTATGGATGTGAGGAGTTGAAATCTGGTGTCTCACTCTGACCACTAGGTACACTGGCTTCTGGATCTCCAATGGGGTGCAGGTCAGCTACTGTCTGAGGCCATCCAGCAGGAGTTACAGTGAGAGCTACAGTTTTCTCCTCTTCGCTTGGGGTTTGGAGGTTTTGGAGCTGTCTGACCCAGGCTGCAAGTTTGCTAGGTTAAGCTGCGATAGGGCGGGGCTTTCTTCTGCTAACGCTGCTGCTTGGAGCTTGGGTGGGTTTGTAGGTTGTGCAGGGCGGGGCCTCAGGGTGTCACTAGGTTAGGGCGTGGCAAACAGCAATGGCTGCTAGTTAGCCGGCTCTGTGTCCCCAAGGGCGTCCCGGAGTCCCGTGCCCCAGTGCTGTAAACAATTATTCCTGCGCGCAGCTCTGCAAGTAAGCCACCCTCACTGGCAGACAGTCCAGCCTCTCCCGGTAGGAGTTTGGATCCCCCGCGTCTCCCCAGAGACTGGATTTCAGAGTAATCGGGGGCTTGTCTCCCTTTGGGTTGAAAAAAGCAACGCCCGCCGCCAGCCCGGATCACGCGCCTCCGTACCTCAGCTTTTCAGCGCTCGTGCACGTCTCGATGCTCTTTTCTCTTTCCTTCTAGTTGTAGAACTTCCACTCAGCCAGCTTTCCCATGGTTCTGGGTGATAGACGTTTTGTCTTTTAGTTGAATTTTTGAAATTGTTGTGCGAGGCAGCAGTTTAGGTGTTTACCTACGCCACCATCTTGGATTCCTCTCGACATTTATTTTTTTAAGAAAAACTATTTTAAATATAAAAAGTTACATGCAAGAAACATTAATATCTCAAGAAAAATGATTTTAAATATAATGTTACACGCAATAAATACCAATTATTCAAGAAAAAACTATCTTAAATATGATAATACTAGAGGCCCAGTGCATGAAATGCATGCATGGGTAGAGTCCCTAGGCCTGGTGGGTGATCAGGGCCCATCTGTGGGGTGACCAGCAGGGCAATTGGCCCCCCCTGTTCCCCCTTTCCCGCTGGCACCCGCCTTGGCTGGCCTGGGGCCTGTGGGCTAGGGGCAGCTCCTGCGTTGAGCGTCTGCCCCCTGGTGGTGAGTGTGCCAGTTCTGCCATTCAGTCGATTTGCATATTAGGCTTTTATTATAGAGGACTAGAGGCGTGGTGCATGAAATTCATGCACGGGAGGAGGGGCGTGTCCCTCAGCCCAGCCTGCACCTCTTCAATCTGGGACCCCTCGGGGGATGTCCACTTGCCGGTTTAGGGGCATTAACTCCAGCCATTAGGAAAATCACACAGAATGTCCTTGACATACAAACAGTGTGGTTTTATGAGTTGTTTTAATAATAATGGCCATTCCTTTAAATAATATCTGCTTACTTAAAATACAACTGGTACTATGTGACTTCAGAAAGTTAATATCACAAAAATCATAGAAGGTTGTAGTGGAAATAACCTTGAATTGTCTAGTCCAAACTTTTTAAAAAAAATATATTTTATTGATTTTTTTACAGAGAGGAAGGAAGATGAATAGAGAGTCAGAAACATTGATCAGCTTCCAGTCCTGCACACCCCCTACTGGGGATTTGCCCGCAACCAAGGTACATGCCCTTAACCGGAATCAAACCTGGGACTGTTGAGTCCGCAGGCCGACACCCTATCTACTGAGCCAAACTGGTTACGGCTAGTCCAAACTTTTATAAATATTGGAATTCCCTTTTCAAAGATTTTGAATGCTTCTTTGTCCTAAAAAGCTTAACCGACTTTTGAGGCAACCCATTTTCTGTGAAAGGACTGGGGAACTCCGGGGGGCTGAGGGGACTGGGTGCTGCCGTCTTGTGGCTATGGGTGCCTCATGATGGTCAATTTGCATATTCCCTCTTTATTAGATAGGATTACATGCAATTAGCATTAATATTTCAAGAACAAAAGGATTTTAAGTATAATACTGTCAAAACTGTACTAACATAGTATGATATCACAAAAGTTGTAGGAAATATTAAAAATCTGCAAATAACAGGATTACTTCTATTCGAAAAAAAACCACACATTGTTTTTAAAAAGTGTGCACAGTAACTCCAGTTAGACTCCCTCACCCTCCAAACACAGCCCTCCATGGGCTCCAGTTCGATCCCCTTTCAAGGCCCACAGATGAGCCTGTGAAAGGTCCTCAGAGCCCGTATGAATGTGGGGGGAGGGGTGCTGGCTGAGCCAAGCGCTGGGAATCCCGCAGCCCCAGAGTGAGCGGCCCTGACTCACAAAGAGGGCGACAGTCACACTTCCTTCCCAGCTCTGAGGTTCCCAGGCCGAGGGGGGGGCGGGGGATGAGGGAGCCGAGTTTCCTGAACGCAGGTCAGCTCCCCCTGCCGCTGGTGCTCCTTGGGGGGCCTTGGCTGTGGCGAGTAAGGAAGAAAGGCGCCTTCTCTCTGGGTGGCGGGGGGCTGGCACGGCGCGGCCCGGGACACAGCATCCAGTGTGTGGCTCCAATGGGCATTCAGAAGCCCAGGGCCTGGCAGGCTCCACCAGATGCTAGCAAAGGGGGCGTTATCCCATCCTCCCCCGAGCTGACAGGGCCTCCCCTCTGCTGCTCTGGGGGGGGGCCCCCCGGACGCCCTGCCCCCAGGGTGGGTGGGACCCAGGGATGCCCACAGTTGGGGGCAAGTCCTGGCTCTGAGCTTGGAAGTCTTAGTCTGAGCACTACTTTTTTTAAATTTTTTAATATTTTTTATTGATTTCAGAGAGGAAAGGAGAGGGAGAGAGAGAAACATCCATGATGAGAGAGAATCATGGATCGGCTGCCTCCTGCATGCCCCACACTGGGGATCGAGCCCACAACCCGGGCATGTGCCCTTGACTGGACTTGAACCTGGGTCCTTTCAGTCCCCAGGCCGACACCCTATCCACTGAGCCAAACCAGCCAGGGCCGAACACTGCTTTTTACAACTAATTTAGAACTAACGATCACCCACGTTCAAACAGGGCCTGAGAGACGGCTGCCGTTGGCAGAGCAAAGCCTGTGAGTCAGAGGCCCGACAGCCATCAACCTGTGTAAGGCACACCCTGTGCTGTCCTACAATAACTATTTCTAGCCCGGCTGGCATGGCTCAGTGGTGGAGCGTCAGTCGAACTATGAACCAGGAGGTCACGGTTCGATTCCCAGGTCAGGGCACCTGCCTGGGTTTCGGGCTCGATCCCCAGTGTGGGGCGTGCAAGAGGCAGCCGATCCATGATGCTCTCTCATCATTGAGGTTTCTCTCTCTCTCTCCCCCTCCCTTCCTCTCTGAAATCAATTAGAAAAAAAAAAAGACCTGTTTCTGTACTAGCACTGCTTAGCAGTGAAGCCACTGAGGTCGCGTGGCCAGCGCCGGGGCGCCCAGGCGTGCCTACACCTGAGTCTGGGCACTTCCGGGCGCTTCCCGCGGTGCCAGGGCCTTGGGGGGAGGTTCCTGTCTGACCTCTCAATTGGCTAAGTGCATGATCTTGTCGATGTGATTGCCAGTTGGGGGGGTCAGGGGTCAGAAAAGGGGATGCGTCTGAGTGTCCTGAGCTGCCCCCCCGTTTGCCAACCAGCCACCCCTCAGGAGGTCCACCCCTCACCAGAGGCCTGAAGGCCTTCCGGAAAACCCCTCTCATCTGTGGGCAGTTCCTGCTGCTCCCGGGGAATAAGAAAGCAGCATTCTAGCCCGGCTGGTGTGGCTCAGTGGTTGAGCGTCGACCTAGGAACCAGGAGGTCACGGTTCAATCCCTGGTCAGGGCATACGTCCGGGTTGAGGGCTTGATCCCCAATAGGGGGCGTGCAGGAGGCAGCCAATCAGTGATTCTCTCTCATCATGGATGTTTCTATCTCTCCCTTCCTCTCTGAAATCAATAAAAATATATTAAAATTGAAAAGAAAGTGGCATTCTAGCTCCCCCACCTGCCCAGGCCAGGCTCTGCTGGTGCTTCCCGGCGCCCGGGGCCAGCTGGGGGGCTCTCTCCACTTTCATTAACTCAGCACAGCTGCCGGGGCCCTGAGTGGCTGCAGCCCAGCTGGCCCTCCTAGGGGGAGTTGGGAGGAAGCCTGGGTGGGAGGGTGGGAGAGCCGGCTTCCTGGGGCCTCCCCGGGTGCTGAGCAGCGTGGCCACTTCCGAAGGCCCCTTTGTTTGGCCCTTTATCCAGAAGAGCGGCTGCGATTGTGCAGGGCACAAAGCCCCCGGTGGCCCTGACTTCCCACCCCCGCCTGTGGCCGAGCGGGGAGAGGGTTTCCCAGGCTCCCGTGAGGCGGCCTCCGGCCCCTCCCGGCAGCCCGACACCCAGTCGCTCTACGTGTGGAGCCAAGACCTGTCCGTCCAGCCCACGTCAGTTCCCCCACCCCCCGGGACCCGGGCACTCATATGGGCCCCCGGCTGAGCTCCTGGGTCCTCCGGGGCCCATCCCTGGACACATGGCCAGCGGCATCCACGCTAAATGCTGGGGAGACTCCGGAAGGTGCCCTGAGCGCCATTCATAGGCCGCAAAGCCTTTTTGGGGGGGTTTGCTGACATGCAGGGCAGACTGAGTGTGAGCCACCTCAGGAAGCAGCTGGAAAGTGGGGCGAGGCTGGGGAGGGTGCAGGAGGGCATGTCTGTGGGGTACTTATGCCCAAAGTGGGAGGAGGGAAGAGGAAGCAGGGGGGAGCTCCTTCCCTTCGCGCCCCTCCCCCTCTTTTAAGCTCTTTATTTTTTATTTATTTATTTTTAAAAATATATTTCAGAGCACAAGGGAGAGGGAGAGAGAGAGAAACATCAATGATGAGAGAGGATCATTGATCGGCTGCCTCTTGCACGCCCCCTACTGGGGATTGAACCCGAAAGCTGGGCATGTGCCCTTAGACTGGACTCGAACCTGGGACCCTTCGGTCCACAGGCCGACGCTCTGTCCACTGAGCCAAACCGGCTAGGGTCCCCCCCCCCCCCCTCCTCCTTTTAAGCCCTTTAAACCGGAGGTGGGCTCAGCCCTGTGCCCACGGTGATGCGTTCACTGCTCCCAGTGTTACCCTATCCTAAGGTGGAGAGAAGTCCATGACTGTCTCAAGGCCTCATGTCTCAGACGTGGAATCTGAAAGACGAGACAGAGGGCCGGAGACCAGGACACGGGCTTTATTAGAGGAGAAGACCCTGCCGGGCTATCTTCCAGATGGACAAGCGCACACGTGCCGGGGTGAAGGCGCCTTTTGAGGGGAGGAAAGGGAAGGGATGGGGCTTCGGGTACTGGGCACACGCTGATTGGTGGTTTCATATAAGGCACATAATTAGGGACTTTTAGAAATCGGGGGGGGGGTTTAGGGTATTTGGCAGGTGCTGATTGGTGGTTCAATGTACAGTCCATATAAGGTGCCTGGTTAGGTGTTCAGGAATGTTCGGGCTGCAGGTGCAGTTTATGTCATTCTCCGTCCATCATTTGGGGGAAGGGAGGATCTATCAGAATCAAAGCTGCGGGTTTCTGACCCCTAAGACCGTGCTTCTAGCCAGTCTTCCAGAAAGAGGGCAGCAGGTCTAGCCGGCGTGGCTCAGTGGTTGATCGTCAACCTATGAACCAGGAGGTCACGGTTTGATTCCCCGTCAGGGCACAGGCCCGGGTCTCAGGCTCCATCCCGAGTGTGGGGCGTGCAGGAGGCAGCCGATCGACGATTCTCTCTCATCATTAACGTTTCTAGCTCTCTCTGCCTCTCCCTTCCTTTCTGAAATCAATAAAAACATATGTTCCAAAAAAAAAATATATATATATATATATATAGGGCAGCAGACTGCAGGCCAGGCCCCCTGCAAATGAGGGCAGGAAGCATCCTGGGAGAAGGCTGGGGGGCCTGGAGCACCCCCCTCCCATCTGTCCGCCCACCCGGGAGCCTCCCTCTGAGATGTCACTTGAATTCAGCGTTGACAAAAGCCGGGGGCAGAGGCGGGAGCGCAGCACAGCTGCAGGGACCAGGGACGATCTGGGAGGGAGGCAGCCAGCCAGAGATGTTCCCAACCCCAGCCGCCCCTAAATTCACATATGGCTCTCTGGGCCGGCCGCTGGGATGGGACACAGGCCTGGTCCAGAGAAAGGACCCCAAACCTCCGGGGCTCCCCGAGGTTAGAGCACCTCCCCGGGCGTGGGCATTCGGCAGGTCTCGGAGGCAGGCAGGGCAGAGTTGGCATCCCCCAAGGCCCATGAGGAACCCGGGGGTGACTTGGGCGTGGGGGCGACCTGGGCGTGGAGGTGCAGGCCCTGGGCTGTGATCCACCCTCACCTGTGGTTGAGCGCCACCTGCTTCCGCTGCCAGGCCTTCCTCCCGCACTCCAGCCCCACCCTCCTGGGAAGAATGAGAAACAGAATAAAGTTCCCATTTCCATCACATTTGCCGTTTCCTGGCCTAAGGAATGCGTCAGGAGAGGGACGACCTGGAAGCTGCCGATGGTCCTGGCTCCAAGGCAGGCGCCAGCGCCAGCGCCAACATCAGACTTAAGGTGGCCCAGCCGGTTTGGGGTGCCTAACCCTGCAGTTAATCAGCACTGGAGCTGGAGCGGGGGTGGTGGGAGGGCTGTGTGCTCACACCCAGAGGTGGGGAACCTGGCAATTAAAGGGACAGACACCCTCTCCTTTCTGGGGGATGGTGATGAGGGTGTGAGGATGCAGGGGCCAAGGCAGAGTCCCCAGGAAACCAGTCTGGTCACTTTGCATTCAAACACACAGTGAGCCCTAGCTAGGCTGGCCCAGTGGATAGAGTGTTGTCCTATGGATTGAAGGGCCCTGGGTTCGATTCCGGTCAAGGGCACGTACCTCGGTTGCTGGCTCCTCCCTGGCCCAGGCCCTGGTCAGGGCTGGGGCAGGAGGCAACCAATGGATGTGTTTCTCTCACATCGATGTTTCTCTCTGTCTATCCCTCTTTCTTCCACTCTCTCTGGAAATCAATGGGAAAATATCTTCGGGTGAGGATTAAACACACACCCACACACACACACACTCACAAATCCATAGTGTGAGTCTGTGGCTCCCACCATCCCCCAGAAATCCCTGGGATGACCATCCAATCCGATTTATCAGCCTGTCCTCTGGGAGCCTAAATGTTAGAACAGAAGCGACTGATGAACACACACACACGCACGCACTCAGGGGCATTTGATCAGTCTGGCAGGAGGGACTGTTTATGGAAGTGATTTCTATTTATTTTGTTCCCGGTAGTAAGCAGGCTTGGCAGGGACTACGCCTCTCCCCTGGTAAAGCCTGGTAAAGTCTGTAGCTTGTTTGCGAGCGTGTTTCAAGCATATGGTACCAGCCCGGCTGGCGTGGCTCCGTGGCTGAGCGTCCACCTACGAACCAGGAAGTCACAGTTCCATTCCCAGTCAGGGCACAAGCCCGGGTTGCTGGTTCGATCCCCAGTGTGGGGCGTGCAGGAGGCAGCCGATCCGTGATTCTCTCTCATCACTGATGTTCCTATCTCTCTCTGTCCCTCCCTCCCTCTCTGAAATCAATAAAAAATATATGTATTTTAAAAAAGCATATGGCACCATAGGAATAAGGGAGTCTGGGCACTGGCTGCAGCTCACACTGACCAATTGGACTCGTCCGAGTTATTCACGTCGATGGCACCTGTGATGTCAGGCACCACCACGGGGATTCGGGGCTCGGGGATTCCCGAAGCCAGCCCGCACGCCTGGAGCCCCGGTGTGGCGGGCTGTGTTCTGGGATTCAGGACCTGCCAGGGCCCAGGAGGAGGCTTGGCGATCGGGCCAGGGGGGCAGGCAGCGTGCCCTGCTCCGCGGTGGGACTGCGCCCAGGTTCTGGGTGGAGGAAGACCTTCCGATCTCTTGCCACAGAAGCCTCTGAGGTCCCAGGCTCTTTTTTTTTTTTAATTATTCATTTCAGAGAGGAAGGGAGAGGGAGAGAAAAACATCAATGATGAGAGAGAATCATCAATCAGCTGCCTCCTGCACGCCCCCCACTGGGGATCGAGCCTGCAACCTGGGCACGTGCCCTTGACTGGAATCGAACCTGGGACCCTTTGGTCCGAAGGCCGACACTCTATCCATTGAGCCACATCAGCTAGAGCTGGCCGAAGGCTCTTGATCTCCTGATCTTTGCCCGCTGAGGATCAGTAAGTTAATCCACTGGAGAGGCCTGGTTGTGTTTGTCTCACCCCTAACACGCCCCCTGCCCACGCCTAGTCCCCTTTGTGCACCCCAGGGCCTGAGAGACCCGACAAGACTAAAACCCACAGAGAGGTCAGAGGGGAGGGCCTGGCAATTAACCCCACATCCTGAGCCGGGTGGGGGTCAGGGGTCACTGAGACGGGGAAAGGAGCTGGCCACCAGCTGCCACGCCCAGGAGGAGGTCTCCAGGGGCACCCACAGGTGGGGTTCCGGCCAGATCGCCCCCCCCTCCCCCGAGCTGGGCAGAGAGAGAGAGGACAGGAAGTTCTTGCTCCGGCCCCACCTCCCTGCACCAGCCCCCAGACCACTGAAAAGGAGCCTCTTTGCTTTGCTCCAGCACCATGGCCAGGGCCCACCCTGCTCCTGGGGGGCGGGGGGGTGGGAGCTCTTCCTGGGGTGGGACCCTGCCCCCCATCTCTGAGCAGCAGCTGATTCACCATCCCTCCCCACTCTCTACTTTTGGAGGAGAATAACCTGTGATAATTTTTTTTCTTCTTTCTGGCAACTAATGGACTCCTTAAATAGCAAAAATTGCGGCCTGTAATTAAGATCTTGCTTTTTAAATGATTAATCATTGTAACCCCTTTGAGCAGTTTCCACTCTTCTCACATTGAAATGCAGATCGTTGGCAAGGGAGGGAGGCGCTCCCCAGCCACGGAGGAGCAATTAAACCTTCCCAGCTGTCACTCGTCCTCGGCTGCCTCCTGGCCTGTCCAGACGCCACCGCAGCCGCCGCCGCCGCCACCGTGGAGACAGCACAGGGCCCACACTCGCCAGTGGCCTTGCCAGGAGGGGGAGGGCAGGGGGCCACCGGCAGGTCTGCCCTAAGCCTGACCCTGGCCCCTGGCTCTCAGAAACTCCTGGGAATGCAGGTAACATTTGTTGAGCTCTCTCTCTTTTTAAAAAATATATGTATTTATTGATTTCAGAGAAGAAGGGAGAGAGAAACATTAATGATGAGAGAGAATCCTTGATCCGATGCCTCCTGCATGCCCCCTGCTAGGGATCGAGCTCATGACCAGGAAGGGCATGTACCGTTGACTGGAATCGAACCCGGGATCCTTCATTGAGCCAAACCGACTAGGGCTGTTGAGTACTTTGGTGTGTGTGTGTGTGTGTGTGTGTGTGTGTGTGTGTGTGTTGAGCACCTTCTACACGCCCAGCACTTTAGCGATCAGATCTCTTTCAGGGTTCCCAGTAGCCATGGGGGAGAAGTGTGAAGGAGCCTCCTTTCTACAAAGGGGTGGTTGGGAGGTTTCAATTCACCAAATGAGGGAGCAGGGTTTCAAAGGAGGTTGGGCTGATTCCAAACCAGGACCCCCGCTGACGCTTCTATGCGGTGGGTGGGAGGCCCCCGGGCCACCTCGCTGACCACACAGGCGGGCATATATACACACAATTCCTCACCCGCCTGCAGCACGCTGAGTTGATCGCCTGTAAGCCACCCTTGCAAACAAGGGCCGGCATTTACCAGCCCACAGAAGTGTTTCCAAGTTTTTCCTCCCTCCGAGGCAGACATGGACTGGCGTTAGAGCTAGAAGAGGACTGGGGAACACCCTGTGTCTGCAACCCCTCGTCTTACTTAAAAGGACATTGGAGCCCTAGCCAGTTTGGCTCAGTGGATAGAGCGTCGGCCTGAGGACCGAAGGGTCCCGGGTGCGAAGCAGTCAAGAGCACGTACCTCGGGTACCTCGGTTGCAGGCTCCTCCCTGACCTGGGCCCTGGTCAGGTCGTGTGCAGGAGGCAACCCATTGATGTGTCTCTCTCACACGGATGTTTCTTTCTCTGTCTTTCCCTCTCTCTTCCACTCTCTCTAAAAATCAATGGAAAAATATCCTCAGGTGAAGATTTAAAAAAAAGAGAGAGAGAGGACACGGGGGGCCAGAGGTTCGGGGACTTGGCCAAGTAGGCACATCACATACACAGCCCTGAGCGGAAGGCTGGCCAATCTCGGCTGCTCACGTATTCGTCGAATGAGCAAACCCAGGGCGACACACGTCTGCCTTCAGGGCCCCCCCCCCACTCTGCGAGCTCCCGAAGGGATTCGTGTGTGTATTCGAGGTGGTAGCGGTCGCAGGAGCATCCCCAGAAGCTGTTCCTGAGGAAGAGGCAGGAGAGAGAACGGGACTCGGGAGTGAACAGGCCGCCCTGCGTGTGCGCGCACGGTCCCTGGGCTGGGAAGGCTGAAGGGCCCGTGCGCTGCCGGCCACGCCACGCTGTGTGCGACCAGCCAGGCAGGGACGTGCCCTTGCTAAGAGCCTAGACACCGTATCCTGTGGGTGGGAGGTGGCGGCACCTGCCCCACCACGGACAGTTTGGCAATTTACCACAAAGTCATACCCTGGCCGGTTGGGACAGTGGATAGAGCGATGGCCCGAGGACCGAAGGATCCCGGGTTCGATTCTGCTCAAGGGCACATACCGGGTGCAGTCACGTGCGGAAGGCAACCAGTCGATGTGTCTCTCTCACGTCGATGTTTCTCTCTGTCTCTCCCCCTCCTTTTCACTCCCTCTAAAAATCAATGGGAAAATATCCTCGGATGAGGATTAACAGAAAACAGACACACAAACAAAACAAAGTCACATAAGGCACACCCGAGTTTGTGTCCGCAATCCCCCTTCTGGGAATGTATCCTACAGGTACACTCACGCTGTTGAGAACTGACTTAGGTTAGTTTGTTGCCGTGACATTTGTAAATGTCAAATGTTGGCCCTGGCCGGTTTTGCTCAGCGGATAGAGCATCGGCCTGTGGACCGAAGGGTCCCGGGTTCGATTTCAGTCAAGAGCACATACCTCGGTTGCAGGCTCCTCCCCGTCCCAGGCCCTGGTCAGGGCTCATGCAGGAGGCAACCAATCCATGTGTCTCTCTCACATCGATGTTTCTCTCTGCCTCTCCCTCTCTCTTGCACTCCCTCTAAAAATCAATGGAAAAATATCCTTGGATAAGGATTTAAAAAAAAGGCCAAGGTCGAAACAATACTATGAATCCGAGTAAAAGGAGGGAGAAATAGGAACACAAATGTGCACTGGCTGGTTGATGTACGCAGACACTCTAGAAGGATACATGAGAGATGGGGAACAGTTACTGTCTTTTTAGGGAGTCGTGAGAACAGATGGGGGGGCACGGACAGGAAGGAGACCTCCCTGCAGATGTGACTTTTGTCCTGGGTGAAAGCATTAGCTCTTCAGACAAGTTAGATACCAGCGGTCTTCAGTGCCTTCAGCGATGAGGTCCATGCTTACAGGGAGGCTGGCACCATGTCCTGCCCCGTCAGCTGGTCCTCATTGGTTCAAGGGCACACGCCCACCCCAGTGGGCACACACTCTCGCACCTGGTGCCCACGAGACGGCACCCCGGTGGCCTATCTGTGGGAGCCGGGGCGCTGTCCCAGGTCCTCGCGCCCCCCCCCCCCCCCGTATGGCCATGTCCCCTCCCCCACGGTGGTGCTGCGTGGCACAGCCCCTTCCTTGTGTCATTGTGGGGTGCAGGACCGGAAGCGTGAGCCCCGGCTGTTCTGTGGGATTAGACCCGGCTGGACGGGAACCACAGCCGGGTGGCTGGGATGGGCTTAAGCAGATACAGAGTCGTTCAGCTCCCAGGGCAAGAGGGTGGAGGGTGGTCCCTGGCTGGCCCGTGGCTCAGTGACATCAGGGAATGGATTTGACATCTCTGGTAGCCCTGGGACTTGAACCTCAGGCTCTCTCTTTGTTTTGCGATTTTAATATATTTTTATTGATTGCAGAGAGGAAGGGAGAGGGAGAGAGAGAGAGAAACATCCATGATGAGAGAGAATCATGGATCGGCTGCCTCCTGCACGGCCCCTATTTGGGATCGAACCCGCAACCCAGGCACGTGCCCTTGACTGGAATCGAACCCGGGACCCTTCAGTCCACAGGATGACACTCTATCCACTGAGCCAAAACCAGCTAGGGCTTAATTTTTTTTTTTTAATCCTCACCCAAGTTTATGTTTATTGATTTGAGAGAGAGACAGACAGACAACAATGTGAGCGAAACACCCATCGGCTGCCTCCCATACACACCCCAAGTGGGGATGGAGTCCGCAACCTTTTGGTGTTGTGGACGGGATGATGCTCCAACCCACTGAACCACACCAGCCAGGAGAACCCCAGGCTCTCCGAATGCCGTCCCCTCAACACGCCTCACCCATGCCTTCAGGAGAAAGGACCAGTGACCCCTGACCCCTGCCACCCTGGCACCACACAGGCCTGGGAAGGAGGCCTGGCTGAGGCGGGGGATTGTGGCTCCCAGATGGCCTCCCTCCCACCCCCCGGCTCAGCCTCGCCTGGAGGAGAAGGGAGGGGGACCCCACCGCATTCCAGGACAGGGGTAGGAGGGGGGTCAGGCCCCCCAGCCCATTCCCATCCTCCGCAGGAGGGCTGAATGCAGGGCCGCTTACAATCACAATCGCCAAATTGTGACTGCAGGGGCCGCAGAGGCCCAGGCCCGGCCGGGAAACACCTCCCGGCTGAAAGGAGGCGCGTCTGGAGGAGCAGACGTCTTCATTCACAGGCGTCGGCAACTCCGTCTGGAGGCGCACAAAGCGCCCGTGCTCAGCGGGCCGGGCAGCCTTTATGTCGTCCCCCCTTTCATCTGGCAGCCAAAGCGTACAGGCCGCCCGGCGCCTCCCATCCCAGGGCCCCCGCAGAGGCAGCGCTGCACGCAGCGGCCTCCTGGGGGGCTTTACCTCCCAGGGCGGGGTGCCTAGCCCAGCGCCAGCCCTTCTGCCAACCTGGCTGGGACAGCCGCTGGGGGTTGGGAGGTTTCCGGCTCACCCAGAGACAGGGTGGCCCCAGGCAGTCAGCTCTAAGCGGGTGGGTGCACCTGAGGCAGAAGAAGAGGGAACCTTGCCCTGGCCAGTGTGGCTCAGTGGATAGAGGGTCGGCCTGTGGGCTGAAGGGTCCCAGTTTCGATTCCGGTCAAGGGCACGTGCCCACGTTGTGGGCTCGATCCCCAGTAGGGGGCATGCAGGAGGCAGCCAACTGATGATTCTCTCTTATCATTGACTAGAGGCCCGGTGCACAGATTCGTGCACATTGAAAGGAAATTAATTAGAAGGTGGCCAGCAGGGCAGGACTGGGCGAGACAGGCTGGACATGCCCTGGAGCCAACCTCCTGCAGTCCCTCTCCGGCCATGTCTGCCCCCTGGTGGTCAGTGCGCATCATAGCTACCGGCCAGTTGGCCGGTGGGCCAGTTGCTTAGCCTTTTATATATATAGTTGTTTCTATCTTTCTCTCCCTCTCCCTTCCTCTCTGAAATCAATAAAAATATTTTTAAAAAAAGAAGAAGTAGAGGGAACCTTGGCACTCAGGAGGGGTTCTTAGCCTGGGGTCTGTGCCCACAGGGGAGGGGCATGTGACTCTCAAATCGGATGCAAATCCATGCACGGGGCCTTTTCCCGCGGAAGAGGGTCCCTCTCCCCTCACATGCTCAGCCTTAGCGCTGGGTTCATGTAACCTCCCATTTTACAGATGGGAAAGCTGAGGCCCAGGCAGCAGACATGCCGTGCCCAAAGTCACACCAGAAATTAGTGGTTGCATTTGGGCCTCTTCTCCCACCCAGAGACCCTGCTCGCTCAGAGGGATCCAGATTCAAGAGGACGGGCCCCCAGGAGAGTATGGAAAAGGGAGAGAGAGATAGACACATCTATGATGAGAAAGAACCATCGATCGGCTGCCTCCTGCACGCCCCACACTGGGGACTGAGCCCGCAACCTGGGCATGTGCCCTGACTGGGAATCCAACTATGACCTCCTGCTTCATAGGTTAATGCTCAACCACTGAGCCACACCAGCCGGGCTGTTGTTAGCTTTTAAGGTGATAAATAAAAAACATGTTTGCTGTGAGAGCACAGGCGGGGATCAAGTGAAAAGCAAGACTCTTCCTCCCCTGTGGCACCCCCACGCACTCTGCAGGGGACAGGATGGAAGTGGGGAGTCCTCTAGGCAAGGCTTCCCTTCCCCTCCCCTCCCTGGGCCGGTGGTATTGGGGCTGTGAGCTGGCACCGTGCCTGCTCTGCCTGCTGGAGCCTGTGGTGGCATCTCTTGGGAACATGCAGAAGGCGCAGGTCATTAGTGAAGCAGCGTCTCACACGTCTGTGTACATAAGCACACATGCGTGCACATGCACAGTCCATGTTCCAGGTGTGGCTCCGGGTATGTGTCCACGGGCAAGGCTCTGGGTGTGGGTCCACGGGGCAGGCCAGCAAGGTGAGCATTTTTGTTTGTTTGTTTTTTAAATATATTTTTATTGATTTCAGAGAAGAAGGGGGGGGGAGAGAGAGAGAGAGAGAGAGACATCAATGGTGAGAGAGAATCATTGATCGGCTGCCTCCTGCCTGCTACCCGCCCCCTACTCGGGAATGAGCCTGCAACCCAGGCATGTGCCCTTGATGGGAATCAAACCCGGGACCCATTGGTCCCCAGGCCGACGCTCTATCCACTGAGCCAAACTGGTCAGGGCTGCGAGGTGAGCTTTCACTGTGGGTCAGAGAAGCTGGGGTGCAAGTCACATGCTGCTCACAGCCATGGCCTTTGGGACCTATGGCTTGTGTGTGTGGATTCTCAGGGACTGAAGGGGGGACATTCCAGGCACAGGAGAAAGACAGACTACCTGGCCCACGGGGGAGAGGTCGGAGGGGAGAGAGGAGGAGGTGGGCCAGACCCGCCCCTTTGTTTATTCAATGAACCATCCCTTCTATCAAACATGGGCAGCGGTGTTTACCTTGTGGGCATTTAATTCTGTGCACAAATGCTCAAAATGTTTTTACTTAAAAATAGTGTACAGCCCGGCTGGTAGGGCTCAGTGGTTGAGGGTTGACCTATGAACCAGGAGGTCACAGTTCGATTCCCGGTCAGGGCACCTGCCTGGGTTGCGGGCTCGATCCCCAGTAGGGGGCGTGCAGGAGGCAGCCGATCAGTGATTCTCTCTCATCATGGATGTTTCTAACTCTCTCTCCCTCTTCCTTCCTCTCCAAAATCACTAAAAATATATATTTTTAAAAAAGTAGGAAAAGAAAGAAAAATAGTGTACAGCCCTAGCTGGCATGGCTCAATGGATAGAGCGTCGGCCTGTGGACTGAAGAGTTCCGGGTTCCATTCCCATCAAGGGCACATGCCCGGGGTTGTGGGCTCGATCAAGTACAGCAGGCAGCTGATCAGTGATTCTCATCATTGATGTTTCTATCTCTCCCCCCTCTCCCTTCCTTTCTCTCTAAAAAAATCAATAAAGAATATATTTTTTTTAAAAAATGGTATACAGCCCTGGCCGGTGTGGCTCTGTTGATTGGAGGATTGTCTGAAACACCAAGGTTTCAGGTTCAATCCCCGGTCAGGGCGCATACAAGAATCCACCAGTGAATGCATAAATAAGTGGAACAACAAATCTCTCTCTCTCTGTCAAAAAAAAACAACAAAAAACAAAACACAATAAAAAAAGAAATAAGACTATCCCAAGAAGAATAAGGTGATCATAAGCCTGACCCTTTGCAATTATATTCTTAGTTTCATAAAATTCTCCTGCAATTGTTATATCTAGGATCATAATAAAACCGACCTAAATTATATGTAATTATGTGAATTATACCTAAAACCCTGACGCGTTTCAATATTTGATGGGAAGACTCAATACTGTCAAGATGTCAATCCTTTCTAAATTAAAACACCTAGTCGATGCCGTGCCGTTGAGACGGAATTCAGATGCTGATTCTAAAGTTCATTTGGAAGAGCAAACGTGAAAAGTTAACCAAGAGAATCTTGAGAGGGAAGAAGTGTGGAGGCACAAACACACAAATTAACGGACATATCACCCTAGCTGATTTTTTTTTTTTTTTTGCCCTAGCTGATTTGGCTCAGTGGATAGAGCATTGGCCTGCGGACTAAAGGGTCCCAGGTTCAATTCCAGCCAAGGGCACATGTCTGGATTGCGAGCTAGATCTTCCCCCCTCCCCCCAGTAGGGAATGTGCAGGAGGCAGCTGATCAATGATTCTATCTCATCACTGATGTTTCTATCTCTCTTTCACCCTTCCTCTCTGAAATCAATAAAATACATATATATATATATATTTTTTAAAAAGACATATTGTAGCACACGTTTTTGTTGCTGTTTGTCTTTTAAATATTTTTAATTGATTTTAGAAAGGAAGCGAGAGGGAGAGAAACATTGATGTGAGAGACAAACATCTAATCGGTTGCCTCCTGTAACCGGGACCGAACCCGGAACCTGGGCATGTGCCCAGACTGAGAATTGAACCGGCAACCTTTCGGTGCGCAGAGACCAACCGAGCCACATCGGCCAGGGTGTAGCGCAGGTTTTAATGACACGGAATTGGAAACACCCCGAAGTTCCCTCCCCAGGGGAATTGTTAAATAACGTAGAGGGATGGGTCGCAAACCGGAACCAGCACAGGGGGCCTGACCGCCCCGCGTCTGACTCGGTGGGCTGGGGAGGAAGGACTCAAGGACTGTGCGTTTTTAACAAGTTGGCAAGTGATGGCGGTGCGGCTGGTCGGGGGACCACACTTGGAGAACCACTGATTTAGAGCAAGCGTGTCAAACTCAAAGGCGAACACGGGCCAAATACACAAGGTTTAAGTTTACGTGAGCCGCAAAAAAAAAAAAAAAAAAAAAAAAAAAAGCACAGGCTTTAATTTTCATAGAAATGTAGGTTTATTTCGAAAAGTTTCGTATAAAATCGAACAAGGGTAATGGTAACATTCATGTTTTCTTACATACCGTTAACCTTGGCTGGCCCACAACAGTAAGTGTTGTGGGCCGCATGCGGCCCGCGGGCCGAGAGTTTGACATGCTGGATTTAGAGATTCTATTCGCCAATACTCTGAGTGGAAGGGAGGGGAGGAGACAGAGAGAGGAATATCGATGTGGAAGGGACACATCCATTGGTTGCCTCCCACACAAGGCCCAACCGGGGCAGGGATTGAGGTCCATGCCCTTGACCGGAACCAAACCTGGGACCCTTCAGTCCACAGGCTGACGCTCGGTCCACTGACCCAAATGGGCCAGGGCCCCCGTCCTTCATCTGAATAGGCCCTATAAGGACATCCCAGAGCACACCCCCCAGCTGGAAGTTTCTGGAATGCTTGGGGGAAAGCCCCACACCGGGGGAGGATTCCCAAGGCCCCGGGCGCCCGCACACGCTGCCCCCCATCCCTGCGCCCGCACCCCGGCCTGCCTGCTCTGGGGAGAAAGGTCCTGGTACCTCCTGTTTTGCCAGCCGGGAGGCCTGCGGTTCCCACATTATCACATGAATGGAGCACAAGCCCCCGTCCACTCGAGCAAACAATTTGGCTAGCAAATTGACATAATTACGAGAGACAGAGAGGGGAGAGCGCCCCCCCCGCCCCCTCCCTTCCCCCCACCCCCCCTGCCGCAGGCGGCTCCCCGCAGCCCTCCTCCCGGCCTTTGTGGGCCGGGCGCCCCAGCTGATGAGCAGTCCTGTGGCCTTTTCAAGAGCCCTAAGTGATGGGCCCCCTTAATCTGATTACAATTTGCAGAGCCCTTCCAGCCGGCGCTAAAGGGCCGCTCTCAAGCACCCCGCTTGACGGTGTGTGCACAAGCATGCACACACGCACACACACACACGCACACACACGCACGGCACCCACTCAGCCTGCAGGTGGAGGCCCTGCCTCTTTCCTCCACACGCCTGGGACTCCTGAGCGGCCCCAAGGCCCCACGCCCCTCAAGGGAGGCCCTCGCCCAGCCGGTGTGGCTCAGGGGTTGAGCATCAACCCAGGAACCAAGAGGTCACGGGTTGGATCCCCGTTCAGGGCACATGCCCCGGTTGCAGGCTCGATCCCCAGTAGGGGGCGCACAGGAGGCAGCCGATGTTTCTCTCTCATGGATGTTTCTATCCCTCAATCCCTCTCCCTTCCTCTTTCTCTCTCTAAAAAAAAAAAAAAAATCAATAAAAACATTTTAAAAAATGAAAAAGAAGGGAGGCCTTAAACCTCAGATACACACAGGGGCTGAGGCCGCCCCTCGCACCCTGGGTGGCGTGAGCTCGGGATGTCCACGGAGGGAGACAAGCCGCCCAGGCCAGAGCCACACTCACACCCCTGGCCGCACACCTCCCCCCCTCCCAGCCCGCCTCAGGGCCACTCCCCTGAACACCCCACCGGGACAGCCCTCACCCACAGCAGCCTTATTTCAGGGGCCCCTCCAGCGGCAGCTCCCAGGGGATTAGGCCCGGCAGGCGGCCTGGACTGGACCAGCCCCCCTGGGAACGCAGCCCCAGGGCTGCCGTCAAGGGCCTCTGCCTCCTCATCCACTTTGTAGCTGTTAATCCCCAGGATCAGCGGCAATGGCCCTGTTTCCCATACTCGCTTCTGGTGCTCAGGCCCCTGGCCCGGCCCCCCCTCCCCAAACGGAGCCCTTCAGCTCCGGATGAGAGTGAGATGGGCGCAAATCTGAGGCCAATGCCCACAGGAGCCCAAAAGGGAGCTGTGCCCTTGTTAGCTGAGCACCCCCACCCCGGGAGATGCAAGTGGGTCCCCAGCCCGACATGGGTGTGTCTGATGCTCTCCCGCAGAGGGGCTGGGAGGTCAGCGCACAGGGCAGGGCAGGCATTCAGCGTGGCACCCAGCACATCCTCTGAGTTGGGAACGGGTGGGGACTTGGTGTACGGTCGTCAAACACGCAGATGGGGCACAGTCTGGGGGTGCAGCCCTGCGGGCAACCCCAGGCTCAGCAACGACTCCGCGAGGCCCTTCACGGCTGCTTTGCCAAGGCAAGCCTCCCAGTTGCCAGCATTTTAAAGACTTCACCCCCCACCCAGCCGGGGTGACTCAGTGGTTGAGCGTGGACCTATGAACCAGGAGGTCACGCGTGCTGGCTTGACCCCCCCAGTAGGAGGCGTGCAGGAGGCAGCCGATCAGTGATTCTCTCTCATCATTGATGTTTCTCTCTCTCTCCCTCTCCCTTCCTCTCTGATATCAATAAGATATATTTAAAAAATGAATAAAGACCTCACCCCCGATCATGTGGCCCACATCTAGTCGGCAACAGGGTGTGCCCAGATCAGTCTCAACATAGGGGGGGAGGTGACTGGTGACTGCCTGGCCCTGCCCTGGGTGCCCTTCCTGCATGGCCCCCACACCCAGGTCACATAATGGGGGAAGGCCTACCCCTCCCCCCCAAGCCTGGTCTGAGGTTGAGCCTAGTGGTGCTGTCAGGGAGACTGCTGGCTGCCCTGGCATGCGGGCTTGGGGCACCTCCTGGCCGCTGCACCTCTCCTCTCCCTCGCCCACAGGCCCCTCCTCGGCCCTCCTGGGCGTGCCCGGAGCCCTATCAGCTGAAATCAAAGCTCCGCCGGCCCCTCCCCAGCGCGCACCCCTCCGCGCTTCCCCGCGGGGCCAGGCGCACCTCCTCCTTTGTCACAATGTTTTTCACTCGGCGAAGCAAACTGTCCAATTAGAGCCGGGGCCCTCCGGCTTCCATCTTTGCCGACGTTTAATTAACATGCTCCTCTCGGCAGCTGCTGACAAGTTCCAGAAACAGGTTGTAAAGGGTTTTTGTCTTCCCCAGCATGGAAAATGAGGGGTGTTCCTCGCCGGAACATGAATAGGTTGCATTGCGGCTCCCTCCCCTCCTCCTCCTCCTCCTCCTCCTCTTCCTCCTCCTCCTCCACCCCTTTGGCAAGGGAAGTGATGCCTGAGTGTGTGTGTGTGTGTGTGTGTGTGTGTGTGTGTGAGAATTGTGACGGGGCGGGGAGGGCGGATTTGCAAGCAAGAGAGACCCTCTCTGGCCTTTCCCCTCACCCCTTCTTCTCGGGGGTCTTTGCGCCTCAAAAGATCTGGATTCTGCTGCTTAGTCCCCAGCTGCCACACTTTTGCCTCACTTCTCTTTCCCTCGATTCCCATCCCTGTGTCTCTGCCCATGCGGCCGCTTGGCCAGCTTTCTGGTAAACTCCTATTCAGCCTCCAAAACCCTACTCAGGGGACCCACTCTGAGAAGCCACCTGGGCACAGGAGGCATGGCCGTTTCACATGGGTGCGCTTCTGGGATGGGCCTTGGGGAAATACCCAAGCGCCCAAGCTGAGCCTTGCCAGGGGGCTCCGGGCAGGGGCTGGCTTCAGCACCCCAAATTCTTCCCCCGAAGCCTGGGATAATTTCCCTGGCAGCGTGGATGGCAGCTTGGGGTGGGCAGTCAGGACTGGGGCCGGAAGCCAGGTCTCTGCATCCTGTTCTCCCTCAGACTGTTGCAGAACTCGCACCCATGTTACAAAGAATGCCCAGAACATTTATTCACAGAGGCCGCCATGGCCATGTGGCGCAGAGGGGTCTGGGGGAGGGGGGCAGGGAGCATGGGTCGTGCAGGCCGAGAGCCCAGCAGCTGGGGGCTGGCAGGCAAGCTGTCACCTAAGAGGGCTGGGTCCACTTCCAGGCTCAGCCCGGCTCCTGCCTGAATGAGGCCACGAGGACCCCCCCGGCGGCCGGCTTCCTGCACCGGAACCCGGCCTGTCCACCCACTTTGTCTACGCCTCCTCCTCCTTCATTTCCAGGCGGTGAAGGGTAGAGTGGGTGGGTGGTGGCACCCCGGGCCATGCCAGCAGGCGGGGTGCTGTTCCCCTGGCCTTTGTGTGCCTAGCTTGGCCGGCACCGGCTCCTCCTGGCACAGGGACTAGCTGTGGAGCCTGCAGGGAGAGAGCCAAGAGCAGGGGCCGCGGTCAGGTCCTGCTTAGCCCCATTGGGCAGCTTTCCCTTGAGGGGTGGGGTGAGCACGGGAAGCAGCCGGTCACAGCCTAGCCTTTCTGTTTCCTTAACCCCCCAGGTCCTCTCCTGCCACGTCACTCAGCCTTTGCCCCAGACACAGCTCTTTCCAAGCTCTGGCCTCCGGGAGGGCAAATAATGAGAACAAGAGTGATGATAATAACCCAGAAGGACCCATTTCCTCCGCTTGCGAGCTGTGTGACCAGGAAACTGGGAACCTGTCTGAGCCTTCACTCCCTCATCTATTCAAGGGAAGGGAGGCCCTGGCCGGTGTGGCTCAGTGGATAGAGCATCGGCCTGCGGACCGAAGGGTCCCGGGTTCAAGTCCGGTCAAGGGCACATACCACGGGTGCGGGCACGTGTAGGAGGCAACCGATCGATGGGTTTCTCTAACATCGATGTTTCTCTCTGTCTTTCCCTCTCTCTTCCACGCTGTCTGAAAACCAGTGGAAAGATATCCGCAGGTGAGGAAAAATAAGTCAGTAGATACATGAAGGGAGGGGAGTAATTGCACCCGTTTTGTGTGTGGGGGGGTTTCTGGAGGGTTAGATGCAGCAGGCTGGCGAAAGGGCTCGGTGCCTCCCCAGAGGGGCAGGACATGTGAGCTGATAGAAAAGGAGGAGGGAAGGAAGGGTCTTGCTCGAGTTGATGGATTTAATAGAGCCAGTTCTGTCCTCCCCACTTTGATAAATGAGACTCAGGCCTGGCCGGCGTGGCTCAGTGGGTGAGCATCGACCTATTATGGAGCCTGCTCTATCTCCAGGAGCTCACGGTTCGATTCCCGGTCAGGGCACATGCCCGGGTCACGGGCTCGATCCCCAGCAGGAGGTGTAAGGAGGCAGCCGATGGATGATTCTCTCTCATCATTGATGTTTCTATTTCTCTCTTCCTCTCCCTTCCTCTCTGAAATCAATAAAAATATGGAGACTGAGTCCCTGGAGAGAAGAGAGCCTCAAAGACATTCGGCTGTGAAGCAGCAAAGCCATCATTCATTCCAGGCGCGTGGGTGCCACGCGGTCTGACCACGAGCATCTCTCCCACTGCCAGCGTGCCCACTCCACTCCAGGCAGGAGGGTTAAATTCTATTCCTTTGATGCTTTCTCTTTGCCCCTTTGCTGGTGGTATCTGATTCCCCGCTGGGAAAACCTGCCCATCCATCACCCACTGTCAAGCCACGCTCACCTTTACCTGCTTCTCACCTGCCCTGGGAGCTCAGGGCTCTGGTGCCTTGAGGGTAGAGTCCTCAGGATGTGAGGCAGCGTTCTTGGGCTCCTCGGGTACCTGCAGAGAGAGGAGGCAGCTCAGAGGAGGACCTGAAGGACCCCGCCCAGGGCTGGGCGGGTGTCCCTCATGGAACTAGAACAGTCTGAGCAAGTTGGGAGCCGCAAATGGTGTGTGCCGGGCGCCACCTAGTGGTCATGTGTAGATTGCACTCCCAGGAGCAGGACAGTCTTTTTTTTTTTTTAATTGATTTTTTACAGAGAGGAAGAGGGATAGAGAGTTAGAAACATCGAGTATGTGCCTGCAACCAAGGTACATGCCCTTGACCGAACCTGGAACCCTTGAGTCCGCAGGCCAACGCTCTCTCCACTGAGCCAAACCGCTTAGGGCAAGGGCAGTCTTTACTGTGTGTATCAAGCCCCTAGTTCACGTCCGCCACTGTCCAGGGTGCTGGGCACTACAGGATGAGACGGAGCGATGGAAAAGCATTTGAGTGTTGTACATGCACACGAAGAGGCTGATAACCCGGCCTGGGGGGGATTCCGGTTGTGCTGAGCCCACTTGTGTGGTCGGTGAGAGGCAAGACAGAATGATAAGCTCCCTGAACTGCAGGCAGGCAGCTCCAAAAGTGAGGTGAGGGACCTAGCCGGTTTGGCTCAGTGGATAGACAGAGAGTCAGCTTGCAGACTGAAGGGTTCCAGGTTCGATTCCGGTCAAGGGCATGTACCTCTGTTGCAGGCTCAATCCCTGGCCCCGATCAGGGCATGTGTGGGAGGCAACCAATCGATGTGTCTCTCTCACATTGATGTTTCTCTCTCGCACTCCCTCTCCCTTTCGCTCTCTCTAAAAATCAATGGAAAAAAAAATATATATATATTACTAAATAAATACAAGTAGCCCTAGCTGGTTTTGCTCAGTGGATAGAGCATCAGCCTTCGAACTGAAGGGTCCCGGTTCGATTCCAGTCAAGGGCACATGCCCGGGTTGTGGGCTCAATCCCCAGTGGGGGGCATGCAGGAGGCAGCCGATCAATGATTCTCTATCATCATTGATGTTTCTATTCCTCTCTCCCTTCCTCTCTGAAATCAATAAAAATATATTTTTAAAAAATAAATGAATACAAATAGCCCTGACCGGTTTGGCTCAGTGGATAGAGCGTTGGCCTGTGAGGGTGCGATTCCAGTCAAGGGCATGTACCTTGGTTGCAGGCACATCCCCAGTAGGGGGTGTGCAGGAGGCAGCTGATCAATGTATCTCTTTCACTGATGTTTCTAACTCTCTATCCCTTTCCCTTCTTCTCTGTAAAAAAAATCAATTAAAAAAATAAGTAAATACAAATAAAATAAATCAATGGAAAAATATCCTCGGTTGAGGATTAACAAACAAACAAAAAGTAAGGTGGGGAAGGCTGGAAGTGCATCTGTCAGTTGTGTGGGGTGGAGAGGGTCAGCCGTGCCTTGGGATTTAATCCTAAAGACTGCTATCTCCCTCCTCCCTCTGGGAAATCATCTTCTAGATTAACCTCCCAAAGTCCAGCCTAACAGTGGCTCACTTCCTCGGGCACAGAATTCTATTACTCAAATCAGAGTGCGGCTGAAGGGTACACAGCAGGAAAAAGGTGCGAACTGCTGAAACCAGTTTGGCTCGGTGGATAGAGCGTTGGCTTGTGGACTGAAGGTCCCAGGTTCGATTCCGGTCAAGGGCATGTACCTGGGTTGCGGGCACATCCCCAGTGGGAGGTGTGCAGGAGGCAGCTGATCGATGTTTCTCTCTCATCGATATTTCTAACTATCCCTCTCCCTTCCTCTCTGTAAAAAATCAATAAAGTCCCCCCCCTCTCTCTATATATATCTTCTTCTCTGAAATCAATAAAAATATATTTTAAAAATACAGAACCAAAAGAAAGGCCGTGATGGGCAGACCCTCATATCAGGGGCCACAGACACAGGCTAGGTCCCTGTCTTTGTCATGAGGGGAAGCACAGGAGACAAAGAGGGACCCCTGCCATCCTCCACCATCTAACAAACACAGGTAAACACCTCCCATATATATATTTAAAAAAGGTGTGAACGTAGCATCCTCCTAGATAATAAAAGGCTAGTATGCAAATTGACTGAACAGTGGAGCAATCAGTCGCTATGACGTGCACTGACCACCAGGAGGCAGACGCTCAGTGCAGGAGCTGCCCCCTGGTGGTCATCGCTGCTCAGGCAGCAGCCAGGCTCATCGGCGGTGGTGGGAGCCTCTCCCACCGCCTCCGCAGCAGTGGTAAGGATGTCTGGCTGCCAGCTTAGGTCCACTAAGCCGGCAGTCGAACATCCCCTGAGGGCTCCCGGACTGCGAGAGGATGCAGCCTAGGCTAAGGGACAGCCCCCTCCAGGGCATGAATTTCGTGTACCAAACCTCTAGTAAATTATAATGATCCAAACAGAACCTGGAGCAAATATCTACATAAGGGAATTGATGGTTTTTTTTTTTAGTTTGTTTCATTAGTGTTAAATCCATGTGGGTTGTAACAGTGGTGTCTAAAATAGTTTAAGTTCTGACTTTAAATACAGAGTGAAAATAATTATGCTGCTAAAAAAGAGTTTAGTAAGAATTAATGAAACCGAACACTTCTTGTGACAGATAAAGAGAAGGAGCAGGGGACCAAATTGGGTGTATAATACCATCTCAGATAGATAAGAAAAATCTAGGCAGATCATTAAAAAAAAAAAGACTTGAGCCCTCGCCGGTTTGGCTCAGTGGATAGAGCGTTGGCCTGGGAATGAAGGGTCCTGGGTTCGATTCCGGTCAGGGCACATGCCTGTGTTGCAGACTCGGTCCCCAGTGTGGGGCATGCAGGAGGCAGCCAATCAATGATTTTCTCTCATCACTGATGTTTCTCTCTCTCTCCCTCTCCCTTCCTCTCTGAAATCAACAATAAATAAATAAAAAGACTTATATTAACAGTGCTTGAATGAGGGTGATGGGATTTCTTTCTATTTTTCTTTATTTCCAGATTTTCTTTAATGAGCTTCTATTCATTTTATAATTTAAAAAATTAATTTAAAAGGTGTATGTACTAGTTATATACAAAACTGGTTTATAGTGGATATTAGTTAAAATGACCCTTGTCCTGGCTGGTGTGGCTAAGTGGTTAGACCCTGTTACCAAAGGGTCATGGGTTCGATTCCTGTTCAAGGAAACATACTGGGTTGCAGGTTCGATCCTCGATCCTGGTCGGGGCACATCTGGGAGGCAACCAACCAGTCAATGTGTCTCAGTCACATCGATGTTTCTCTCTCTCTCTCTGCCCCTCCCACCCTTCCACTCTCTCTAAAAATCAGTAGATTAAAAAACAAAATTACCCTGAAAATCTTGGTATGGTTTTAAAAATACAGAACCAGCCCGACCTGAGTGGCTCAGTGGTTGAGTGTCGACCTATGAACCAGGAGGTCACGGTTAGATTCCCGGTCAGGGCACAGGCCTGGGTTGTGGGCTCAGTCCCCAGTGTGGGGTGTGCAGGAGGCAGCTGATCGATGATTCTCTTTTATCATTGATGTTCCTCTCTCTCTCTCTCTATATATATATATATATACACACACACACACATATACATGTATATATACACATATACATGTATATATATGTATATGTGTGTGTGTGTGTATATATATATATATTTCTCTCTCTCTTCTTCTTCTCTGAAATCAATAAAAATATATTTTAAAAATACAGAACCAAAAATATATTTTAAAAATACAGAACTGTGATGGGCAGACCCTCATATCAGGGGCCACAGACACAGGCTAGGTCCCTGTCTTTGTCATGAGGGGAAGCACAGGAGACAAGGAGGGACCGCTGCCATCCTCCACCACCTAACAAACCCAGGTAAACACCTCCCATCTGATTCCTGGGGCGGAAGGACTGCCCGAAGTCACAGGGAGCCCAAATCATGGCCTGTGTTAGAGGACATCCCACAACTTTTAGGTTCTGGAATGATGTGTGCAGGCTGGGTTTCTGCACAGGCACCCCCAGCAGCTCTGGCAGGAGCTGGGAGGGAGCCTGCCCCTTAGAGGCAGCCCTGCTCCTGGGGGGCGGGGGGCGGGGTCTGCCTTTGGGAGCAGGCTCTGCAGGCAGACATGCTCCCCCTGAGTTTCGGATTCAGGCGGGACAAGTTCTCAGGGGATGCTGATGGGGACCCCACTTTCGGATTTAGTGGTCCCCACCCTTTTTGTGGCCATGCCCCACCTAAGCATCTCTAACATCCTGATGCCCTCCCCCGACATAGAATTCTTATTATTCAAAAAGCGAGCTCCTATTCGCGTGGAGGAATCCTCGAAGGCCATGAACTTGGTCTAAACAAGCTTCCAAAGAACATGGCCTCCGTGAGAGAGGAAAATAAAAGCACAAAAGGACAGTGGAAGGACTGAGGAAGAAATCGCTAAGAAATGGTTAAAAAAAAATAAGAAGAATATGAAATGATATGAAAAACCAGCAAATAAAATTTCAAAACTAGAGAACTGAAATGCATAAATATGTCACAATATATATTTATAGACTGTGCATGAGGCCCCGAGAACCAGAAGAAATGCAAAAAGTTCACTGTTTTTTGTTTGTTTTTATGACATATTTTTATTGAGTTCAGAGAGGAAGGGAGAGGGAGAGAGAGCGAGAGAAACATCAATGAAGAGAGAGAATCATGGATCAGCCGCCTCCTGCACGCCCCCCACTGGGGATCGAGCTCAACCCGGGCATGTGCCCTTGACCAGAATCGAACCCGGGACCCTTCAGTCCGCAGGCCGACACTCTATCCACTGAGCCAAACCGGCCGGGGCAAAAGTTCACTGCTAGTAACTCATTCTCGAATTGCCCCCCTTCAAAATCAAATTGCCCCCCTATGGGGCATGTGCCCCACGTTGGCAACCATTGCTCTAGATGAAAGCCTTCAACCCCAGGAGACACAGCCTCCAGCTCTGTCCCCACCCCTTAGCACCTGGCTCCCCAGGCCCCAGCTCGGGAGAGGGGAGACAGCGTCCTTGTACCAGGGGTGGGGTTTGGGAGGGGGGAGGAACAAGTCCAGAGAACTCACCTCCCAATAGACAGCATCCTCGAAGCAGTTCTCATCAGAAGCTTGGCCCCAGATGGGTAATTTCAAAATGCCTCCTAAGGAACGTCAGAGGTCACAAGAGGTCAGGACCCACTTCCTCTCGGCCTAACCCAGCCCTTTCCCTCAGGAGGGACAGCTTCTCCAGCCCTATAGCCACGAGGGAAGAGTCAAAGGGTCCCAGTGGCTCCCGGCTGACCTCTGGTACAAATTCTTGGGTGCCCAGACCACAGAGCGTCACATCGGCCCCGCCTTCCCCTGGCCCAGCCACTCCCACTCACCCACAATGAGGCCGCCCACCAGGGCCATGGCCAGGGACACGAAGATGCCTGCGGCCTGGAAACTGCCCTGCAGGCTCGAGGACCAGTCAGTCTTGAACCCTTCAAAGTCAAAGGCGTGGGCAAGCCTGGGGTGGGGAGACAGGAGGCAGGTCAGGGCCCCTCAGGGAGGCCACGGAACCACGTGCTGCCGCTCCACAGATGGGAGCGGGCGCCAGTGTTCCACCAGCCCCAGGCCTCAGCCTTGCCATCTGCAAAATGGGGGCATCGGGGAGATCAGCCAGTCTCAGACGTTAGTGGAAGGACAGAGCTGGGGGAGAGAGACTCATGAAAAAGAGTCGTCCAGTTGGGGAAGGACCAGAAGAGAGACATGGTCTTGGTCCCCTGCGTCTCCTCCATCTGTACCCTTCCTTTTTTAAAAATATACTTTTATTGATTTCAGAGAGGAAAGCAGAGGGGGAGAGAGAGAGAGAGAGACATCAGTGATGAGAGAGAATCATGGATCGGCTGCCTCCTGCACACCCCACGATCAAGCCTGCAACCCAGGCATGTGCCCTGACCGGGAATCAAACCGTGACCTCCTGGTTCATAGGTTGACGCTCAACCACTGAGCCACGGAGCCACGCTGGCCTGGCCATACATACCCTTCCCGTCCATAAACTTGACTGTTGGCGCAGGCCGCCGTCACAGCACCCACGATGCCGCCTATGACGCCAGGCATGCCATGCAGGTTGTGGATGCCACACGTGTCCTGGATCCGTAGGCGGGACTCCAGGAATGGCTGGGGAGGGGCGGGGGGGTGGTGCTGCTCAGGCCGAGCGCTAAGGCTGGCGGTGGGGAGGCCAGGATTCTGGAGGTCCCAATACAGAGACCCAGGATTCTCCAGCCTCCTGTCCCCCCCACCCCCCTCTGCACCCCCCGCTCCCCTCCGTGCTCCGGGCCTCACCGTCAGGTATACAAAGCCCAGCGTGGAGACGATGCCGCAGATGAAGCCGACAATGAGCGAGCCGTAAGGCATGAGCATCATCTCGGCGGCGGTGCCCACGGCCACCCCTCCGGCCAGCGTGGCGTTCTGGATGTGCACCTGGGCAGGGCGGGCAGAGCGGGCGGGAAGTCAGTCCCCCCGCCCCGCCCCGAAAACCGGCTGTGCAACCGGGACAAAGCGTTTCCCGCTGAGCCTCAGCCTCTTCGTCCCCAGAGTGGATGCTTCACAGCGTCCTTGGCAGCTGCCCCCCTCCCCAGGCCCCCACTGCCCCCCCACCCCACGGCTCACCATGTCCAGCTTGCCCTTCTTGTGCAGGGCGCTGGACAGCGCCACCGTGGTCAGCACGCAGGCTGCCAACGAGCAGTAGGTGTTGATGGCCGCTCGGTGCTGGGCGTCGCCGTGGTTGGACACGGCTGAGTTGAAGCTGGGCCAGTACATCCAGAGGAAGAGGGTGCCTGGCCAGACCAGACGGGGCCGGGGGCGGGAGGAGAGGCGTTAGATGGCCGGGCCATGCCTGGCTGTCTCCCGTCCCGGCCACTGCACTCATGCTGGGGGCTCCCTGCCTCGCGCACTACCTCACCCCCACAAACCTCCCTCTGCGCCCCAGGAAGTCTACCCCAACCCGTGACTGAGCCACCTGCCTCCCACCTGCTCCCAGGCACCTCGGGGAATCTTTATCTCGGGGGAGTGTGGGGGGGCGGGGGAGGTTATCTCTTCCATGACACTGTGAGGCGCTCTCTGAGTGCAGGGCTAGGTTTTGGGGTTGTTGCTAATCCTCACCCGAGGTTATTTTTCTGTTGATTTTTAGGGAAAGCGGAAGGGAAGGAGAGACAGAGAGAAAGATCGATGTGAGAGAAACACATCCATTGGTTGCCTCCCGCCTGAGCCCCGACCAGGGCCCGGGCCGGGGAGGAGCCAGCAACCGAGGTACGTGCCCTTGACCGGAATTGAACCCGGGACCCTTCGTTCCACAGGCCGACGCTCTATCCACTGAGCCACACGGGCTAGGTTTTAAGAGACCGGAGTGGGTGGCTGACATGTGTGTTCTGTGGAATGAATGGGCACAGGGAGGGGATGGAGCACCCGCCCTGGCCCCAGGACGGGTGCCGCAGTATCTGCCCCGGGGCATCCTAGGGAAAACGCAGGGTGGCTGCCCACGCATCGGGGCTTCTGGAAGGGTCTGTGAGCAACCGCCCTGTGCCCTTCCGCCACCGGGAACTGGCAGTGACCGCCACGTGGAGGTCAGTGTGACCACGGTGGCCTTGGCTCCTCATGCTGGCCCCCACCCACCCTGGTGGCCCTCAGCCATCACGTGGGCCCTCCCTCCCTCTGGCCGCCTCACCGATCATGGCAAAGAGGTCCGAGTGGTACACGGCGCTCTGCCTGTCCTTGCTCTGGTACAGGTTGGGCCGGTAGAGGATCCAGGTCACTGTGAGCCCAAAGTAGGCGCCGAATGTGTGGATGGTCATGGAGCCCCCTGCGTCCTTCACCTTGGGTACAAGGGGGCCAGTCAGGCCCTGATGCCTTCTCCCACCCCCCACGCCCTGGCCACGCCACGCCACGCCACGCACAGACAATGCCCAGCTGTCTCTGACTTCACGAGCTATGGAATGGAGCCTGGGGGGTCCCACAGACCAATCCACTGGGGAGGGGGGAGAGTGGGGGTCCCTGAGCCCAGGCTGGAAGCATGCCCAATAAATGTCACTGCTCCCACTTTGGAGACGAAGACACTGAGTTCAGAGGGTGAGGAGACTGGCCAAGGTTGAACTCATCCAGCTGGCACGGCTCCCCAGCCCTCTCTTTCACGACCCCTCTGCGGACTCCCCAAGTGCCCCCGCCACCTTCGCCCCCATTGTGACCTCTGCTCACGTTTAGCAGGCTGAGGAGGATGAACTCATTCACTGAGAACAGCGTCACTTGGAAGAGGGTCATGATGAGCAGCTGGACAGGGCTGACTTTGCCCAGAACTGCCCCGAAGGCCACGCAGACAGAGCCCACACAGAAGTCGGCGTTGATGAGACTGTGGGAGACAGGTCCAGGAGGGGCTCATGGGCAGCGGCCTCTCAGGGCAATTTCCACGTGTCAGGAGGAAGGACCCAGTTCCCGCCCCTGGAAAGGAGACGCTGAGGTGTCCCTGCAGCCTCAAACTTAGGGGGAGGGGGAGGGAGACACCCTTAGAACACCCACCCATCCTGGAGACTCGCTGATCAGGAAGCAGAGTGTGTGTGTGTGTGTGTGTGCACGTGTGGTGTATGTCACAGGCTCCAGGCTCGGGGTACCCAGGGTGGATGAGTAAGAGTGGGATCAAAGCCCCGAAACTCCAAGGCTCCGCCCCTGGGCCTGCCTCTTACACAAGCCCCGCCCCCATCCGGCCCCTCACTCAAGCCCCGCCCCCAGCCTGCCGCTGGGCCCGCCTCTCATAGGGCCCCCCATCCCCCCATCCGGCCCCTCATCCACCCGGCCCTGCCTCCGCCCCGCTCACTTCTCCACGCCCACGAGAATGTAGCCGTTGTGGAAGGAGTGAAACCAGCCCTGCATCAGCAGCGCCCACTGGATGCCGAAGGCCGCCAGCAGGAAGTTGAAGCCCACGGAGCTGTAGCCATAGCGCTGCAGGAAGGTCATGAGGAAGCCGAAGCCCACGAAGATCATCACGTGCACGTCCTGGAAGCCTGTGGGGGGAGTGCCGCCGCGGGTGGTGCCAGTTCTCTCTCATCAGTGACGTTTCTCCCTCCCCCTCTCCCTTCCTCTCAGAAATCCATAAAAATACATTTTTTTTAGAATAAAGGTGGTTCTCTCTCTCAGGGCACCTCTCTTTTCTAGTTCTCATTACCGTTTGCAGTTGCGTTTGTCTGTGTGGCCCGCGCCCGCTGTGTTCACGCTGGTGCTCCCCAGCACCTAAGAGAGTGCCATAAAGACTCTCCAGAAATATCCATGAACTAGAGGCCTGTTGCATGATATTCATGCAAGAATAGGCCTTCCTTCCCCTGGCTTCGCTCCTGTCTGCCAGGGAGCCTGCAAGTCCTCGCTCCTGGGCAGAGCCCTGCTCCTGTAGCTCCCTCCGTCGACCCTCCCCCTCATACCAGGCATCCCGCCCCTCCCTGCTGCTCTGCTCCTGCACATATGCAAATTAGCCCACCATATTTAGTGTGTTAATTTGCATACTCACTCCTGATTGGCTGTGGGTGTAGCAGAGGTATG
Organism: Corynorhinus townsendii; assembly: GCA_026230045.1. Taxonomy (NCBI): domain Eukaryota; kingdom Metazoa; phylum Chordata; class Mammalia; order Chiroptera; family Vespertilionidae; genus Corynorhinus; species Corynorhinus townsendii. Next base: position 7,745,276 of record JAPDVU010000017.1, read on the forward strand.
GTCAATTTACATGTTTGTCTATCATTAGGTAAGATGCCTGGCCAGTGTGGCTTAGCAGTTGAGCATCGACCTATGAACCGGCAGGTCACGGTTCTATTCCCGGTCAGGGCACATGCCCTGGTTGGGGGCTCAATCCCCAGTGGGGGGCGTGCAGGAGGCAGCTGATCAGTGATTCTCATCATGGATGTTTCTGTTTCTCTCTCCTCCCTTCCTCTGAAATCAATAAAAATATATTTAAAAACAAATCAAGCCCCAACCGGTTTGGCTCAGTGGATAGAGCATCGGCTTGTGGACTGAAGGGTCCCAGGTTCGATTCCGGTCAAGGGCATGTACCTGGGTTGTGGGCACATCCCCAGTAGGAGGTGTGCAGGAGGCAGCTGATCAATGTTTCTCTCTCATCGATGTTTCTAACTCTCTATCCCTCTCCCTTCCTCTCTGTAAAAAAGCAATAAAATATATTTTTTAAAAAATCAATAAATACCCATGAATGAAGGAGTTGTGCTCGCCGGGCAGCAGTCAGAGAACCCCAGATGGGAGTTCACAGGCAGGAGAGGTCCTGCTGCCCACTGCAGCCTGGCCACGGCGGGGGGCAGCCAGGGGGTACGGGCACACTGCAGGGTAGAGGCAGGGGAGCGGGCAGCCAGCTGATGCCGGAGAGCTGTGGGTCTCGCCCCAGGACGGGGCTCTGAGCTCTGAGCTTCTGTGTGAGTTTCCACAGACAGCAGCTTGCCCGGGCATTCACAGCGTGCCGTTGACTCCGTGTCTTACCGCATTTCATGGGTCATCACGTTTCCAACTGCGGCGGGGACACTGAGCTAATGTGTGTGGAGCAGCGTGCCTGACACTGTGGTTATTCTTGGGAAGAACAGACGGGATGGGCGACAGACTGGGGGAGAGGTGTGAAGCAGCAGCAGGACCACAGTTCAGGGAGGGGAGCTGGTGGGGCTGTTGATAAACACAGGGAAGTGGGAAGAGGTTGCGGGGTGGGAGGGAGTGCTGGCTGTGGGGGTTTGAGATGACCCTGGGCCGGGGTTAGGGGTGGGGAGGGATGGGCACGGTGGCATGAAGGAGTGGGGGCCGGCTGTGCCCGAGGGAGCTGGGGCCTGAGATTGGGCAGGCCTGCAAATAGAGCTGTGAGTCAGAAAGTGAACGCGATGAGCGGGAGACAGAAGCTGAGAACTGGCAGGGAGGTGGGAGGGACAGAATGTGGGGGCCTTTGGAGGAGAGGGGGGTCAGCTGTCTGGTGGTATGAGGACCCTGGGGGCAGGGGCAAGGCTGAAGAGGAAGGGGGGGAGATGGGGTACCCCACGGGATACGTGTGTGGCCTGAGAGCAGGGACAGGGAGCCCTCTGCTTCCCATGCTTCCCCCTGCCTGTCCCCCTCTCTCCTGTCCTCCCTGCCTCTGTGGGTGCCCTGACCTCCCCCAGACCCTGACCCTGTCTGGGGCTGTCTGTTCGCCCCCTCCCTCAGACACATGGAGGCCAGATCCCCTCCCACCTGCCTTGGGTACCTCCCCAATTCATTCTCTTGCTCTCTTTCTCTTTACCTCCCAAACTGGTCCTAATTTACAACCCAAACCTACCAGTTTATTAATGTATGTTTCATAAAGCTTGCTGCTACCTAAAATGCTTTTGTTTTTATTTTTTAAATATGTATATCTTTATTGATTTCAGAGAGGAAGGGAGAGGGAAAGAGAGAGAGAAACATCAATGATAAGAGAGAATCATTGATCGGCTGCCTCCTGCATACCCCCTACTGGGGATCGAGCCCAAAACCCAGCATGTGCCCTTGACCGGAATTGAACCTGGGACCCTTCAGTCCGCAGGCTGACGCTCTATCCACTGAGCCAAACCAGTTAGGGCTAAAATGCTTTTAAAAGTAATGGCTTCAGCCCTGGCCTGTGTGGCGTCTCCTGTGCACTGAGAGGTTGCTGGTTCGATTCTCGTCAAGGGCACATGCCTGGTTGTGGGCTCCATCCCCAGTAGGGGGCGTGCAGGAGGCAGCTGATCGATGACGTTTCTCTCTCATTGATGTTTCTATCTCTCTCACCCTCACCCTTCCTCTCTCTATAAAAAAAAAAAAAATCAGTTAAAAAATAATAATGGTTTGAAAGTTCAGACTTCAACCTTCAAGGACATAAGCCCTGATCTGTCGTGCTCAGGTAGGGCTTGCTTCTCGGGTTTCGGGTGCGCGTTTAGTGAGAGGATCCAACCGATGCCCAGACATAAGCCTGGCTCTTTAGCAATTGCTCGATCCTGTTAGCTACCGTTCCTCTTTTTCTCTTTCAGGACTGACCAGCTTTGCATTCATTGAGTTCGAGACTTGCTGAAGGTCAGTGGAAGTTGGTAAGACACCCCTCCTACCCACTGTTTCCCCAGCCTGCGGGGGAGGACACACACACTCAAGCAGCCCCGCCCAGAACCGGTTCTCTCAACTTGGGGTCCCTGATGGGGCAGGGTTAGCACACTGGCTGCCATCCTGAGAGCTGCCACCAGGGGGCACCATACACAGCTGCTCTCACTCCGCGTCTGCACCTACTTCCTAGCCCACTCTTCCCTCCCAGGATAGTTCTCAGAAATCTCCAAAATCTGAAGACAAAGTTCCCCACCCCGATGGGCCATGGCAGCTCCTTCCCCTCTGCTGTATGGGCACAGGACTGATGCCCCGAAGCTGCCCCTTCCAATCTCTGCAGGCCAGCCCAGCCCTTTGGGCACTGCTGTCCGGTCCCTCAGTTCCCAAGGCTCTGTGCCCATCTCTCCCACACTCAGGGCCATCCACAGAACCATGCCATTGCTGCAGAATCTCTTAAGGACATAGCCAGGGGCGGGCAATGCCACAGAGTATGGGGGGGGGGCGCGGGGAGAAGCAGGTGGGCTGTGGGGGAGAGGGGGAGCCGTGGCTCCATCCCCGCAGGTGCCACTGACCAGCTGAGAGCTTTGGGCTAATCTCTAAGCTCCATTTCCTGTACCACAACACAGGAACAGATGCCAGCCAGAGAGCATTTACAATGCAAAAACCTTTGTAAGCGGAGACAGCCCCAAGGAAGTGCGATGCTAGGAGTTGAAACTAATATGCCTTGGTTACCTCTCAAAAGAGATGTTGAGCCTCCACTTAAATACATTCAGCGATGGAGCACTCACTTCCCTATGAGGAAACTCAATACCAGCGTTCGCTGTCCTCCCACTCGGTGCCAAGAGATGTGCCCTACCAGGTGCCCGCCACCTTCCATCTTTCCAAAGGACCTGTGCCTTAAGTAGCATCCCCATTTCACAGATGGGCACACTGAGGCTCAGCGTGGCCAGGGAGCTGGCTTGCTTCCATTGAGTGATGGACCCAGATCTGTTTCATTCTCAAGTCCAGGCCCTGCTGCTCTCTGTTCGTGGGACGGCTTGGATGGGGGCAGTTCTCCCAACTCCTGTGGCGAGTGCTTTTATAGTGCTTTTCCACCATGAAGCAAGGATTCCATGCCTTGCACTGTCCCACCAGCCTCACCCCTCCCTTGGAGGGCAGGTGCGTCTGATGTGTCATTCTCATTCCACAGGTGAGGACAGTGTTTCAGCGCGGCTGACATTTGCCTAAAGCCACCCACCCAGGGAAGGGCAGAGCCACCCACCCAGGGAAGGGCAGAGCCGTGCTAGCAGTGAGGTCTGGTGATGCCAAGGCAGGCTCTTAACCTCAGCACTTGGGTACCTGAGAATTTAGGGGTGCTCCTTCTCCCTCTCCCATTCAAAGAGGGTGGGGCCACGGACCCACACACCTCTCCTCTCTCCCAGCAGCAGAGCCTCTGGCAGGCCAAGGAGCCACCCCTGCGACCCTGGACAAGGACAGGATGGCACAGCTGGGCAAGGGAGCCAGGGTCACCCCCTGGCTGGGGGCCATCGGCGCCTGGATGAGCTTACCCAGATGCGGGTTCCCTGTTGCTCCTGCATGCACCCTGAAACAGGGCCCCGCGGGGGAAGAGGTACGTGCCCTTGACCAGGGAACCGAACCTGGGACCCTTCGGTCTGCAGGCCGCCGCTCTATCCACTGAGCCAAACCGGCTAGGGCCCCTATTACTTTTTTTTCACAGGGAAAAAGTTTGCACATGTGGCCGTTTCTCCAGCGTGATTCGTAGAGGGGAGATTGCCTGAGCGGGGCGGGGCCCAGGCTGTGGGCGGCTTCTCCTCGGCGCTCGCCCTGGTTCCCAGCGCCGAGCTCTGCGCCCGGGTAGGGACCGGCGGGGATGCGCTGCCCGTGGGCCTGCAGGGCGGCGGCACTTACTGGGGTAGCGATAGTAGAATTCGTTTTCCAGGTCGCTGGACAGGTTCCCTGGCTCCTTCGCCTCGATCCAGTGGGCGTCCGCCTCGGGACTGTAGCGCACGAACACGCCGAAGAGGACCACCATGGCCACCTGCAGCAGCAGGCAGGTGAGCGGCAGCCGCCAGCGCAGGTTGGTGTTCCAGGCCATGCTGCGGGGACCCCTGGCCGCTGCGGGGACTCGGGCCGGGCGCGCTGCCGGGACCCCTGGCCTCTGCGGGGACTCCTGGCCGGGCGCTGCGGGGACTCCTGGCCGCTGCGGGGACTCCTGGCCGGGCGCTGCGGGGACCCCTGGCCGCTGCGGGGACTCGGGCCGGGCGCTGCGGGGACCCCTGGCCGCTGCGGGGACTCGGGCCGGGCGCTGCGGGGACCCCTGGCCGCTGCGGGGACTCGGGCCGGGCGCTGCGGGGACCCCTGGCCGCTGCGGGGACTCGGGCCGGGCGCGCTGCCGGGACCCCTGGCCGCTGCGGGGACTCCTGGCCGGGCGCTGCGGGGACTCCTGGCCGGGCGCTGCGGGGACTCCTGGCCGGGCGCTGCGGGGACTCGGGCCGGGCGCGCTGCGGCCGGAATCGCGCGCTCGGAGGCAGACGGGCTTATAAAACCCGGGCAAGGTCGGGGCGGGGCGGCCCCAGCGAGTTGTGGAACTGCTGACCCAGGTGCCGCCCGATCGCTCGCCCCCAGTCGGGGAGGGAACCCGCGGCCCAACTCCCTCCTCCCGCCTCCCCTCCCATCCCCCATCCCCCATCCCCGGGGCCCAGAGGCGCCAGCGCTGGGAAAAGGAACGGCGGGAGCTGGGCCCACAGGGCAAATGAATGGGCAGGGGCGCCCTGATCTCTGTGGAGACCCCTTCATACCCGGTGCCAATGCCTCCCCCCCTCCCCTTTAAAAATATTTTTATTGATTTCAGAGAGGAAGGAAGAGGGAGAGAGAGAGAGAAACATCCACGAGGAGAGAGAATCGTTGATTGGCTGCCTCCTGCACGCCCCTCGCTGGGGACGCAGCCACCAGCCCTGGCATGTGGTCCCACTAGGAACTGAACTGGGACCTCCTAGCCATGCTGGCCAACATCATTTTAAATGGCAGCATAGACCATGCTCTGTGTAGCCAGTCCCTGGTGTTGGGCAGCGAGATTTTGTTTTGTTTTTGTGTGTGTGTGTGATTTTTTAAGTATATTTTATTGATTTTTTACAGAGAGGGATAGAGAGTTAGAAACATCAGTGAGAGAGAAACATCGATCAGCCGCCTCCTGCACACCTCCTACTGGGGATGTGCCCGCAACCCAGGTACATGCCCTTGACCGGAATTGAACCTGGGACCGTTGAGTCCGCAGGCCGACGCTCTATCCACTGAGCCACACCGGTCAGGGCAGCGAGGCTGTTTTTTATTTAACTGGGATGGTAAGCGTCGCTGTCATGGACATCCAGGCACACAAGTCTAGGCCCGGGTTTCAGTGCGTTCCCAGAGGCAGCCCTGTTTTGAGGCACATGGCTAAATTTCCCCCCAGACAAAGCACGCACCTCATGGCTCAGGTGTGAGAGGGGTACCCACGCACGGCCCCTCGCCGATGCTGGATTTGGGAAAAAAAATGTTGCCCGTTAGGATCCCGAATTTGTCAAAGCCACAAATGCCACCTACAACACCTGGAGCTGAGTGCCTGAGCAGTGTGCTAGGGACTGGAACATGGCCCCCTGCATCAGCGCAGGGCACCGGGGGGGACCCTCCCCTTCCCAGGGGAAGCAGCCTGCTTCAAGACTCAGCCAGCCCCAGCCAGTTTGGCTCAGTGGATAGAGCCTCTGCCTGTGGACTGAGGGGGTCCTGGGTTCCATTCCGGTCAAGGGCAGAGGCCCGGGTTGTGGGCTTGATCCCCAGCGAGGGGGGTGTGTAGGAAGAAGTCGATCAATGATTCTCTGTCATCATTGATGTTTCTCTCTCTCTCTCCCTCTCCCTTCCCCTCTGAAATCAATAACAGTATATTGTATATTTTTTAAAGAGACACAGCCAGATACCGCAGGAACAATGCCAGCCAGAGGGGCCAGTTATTATGTGCCTGCGGTGGCCGGACCTTTTAAACATCTTCTTCGTCTATAATAATAAAAGCGCAATATTCAGATCGACCAAATGGCCGAACAGTGGATTGACGGACCGGAGGACCACGCTATGATACCCACTGGCGCCAGGCCAGCCAAGGCAGGTGTGATGCGATTGGAGGGGGGCAGAGGGAGGCCCAGGCCACCTGCCGGCGGGGCAATCAATTGGGGGGGGGGCCCCCCCTCCGAAATCGCCCGAAGCGGCTGGTGGGCGGGGCCTCCCTGAGCAGGGCGATCCATCTTCGGGCACCAGGCCTCTAGTATTCCCTTGCAAGGTGTACATCGGAGCCCATCCTGCAGATGGAGAAACTGAGTCCTCAGAGAGGCCAGGGAACATGCCGGAGTCCGACACTGGGCTGTGTGATCTCACTACGCAGCGTGGCCCCTCTGGGCAGAGCCAGAAAGAAGGTCGGACTTCAGGCAAGAAAGACATCTGAGGGCACAGCAAGGGGAGTGAATGGAGGGCAGGGAGGCAAGGGCTGGGTCTTTGTGGGTGAAGTGGGTGGAGGCACAGACGCCTCTGGAGTCATCCATTCCCACGCGGGAGGGAGGGGGCAGGAGCTGCTTTAGGATAAGAGGTGATGTCTTATTTTTTTAATGTATTTATTATTGATTTCAGAGAGGAAGGCAGAGGGAGGGAGGGAGGGACAGAGAGAGAAACATCAATGATGAGAGAGAATCATGGACTGGCTGCCTCTTGCACGCCCCACACTAGGAATCAAGCCCACAGCCAGGCATGTGCCCTGACTGGGAATCGAACCGTGACCTCCTGGTTCATAGGCTGACACTCAACCTCTGAGCCATGCCAGCCGGGCAGGAGTGACATCTCATTTATAACTCTGCCCTGCCCACGGCACAGTGCAGGTGAGGAGCAGGCGCTCAGGGCATGTTCTGGAAGGATGAGAGAAGGAGTGAAGGATGTTCTTTGAGCACCTACTGTGTGCCAGGCGCTGTTCTAGGCACTGGGATATACCAGTGAGCAAAAGAGGCAAAATGCCTGTCCTCATGAAACTTGATTTGTTTTGTGTGTGCGTGCGTGTGTGTGTGTGTGTGGTGGGTGACAAAAAGCAAACAGATGGCTAAGTCGAGTATGTAGTATGTTAGAGGGTGACAAGTACAAGACACACATAATTTGCATCAGTGGTTAAAGAAGAAGCAAGCACTGTCCTAGGTAGTTGAGGGCTTGGGGGCTGGGGGAGGGGGCATGGAGTGATCAAGGTGGGCTTCATGGAAGAGGTGAGTTGATCTGGGCTTTGCAGAGCAGTTAAGAGGTCGACCTTTCCCCTTTGGCCCCTGGCATTTTTTTCTCTCATCCACCTGCCACTAGAGGTGGCATTTTCTAGGCCACCTCCCCACCCCTGCTCCATGATTCTAGTGACCATCAGGGAGGCTTTCTAGGTTTGTCCTCTGAGGCTGGGGTTTAAGAAACCGGTTGCTCAGGTTGATGGGGCTGGGCGGGAGTTTCCCCAGAAAGCCAGCTGCTTCCTCCCAAACGTGGGTGCCTAAGTGAGCAGGGATAACAGGGAGGGTGACTGGGACAGGATGGTGCTCTCCCCAGGGGAGAGGGACGGGGCATCACAGCCATACTGACGGATAAGGGGGTGGGGGTTTCCCTGGGTTGAGTCAGGGGATTCAGATTATCCGGCTTGGAGGGGGGTCTGCCTGCTCCAAGGCCTGGTGGCCACAGTGAAGGAGACACACAGGGACAGTCGCTGTGTCATCGTCCCCTCTGCCCGTGCCTCTGGTTAGATCACCCTCAGCATCCTGGGAGCAGCCGGAGGTAGTGACAAGGGCTCTAGGCCAGGACTCACAAGTTTTGGGGGGTGGTCCTCGCATCACAAATTTGGTCAGACTGCATAACCTCTCCGGGCCTTCTTCCCTCTGTCTGCAAATGACTATTCCTGGCGGGCCCTGCCCGCTGCCCTGATCTGCCATGTGACTCCAAGGAGAACATGGGCCCTAGCTGGTGTGGCTCAGTGGATAGAGCGTCAGCCTGGGGACTGAAGGGCTCTGGGTTCGATTCCGGTCAAGGGCACATACCTCAGTTGCAGGCTTCTCCCTGGCCCCGGGCCCTGGTCGGGGCTCGTGCAGAAGGCAACCAATCAATGTGTTTCTCTCACATCGATGTTTCTCACTGTCTTGCCCTCTCTCTTCCACTCTCTAAATATCAATGGGAGAATATTCTCGGGTGATGATAAAAAAAGAAGGAGGAGGAGGAGGAGGAGGGAAGGAAGGGAGGAGGGGGAGGAGAAAGAAAAAGAAGAGGAAGAGGAGGAGGAGGAGGAGGAATGTAGTACCTGGACACAGAGGCTCTAAGGGGCCAGGGTTCAAGTCCCAGCCCTACTGCTTTCTGGCTGGATGACCTTGGACAAGCCGCTTAACCTCTCTGGGCCTCTATTCCCTCATTCATACCATGGCGTGCCAGTGGCATCCCCACCTCAGGAGGGACGTGAGGGCTAGATGACTCTGAGTCAGCTCGTGGGCATGGCGCCCAGCTAGTGAATGGATGACTCTGTCCCCAGTGGCTGCTTTGAGGAAGTGGCAGCTCTTATTGGCATGTGGGAATGAATGGGTAAGTCCTCGGGAAGATGTCGTAAATATAACTGGGCTTGCCTCCGGGATGAAGACCAGAGGTTTTCCACCGGTGTGTCGCGAGAGCCTTTAAAACATGCAGTACCTCGCCCTGACTGGTTTGGCTCAGTGGATAGAGCGTTGGCCTGCCGACTGAAAGGTCCCAGGTTCGATTCCGGTGGAAGGCACATGCCCGGGTTGCTGGCTCCATCCCCAGCAGGGGGTGTGCAGGAGGCAGCCGATCCGTGATTCTCTCATCATTGATGTTTCTATCTCTCTCTCCCTTCCACTTTGAAATCAATAAAAAGTATATTAAAAACAAAAACACAAACAAACAAACAACAACAAAAAACATGCAGTACCTGACTAATATGTATTCAGGGGCACTGACTCCTTTTCCCTCAGTCAGGGCTGGGGAACGTCAGGCCCGCGGGCCGTACCATTTGGTCTGGCCCTGCCCAGGCAACTGCAGGAGGGACTCGAAATTCAATAAATCTAGGAGCTTTTTTCATAGCAACATAATTTTAAAAGAATATGTTTTTATTGATTTCAGAGAGGAAGGGAGAGGGAGAGAGAGACAGAAGCATCAATGATGGAGTGAGATTCATGGATCGGCTGCTTCCTGCATGCCCCACACTGGGGACTGAGCCTGCAACCCAGCATGTGCCCTTGATGGGAATCGAACCCGGGACCCTTCATTCCGCAAGCCGATGCTCTACCCACTGAGCCAAACCGGCTAGGGGCTCATTGGTTTTCAGAGAGAGTGGAAGGGAAGGGAGGGAGGGGGAGAGGGAGAGAAACATTGATGTGAGAGAGACACATCGATGGGTTGCCTCCTACACATGCCCAACCGGGCTGGGGAATCTAACATGCAACCCAGGTACGTGCCCTTGACCGGGAATCAGACCCAGGACCCTTGGTGCACGGCTGACACTCTAACCTTCGAGAAACACCGACCAGGGCCTCATCACAGCTTTCTAGAAAAAGTTGTCTCTTGTGGAGCAAGGAGACCAGTTTTCCCACCAGTTCTTCCTTTCTTCCAATATTTCTTTATTGATTTCAGAGAGGAAGGGAGAGGGAGAGGTAGAAACATCAACGATGAGAGAGAATTATGGGGATCGAGCCCGCAACCTGGGCATGTGCCCTTGACCAGCAGGCCAACGCTCTATCCACTGGACCAAACTGGCTAGGGCCTCACCAGTTCTTTTAAACCTTGGGGAGAAAACAAAGGACACTGGGGGGAAGGCAGCAGGAAGATCCGGGCTCCAAGGGAGGAAGAAATGAGGGTGAGAACCACGGAGCCTGGGCATGGCCTGGCAGGCACAGCTGGGCAGGCCCCTGCGGAAGTCCTGAGCACAAACACAGACCCTGAATCAGCCGCGTCTGTGGGGTGGGCCCGAGCCCGGCCCTGCACTCCGGGCTGCTGCCCTTGTCCGACCAGGCAGGCTGGGCTGCCAGGCAGGCAGTGGCACACGATGGTCGGGGTGTAACCCCAGCTAAGGCCGGCTTCCTGGGAGGGCTGGTTCTGTGGAGCAGGAGGGCCGGTCAGGAACCTGCAGCAGCAACAGACTTGCCCCTGAGGATTGAGCTCGGTCCATTTTCTATTTTTCCTAAAATATATTTTTATTGCTTTCAGAGCGGAAGGGAGAAGGAGGGAGAGAGAGAAACGCCAATGACGAGAGAGACTCATTGATTGGCTCATTGAAGTGACATTGTTGTGAGAGTAAAGACCACTGAGCTATGGGATTCAAGTGTCCTCATTGCTTCACCCCACGCATTAGTCAGATGACAGATGGAACACGTTGCCAGTGAGGTGGGGCTGAGGAATGGGAGCGTTCACAGAACCTTCCCGGTGCACAGGGTGACTGAGCGAGCGTGACCTTCGGGTGCTCCTAAACCACCTCCTTTAGTTCCCACGCCAGCCAGGCGTTGGATTTCTTACATAGGGGAAGTCAGCCCCCATGTAAGAAATCCAATGCCCCCGATGCTGCACAGGCACCTGTAGATGGTTCTGTTGACAGTCCCTGGTGGAACTCCCAGCCCACAACCAGTATCAGCTGCCAGCCGAGTGAGTGCGTCTTCTTGGACATCCAGCCCAGTCGAGCCTTCAGATGATGGCAGCCCCATCCAACAACTGCCTGGGGAACCCTCAGCAAGACCTGCCCAGGTAAGCAAGACTTGCCGAATTTCTGACCCACAAAACCATGAAGGACCCCTAGCCGGTTTGGCTCAGTGGATAGAGTGTCGGCCTGCGGACTGAAGGGTCCCAGGTTCGATTCCGGTCAAGGGCACATGCCTGGGTTGCTCCAACGTGCAGGAGGCAGCCAATCAATGATTCTCCCTCATCATTAATGTTTCTATTGCTCTCTTCCTCTCCCTTCCTCTCTGAAATCAATGAAAACATATATTTTTTTAAAAAAGAGAAATTGGGTCCCAGAAGGGACAGGCAGCTAGACAAGTGTCAGCCTGCAGAGCAGGCACTTTTTCTGCTGGCACAAAGCCTCCAAACGCAAGACTAAAGGAGCAAGTGAGGGAAGAAAGTTTAACAACATGACATTGTTGTGAGAGTAGAGATCACTGAGCTATGGGATTCAAGTGTCCGCATTGCTTCACCCCACGCATTAGTCAGATGACAGATGGAACACGTTGCCAGTGAGGTGGGGCTGAGGAATGGGAGCGTTCACAGAACCTTCCTGGTGCACAGTGTGACTGAGCGAGCGTGACCTTCGGGTGCTCCTAAACCACCTCCTTTAGTTCCCACGCCAGCCAGCAGGTGGTTTGCCTTAAGATGGAGAGACAGGGTTCATTCACATGAAGATGGGAACCAGGTGGCTTAGTAATATCTTGGGGCCTGGCCAGCGTGGCTCAGTGGTTGAGCATTGACCTCTGAACCAGGAGGTCAAGGTTCAATTCCCAGTCAGGGCACATGCCCAGTAGTACGAGTGCAGGAGGCGGCTGATGGATGATTCTCTCTCATCATTGATGTTTCTCTCTCTCCCTCTCCCTCTCCCTTCCTCTCTGAAGTCAATAAAAATATATTCAAACAAACAAGACAAAGTAATACCTCGGTGAGTTCCTGTTAGGAGCCAAGCCCTGTATGAACATTTCCCTAATCCTGCGAGATTGGCATTGCTGTCCCAGGGTGACAGGTGGTGACACAGTTGCAGGGTATGACGCTATGTGTCTCCAGCATCACCCAGTGAGGAAGTGCGGGTTAAAGGAGGGTCCCCCTGGGTAGAGAAGGCAGGGTGACAGGCGGGGACAGGCAGGGGTACAAGCCAAGGGCCCCTGTGAGCTGTGGGCACAGAGACCAGGTCCTGGAAGAAGAACCAGCAGAATGTGGGGTTCCCAGAGGCCATGGAGTCAAAGCTGCTGGGGAAGGATCCATGTCCTCCCTCATCCATGGACACCCACCCCACAGACCCATGTCTCACGTTCATTAACTCCCCACTAGAAGGGCCCATCTGATCAACCTCTTTTTTTATATATATATATATATGTTTTATTTTTTTTAAATAAATTGTTATTGATTTCAGAGGGGAAGGGAGAGGGAGAGAGAGAGAAACATCAATGATGAGAGAGAATCATTGATTAGCTGCCTCCTGCACGCCCCTTACTGGGAATCAAGCCCACAACCCAGGCATGTACCCTGACCAGGAATTGAACTGAGACCTCCTGATTCATAGGTTGATGCTTAATCACTGAGCCACACCAGCTGCACTAACCTCTTCCATTAAGACGAGGCACTGCAGCCAGAGAGGACTTGCCTAAGGCCCCCAGGTGTCAGCTCCCGACTCCTGGACCAGCCCCCTTCAGAGTCACCTTTCTTTGGTTCTGGGGATCAAACTTGGGCTGTCGCCTGCGTGACCCTTTAATGTGTCCTCCAAACAAGAGTGAGAGGGGGCATTATTAATAATTACACCAGGACAGCAGGTGTAAACAGGGCTGCCCTGGGCTAATGGGACATCTGGTCACCCTAGCGTGACAGCTGATTGCCAACCCCCTGCCCACCAGGAAGGCCTCTTTGTGGCTGAAGGGACCTGAGACCCCCGTCAGCAGCCTCCACACCTGGTGAGGGGCTGGGGGACCAAGCAGCCGTGAGGGTCCCGCCTTCCCGGGGGGTTCAGGGTGCCCAGGACTGGCCGCTCTGTAACTGGGCTCCCTCCCCACCTGGGCCTGTGTATGCACAAACAGAGGCCGGTGTGTATGGTCCCCACCCATCAGGGGACCCGTGTCCTGCCCAGCCCCGCAGAGCTCCGGTTTCGAGTGCTTCCCTCTGGGTGGTAGCCACTGACCCGAAGCTGTCCCCACCACAGCGCTGTGACACGGGCCGGCCGTGGGCCACAGGGCGTAGGTCGCTCCCGGCCTGGTAGCTGGGTCCCAGCAGAAGCTTTTAGGATGCCAGGGCCTGGCGAGGGGCCCGGCGGCTGCCTTCCTAACAAGTCCCAGGCAACGCCAATGCTGCTGTTGCAGGGACCCCTTTTCTTTTTAAAAACATACTTTTACTGATTTTAGAGAGAAAGGAAGGGAGGGAGAGACAGAATTGGTTGTTGCACTTATTGGTGCCTTTATTGGTTGCTTTTTTAAAAATATTTTTTTGTTGATTTCAGAGAGGAAGGGAGGGGGAGAGAGAGAGAAACATCAATGACGAGAGAGAATCATGGATCGGCTGCCTCCTGCACGCCCCCTACTGGGGATGGAGCCTGCAACCCGGGCATGTGCTCTGACCAGGAATCAAACCGTGACCTGCTGGTTCATAGGTCGACGCTCAACCACTGAGCCATGCCAGCCAGGCTGGTTGCTTCTTATATGTGCCCTGACCAGGCATCTAACCTGAAACCTTGGCATACCCGGATGATGCTCTAACTGAGCTACCGGCCAGGGCCAAGACTTCCCATGTCAGAAGCTGTGTGAGTCTGTGCTCTGTCAAAACCAAACCCAGGGATCCCTGCTCCCGCCTCCGTTCTCCCCCTCTCTCCCCAGCTATTGGTTTCATCTTGGTCTTCTCTTCCTCCTTTCCGCGCAACCGCCAGTGGGACTCCTTCGTGGCTGGAGACAGGGCTGCCAGTATTTCTAATGAAAGGAAAAAAATGCTTACATAGACACCTGTCACAAACCCAACACTCCACACTCCACGCAGGACACCCCCTCCTAGAAGGCAAGGATCTCGGGGAGGGTCTGTTCCCGCCACCCTCTTTCCAGATGAGGAAACCGAGGCCCAGAAAGAGGACGTGACTGCCCCAAGGTTCCCAGTGAATGAGGCTCAGAGCCTGGGACTGAATGCGCCTCTTCGGGTCCGAACCCATGGTCCCTTCCCCTCCCCCTTCCCCCTGACTCGGTTCCCTGGGGTGGGAAGGAAGGGGAGGACTCCAGGCAAGGACCTGGCTCTTTAAAGCCCTCCCCCATGTTCAGGCCAAGCCGAAGGAGGCTGTGCAGTGAGCAAGCCCTGGAGGTGACCTTGGTGGGGTGAGGGTGGGGGTGGCATGGCAGCCGAGAATCGATGCCCAAGATAAGGGAGATCTGCGGGGGAGGGGAGGCAGCCAGCTGAGACTATCGCTGGGGACAGCAGCCAGTCCTGTTCCCAACCACCTGCCCACCCAAGGGGGTAGAGAGAGGAGGGTGGGGAGGGAAGGGGAAGGCATGGGGTGAGGACCAGCAAATAAATATCGCCTTCCCAGCCCTCCCCACTGCAGGGGTCCTGGGCTCACAAAGAAGGTGACCAAGTGAAGTCATTATGCTGCCTTCCTCTGCCTCCCTCCCACGCTCCCACCCCCCTGGAATGACACCATCGCCTCCCCAAGGTGCCTGTGGCCAGGCAGCGAGTCATGCCATTTACTGTGGTGTTTCTCAAACTCCAGCGTGTGTTTGCGTCCCTGGGGCCGGTACTGGACGCAGATTCCAATGTGGCAGGTGTGGGATGGGCCTGAGGGTCTACCTTTGCCATGATTCCATGCTGCTGGGCCAAGGACCACACTTTTACATTTTATTTTATTAGTTTGTTTTTAAAACATATTTTTAAAAATATATTTTATTGATTTTTTTACAGAGAGGAAGGGAGATGGATAGAGAGTCAGAAACATCGATGAGAGAGAAACATCGATTAGCTGCCTCCTGCACACCTCCCACTGGGGATGTGCCCGCAACCAAGGTACATGCCCTTGACCGGAATCGAACCTGGAACCTTTCAGTCCACAGGCCGACGCTCTATCCACTGAGCCAAACCGGTTAGGGCTAAAACATATTTTTATTGATATCAGAGAGGGAGAAGGAGAGAGAGAAATATCAATGATGACAGAGAATCACTGATCTGCTGCCTCTTGCCCGCCCCACATTGGGGATTAAGCCTGCAACCTGGGCATGCGTCCTGACTGGGAATCGAACCGTGACCTCCTGGTACATAGGTCGATGCTCAACCACTGAGCCACGCTGGCCGGGCAATATATGCGTCATTCTTAGCACAAGTGCTTGGCACATGGTAAGCACCATCTAAACTTGCGTTGACTATAACTCAGTTATTATTTTCTGCGTCTAAGCCACCCGCTGACACCTGAGTTTCAGGATGGCTGGCTGCCTGAGCTCACAGGTACCTGGACAGTGAAGTTCCTGGCTCAAGTCCAAGAGGAAGACAGGAGCGTGGCCAGGTGGCTCAGGAGAAGGTTGGGCCGGGTGAGCTGGAACGCATGGCATCACCGGGCATGGACACCTTTCCCTTCCTCTCCCCCCGTGCTGCGGGCGGGTGGTGGGACTCCAGGCCGCATACAGTTTCATCCCCTCAGTGTGATCCAGAGAGTGAGTCAGAGAGCAGTGTTTGGACAAGGCCGCTATATATCATTTGGCTCAGTGATCGGGAGAACTCTGTGTGCTCTGAGTCTACCTATGGGTGTGTGTGGCTTTTCTTTTTCCTCTCTCTCTTTCCTCGCCTATTCCCATGGCACTTAGTCTCTGGGAATCTTGAGGATCAAAGAATCATGGGGGGGAACCAGGAGGTCACGGTTCGATTCTCGGTCAGGGCACATGCCCGGGTTGCGGGCTCGATCCCCAGTGGGGGGTGAGCAGGAGGCAGCCGATCCATGATTCTCTCTCATCATTGATGTTTCTTTTTAAAAATATATATATACTTTTTATTGAGTTCAGAGAGGAAGGAAGAGGGAGAGAGAGAAACATCAATGATGAGAGAGAATCATGGATCGGCTGCCTTTTGCATGCCCCCCACTGGGGATTGAGTCTGCAACCCAATCATGTGCCCTGACCGGGAATCGAACCGTGACCTCCGGGTTCATAGGTCGATGTTCAACCACTGAGCCACACCGGCTGGGCTCATCACTGATGTTTCTTTCTATCCCTCCCTCTCTGAAATCAGTAAAAATATATATGTATATATTTTTTAAAAATCATGGGGGCTGGGGCCAAGGGGATCCTACCCACTGAACTCTGGGAGCATCCGGAAAGTTTTCATCATCGGAGATTTTAAGTTTCCTAGGGGCCCCGAGGGAGGATCCGCTGGGCTGGCTTGGGAGAAGTTCAGCTCTCATTTGTCTGATCTGATTAATGCAAATAACGCTTCCATGAGTTTTAGGCAAACGCAAATGCCTTCGGGGGCCGGGCAGGTAAATTAGGGACTGAAGTGAGCGGATGGAAGGGCACACGGGGGACAACGGATGGACAGACAACCGGAGCAGCCGCCGCATGGAGCCTGATGCTTCCGTTTGGAAATATGGTCCCAGGGGCCGGCGGACACTCTGAGGGTTCCAGAGAAGCCAGAACTCAGGGTTCCTTTTCATGAAATCTCCAGATGTTACAGTGTTTGCTCGCAGCCCTGCTCAGCCTCAGGGCCCATCTGCCTTTGCTCCAGCTCCTCCTGGGCTGCCTCCCCGGGGACCTTCCTTTCGTCCTTGGGTTCCCACGTCAGTGAATGGACCCAGTGTTCCAGGCCATTTCCCCGGGGCCCAGGTGAGGGGTTTCTGGGCTCTGTGTCGTCCTGATAAGGCAGGCCGGGGCCACGCCTCACTGGCTGCAGCCACAGTTTGGCTCTCCCAGACAGAAAAGGGAGGGCAGTTCTGCTGGCTCTGGGATTGCTTAGTTTGTCGGGGAGCACGGCTGGTGGGCGGCTGCTGGCCATGGAGTGGAGTGTGGGAAGAGGCCGTAGCTCCTAGGCCTCAGGCTAACAGGATCAGAGATGGGGGGAGCAGGTGGGGCTGCGGTGGGGCGGGGGAGGGGGCAGGGAGAGGTAAGCAAGCAAGGCCCAGCCTTCTCCCTACATTTTTTTCTTTTTTTTTTTTCTTAATTAAATCTTTATTGTTCAGATTATTACAGGTGTTCCACTTTTTTCCCCCCCATAGCTCCCCTCCACCTGATTCCCCACCCCACCCCATGCCCTTACCCCCCGCCACTGTCTTCATCCATAGGAGTAAGATTTTTGTCCAATCTCTTCCCGCACCCCTCACACTTGCTTCCCCTGAGAATCGTCAGTCCACTCCCTTTCTATGTCCCTGATTCTATCATATTCACCAGTCCATTCTGTTCTTCAGATTTTTTTATTTACTTGATTTTTAGATTCACTTGTTGGTAGGTATGTATTTGATGTCATTTTGTTGTTCATCATTTTTATCTTTACCTTTTTCTTCTTCTTCTTAAAGAATACCCTTCAGCATTTCATGTAATCCTGGTTTGGTGGCGATGAACTCCTTTAGCTTTTTCTTGTCTGTGAAGCTCTTTATCTGACCTTCAACTCTGAATGCTAGCTTTGCTGGGTAGAGTAATCTTGGTTGTAGGTTCTTGCTGTTCATCACTTTGAATATTTCTTGCCACTCCCTTCTGGCCTGCATAGTTTCTGTTGAGAAATCAGCTGACAGTCGTATGGGTACTCCCTTGTAGGTAATTAACTGTTTTTCTCTTGCTGCTTTTAATATTCTCTCTTTGTCTTTTGCCCTTGGCATTTTAATTATGATGTGTCTTGGTGTGGTCCTCTTTGGATTCCTCTTGTATGGGGTTCTGTGCGCTCCCTGAACTTGTAAGTCTATTTCTTTCACCAGGTAGGGAAAGTTTTCTGTCATTATTTCTTCTAATAGGTTTTCAATATTTTGCTCTCTCCCTTCTTCTGGCACCCCAAAAATTCGGATGTTGTTTCGCTTAAAGTTGTCCCAGAGGCTCCTTACATTATCTTCATATTTTTAGGTTCTTTTTTCTTTTTGTTTTTCTGGTTGGATGTTTTTTGTTTCCACATATTTCAGATCTTTGGTTTGATTCTTGGGGTATGTTGATCTACAGTTGAGTTTCTGTATATTCTTTATTTCAGACAGTGTATGCTTCATTTCTGACTGATCCTTTTCCATTTTTTTGGCATTCTCATTAAGGTCCTTGAAGGTCTCA
The DNA here is from genome assembly GCA_026230045.1 of Corynorhinus townsendii. Classification (NCBI taxonomy): domain Eukaryota; kingdom Metazoa; phylum Chordata; class Mammalia; order Chiroptera; family Vespertilionidae; genus Corynorhinus; species Corynorhinus townsendii. The sequence continues at coordinate 7,763,599 of JAPDVU010000017.1, forward strand.
CTAAGCTCCTCAGAAGTGTCATCAAGTTTCTCGGCGGTTCTTAGAAGATTCTTGAGTAACCTTATAAATGTGATTCTGAACTCTATGTCATCCAGTAGTTTGCTTTCCTCCGTTTCTTTCATTCGTGACATGTTTCTTTGTTTCTGCATTTTGGCTGCTTCCCTGTGTTGATGGAGTGGCTTTGTGTGGTAGGTGATCTATAGGGGGCAGTAGCTCAGCCTCCCCAATCACCTGATGTGGATGCTCTTGGTACACCCCTTTGTGGGCTGAGTGCAAAGTCTTGGTGTAGTTAAGCCTGAATTGCTGTTGGTACGCTGGGGGGAATTGACCTCCAGGCCAATTAGCTGTGAGCACTCCCTGTGTCTCAGCTTTTCAGCGCTCGTGCACGTCTCAATGCTCTTTTCTCTTTCCTTCTAGTTGCAGAACTTCCACTCAGCCAGCTTTCCCGTGGTTCAGAAGATTGCTCAGCTGCCTGGAGTCCCAGGGGTCCTCCTAGTTTTTTCTCTCAGTTGCCAGCAGCCCTAGCTTCTTCCTTCCCCTGCATCAGCCTCCATTTTTTTCTTTTAAAGCTTAGAAGAGTCAGAGCTCCTTATTTTTTTCTAAATTGATTTTTTAAAAAAATATATTTTTACTAGAGGCCTGGTGCACAAAATTCGTGCATTTGTGGGAGGGGGGATTCCTCAGCCGGGCCTACCCCCTCTCACAGTCAGGGGATGTCCGGCTGATGGCTCAGGGGAGCGGGCCTAAACTATCAGTCAGGCATCCTTAGCACTGCTGCAGAGGCTGGAGAGGCTCCCGCCACAGGCCCCGCCGTGAGCCCGGCTTCTGGCTGAGGAGCACTCCCCCTGTTGAGAGCACACTGACCACCCAGGGGCAGCTCCTGCGTTGAGCATCTGCCCCCTGGTGGTCAGTGGGCATCCTAGTGACCAGTTGTTTCGCCATTTGGTCGATTTGCATCTTAGCCTTTTATTATAGAGGATTGATTTCAGAGAGGAAGGGAGAGGGAGAGAGATAGAAACATCAATGATGAGAGAGAATCATTGATCGGCTGCCTCCTGCACACCCCCTGCTGGGGATCGAGCTCAGAACCCGGGCGTGTGCCCTTGACTGGAATCAAACCTGGGACCCTTCAGTCTGCAGGCCGACCGTCTGTCCACTGAGCCACACCAGCTAGGGTTTTACATTCTGGTCCCCTACCTCTGAACCTAGCTCTGCGCCTCCAGCAACTTAACCTCTCTGAGCTGTAAAAATGGGGATTAAAAAACAAAAAAAGACCCAAAAGGGTTTTGGGAAGATGAAGTATGGACGCTTTTACTGCAATGCCAGGCCCACAGACAGTGTGTGGTAAAGATTCTCTTCCTTTTTGCTTGCTTCTCTGGAGCAGCTTCCTACATGTGGCTGTGGCTCCATCAAGGCAGCCAGGGGAGCCAGGAGTCTCCAGGTGGGCAGAGAAGCCACTCTTGTCTCTTTGTGCCCAGAAATCCTGCCCCAGGTGCATAGCTTCCCCCAGGGGCCGCCAGGGAGCAGCGCAGGCCTGAGCGCTGGGACTCCGGTTGTGGGCTCCATCCCCAGTGTGGGGTAGGCAGGAGCTGGCTGATCCATGATTCTCTCTCATCATTGATGTTTCTCTCTCCCTCCCTCTCTGAAATCAATAAAAATATATTTTAAAAAACAAAATAAAGGAGGGGAAGGACATCTTCATTGTCATCGTCCCCCTCAAACTGAAGCCAGAGTCCTAGAACTGGAGGGAGTTGACTTAGGTGCCCAATCCCACCCCTCCCGCCCCCATCCAGTTCTGTTAGAACCTTGGGTGCTGGGCCAGCTTTGGGTGTTATTTAAAGTCTCCAGATGCCTCCAGTGTGTAACCAGGGTTCAGAAGGACTGGTCAAGTCCAGTGTCCTCATTGTAGAGATGAAAACACACGGAGACAAACAACCCCAGGAAGATGAAAAAAAAAATATTTAAAGAGACAGAGTATAATGCAAAGCAAGCGCCCCAAGAGGGGAGCTATTGTGATGTCATTATTTCCCTCATCGCTGTATTAGGGTCAATGCTCTGCTGGCATTTAACATTTTTTTTAAACAAGGGGCCTCGCGTTTTCACTTTGCCCTGGGCCCTGCAAGCGATGGAGCTGGCCCTGGCCCTAAGCAGAGTGGGTTATCACCCCATTAAAGAAAGAGGAGGGGCGCCCTGCTGGCATGGCTCCATGGTTGAGCACTGACCTATGAACCAGAAGGTCATGGGCTGGATTTCCCAGTGGGAGGTGTGCAGGAGGCAGCCAATCAATGTTTCTCACAATTGATTATTTCTTTTTTTTTCTTTTTAATATATTTTTATAGATTGCAGAGATGAAGGGAGAGGGAAAGAAACTTCAATGATGAGAGAGAATCATTGATCGGCTACCTCCTGCACACCTCCTACTGGGGATGGAGCCTGCAACCCAGGCATGTGCCCTTGGCCGGAATCGAACCCAGGACCCTGTAGTCTGCAGGCTGACGCTCTATCCACTGAGCCAAACCAGCCAGGGTGATATTTCTTTTTTTTTTTTTTTTTTAACTTATTTGTATTTTTATTGATTTCAGAGAGAAAGGGAGAGCAAGAGAGAGAAACATCAATGATGAGCCCTAACCGGTTTGGCTCAGTGGATAGAGCGTCGGCCTTTGGACTCAAGGGTCCCAGGTTCGATTCCGGTCAAGGTCATGTACCTGGGTTGCGGGCACATCCCCAGTAGGGGGTGTGCAGGAGGCAGCTGATTGATGTTTCTCTCTCATCAATGTTTCTATCTCCTGCACACCCCCCACTGGGGTTTGAGCCGGCAACCCAGGCATGTGCCCTGACTGGGAATCAAACCCTGACCTCCTGGTTCATAGGTCGATGCTCAACCACTGAGCCACGCTGACCGGTGGGCATCATCATTGATGTTTCTATCTCTCTCTCCCCCTCTCCCTTCCTGTCTGAAATCAATAAAAATGTATTTTAAAAAAGAAAAGAAAGATGAGGGGCATACTCAGGGCTCAGAGGCTTGCTGGATGTGGGCTGGCCTGGCCCTCCATTGCCCAAGGAAGTTGTCTGCTCCATCCTGGAGAGGGGCTGTCCTCACATCTCTTTCGAGAATCAGTGCAGAGCTTAGGGGTCCCTCTTCCTAGCTGTGAGGGGCCCTCTGAGCCTCAGTTTCCTCATCTGTAAAAGGGAGGATATAATGCCTGCCCTGCAGAATTGCTGTGAGGCGTGCATGGAATCATTCCTGTCCCACTGGGTGCGGGAAATATGTATCTACCCCCCCCTTTTTTTTTTATTGGGAGAGAGGGAAGCATCCTTCCACTAAAGAATGGGCCCTAGCTGCTTTGGCTCAGTGGATAAAGCATTGGCCTGTGGACTGATGGGTCCCGGGTTTGATTCCCAGTCAGGGCACATGCTGAGGTTTCTGGCTCCATCCCCAGTAGGGGGCCTGCAAAACAGCCAATCAGTGATTCTCTCTCATCATTGATGTTTCTATCTCTCTCTCCCTCTCCCTTCCCCTCTGAAATCAATAAAAATATATTAAAAAAAAAAAAAAGAACGGGACCCTTTGCTCTAGGTGCAGTCTCGTCAGCCACCCCAAGGACATTTGTCTCCATGGGAGGCCCAACTATGATAAGTTCCCAAACTAAGGACAAGCGGTGGGGGGTGGGGGGTGGGGGGACACGGGTTGGGGTGGGGAGAGGTTCCATTGTGGAGTGGGATGTATAGGCTTCAGAGCCCTTCAGTGAAAGGTGGGTGCTACTGCCCCCTGGTGGTGATTTACCTGGACGTGCAGGAAGTCTAAATCCTGGGAAAGAGATGCTGAATAACATAAGACAATTCAATTAAAAAAATAATAATTTATGGCTACTCTGCTAGGCAGAAAGGATACAGAAACAGATAAAACACGGTTCTTGCCGTCTCGGAACTCACGGTTTAGAAGATAAAGCAAAACTCTTAAAGAGATAGCTGGAGTCCAGCACCACGTATATCATACAAACAATGCAAACAACATGGAATGCATGCACTTAGGCCTACCCTTCCCACTCAGGAAAGCGACGAACCCCCCCGACAAGTCTGTAAGAAGACTGGAAAGTTGAAGAGTCTTCAGTTTGCAACAAGATGATTCTTTGTATTCATTAAGGATATTCCCCCCACTGTAAATGTAATATAGAAATACAGACTTGTAGAAAACTTAGAAAATTCAGAAAGTGTAAAATAAAATTTTAAAAAATCATCAAAATCTTATCACCCTAAGACAGTAGCAGACAAGTTTCGTGCACAGCATTAACGTAACAGTTTAGAAATATACAAATGGACAGAAAATTCGGAGATCTCACTACATGTGCTGTTACATACATCTTTTTTTAATGTCACATTATAAAAAACATTATTTTAAAAAGCTACGCACGACGTTCTTTCTCCTAGGGTGCCATTCCCATTCGAGTTGTTTCCAATTTTTCTCAAGTTAAAGCAACTCTATGGATCTGATTACCTCATTCAAAGAATCTCCTCTAAGTTAACTTGGCCAAAGGGAGTGAACGTCTCTATTTTAATGACTTTACTTAAATATCAGAAAATTAAAATCCTCACATTTGATTCTACCCCATAGAAAGTCTAGGGTGGCTTCAACCCAGTCGGATTCCCGGCGGGCGCACCTGCGCACAATCGCCCAAAGGCACACCTTCCCAGGAGGGAACTTTGCTAGACGCCATCCTAGCACCACCTCTTTAAATTTTAAAACGAAGCCCCTGGCCAATCAGCGTTAAGTTCTTCCCGGAACACAGGGCCCCGCCCACGGGCACGCCCTCCAGCAATCGAGCAGAGGATTTCCCCAACGCCCTTCCAATCAGCGCCGAGGAGGGCCGACGCTCACGTAAGGTACGTAAGGCACGGGACCAATAAGAGCTGTGATTGGGAGATAGCTCCGCCAATAGTAGTGCTTCCTGGAGAGCGCGGGAGCCTTTTGAGCAGAGTCCCTGGGAGCGTGAATGGCGCTGGTTCCCTGAAGCGGGGTCTGGGGGAGCCCGAGTCCCCCGGCGGCAGCGGCGGCGCGCGCGGCGGACATGGCCTGTTGTCACAACGTCATGCTGCTGCTGGACACGGCGGGCGGCGCCGCTGGCCGGAGCCCGGTCCGGCGGGCCGCCCTGCGCCTGCTCCTCTACCTCAGCTGCCGGTTCGGCCTGGCGAGGGTCCGCTGGGCCTTCCGGTTCTTTGACTCTCAGGGGGCGCGGGGCCGTCCGTCCCGCGTGTCGGACTTCCGCGAGCTGGGCGCCCGCTCCTGGGAGGACTTCGAGGAGGAGCTGGAGGCCAGGCTCGGGGACGGCGCTGCCGGTGCCCACCTGCCCGGCCCGGCGCCCCGGGCCGCGCACACGCACGGCGCCCTGATGGAGACGCTGCTCGACTACCAGTGGGACCGGCCCGAGATCACGTCGCCCACCAAGCCGGCGCTGCGCCGCCGCGGGAGGCGGCTGCTGGACGCGGAGAGCGAGGCCGCGGAGGCCGGCGGGGCACTCGGGGGCTTCGGGAACGCCGTCTTCCTGCTGGGCCCCTGCCCGCACTCGCAGAGGGAGCTGATGCAGTTCGTGTCCGGCTGTGAGGCCCAGGCCCAGGCCCAGGGCCCGCCGCCCACGCCGAAGCAGGTGATGGAGAAGTTGCTGCCCAGGAGGGTCCAGGAAGTCATGGTCACCCGGAAGGTCACGTTGTACTGGGTGGACACCACCGAGAGGTCCAAGGTGAGAGGGTAGGGAGCTCAGACCTAGGGCGCCGTGTCCTCGGGGTTCACCAGACTTGGCAGCGTCTGCAGAGGGGCCTAAACAATACACTAGGCAGGGCCTCGGAACCTGCTAAGTCCAAGTGTCGGCGCCCCAGACCCGCACCGGGAGTTACAGCCTCCGAGTCAGACCTGACCCTGGTTCAGCAAACTCAGTAGGTACTTGAGTTCTGCTAAGAAAAATTCAGCCCAGCCGGTGTGGCTCAGTGGTTGAGCGTCGACCCACCAACCAGGAGGTCACGGTCCGATTCTGGGGTCAGGGCACACGGTGCAGGAGCCGATCAGTGATTCTCAATCATTGATGTTTCTCTCTCCCTCTCCCTCTCTGAAGTCAATAAAATATGTGAAAGAAAGAAAGAGGGGAAAAAGAAGAAAGAATTCAGAGCCGAGACTCAGATTTATTTAAAAGTCACAGAGGTGGAAGAAGTGCGCTGAGAAGGGGTACAGGTGTCCATCTGGGGGAGAGCGTGTCAGGTCCTCTGCCCTAAGTGCTTTTAAGGGGGAGATTTTAGGGGCGGTCCCAGGGGGAGGATCTCAGTGGAAGATTCGTTTGCTGTTCAAGGTGTGTCCTTTCAGGGTCCTGGTCTCCTCTTATTGGTGGGCGCTGGGCGGGGGTGAGGGTCATTATTCCGTGCAGCTGGTCCTGAGGTCAGCCATGGCATCGCTTGTCTGGTTTTGCTGCTTTTCTGGGCCTGAAGCTGAAACACTACTGAGGCCTAGATGTTAGCCCTAAGGGTTAATGCCTGAGGGAGTGGGGGGGCCCTTGTTCCCTCTCCAAGGGGTTCTACCCAGGACTACCAACTACTGACATGCGGGGGGGGGGGGGGAAGGTCAGGGGGCATCCAGCTAGCAATATGAAAGGTCAAGGGGTCTAAACTGCCTGACCAGCGACATGCGGGGGGGGGGGGGGGGAGGTCAGGGGGCATCCAACTAGCGATATCAAAGGTCAAGGGATCTAAACTTCGACATGCCCGGGGGGGGGGGGGTAGATTACCTTGGGGGCGAGGTCCTTGCTTTTCCAGTTTTGCCCATCGCTAGGCACCTGGGGCTTCCCACCACAGCGACCTTCCACACCTGCCTGTGGCCCTATCTGCTCCTGTCTGTCTGACTGCCCACCACAGAAGCGTTTAAGGTCCTTCACAATTCGGGCCCTGCCTGCCTTCCCCGACTTTATGTGTCCTACGCACGACCCATATTCCCACATATTGCAGCCTAGCCTAGCTTGGCAGCAGGTCTGGCTGCTTGTTTGGTTAGTCACCAGGAATGCCAGTCCGGGCCTCACTCAACTCTTTTAAGGCCATGCCCAGAGGGCAGCTACTCCGTGTCAACGTCTGAGTTCCCCTACTTTTGTGGCACGGGTCCCTTCTCATTCTGTGTTCCAGTTGTGCCGTCTCCCCTCCCAGGTGGTCTAGAAAGACCTTAATAAAGGCCCACACAGGCATCTTTTATCTCCTGCAGGTGTGTTGAGCACTGCGGTTGTTCAGTAAATATTTGTTGGCTAAATTAATTCTGACGCGCTTAGAATTCGCCTTCCTAAAGGGCTAGTTTGGATTTTTGCTGAGGTAGTGGGACCCTGGCCCCAGTTAAGTGCTATAATTTTTAAAAGTGTGTGTTGGGGGGGGTGTATGGGCACCATTTTCTTCCTGTCACTTAATTTAATCAATGAATAGTCACTGAGAAGCTACTACACTGGGGACAAGGTGGCCAGCCAAAGTGGAATTTACCTTCTAGGGGGAATTAAATAGGTAAGACAGACAGATTAATAGCTGAGCAAGTAGGCCATAGGATTTCAAATAGTGCTCTGCAGAAAATAAAGCTGGGGAAGGGGTGTGTGTGTGGGTGTTGCGCACAGTAGGGTGGCAGTCAGGGAAGGCCTCTTGGAACCGAGAATTGAATGGTGAAGGAGGACTGTGAAGGTTGGGAAAGAACATTCTAGGCAGAGAGAAGAAAGGCAACTCACGGAGCCAGGAGAGGAAGTCGGGAAACGGGAGAGGCTTACCCCGCTGGAGGCCCAAGGTCGGAAGGACCGGTTTTGTTCTAATTGATGGGAGGGTGTGGTTTAACCAGGTGAAAGCTGATTCCAGTTTGTGGAAACGCGTGTTGCTAAACGAGGAGTGGGTTAAGTTGTAAGATTACAAATGGAGAATGAGCAGATACTTAAATAATGACATAGTAGTTAAAATCTTCCAACACCTTTCACATACAAAGCCCCCCCAAGGTGTAGCAACATGCAAAACAAGGCAGCAGGCTTGTCAGAGGAAAGGACAGAAATGCTTACGGGGATGGTACACATTTGGTGGGGAAAATGGAGACCTAGGACTTAACATTTGTTCAGGCAGCAAAGCAAATGTTGGGCACAATACACAACACAGAAGCGCTTGATTTGGGATCATATCAAATCGTATCAAATACCAACTAGAAGTACATCCTTGCCAATGGGGTCTGGAGATTCTTTTTCTCACTTTCTTTTTGGAATAGAGTTAAAATAACTAGGTTGATAGGATCTTTTTAAAGATCCCTTCCAGTTCTGATATTCTCCCATCTGAGGCTTCTCGAATCTGTTAGGTTGTTTCCTGTAAGAAAAGTGGAGTCGGATAATCTTAAGCTTTTCTGGAATTTTGTTTTTCTGCTGATGCTCTGCCTTTTCCCTGTTCAAAAGCCTCTGGCCAGCCATACCATGGAGGCAAAAGGGAGCCCTGGGCTCTGTCCTTGGGGCGTTCTCTCCACAGGGGTAGGAGAGGAAAGAAGAGAAAAGGCAGAGAAGTCAGACGCGGAAACAGCCTGGACTTATGGAAGGGGGCGGCGGGGGGGGTGTGGTTTAAAGCTCACAGAACTCTTGTACAGATAGAGGATACAGGGAAGTACAGCGGACCCTGACACATGATTATGCCTCTGTTTTATTCAGTACATATTTATCACATACCTGCTAAGTGTGCTGGTGAGCCACAGTGCCGGGAACCAATTCCAGCATGTAATAATTACAAGAGTTTTGTCAAAAGGTTGATGGGACTTGGCGGCTCACGCTGGGAAAAGAACCCCGGCGCCACAGATTACCCCATCATATGCATAAAAATGAAAAATTTAACCATACTCTATATCCTGTTTGTGGGTTGTTTTAAAACACACGTGCATATATTTTGTTGTTGTTTATCCTCACTTGAGGATAGTCTTCCATTGATTTTTAGAGAGAATGGAAGGGAGAGAGAGAGATAGAAACATCGATTTGAGAGAGACACATTGATTGGTTGCCTCCTGCATGCACCCCGACCAGGGATGGGGAACCTGCAACCAAGGTACATGCGCTTGACCGGAATCAACCCCCTGGACCCTTCAGTCTGTGGGCCGACATCCTATCCACTGAGCCAAACCAGGCAGGGCCATATATTACTTTTCAATCAAAAGCTAATGTTCTTTCAACGCTTATTAAAGTTTTACCTTTCGTCTGATAAGCAGTTGTGTGCCTCCCCGCCACCCCCACCCACACTCCATCCTCTGGCCGAAACAATTTGAACGAACTTTTTTGTTTCCCTTTGGCACAAAACCCTAATCAGGATCTGTGGTATCTGAACTTGCTTACCATTCTCCCCCACAGCAGTGAACTCGGGCATGGACACAGGGTAACAGCAAATACTAATAGATTGATTAAAATGTTACAGCATTTTCCGAACTGGTATGCATAACTAAAACCAAAGTTACACGATGCATCACTTATCTTCACTGCATGTGATATTTTCTGTTGTGCTCTGATATTTTCTATTCAGGGTTTTTTCTCTCTTTAATGTTGATTATAAACCAGGCAACTGATTCATCAAAGGATCCATCTGAGACCATCAAAGGGCCACACCTTCATTTTATTTTACTTATTTATTTAAAAAAATTTTTTTTCACACCTTCATTTTAAAAAGCACTATGCAAGATAGTCCTGGGTTTAGACTGGTCTTTCACTGTCCTGCAGTGACCTTGGGCACTCTCTGCCCCCTTTGAACTTGAATAGGATGGCAAGTTTGGCAATGACCTAGAAGACCTCACCTGCACCTAGCGATTTATGGTCTTCAGTTATACCTGTGGAGTAGGAATCCAGCATGATGGTCATTTCCCAGGAGAGATGCTTCTCCTTCGTGTTCCCTTCATTCCTGAACATCATCATGTTATATTGTGAGGCTGAGTGAAATATTCCACGTTGTTGCTGTTTTACTCACCCTTATCCCAACTTGAAGATTCTGGAAGACGGGGACTACGTCTTGCTAGATCTCAGCACATAAAGGCTGCTCAGTAACAGTTTGTTGAATGAAGAGTTCGCTCTGTGTGAAGGAGTAAGGAATGACTTTTACAGAGAAAGCAGGATTTGAGCTAGATGGAAGTGCTGTAATTAACATCCAGTTGGTGAGCAAGGAAAGGGGAGGTACAGGAAACAGAATCAGCAGAAACATGGAAGCGTTATAAAATAGGCGTGTTCAGCAAACAGCAAATGATTCAGAAGGTAGGGATGGAGGTGGGAACGATCTGTGTTTGGAAAGGTTTAGGGTTAGGATGTGAAGGGCTTTTCTTTTAAAAAAAAATTAGTCTGAGAGAGAAAAGCATTGATTTGTTCCACTTATTGATGCATTCATTGGTTGCTTCTTGTATGTGCCCTGATGGGGAACGGAACCCGAAACCTTGGGGTATGGGGACGATGCTCTAGCCCAGCGGTCGCCAACCTTTTGGACCTCACGACCACCAGTGGTCCACGGACCACCGGGTGGTGACCGCTGCTCTAGCTAACTGAGCTACCTGGCCAGGGCTCTATGGCTGTGCTGGAGTTACTTTATCGTGGAGGGCCTGGGAAGGCCCGGAAAGTTTTTAGAGAAATAGCAGGCTCCAGATGTGTGCTCGGGAGAATACTTCTTAGAGCAACAAGGAGAGAAGATTAGAGGCAGGGCACAGGCTTGATAGGCAACGGTAGAGTCCAGGCGAGAGGTGATGGGGCTTTGGTGAAGATGGAATGAGAAGACCTATTTGGTCCCCACACAGTGCTGTGAGGCTGTGTGATCACCGTCCACGAGGTTCACCTGCCTCATTCCTGTGATCCCTGGCCATGGTTGTGTGGGACAGAATTATGTTATTAACGTATCATTAATAACATTTTATGATGTATCCCCAGTGATTTGCTCCACTTCTGTTTGACAGGAAACAGTTGAAGTTGTCTTTTCACTAAATGGACACTCTCTTGAAGGCATATTATACACTGAGTGGCCAGATTATTATCATCTCTGAACGCATAATAATCTGGCCACTCAGTGTGTGTGTGTGTATACATGCCCGGTGCATGAATTTGTGCATCGGTGGGGTCTGGCCAGCCTGGCTAGGGGGAGGGGACATGGATGGTTGGCCGACCTGCCTGCTGGTTGAACTCCTGGTCGAGGGGACAATTTGCATATTCACCTTTTATTATATAGGATATACACTGAGTGGCCAGATTATTATGTGTTCAGAGATCATAATAATCTGGCCACTCAGATTAGTAACTAGAGGCCTGGTGCACGAAAATTCATGCATTGTAGGGGGGAGGGGTTGGTCCCTCAGCCTGGCCTGCACCCTCTTGCAGTCCGGGATCCCTCAGGGGATGTCCCACTGATGGTGTAGGCCCACTCTGCAGGGCCCAAGCACAGTCTGACCTCCCTCTGCAGGAGGCAATCGGTGGGCTAATTGGGAGCCGGCAAGTGGCTGGCCTTGCCCCCGGTCACCCCTCTGCCACCAGTTGTTGCCATCCCCTCCCTCTGCCCGCTGGCACCCTCCTTGGCTGGCCTGGTGCCGCCTTCTTGCCGGTCCTGCCCCCCGCCAACTGGTTGTTCCACCGTTCAGTTGATTTGCATATTAGGCTTTTATTATATAGGATTACATTCTTGGACTGTACGGTAATAAGATGCTGGCAATTTTCTGTGTTGGATCCAACAAATATATTATTGAGCCATTTAATTGTTCAGTGTAGAAATCACCTTTCCTTCCTTCTGATTTCCCTTAGAAATATTTCTGAATGCCTCCTTTAGAATAACTTGAGGTTCTTTGTAATTTCATTTTAGCTGTGGGAGTCCCCAGACCACCTTGGATACTGGACAGTATGTGAACTGCTCCAGCACGTGGGGGGCACCGTCTTGCCGTTGGAGACTTTGAGCCCAGATGGTACGAAAGCTGGGGAGACCCTGCTCTCACGTGAGCCTCACCTCTCCTCATGGGTGTCAGCTCTGCCAACAGACTCCATCTTAAACTGTTTGCTCTATAATTCTCCTGAGTATGAAGCCTCATTTCCACGGACGGAAGGAACATTATTTCTCCCTGTTGAAGGTAAGCAAATAATGTTTGGCGGGGGAGGGAGAGAATGGTCTCAGTTATATACATTTCTTTAAGGCAGGCCTATGCTTTCAAATTCTCCAGGCTTTCCACAGCCCAGGCACTCAGTGTTTGTAATTAAAGTCTGTCTGAGCCAAGTCAGAGGTGCCAGAGGGAAGGATAGGGCTCAGGTGTGGTGCACCTGCCAGCGTTGTATAAGAAGGTGAGCAAGTGACTTCAAAGAGTTTCTCAGCTGTGTGCAAAGAAAAACAATATTGCCCAGGTGCCCAAGCAATGGGTTGGTGAGGTTTCATTGCCTCCTAGAAGCGATTGGATGAAGTGGAAGACCACGGTGAGACTGCGATTGATAACATGTTAGTCAAAGGAAGCTGAAAGTGTTATCAGGAAGAGCCAGCATGTGCAATCTTCCTAACTTTCCTTTGCCATGTTATTCACTGTATAGCGAGTCTCAGTTTTGAATCATTCACACAGAAGTAATACTATATAGAGATGTATACATAAAACTACATTAGACATTATGTTCAGTTTAAGGAAATTCCTTCTTTTAAAAAATATATTTTTATTGATTTCAGAGGAATGGCCAGAAAGAGAGAGAGAGAAACATCAGTGATGAGAGAGAATCATTGATCACCTACCTCTTGCATGCCTCCTACTGGAGATCAAGCCCACAACCCGGGCATGTGCCTTTGACTGGAATTGAACCCAGGACCCTTCAGTCCTCAGGCCAACGCTCTATCCACTGAGCCAAACCAGCTAGGGCTAAGGAAATTTCAAGAGTAGTTTGGTTTAAGCAGTTTCATTTTTAGAATTTAATCTCCTCATAAGATATGTCGTGCACTGTATTGTATGGATTTAAGAGGTGATGTCTTTTCCTAGCTGGTTTGGCTCAGTGGATAGAGTGTCAACCTGTGGACTGAAGGGTCCCAGGTTCAATTCCAGTCAAGGGCATGCATCTCAGTTGCAGGCTTCCAGCCTTGGTCAGGGGCATGAAGGAGGCAACCAATTGCTGTGTCTCTCTCACATCAGTGTTTCTCTGTCTTTCCCTCTTTCTTCTACTCTCTCTAAAAATCTTTAGAAAAATATCCTCAGGTGAGGATTAAAAAATAAGTAAAAATAAAATAGACTTAAAAAAATATATACATACCATATGAAGTATAGAGCAAAAAAAAAAAAAAAGTGATTTTTTTTTTTTTTTTGTAAATAGTGAGTGTTACTTGAATATTTACTTCTAAGTCATATCAAGAAGTTCTGACAACCAGTCATGCCCTTACAATCCCGCTCATGCACAGCTTTTCCTGGGGAGCTGTAGGAACTTGGCAGCAGAATGAGGGCTGAGTGTGAACTAAGTGGCAATACTAGTACCTCAACTGACAATTTAATTTTTCTCTTACTGTTCAATCTACTTTTAGTAACTGTTTATTACATCCTGATTTTAATGTTCTTTATTTCTAACAGGCAAAGAGACTCAAGAAACATGGACAGTCATCCTAGAGCCCTTGGCCATGCATCAGAGACATTTTCAGAAACCAGTGAGAATTTTCCTGAAAGGCACGGCCACCCAGTGGTCTCTCCCAGCGAGTGGCACGTTGGGCACTGATAGCTGGATGCTCCAGAGTCCAGAGGAGAAGTCAGCCCACAGGACGTTGTTTCAGCAGCTGGTCCACAGGCTGACTGCCGAAGAGTTACATCTGGTAGGTCTCTTCCACACGCTAGGTCATCTTTGTCTAATACAGTGGTCAGCAACCGGTGGTCCACGGACCACTGGTGGTGCGTGAGGTCTGAAAGGTTGGCGACCGCTGGTCTAAATCACTGGTAAAGGGGAAATAAGTGTGTTTGTGAAACACCCAGGAGTGTCCTCTATAATATCATCTCAGTGAAACAGATGATGATTTGGTAAATAATAATAAAATTGTCTACACTATAGATGATCACAATGCTAATCAGTGAAGAAACAGTTTATAACATTGCATGTATCTTGAATCCCATTAAGCTAAATTATATTCACACTAGAGGCCTGATGCATGAAAATTCATGCAAGAGCAGGCCTTCCTTCCCCCGGCTGCCGGCACGGCACTGGCTTCCCTCTGGCACCCGGGACCCGGGCTTCCCTCCTCCAGTTGCCCGCAGGCACCTGGGACCCAGGCTGGCTTCCCTCTAGCTGCCCGCAGGCACCTAGGACCCAGGCTGGCTTCCCTCCGGCCCTGGCTTCGTCAGGAAGGTCGTCTGGAATGACATCTGGTCTAATTAGCATATTATCCGTTTATTATAGATGAGAAAAAAGGGCCGTGGGCCAAATGCAGTGACTGTATTAGGGTGGTGAAGTGATGGGACAGTAGCCCCCCCTTAACCACGGTTTCACTTTCTATGGTCAAATGTGGTCTGAAATATTAAATGGAAAATTCCAGATATAAACAGTTTGTACGGTTTTTGTTGTTTTGTTTTAATATATTTTTATTGATTTCAAAGAGGAAGGGAAAGGGAGAGAGAGATAGAAACATCAATGATGAGAGAGAATTATTGATTGGCTGCCTCCTGCACACCCCCTACTGGGGATCGAGCTCACAACCCAGGTATATACCCTTGACTGCAGGACTCTTCAGTCTGCAGGCCAAAGCTCTATCCACTGAGCTAAACAGGCTAGGGCCAACAGTTCATACGGTTTAAATTGTGTGCTGTTCTGAGTAACTTGATGAGCTCTCCAGAAGTCCTGCCTGGGACTCGAATCATCCCCAGTCCAGCATCTCCATACTGTGTACACCCCCACCCATTAGTTTAGTAGCCAGTTTGGTTATCAGATCAACTGTCTTGTTTCACAGTTCTTGTGTTTTAGTGACCATGATTTTTTTTTCTTTTAAATAAATCTTTATTGTTCAGATTATTACAATTATTCCTCTCCCCCCGGACCCCCCCATAGCTCCCGTCCACCTGGTTCCCACCCCACCCTCTGCCCTTACCCCTCCCCCCCACTGTCCTCATCCATAGGTGTACGATGTTTGTCCAGTCTCTTCCCACACCCCCCACACCTCTTCCCCCCACCCCGAGAATTCTCAGTCCACTCCCTTTCTATGCCCCTGATTCTATTATATTCACCAGTTTATTCTGTTCCATCAAATTTTTTATTCACTTGATTTTTAGATTCACTTGTTGATAGATATGTATTTGTTCCTCATAATTTTTATCTTTACTTTTTTCTTCTTCTTCCTGTACTTAAAGAATACCTTTCAGCATTTCATATAATGCTGGTTTGGGAGTGATGAACTCCTTTAGCTTTTTCTTATCTGTGAAGCTCTTTATCTGACCTTCAATTCTGAATGATAGCTTTGCTGGGTAGAGTAATCTTGGTTGTAGGTTCTTGCTATTCATCACTTTGAATATTTCTTGCCATTCCCGTCTGGCCTGCATAGTTTCTGTTGAGAAATCAGCTGACAGTCGTATGGGTGCTCCTTTGTAGGTAACTAACTGCTTTTCTCTTGCTGCTTTTAATATTCTCTCTTTGTCTTTTGCTCTTGGCATTTTACTTATGATGTGTCTTGGTGTGGTCCTCTTTGGATTCCTTTTGTTTGGAGTTCTCTGCACTTCCTGGACTTGTAAGTCTATTTCTTTCACCAGGTGGGGGAAGTTTTCTGTCATTAGTTCTTCAAATAGGTTTTCAGTATCTTGCTCTCTCTCTTCTTCTGGCACTCCCATAATTCGGATGTTGGTACGCTTGAAGTTGTCCCAGAGGCTCCTTACACTATCTTCATATTTTTGGATTCTTTTTTCTTTTTGCTTGTCCAGTTGGGTGTTTTTTGCTTCTTTGTATTTTAAATCTTTGACTTGATTCTTGCGATATTCTATCTGCTGTTGGATCTCTGTATATTATTTTTTATTTCAGTCAGTGTATGCTTAATTTCTAGCTGGTCCTTTTTCATATCCTTGAGGGTCTCACTAATTTTATCAGCCTTTTCTAGAAAATTCTTGAAAAACCTTATAACCATGGTTTTGAACTCTATATCCAGTAGTTAGTTTTCCTCCATTTCTTTCATTTGTGACCTGTTTCTTTGTCTCCGCATTTTGGCTGCTTCCCTGTGTTGATAGAGTGGCTTTGTGTGCTAGGTGTCCTTTAGGGTCCAGTGGCTCAGCCTCCCCAGTTACCTGAGGTGGACACTCTTGTTGCACCCCTTTGTGTGCTGTGTGCACAATCTTGTTGTAGTCAAGCCTTGATTGTTGTTGGTATCACTGGGAGGAATTGACCTCCAGGCCAATTGGCTGTGAAGATCAGTTGTGTCTATGATGGGAGAACTTCTGTACTGGAGACAGCCTTATGTGACAAGACTTGCTTCAGTGGGGCTTTGGTGCTCACTGAGTCTGCCCCCTGAGTGTCCCTTATGGATCTGAGGAGTTGTGATCTGGATGGTCCTACTCTGACCCCTGGGTACACTGGCTCTTGGATCTCCAAGGAGGTGCTAATTTAGCCTCTGCCTGAGGCCACCCAGCAGGAGCTATGGAAAGATCTATAGATTTCTGTTCTTTGTTTGGGTTTTGGAGGTGCCCAGATGAGACCCAGCTGTGAAGCAATGCAAGCTGTTGTGGGGCCTTGGGACTTCTTTTGGATGTTCTGGGTCTCACTGACTCAGCTGCAGTTTGTTAAGTTTAGAATTCAGAGGACCAAGTCATTCATATGCAAAAGCCTCTGCACACATCTGGGGTGGGGCAGAGTCTCAGGGCAGAGCAAACAGCAATGGCTTCCCATCAGCCCTGCCCTAAGAGGCCCCTGGGTCTCAGTGTCCTGCGGTAATCACCTCTGAGAGAAAGCCGCCCTCGAGTTCCTCCCAATACCAGACAGTCCAGTTTCTCCCCGTATGAGTCTGGGTCCCCAGAGTCTTGTCCAGAACTGGAGTTCAGTGCAGTCGGGAGCTTTTGTTTCTTCAGCCGTGTACTCAGTGTGCTTTTCTCTTTCCTTCTAGTTGTAGAATTTCCACTCAGCCAGCCTTCCTGTGGTTCTGGATGATGCCCGTTTTGTCCTTTAGTTGTAGTTTTGAAATTGTGCAAGGCAGCAGTTTAGGTGTTTACCTATGCCGCCACCTTGGTTTCTCTTAGTGACCCTGGTTTTAATAATGGTCCCACAGTGTAAGGCTAGTGATGGCGACAAATTAGAAATGCCAAAGAGAAGCTGGAAAGCACTTCCTTCAAGTTTTCAGGTGAGGACAATACAGTGAGGTATTTTGATATAGGGAGAGAGCATTCACATAATTTTTTTTTAAAATATATTGTTATTGATTTCAGAAAGGAAGGAAGAGGGAGAGAGAGAGACAAACATCAATGACGGGAGAGCTGCTTCCTGCACGCCTCCTATCGGGATCAAGTCCGAAACCCAGGCATGTGCCCTTGACTGAAATCGAACCTGGGACCCTTCAATCCACAGGCGGGTGCTCTATCCACTGAGCCAAACTGGCCAGGGCAACACTTACATTTTTTTTTTTTCTTCCTTAGCTTTTTTTTTTTTTCTTAATTAAATCTTTATTGTTCAGATTATTACAGGTGTTCCACTTTTTTTCCCCCCCATAGCTCCCCTCCACCTGATTCCCCACCCCACCCCATGCCCTTACCCCCCGCCACTGTCTTCATCCATAGGAGTAAGATTTTTGTCCAATCTCTTCCCGCACCCCTCACACTTGCTTCCCCTGAGAATCGTCAGTCCACTCCCTTTTTATGTCCCTGATTCTATTATATTCACCAGTCCATTCTGTTCTTCAGATTTTTTATTCACTTGATTTTTAGATTCACTTGTTGGTAGGTATGTATTTGATGTCATTTTGTTGTTCTTAATTTTTATATTTACCTTTTTCTTCTTCTTCCTCTTCTTAAAGAATACCTTTCAGCATTTCATGTAATCCTGGTTTGGTGGTGATGAACTCCTTTAGCTTTTTCTTGTCTGTGAAGCTCTTTATCTGACCTTCAACTCTGAATGCTAGCTTTGCTGGGTAGAGTAATCTTGGTTGTAGGTTCTTGCTATTCATCACTTTGAATATTTCTTGCCACTCCCTTCTGGCCTGCATAGTTTCTGCTGAGAAATCAGCTGACAGTCGTATGGGTACTCCCTTGTAGGTAATTAACTGTTTTTCTCTTGCTGCTTTTAATATTCTCTCTTTGTCTTTTGCCCTTGGCATTTTAATTATGATGTGTCTTGGTGTGGTCCTCTTTGGGTTCCTCTTGTATGGGGTTCTGTGCGCTTCCTGAACTTGTAAGTCTATTTCTTTCACCAGGTAGGGAAAGTTTTCTGTCATTATTTCTTCTAATAGGTTTTCAATATTTTGCTCTCTCCCTTCTTCTGGCACCCCAAAAATTCGGATGTTGTTTCGCTTAAAGTTGTCCCAGAGGCTCCTTACATTATCTTCATATTTTTGGATTCTTTTTTCTTTTTGTTTTTCTGGTTGGATGTTTTTTGTTTCCACATATTTCAGATCTTTGGTTTGATTCTTGGGGTATGTTGATCTACAGTTGAGTTTCTGTATATTCTTTATTTCAGACAGTGTATGCTTCATTTCTGACTGATCCTTTTCCATTTTTTTGGCATTCTCATTAAGGTTCTTGAAGGTCTCACTAAGCTCCTCAGAAGTGTCATCAAGTTTCTCGGCAGTTTTTAGAAGATTCTTGAGTAACCTTATAAATGTGATTCTGAACTCTATGTCATCCAGTAGTTTGCTTTCCTCCGTTTCTTTCATTGGTGACATGTTTCTTTGTTTCTGCATTTTGGCTGCTTCCCTGTGTTGATGGAGTGGCTTTGTGTGGTAGGTGACCTATAGGGGGCAGTAGCTCAGCCTCCCCAATCACCTGATGTGGATGCTCTTGGTACACCCCTTTGTGGGCTGTGTGCAAAGTCTTGGTGTAGTTAAGCCTGAATTGCTGTTGGTACACTGGGAGGAATTGACCTCCAGGCCAATTAGCTGTGAGCACTCCCTGTGTCTATAATGGAAGAAGTGCTGTGCTGAAGACACACTTATGGGGCAGGACTTGTTTCAGTGGGGCTTTGGTGATCACTGAGTCTGCCTCTTGAATGTGTCACTTATGGATGTGAGGAGTTGAAATCTGGTGTCTCACACTGACCACTAGGTACACTGGCTTCTGGATCTCCAATGGGGTGCAGGTCAGCTACTGTCTGAGGCCACTCAGCAGGAGCTACAGTGAGAGCTGCAGTTTTCTCCTCTTTGCTTGGGGTTTGGAGGTTTTGGAGCTGTCTGACCCGGGCTGCAAGTTTTCTAGGTTAAGCTGCGATAGGGCAGGCCTTTCTTATGCTAATTGAGCTGCTTGGAGCTTGAGTGGTTTTGTAGGTTGTGTGGGGCGGGGTCTCAGGGCGTTACTAGGTTAGGGCGTGGCAAACAGCAATGGCTGCTAGTAAGCCGGCTCTGTGTCCCCGACCGCGTCCTGGCGTCCTGTGCCCCAGTGCCGTAAACAATTATTCCTGCGTGCAGCTCTGCAAGCAAGCCACTCTCACTGGCAGACAGTCCAGCTTCTCCCTGTAGGAGTTTGGGTCCCCCGCGTCTCCCCAGAGACTGGATTTCAGAGTAATCGGGGGCTTGTCTCCGTTCAGGTTGAAAAAAGCAACGCACCCAGTCGCCCGCCGCCAGCCCGGATCACGCGCCTCCGTACCTCAGCTTTTCAGCGCTCGTGCACGTCTCAATGCTCTTTTCTCTTTCCTTCTAGTTGTAGAACTTCCACTCAGCCAGCTTTCCCGTGGTTCTGGGTGATAGACGTTTTGTCTTTTAGTTGCAGTTTAAATTGTTGTGGGAGGCAGCAGTTTAGGTGTTTACCTATGCCGCCATCTTGGATTCCTCTTCAACACATTTTTTAAGAGGAGAACCTATGACTGTAAGTGGGAAGCCATTATCTATTGTCATAAATGGAGAGTCATCTAAAAATCAATCCAGGGGGTTGAGGAACAACATTAAATTCTAGCTGAAGGCCCTGCTGGCTTCGCTCAAACACACAAATAAGGTGGAGATTGGGAATGTTAGAAAGTGTTAAAGATCCGTGGTCACGAGATGGAGGCGGACTAGAAAGAGTAAGATATGGAAACCCCTCTGTAACAAACATACTTTCTATGACCACCAGGAACCTGTCAGCCTCACTTGGGTGTCTCCTCACTCCACACCCTGGCTGGCTGTTGTGGGGAGGGTAGCTTCTAACCCTCCTCAGAAACACTGCTGCCACTTCCACCCCAACCTGTGACAGGCAGGCGCCAGCACAGGACCCCTGGGGATATTTATGGGTGAAAGTGAAACCTGTGTTCCATCATGGGACCTAAATAAACCAGGGTGTCCTAGAAGGAGATGAGAATATTCTTGAAGCAACCATAGTAGGAAAGAAAAAATGGATCTGAATTTCTCTCAAACGTGGAGGCCTTTGTTATCAATGATGGGATGTGTTCTAATCAGATCCACTTTCTCCCGTTTATTTATTTATTGTCTAAGTTTTACATATATCTCCTTTTTCCCCAATTTTTTAAATTTAATAAATCTTTATTGTTCAGATTATTACAATTGTTCCTCTTTTTTCCTCCCATAGCTCCCCTCCACCAGGTACCTACCCCACCCTCTGCCCTTACCTCCCCCCCACTGTCCTCATCCGTAGGTGTACGATTTTTGTCCAGTCTCTTCCTGCACCCCCACTCCCCTTTCCCCCCAAGAATTGTCAGTCCACTCCCTTTCTATGCCCCTGATTCTATTATATTCACCAGTTAATACTGTTCATCAAATTTTTTATTCCCTTGGTTTTTAGATTCACTTGTTGATAAATATGTATTTGTTGCTCATAATTTTTATCTTTATCTTTTTCTTCTTCGTCCTCTTCTTAAAGAATACCTTTCAGCATTTCATATAATCCTGGTTTGGTGGTGATGAACTCCTTTAGCTTTTTCTTATCTGTGAAGCTCTTTATCTGACCTTCAATTCTGAATGATAGCTTTGCTGGGTAGAGTAATCTTGGTTGTAGGTTCTTACTATTCTTCACTTTGAATATTTCTTGCCACTCCCATCTGGCCTGCATAGTTTCTGTTGAGAAATCAACTGACAATCATATGAGTGCTCCCTTGTAGGTAACTAACTGTTTTTCTCTTGCTGCTTTTAATATTCTCTCTTTGTCTTTTGCTCTTGGCATTTTAATTATGATGTGTCTTGGTGTGGTCCTCTTTGGATTCCTTTCTTTTAGGGTTCTCTGCACTTCCTGGATTTGTAAGTGTATTTCTTTCACCAGGTGGGGGAAGTTTTCTGTCATTAGTTCTTCAAATAGGTTTTCAGTATCTTGCTCTCTCTCTTCTTCTGGCACCCCCTAATTCGGATGTTGGTACGCTTGAAGTTGTCCCAGAGCCTCTTTACGCTATCTTCATATTTTTAGATTGAATTCTTTTTTCTTTTTTTGTTGGGTGTTTTTTGCTTCTTTGTATTTTAAATCTTTGACTTGATTCTTGCAATCCTCTAGTCTGCTGTTGGATCTCTGTATATTATTTTTTATTTCAGTCAGTGTATGCTTAATTTCTAGTTGGTCCTTTTTCATATCCTTGAGGGTCTCACTAAATTTATTGGCCTTTTCTAGAAAATTCTTGAAAAACCTTATAACCGTGGTTTTGAACTCTATATCCAGTAGTTTGCTTTCCTCCATTGCTTTCATTTGTGACCTGTTTCTTTGTCTCTGCATTTTGGCTGCTTCCCTGTGTTGATAGGGTGGCTTTGTGTGCTAGGTGTCCTTTAGGGTCCAGTGGCTCAGCCTCCCCAGTTACCTGAGATGGACACTCTTGGTGTGTCCCTTTGTGGGCTGTGTGCACAGTCTTGTTGTAGTTAAGTCTTGATTGTTGTTGGTATCACTGGGAGGAATTGACCTCCAGGCCAATTGGCTGTGAGGATCAGCTGTGTCTCCGCTGGGAGAGCTTCTGTGCTCAGCTTGGATGGGGCAGAGTCTCAGGATGGAGCAGACAACCTTGGTTTCCTGTCAGCCCCGCCCTACGAGGTCCCTGTGTCTCAGTGTCCCGCGGCAGTGGCTGCACGCACCTCTGAGAGAAGGCTGCCCGCAAGTTTCGCCCGCTGGCAGGCAGTCCAGTTTCTCCCCGAATGAGTCTGGGTACCAAAAGTCTCACCCGGAACTGGATTTCAGTGCAGTCGGGAGGTTTTGTTTCCCTCCCAAACGAGACAGCTAGCCGCACGCTTGCTGCCCACCCTCTCTGCATGGCCTGAGTAAGCCAGCCCCATATTCAGCCGCCAGCCCTTTCCGCACGTGCGGGTCTCCGCACCTCTGTCCTCCACAGCTCCTCTGGGTCTCAGTGTCCTTTTATCTTTCCTTCTAGATGTAGAATTTCCACTCAGCCAGCTTTCCGGTGGTTCTGGACGATGTCCGCTCTGTCTTCTAGTTGCAGTTTTGAAATTGTTGTGCGAGGCAGCGGTATAGGTGTTTAACTATGCCGCCATCTTGGTTTCTCCTCTAACTTTTTTTTTGAAATATAGTTCTTTATTGATTTCAGAGAGGAAGGGAGAAGGAGAGAGAGACAGAAACCTCAGTGATGAGAAAGAACCATTGATTGGCTGCCTGCTGCACCCCCTCCCTACTGGGGATAGAGCCCGCAACCCAGGCATATGCCCTTGGCCAGAATCGAACCTAGGACCCTTCAGTCTGTAGGCCGATGCTCTATCCACTGAGCCAAACCAGCTAGGGCTCATATAACTTTTATTGCAGTATATTGTTATAAGTGTTCTGTTTTATTGTTAGTTATTGCTGTTAATCATTACTGTGCCTAATTTATAAGTTAAACTTCATCAGAGTAGTTGGGAGGATTCAGTGGATTATAATAAGTACATAATACATGCTCAAAGGCCCGCTGGTATGGCTCAGTGGTTGAGTGTGGACCTGTTAACCAGTAGGTCACAGTTCTGTTCCCAGTCGGGCCACATGCCCAGGTTGCAGGCTCGATCCCCAGTAGTGGGTGTGCAGGAAGTAGCCAATCAATGATTCTCTCTCATCCTTGATATTTTTACCTCTCTCCCTCTCCCTTCCTCTTTGAGCTCAATAATAAAAAATAAAAAAAAAATACATGCTCGATAAATAGTCCTGGTATTCTTAGGCTTTTCTTATTTGCAAATTGAGGAGTTAGGATTATATAATCAGAAAGTTGAATTCTAGCACTAATATCCATTAAGCCTGTCCCTTCCATAGTTTTTTATGTTAATAAGCATCTGGGGAAACAGTCCTGGCCTTTCACCGAGCTGCATTCTCCTTTATGCATGTCAGCAATGTTCTCAACCAGCTGGAACTTCTTCTGTAGGTCGCCAGTGTGGACCCTGGTGACGGCTGGACCCCCGTCACAGGAGTTATTTCCCCGCTCTCTACCAACACTACGGTTCTCACCGTGTTCCACACTGAGGAGGCTGCATTTCAAAGGCATTTTCTCCAAACAGCTGTGGCCAAGAACCCCCTGGACACCACATCCCTTTGTTCCGATGTTATGGGTGTTGTATTGAGTCCAACCTCGGGTTTACTGGAAGACCCTACTATCTCCGGTAAGTTCGCAACCAACAGCTGACACTCCAGGGCGGTGGCTGCAGGATTCCCCCCCCCCGCCCCCCAACTCTGCTCTCAGTAGAACCCCAGTATCTGTTATAAAACAGGTGAAAGCAAACTAGTACTTCAGGCAATTTAAATTGTCACTATTGATAGAATCCTGAAGCATTCAGAGGAGGCCAAAGGCTCTGTGAAATCGCTTTGAAATTAGAGAATAAGATGAAACCTGGTTTTTAACATATTTACTAAAGACGGCACGTGAGACTGTCATGATCCTGTCTGCCTTCCAGTTCATGGCATTGTCATTTATGCTAGGTAGATGAAAATGCAATTAATTTGCTATTTCTTCCATTTGTTCGTTCATTCAACAGATTTAGTGAGTGCCTGCTGCATGTCAGGCCCTGTTCTACGTATTGGGAATAATATATCAGTGACCAGAATAGACAAAGGTCTCGTTCTCACTGAGTTTACCATTCATTTGGAATACAGGACAATAAACTAAGGGAATTATATAGGACAT
The DNA here is from genome assembly GCA_026230045.1 of Corynorhinus townsendii. Classification (NCBI taxonomy): domain Eukaryota; kingdom Metazoa; phylum Chordata; class Mammalia; order Chiroptera; family Vespertilionidae; genus Corynorhinus; species Corynorhinus townsendii. The sequence continues at coordinate 7,787,742 of JAPDVU010000017.1, forward strand.
TTGGAAGCGATAAATGCTGTATGATAAACAGGAAAAAGGGAATGGGGCAGGAGGGGTGCCATTTTCAACGGGCCTGGTTGGAAAAGCCATATTTGAACACAGGCCTGAAAGGAAGCTGCAGGGAGCAAACTCCCTGAGAGGCTCTGGGACGGGTGCGTCCGCTGTGTTTGAGGAGCGGCGAGGAAGCCTGCGCTTGTGTATTGTCAGCAGCAGTTTTCATAGACACAGGCCATGGGAGGGGGTGCAGATGAAGGAAGGTCGTCAGTGCTGCACTTTGTATATCCTTGGTGAGAAGGCGGTCAGTCCGTGGCAGGCACAAGAACGGGGATGTCCGCTCGGTTCTCATGCCTGTTTTCCTTCCATCTCTGCTCCGTCCCTGTAGCTCCTCCCTGTCCAGAGTGGGCCCAGCAGGAGCTCGGCCGCACTGCGCCCTGGAGAGCCGCTGTTGCCGAGAGCTGGTTTCCCTGCTCCAACCTTAGTGGCGCCAGTTCAGATTTGATGGAGTCATTTTGGTAAAAGTCCTTTTATTTCTCTGGGAATTGATCATTGAAATCAGCTCTCAGTTATCTCAATAGGGGTGGGGTTTTTTATATAACAGACCACATTTTATTGGTATAGTTCAATAAAATTAAAAACAAATTACATAACTATATATGATGCCAGATGTGTACTAGACTTGTTGGGGCATCCCTATGTAAATTGTATAAATGTCTAATTACTATGCTGTACACCTGAAACTAATATAAAATACTGAGTGTCAACTGTAATTGGGGGGGGAAACAATTCTGAAAAGCAAATTTAAAACCAGTGGGATCATATTAAAAACCACTTCTATCGAAATTAAATAAATTTCATAGTTAAAGAAAGAAATAAATGAAAACTAATTACAAATGGAGAGTGTTGTTTAATGGGTGTACAGTTTCAGTTTTACAAGATGAAGGGAGTTCTGGAGATGGATGGGGTGATGGTAGCACAACATTATGAATTTGCTTAATACCTACTTATTTGCACATGAAAGTGTTGAGTACAATCAAAATCGCAAAAGGATGGTATGGTATATTTTTAAATAATTTACAACATGAAGTAGCAGTTTATGCTGGTTTTAATCCATATGTTGTATGTCTCTATAAATAAGACACAAATCTAGGAATACCTGTGGAAGATAAGGGTGGAAAAAGATTGGGGGTTTCTCTGTGTCTATAATGCTAAATTTTATTAAAAACAAAAGATCTGAAGCAGATATGGCAAACTGTTAACAAGTATTTAATCTTGGAGGGAGGTACATACTTACTATTTAATAATACTTTCTCAGCTTTTCTGTATATTTGAAATGTTCAAAGTTTTAAAAAATTAACAGGAGAGAAAAAGGCAAACTCTACCCACTTGGGGAAAATGAGTTTGCTTTAGACCTGCTAGCAGATTCAACTAATGGTGCCATAGCTTTAAAAAAAAATCTTTATTGTTGAAAATATTACAAATGTCCCCTTTTTCCCCCCATTGACCCGCTCCAGCCTGCCTCTACCCCCCACCCCAGGCCTTCACCACCCTATTGTCTGTGTCTGTGAGTTATGCATTTATGCATACAAGGTCTTTGGTTGATTACCTCCCATACACCCTCCCCCTCCTTCCCTTTGAGATTCTGCACTCTGTTTCATGCTTCTATGTCTCTGAATCCACTCAAATCAGTTGATTTGTTAATTAGATTCCACATATGAGTGAGGTCATGTGATACTTGTTTTTCTCTGACTGACTTATTTCACTTAGCATATCCATGCTGTCTCAAAAGGGTAAAAGATCCTGCTTTTTCACTGCTGCATAATATTCCATGGTATAAATGTACTGCAGCTTTTTTTTTTAAATATATATTTTTTATTGATTTCAGAGAGGAAGGGAGAGGGAGAGAGAGAAAGATAGAAACATCAATGATGAGAAAGAATCATTGATTGGCTGCCTCTTGTTGGGATTGAGCCTGCAACCCAGGCATGTGCCCTTGAGCAGAATCAAACCTGGGACCCTTCAGTCTGCAGGCCAACACTATCCACTGAACCAAAGCAGCTAGGGCCATATTTAATTGAGGAAACTCCATACTCTTCCATAATGACTATAACAGTTTGCATTCCCACCAGCAGTGTACTAGGGTTCCCTTTTCTCCATATTCTCTCCAGCACTTGTCATTTGTTGATTTGTTGACGGTAGCCATTCTGACAGTTGTGAGGTGATACCTTATTATCGTTTTAATTTGCATCTCTCTGATGATCAGTGACTTTAAGCATTGTTTCATGTCTCTTGGCCACCTGTGTGTCCACTTTGGAGAAATGTCTATTTAGAGCCTTTGCCCATTTTTTATTGGATTGTTTGTCTTCCTTTTGTTAAGTTGTATGAGTTTCTTATATATTTTGGATATTAACCCTTTATCAGATGTATCATTACCAAATATGTTCTCCCATACAGTGGACTCCCTTTTCATTTTGTTGAAGGTTTCTTTTGCTGTGCAGAAACTTTTTATTTTGATGTGGTTCCATTTGTTTATTTTCTGCTTAGTTGCCTTTGCCCTAGGAGATGTATCCATAAACATATTGCTAAGAGACATGTCTGAGATTTTGCTGCCTATGGTTTCTTCTAGGATTTTTATGGTTTCCTGACGTACATTTAAGTCTTTTATCCATTTTGTGTTTATTCTTGTGTATGGTATAAGTTGGTGGTCTAGTTTCATTTTTTTGCATGTAGCTGTCCAATATTCCTTACACCATTTATTGAAGAGAATGTCTTGACTCCATCGTATGCTCTCGCCTCCTTTGTCAAATATTAATTGAGTGTAATGGCTTGGGTTGATTTCTGGGGTCTCTGTTCTGTTCCATTGATCTATATGTCTGTTCTTGTGCCAGTACGAGGCTGTTTTGATTACGATGGCTTTGTAGTATAACTTGATAATCTGGTATTGTGATTCCTCCAACTTTGTTCTTCTTTCTCAAGATTACTACAGCTATTCGGGTCTTTTTTGGTTCCATATAAATTTTTAAAGTATTTGTTCCAGATCTGTCAAATATGCTGTTGGTGTTTTAATAGGGATTGCATTGAATCTGTAGATTGCCTTGGGTACTATGGACATTTTAATGATGTTGATTCTACCAATCTATGAACATGGTATATTCTTTCACTTGTTTATATCTTCCTTTATCTCTTTTTTCAATGTCCTGTAGTTTTCCAAGTACAAGTCTTTTACCTCCTTGGTTTATTCCTAAGTATCTTAATTTTTTTGTTGCAATGGTAAATGGAATTGTTTGTTTCGTTTCTCTTCCTGAGAATTCATTATTGGAGTATAAAAAAGCCATAGATTTTTGGGTGTTCATTTAGTATCTTGCTCCATTGCCAAATTCTTTTATTAAATCTAGTAGTTTTTTGGTGGAGTCTTTAGGGTTTTCTATGCATGTCATCTGCGAATAATGACAGTTTTACTTCCTCCTTTTCAGTTTGGATGCCTTTTATTTCTTCTTGTCTGGTCGCTGTGGCTAGGACTTTCAATATTATGTTGACTAAGGGTGGTGAAAGCAGACATTCCTGTCTTGTTCCTGTTCTTAGGGGAAATGGTTTTAGTTTTTGCCAACAGTATCATAACTTTCTCCTATTTTTAAATCAGATTACATCAGATAATAAAAGATAATGAAATACAAGTAATACATTTTGAAAGTTGTCCCATTTTTGTCATTTTCTTAGTGACTGGTATTTAGCTCTAGGTGGACAAGTGTTCCGTAACTAATCATCCCCCTCCCCCATTTCTCCTCGTTCCATCATCTTGCACTTGAATGAATGGACACTGAGCAAAAAGTAACCAGGAAAGCACAGAAGTGAAGTAGTTGCCATAATAAAATATGTACCCTGGGACATGAAGACCTTGTTAATAAAAGTCAACACTGTGTGTAATGGTTAATGGTTCTGTGAACAGGTAGCTTTTGCCTCTGAGTTTGTTAAAAGCGTAAGTGAGAAAAGGGACCATCTCCCTCCTGAGAAAGCATACTTTGGAAGGCATCTTGTGGGGACATCTTTGATTAGCTTATAAAAGGAGGCATTTGGTTGTTATTGTCGTTTTGCCTTTAAAGCCTTTTGGGAAATTAGACTTTCAGCTTTACACCAGCCTTTTTAACTTGTTCACAGGCTATTGCAGGCTGCCTCACCCAATAAGGAAGAGTCTTCCAAGACTGAGAGTGAGTTAACACGCCGCCTGTCCGAGCTCTACCTGAGAAAGTCTCGTGAAGAACCCGCCGTGTCTAACCAGGAAGACAGCAAAAAGAAACGTACGCTCATACCCGGGAGGTTTCTTGAATATTTTTTGAGACTGTATGTTTTAAAGAGTTAATACTCCCTAAAATGAGGTTGAAATGGTAACTGAATAAACAAGGACAAGTTCTTCTATTTCAGATTTCAAAATAATTACATCAGTACAATAGTGATTAAATTATCAACCACAAACCTGGCCCGTGTGGCTCACTGGTTAGAGTGTTGGCCTGCACACTGAAGGGTCTCAGGTTTGATTCTGGTGGGGCATGTACCTGGGTTGCAGGTTCAATCCCTGGCCCTGGTTGAGGGGTGTGTGCTGGAGGCAACCAACCAATCTTTTTCACATTGATGTTTCTCTTTCTCTCTTCCTCCTTGCCCCCCCTCCACTCCCCTTGCACTCTAAAAATTCGTGGAAAAATTATGCTTAAGTGAGGACTTAACAAAATAATAAAAAACAAGCCACAATTTTACCTTAATGAATAAACTATTTTCATTTTTCGTTATAACAAATTTAAATACAACTTTGTGTGTCGCTTACAGAATTATTTGTTCATCGGCTGCCTTGCCTTTTCAGTTACTGTTCCACCTCACTGCTTAACGAAATTTACAGAATTCTTTTGTTGTTGAATATTTCGATTGATATTGTTATCATCATAAATGATACTGTAGTGTACATCATGTGTATGATTTGCTTTGTTCTTTAGTGATTTCCTTGGCATAAGCTTCCAGGAAAAGTTTTTGCATCATAAAGTGGGCAAAGTAGCTCTTAGTGCAGAATTAAAGCAGTGGGGTTTTTGGTTTTTTAGTAGCTGAAGTAGTTCTTGGTCCACGGGGGTAAAATTTCTTGTACTTTGCCTCCCACAATGGCTGGTAGGCGGCGTCCCTCGCACGCCAGTGCGGCAGAAAATGAAGACCATGTGCCGCTCCTTAAAGATGTTGAATGTCGCGAGGCTGAATGTCAAGGCTCAGAAGCTGCATCCAGATGGCAGTCCAGAGGCCGCTGGGGACAGGGGGACCCAGCAGGCAGCAGGTGGGAGAACAGCGGGTAGATTGGAGCCCAGAGGAAGGACACGAAGAAGCTCCAAACCTAAAGGTACTTCCACTTCACAGCATTCAGTGTCTGAGTGCAGGTGTACCCTTTTATACCCTCATATTTTCATACCTTTCAGTCATATCCATCAGGCAAGCACAGTCTTTACCTACTCTGCCATCTTTACTGGAAGTCCTTAGTTTAGCTTTCTTTTTTCTTACAGACTTTAAAACTGAAGAGGAGCTACAGTCTTACATACATGAAAATTACCAAAAGACTATGGCCACAGGAGAAACCATGTTGTATTCATGTGCTCAGAACATGATCTCAACCATTAAAGCGTTTCTCAAATCCAAAGGCACCAAGGACTTAGAGGTAAGAGCATCCCGATGAATGTCATCGTTGCTTATTGTGGGTTTGGTTCACATGTTTGTATGCTGGGCATGATTCATACATGGTGAGGGGAGCAAGGAGGTGAGCGGTGAGCACAGTTCCAGGTCTTGGAAGTTGGACATGGTGACCTAACAAGGCAGAAATGAAGGGCATGGGTTAGGCCAGTAATGCCATGTTCTCTCCTGTGTCCTTATCTGAGCTGCAGAATTAAGCCAGTGGTCCTCAGTCCTGTCTGGACTGTACAGTCACCTGCAACGTTTTTGTTTGTTTTTTTTGTAAATCCTCACCTGAGGACATTTTTTTCATTGGTTTTCAGAGAGAGGGAAGGAGAGAGAGAGAGACCCATCAGCGTGAGAGAGACATTGACTGGTTGCCTTCCACACACACCCTGACTGGGGAGCAAACCTGCAACCCAGGTACGTGCCCTTGCCCAGGAATCGAACCCAGGACACTTTGGTGTGTGTGCCAACGCTCTAACCACAGATCAACACTGTCTGGGGCACATGGGACATTTTGTAGTACCTGATGCCTGCCTTCCTCCAGACACAGTGAAGCGGATGTTTGCATGTTAGGACCTGGGTATGTATATACTAAAAGCTTCTTAGGTGACCCTTATGCACAGGGATGTTGTAAGCCACTGTTTTAGACCAGTTATTGCTTTTCTCTTCACGGCTAGTAAAACCAGGCTCCTCTTAAGTGAACAGGAGTTGTTTATAGTATGTAGACATCTCAGTCACTACTGTATGGAATCTTCCTTTTAAGAGAGGTCAAGCCCTTGCCAGTGTGGTTCAGTGGTCAGAGCGTTGGACTGTGCACCGAAGGGTCATGGGTTCAATTCCTAGTCCAGAGCGCATACCTGGGTTGCTTGTTTGCTCCCCATCCCTGGTTGGCCTGGACCAGAAGCAGGTAGTCAATGTGTTTCTCTGACATCGGTGTTTCTCTTTCTCTCCCTCTGTCCCTTCCTCTCTCTGAAAAGCAATGGAAAAAATATCAGATGGGGAGTAAAAAAAAAAAAAGAAAGGTCAAATCTGCACGATTGAAGATAGAAAAGAAGGACATTCATTTCACCATTTTTCTTCATTAAAGTGAAAGAAGGGGGGGAAGTGCAAGGGAATGTACTCCCCTTCTTAGGGCATTTGTCAGCTGTGAAGAAATTAGAAATGATGACAAGGAATGTCACAGTTTCCTATGTGATTCTTTTGCATTTTCAGATGAACTGCCTGCATCAAGTCAAAAATAATCTCTTAAAAACTAGCAAAAGTCTTAGACAAGACATAGGAAAAAACCTGGATAAAGAGGACAAAGTCAGAGAGTAAGTAACCTTTTTTTTTTGTTTTTTTAACCATTGCTCCAAAACAAACTCTTAAGACTTGCTTGTATCTGTTTAGAACAGATGGCAAATTGCTCGAAGAGGCTTTTGTAGCTGATTCTATAATCTAACTAGAGGACCAGTACATGAAATTGGTGCAAGGGGCTTGGCCCTCGCAGCCCTGGCTGCTGTCTCGGCCCTCACAGCCCTGGCTTTGTCTAGAAGGTCGTGTAGACGGTTGTTCTGCTGTTCGGTCTAATTAGCAGATTAGCTCTTTATTATATAGGACTTGAGACCCGGTGCACAAATTCGTGCATGGGTGGGATCTGGCCTGCCCACCCCGATGGGGCCCCACCAGGGTGGGCCAGTCGGGGAGAGTGACCATGGGGGGTGGTAGGAGCCCACTGGGGGAGGGGCTGCTCAGGGGGAGGGGCTGTGGCCAGCCACGGGGAGGGGCAGTGGGCATTTGGGGTTTTGGGGGCCGATCCTTGGCCGGGCCGGGTCGGGGCAAGGGGGCTGATCAGGGTCCAGATCAGGCTGGTTTGCTGCTGCAGTGCGCAGCATAGCCACCAGTCGTTCTGGTCATTCCACCATTCCAGGCGCTGGGCTTTTATATATATATATATATACACACACACACACACACACACACACACACACACACACACACACACACTAGAGGCTCGGTGCACAAAATTTGTGCACGGGGGGTGTATCCCTCAGCCCAGCCTGCACCCTCTCCAATCTGGGACCCCTCAAGGGATGTCCGACTGCCCTATCACAATCCAGGACTGCTGGCTCCCAACCACTCACTTGCCTGCCTTCCTGATTGCCCCTAACCACTTCTGCCTGCCAGCCTGATCACCCCCTAACCACTCCCCTGCCAGCCTGATTGATGCCTAACTGCCCTCCCCTGCAGGCCTGGTCACCCCTAACTGCCCTCCCCTACAGTCTTGATCGCCCCCAACTGCCCTCCCTTGCAGGCCTGGTCCCTCCCAACTGCCCTCCCCTGCTGGCCTGATCGCCCACAGCTGCCCTCCCCTGTAGGCCTGATTGCCCACAGCTGCCCTCCCCTGCTGGCCATCTTGTGGTGGCCATCTTGTGTCCACATGGGGGCAGCCATCTTGTGTGTTGGAGTGATGGTCAATTTGCATATTACTCTTTTATTAGATAGGATAGAAGCCTGGTGCACGGGTGGGCACCAGCTGGTTTGCCCTGAAGGGTGTCCCAGATCAGGGTGGGGGTTCCCTTGGGGCGTGGGGCGGCCTGGGCAAGGGGCCTGTGGTGGTTTGCAGGCCGGCCACGCCCCCTGGCAACCCAAGCTGAGGCCTGGGATTTATTTATCTTCTATAATTAAAACTTTGTAGCCTTGAATGGAACCAAGCCTCCTGCTTGCTTCATGGCCGAAGCCATTTTTGTTGGGATTTATTTGTCTTCTATAATTGAAACTTTGTAGCCTTGAGCAGAGGCCAAGGCAGGCCAGGGCTGGGGAAGCTTGGCTTCCTCCATCACCAGGGGCAACTCAAGCCTCCTGCTCTCTCCAGCTCCATGGCTGCCGCCATTTTTGTTGGGATTTATTTATCTTCTATAATTGAAACTTTGTAGCCTTGAGTGGAGGCCTGGGCCCACTAGGGTGTGCAGAAAGCTTGGCTTCCTCCATTGCCAGGGAAACCCAAGCTTCCTGCTTGCTCCGTGACCACAGCCATCTTGGTTAGGTTAATTTGCATACTTGCTCCGGATTTGCTGGTGGGAATGGCTTGAGGGTGTAGCAGAGTGATGGTTAATTTGCATATTACTTTTATTCGATAGATAGATAGATATGCAGTTTGAGTCACCTGTTTACCTGATAACCCATGTCGGTTGAGCAGCGGTTGTCAACCTTTTGGACCTCATGGATCACCAGTGGTTGGCGGAAAACCGCTGCTCCAAAGGTTTCCTTAAACCAGCGCTCACCAACCTTTTGGACTTCACAGACCATCAGTGGTCTGCAGACCACCGGTTGGCCACTGCTACTTTAGAGAAAGCCACGTTTTGTTGTTTTGTATATAAGTAGATCTATGACTGAGGAAGGGGCCTTGGGGAGTTCAGTGACCTTCAGAGTAGCTATAACCTAGTATTTCTCTTTCAAGGTGCCAGCTGCAGGTGTTTCTCCGTTTGGAGATGTGTGTGCAGTGCCCGTTAATACCTGACAGAATAGATGACATGGAGCAGCTGGTGGAGGAGGTAAGTATACCGCTCGGGCTGCTGGGAATGTGCTAGAAGCTCTCAGCATCCTGCAGAGGCGTGTAGTCACCTCAGAATCTTCTTCAGGTGGCGGATTTGCTGCGCATGGTGTGTTTAACTGAGGACTCGGCATACCTGGCGACGTTTCTGGAAGAAATTCTGAGATTGTAAGTTTGAGGACTGCTACCCTAACTTTAGCACTTTTACCAAGGACTGCGTATGGCGTTGTTTCAGAAGCCTGGAATTGGGGAGACTGTTTCTCACGCTGGGCAAGGAGGGAATGGAGGGGCCACCGTGACGGCTGTTCCACATTTAGCCGACCTGCCCACAGGTACATTGACTCCATCCCAAAGACGCTGGGGCAACTGTACGACAGCCTGGGCATTGTGATTCCTCAGAAGCTGGCGGGGGTCCTGCCGACAGATTTCTTCAGTGATGACTCCGTGACACAGGAGAGCAAGTCGCCGCTTTCCTCCGTGCCTCTCATGGCCAGTGGCGGCAGGTCGGTGCCGGGCGGCACAGACGCCGACCAGCTGGAGGAGCTGCGTACCCGATCGGCTAAGAAGAGAAGGTAGGAGGGCGTTGGGAATTGAAGGCGTTCTTTGCATGCTCCAGTTGGGTGGGGAGCAAACCCACAACCCAGTTACATGCCCTTGATTGGGAATTGAACCTGGGACTCTTCAGTCCGCAGGCCGACGCTCTGATCACTGAACAAAACTGGCTAGGGCCGGAGGGTGTGTTTAAACCACAGTCCAGTGGTGTGTATTTGTAATTCATTGACTTCCTTGTGCCCTCCTGTCTGAATCACAGAAGCCAGTCACTGGAGTTTCTGCTATATGTTCTGGGTGTTCGGAAGAGTGTCAGGGGCACGTGACACTGTTATCCAGGGAACACACAGTATTTGCCACTGAGTCCACAGAGCCCTTGACTGTCCATGGGGTGTCGGGGAACTAGGAGCCTTGCAGGAGATGAGTTTAGGGTTTCAGCTTGCTTTTTACGTTTTCCTTTGACGCTTTCCATTGTTTATGACTAGTTGAATTTATAGTACTTACTTTTGGAAGTTTTGGGATTGACTTGTTTAGCTTTAAATTCAGTCCAATACTAAGATTACTGACCTATATCTAAAGAATGTTTTAGCCCTAGCCGGTTTGGCTCAGTGGATAGAGCAGCGGCCTGCGGACTGAAGGGTCCCGGGTTCGATTCCAGTCAGGGCACATGCCCAGGTTGCAGGCTCGATCCCCAGTGGGCGGGGGGGGGGGCATGCAGGAGGCTGCCAAATAATGATTCTCTCTCATCATTGATGTTTTTATCTCTCTTTCCTCTCTGAACTCAATAAAAATATTTTTTTAAAAAGAGAATGTTTTATTTTGCACTGTAGTTTCAATCTAATTTAACTACATCTAACCGCTATTGAGTGTACATTGACTGTTGCTTTCTCTTTCCAAAAGGAAAAAGGCGTTAATAAGACACAAAAGCATCGCAGAGGTCTCGCAGAATGTTCGACAAATTGAAATCCCCAAAGTGTCCCAGAGACCCGCGAGAAACGTAAGTTGTTTCCCAGAGACAGGAAATGGCGCCAGACAGCTAGTCCTTCTGCGCGAGCCACAGGGCAGAGCAGAATGAAGGGCGGTGTCTGCTGTGGGGGGGGGAGGGGATGGGGGGAGTGGGTGTGGAGCAGGTGTGGAGTGCACAGAAGTCAAATCAGATGTTTGTTGTTTAATCCTCACCTGAGGCTATTTTTCCCTTGATTTTTAGAGAGAATGGAAGAGACAGGGAAGGACAGAAAAACTGATGTGAGAGAAACACACATGGATTGGTTGCCTCCTGCACTCGCCCTAACCAGGGCCTGGTCCAGGGAGAAGCCCTTGACCAGACTCGAACCCGGGACCCTTCAGTCCACAGGCCGACGCTCTATCCACTGAGCCAAACAGGCTAGGACGAGATTTTTTTTATGAATGTGTGTACAACTATAATCCACGGATAAAGAAATATACATGTGTTAAATATTAACCCTTTTACCCAAAAGTGTGACAGAGGTAATGTAAATAAAAACAAGCCAAAATTAGGAAGGAATAAGTTCATTTAAATCTTCAATGTAGATGAGAATACTCATAAAATAATGACTAACGTAAGCAACGAGGTCATTGAAAAACGGTGTGCACTCATAACAGGATTCTGGCTGCGTGCCAATGTGTATGTTTTATTTCCATAATAAGTTAAAAAATGTGGGGTGGGCGGCAGGTGCTGTCGTCAAGCCCGATGGTAACTGTTGATTGTGGCAGGTGTAAGGACCTGAGGTTTGTTGGCTGCAGAGAAAAAGAAACCAGGTGGAGTCTGTTTACCGAGTAGAACTAATGCCTTGCTAAGAATTCAGTGAAACTTGTGAACTTCACGGATTATTGAGAAGCGTTGAAAATCTATGAGAACTCGCCCTAGCTGGTTTGACTCACTGGATAGAGCGTCGGCCTGCGGACCAAGGGGTCAAGAGCACATGCCTGGGTTGCGGGCTCGGTCCAATGTGCAGGAGGCAGCCAATCAATGATTCCCTCTTGTCATTGATGTTTCTATCTCTTCCTCTCCTTTCCTCTCTGAAATAAAATAAATATATATATTTTAAAAAGTGTATGAGAACTAGCTTTAGAAGCATTAATCATTACAGTGGTGGTTTGCTGTCTATCGAGATTTGTAAGTGTCCTTTGGAACCTGAAGTGGGATTTCTGTTAAAGAGTTTATGTCTTCACTTTTTATCCTTACTCGAGGATATTTTTCCGTTGACTTTTTTTTTTTTTAAGAGAGTAGAAGGGAGGGAGAGAGAGACACACGTCCATTGATTGCCTCCCACACTTGCAGACTGGGGTGGGATGAACCTGCAACCAAGGTATGTGCCCTTGACCAGGAATCAAACTCTCGACCTTCTGGTCCACGGGCCAATGCTCTAACCATTGAGGAAACTGACCAGGGCTGTGTTCACTTTCTTAGTAAACCTTAATATGTGAATAAGAAGCAAATCTGATGTATCTTGGCATCCTGATTGGAGAGTGGGAAATCCAAAACTGGACGGCCCGGGCATGTCAGGCCTCACTCAGTAGATCTGAGGATGATTTGTGGTCATTCATCCCTGTGTGTAACTAGTCCTAAAGCTGGTGCTCGTAGAATTGAAACTTCATTTCAGATTGGCCAGGAAAGCTTACTTCTTTAAAACTAGATTTACTGAGGTCGGTATTTGATTTTGGTTAGGAAAGAATGTCATTTGTTAGCTTTCTCCCCCCACGTGGTAGTCCATTCTTTAGCTATTATGGTGGCATAATTGAAAAATCAATCTAAAAATTCTGTAAAAAATCCATTTTTTAGTCTAAAATCCATCTGGATTATAGGCTCTTGATTCTTCCACTATAATAGCAAATAGACAGCAATTTAATCCAGAGACATTTCTGAGGGGACGGCCGTCCAGTAACTGATGTGGGTTTCCCTTTACTTCTTTAAGTATAAAAGGGGTACACAGGTGATCATGAACACATTGAAATCAGGGTGCGTTCTCCCTCTCAGGGGCACCCCGTGCCTGTGCCTTCCCCTTTCCCTTCGTCTTCCCCCAGGAGTGTTACCCTTGCCTTTCTTGCTTCTGTGACTTGTTTTCTGAGCCTCCGCAGCCCAGCTGGCTCACTTCTACTACCTCTGCAACTCTCTAAATAAACTCCTATAATTTAAAAAAAAAGAGATGGAAATATATAAAGTTAAAAGTTAAGGGTGTCCCTTCCCCATTAATTTTTCAGAAGAAATCATTGTGCGTTCACAGCCCTGTTCTGTATGCACCACTAGTACACACAAAGATTTGCACATGTTATACACACGCATACACAGAGACATCACACGTGGCTAACCCACTCCACTTAGTATTCCGCATTTTTGTTTGTTTGTTTTGCCTTTTCCCATTGGGGACCTCTTTCTGTGTTAGAATATACAGGTCTTCCTTCCTTCTCTATTCTTACAGACCTTCCTAATTCTGCTCATGTCCACAGTGGATGAATGACCCATAATTGATTTGTTGCCCTCTATATGGGTAGTTAGGGAGCTTCTTATTTTGTATTATGATTGCAGCCTTCAGTGTCCTTGGATCATGTATCTATTTCTGTGCATTTTGCAACCATTTCTGTTATGGATTCCGTAAGGAGAACTGTCAGGGTCAAAGGGTTCCATGTGGGATGTTATTCTTTTATTTTAAATGTGTATCTGTTTTCTTACTGGGTCTGCTCATCTTGCAGGAGAGCTCCCGCCCCACTCTCCCGCAGCCCTCACTCCCAGTGAAAGATCCAGTACAAGGTATGCTTTGTTCCCTCGGCACCTGTGCATTGACTAGAACGACACATGTATTCGCTTGCATGTATTTAAGCAGCTGCCTAGTTATGGGCAGTTGTTGGTTAATGAAATATGTCCAGATAACATGTACTAGGAGAATAAGGTGTTCAGGTCGTCTCAAAATGCTGTATTCTGCAAAATAACTGGCCTGAAATATATATATGTATATATTTTTTTTTGGTAGAACATTTCTTTTTTTAAATATATTTTTATTGATTTCAGAGAGGAAGGAAGAGGGAGAAAATGGATAGAAACATCCATGATGATAGAGAATCATGGATTGGCTGACCCACGCAAGTCCCCCACTGGGGATCGAGCCCACAACCTGGGCATGTACCCCTGACCGGAATCCAAACTGGGACCCTTCAGTTTGCAGGCCGATGCTCTCTCCACTGAGCCAAACCAGCTAGAGCGAGCATTTCTTTTTTTTAAAATATATATTTTTATTGATTTCAGAGAGGAAGGGAGAGAGAGAGATAGAAACATCAGTGGTGAGAGAGAATCATGGATCAGCTGTCTCCTGCACGCCCCACACTGGAGATCGGGCCCACCACCTGGGAATCGAACTGTGACTTCCTGGTTCATAGGCTGGATAATGTGCCCTCGTACCCAGGAGACATGCACTGAAGTAGAGGGATTGAGGAGTCTCGTGTCTGCCCTTCCTCTGCTGTGTGGGGGTGGGAAATTGTACAAATGGGGGGGGGGGCACGAATGTTGACAGTGAGTGAATTTTAGCGACGACTGTTTATTGTGTCACCAGTGGGGTCCCTCTGCCTGGCCTGCAGGATCGGGCTGAAACCGGCTCTCTGACATCCCCCAAAGGGTCCTGGATTGCAAGAGAGCACAGGCCAGGCCGAGGGACCAGTGCATGATCGGGTTGGGGAGGGACCACGGGAGGGGTCCAGGGTGTGTCCGACCCATCTTGCTCAGTCCCGATAGGCCCTACCCCAGCAGCAAGCTCACTTACCAGTCAGAGCATCTTCCCCCTGGTGGTCAGTGCACGTCATAGCAAGTGGTTGAGCGGCCTTAGCATATCATTAGCATATATGCTTTGATTGGTTGAGCAGTCGGCCGGACACTTAGCACATTCGGCTTTTATTATATAGGATTCTTTGAAGTTTTCTGTAGATGTTAAACTTTTCAAGAACTGGGGAGAAACAGAAGGGAGCAAATCCAGGTTAGCTGTCAGGTTGGAGATCAGGTTCATAGACAGCCTCAGGCAGCGAGCAGGGCTCTTACGTGGAGATGGAGGAACTTTTTTAAACTTCGCTGTGTGATTGGGGTCCTTGCGTTAATGTGTGTGTCCCTGATGGGAAGGCGTAAGGGGTCCTCCCAGTGTGTGGACCTACTTCCTTTGGTTTTCTTTCAGTGACTCTTAGAAGAATTTACCGCAGTGAATTCTCGCGTAGCCTCCATGAGGCCACCCTAAGATTCAGAAGCCGTTTTCCTCACTTTTGCCAAGTGTTTCTTGACTCTTTAGCTTTCCCCCCCTAACTTTGAGTCTAGATGGTCACAGCTTTCATGCTGTTGAGTGAGGAAGGGCATTTAAAATAACCCAGAAAATTAGTAAAATATTCCCGAGAAGATTGAGATCTTTGAAGTTGAAAAGAACAGTTTCTCTCTACTTGAGGCTGAGCTGAATACAAAGCAGCAAAAAAGTGAGGACAATCGTTGTAACTCTGGGATGTATTGAAAGGCCCACCCTCTTATTTAGGGGTTATATCCATTCTTCAGCAAGCAAAGCTTCCAGGTTAGGTGTTGTGGACCTTCCGTGTGTTCCTGAAAGGTTAGTTTACATTGAATTTATAAAAGTAAATGATGTTAGCCCTGGCCCATGTGGCTCAGTTGATTGGGCTTCGTCTGTGTACCAAAAGGCTGCCAGTTCGATTCCAGGTCAGGGCACATGCCCAGGTTTCTGGCTCAATTCCCAGTAGGAGGCGTGCAGGAGGCCTCTGATCAGTGTTTCACTGTCACATTGATTCTCTCTCCCTTTCCCTTCCTCTCTCTCTAAAAATCAACTTAAAATTACTTTAATGTACCATGTGAGCATAGTAGTTAAGAAAATCCTCCCTGTCAGTGTCTATATAGTAGTCAGTCTGTAGAATAGTTTCCTTAAGCAGCTTCTCTCTGTTTTGGGTAACTTTCTTTTCCCAGATATGGCTTTTATAAGTGATAATATTTGCCTTTTTTTATATTTTCAGAAGTGACCAAAGTTCGAAGGAATCTCTTCACCCAGGAAATTTCTCCTTCAAAGAGACCGGCGAAGCGGGGGCTTCCGAGAAGCCACTCCGTGTCGACCGTGGAAGGTCTGCAGCACAAGCTGGACAGCGTCAGCAGGACCAGAGGTACCTTCACAGTGACCGGGACAAGGGCTGCTCGCGCCCAGCCAGTCCCGAGACTCGCTTTACGGCAGGAGCTCATGCACCTCCTGTTTTCCTTCTCTCTGTCGTTACCTCCCGTTACTCTTCCCCTTGGGGTCTCTCCAGGCTGGTCTCTCTCAGCGTCCCCTTCCTAGTTACCCCTGCAGCATCTATTTTATAAAACCAGTTCTTTTATAAAACACAGTTAAAAAGAAATGAAGAGTAGTGATTAAACAGTTTTCTAGTTTTGTTTGCTTGATTGTTATTTTTAGATGATTGAGAGAGAATTCATGTAAGTTATACAACAGTCCCAGCGCTTCCTTTCCTTTTAGTGCCAGCGTACATCATTGTATGGATAAGTTACATTGTACTTACCCGTCATCAACTGGTGGACATTTGAGTTGTTTCCAATTTTGGGCCATTGTAAATAGTGCTACAGACATTCATATACAAGATTTTGTTAGATGTGTTTTTAATTCTCAGGTGTATGACTAGAAATGGATTTGCTGGGTCATTTGGTAACGCCATGTGTAACTTTTTGAGGATTACCAGACTTTGCCAGAGTGGCTGCCCCATTTTACATTCCCACCAGCAATGTATGAGCGTTCCTCCTCATCCTCATCACTACCTTTTCCTGTCTCTCTTTTTTTAAAATCTTTATTGTTAAAAGAATTACATACGTCTCCCTATCCCCCCCCCCCCAATGACCCCCTCCAGCCCACTCCAAGCCTTCACCATCCTATTGTTTGTGTCTGTGTCTGTGGGTTACACATATATGCATACAAGGTCTTTGGTTGATTACCTCCCACCCATCCACTTCCCCTGACTTCCCTCCAAGACACTGTCTCTCTTTTTCATTCTACCCTTTCTAGTGGGTGTGTGTCCCGGCGTCTTACTGTGGTGATGAGACGCATTGTCCTGATAACTGATGCTGAGCTCGCTAGCTGTTCGTGTACTTTCTTTGGAGAAATGTCTGTTCAAATGTTTGCCTATTTTTCTATTGGGTTTGTCTTTTTCCTGTCAAAGTTCTTTATCTATTCTAGGTACTTAAGAGATACATGACTTGCAAATATTTTATCCAAACTGTGGGTTGTCTTTTCACGTTCTTGGTAGTGTCCACCAAAGCTTTTAATTTCGATGCAGTCCACTTTATTCAAGTTAGCAGCTTTTGTTGTTGCTTGTGCTTTTGGTGTCTTATCTAAAAAACCATCATGTTGCCAAAACCAGTTTGGCTCGGTGGATAGAGCGGCGGCCTTCGGACTGAAGGGTCCCGGGTTCGATTCCGGTCCAGGGCATATGCCTGGGTTGCAGGCACATCCCCAGTGGGGGGTGTGCAGGAGGCAGCTGATCGATGTTTCTCTCTCATCGATGTTTCTAACTCTATCCCTCTTCCTTCCTCTCTGTAAAAAATCAATAAAATATATTTTAAAAAAATAAAAAACCATCATGTAACCCAATTTTTATACTGTAAGCTCTTCCATTGAGGTCTGATTCATTTTGAATTCATTTTTGTATATGAGATTGTGGGAGACAGGAGTCCAACCTTGTTCTTTAGCATGTGACTATCCAGCTGTCCTAGCCCCGTTAGTTGAAAGGACTATTTTTTTCTCTAAAACAGGAAGAAATGGCAGCCTGGTCCACAGTCAGCTGACCACATGTGTCATCGTGTTCGTTCTTCTTTCATTGTTGGTAGAAATCAGCAGGGAAGCCATCTAGTCCTAGACACTGCTTTATGAGAGCTGTTTTGAAGACTAAGCCCATCTTTTTCTTGTCATAGGTTTACAGTGTTTAGATTTTGTTTCTTTTGTGTGTTTTCAGTAATTTGTGTCTTTCTAGGAGTTTGTCCATTTCATCCAGGTTATCTGATTGTTGGCTACGGTTGATCCTAGTATTCCCTCACACTCCTTATTTCAGTGAGAATGACAGTTATGACCTCGCTTTCATTCCTGGTTTCATAGGTTGAGGCTCTTATTTTTTTATCAGACTAAAGGCTTGTCAATGATTAAGTTTTTCAAAGAATCAGCTTGGTTTCTTTTTTATTTTTTTGAACGTATTTTTATTGATTTCTGAGAGGAAGGGAAAGGGAGTGAGAGATAGAAACATTAATGAAGAGAAAGAATCATTGATCGGCTGCCTCCTACACACCCCCTATCAGGGATTAAACCCACAGCCCCGGCATGAGCCCTGATTGGGAATCGAACCGTGACCTCCTGGTTCCTAGGTTGACACTGAACCCCTGAGCCATGCCTGCTGGGCTCTGTTAGTTTTCATTCTCAATTTTACTTATTTCTGATGTCATCTTTGTTATGTCTTTCCCTGTACTTGCTTTGGTGTTAGTTTGATCTTTTTCAGTTTCTAAAGTTAAGGTGAGGTTACTGATTTGAAATGTTGTTTTTAGTGCGGGCATTTGCAACAAATTTCTAATCACAGCTTTGGCTGTATCCTGTTAACTTTTTGTTTTGTTTTTCATTTCAATAAATCTTTATTGTTCAGATTATTACAATTGTTCTTTTTTCCCTCCATAGCTCCCCTCCACCCGGTTCCCACCCCACCCTCTGCCCTCCCCCCCCCCCCCGCCATTGTCATCATCCATAGGTGCACGATTTTTGTCCAGTCTCTTCCCGCACCCCCCACACCCCTTTCCCCCTGAGAATTGTCAGTCCACTCCCTTTCTATGCCCCTGATTCTATTATTTTCACCAGTTTATTCTGTTCATCAGATTTTTTATTCACTTGATTTTTAGATTCACTTGTTGATAGATATGTATTTGTTGTTCATAATTTTTGTCTTTACCTTTTTCTTCTTCTTCTTCCTCTTAAAGAATACCTTTCAGCATTTCATATAATACTGGTTTGGCAGTGATGAACTCGTTTAGCTTTTTCTTATCTGTGAAGCTCTTTATCTGACCTTCAATTCTGAATGATAGCTTTGCTGGGTAGAGTAATCTTGGTTGTAGGTTCTTGCTATTCATCACTTTGAATATTTCTTGCCACTCCCATCTGGCCTGCATAGTTTCTGTTGAGAAATCAGCAGACAGTCGTATGGGTGCTGCCTTGTAAGTAACTAATTGTTTTTCTCTTGCTGCTTTTAATATTCTCTCTTTGTCTTTTGCTCTTGGCATTTTAATTATGTGTCTTGGTGTGGTCCTCTTTGGGTTTCTTTTGTTTGGAGTTCTCTGCACTTCCTGCACTTGTAAGTCTATTTCTTTCACCAGGTGGGGGAAGTTTTCTGTCACTATTTCTTCAAATAGGTTTTCAGTATCTTGCTCTCTCTTTTTCTGGCACCCCCATAATTCGGATGTTGGTACACTTGAAGTTGTCCCAGAGACTCTTTATGCTATCTTCATATTTTTGGATTATTTTTTCTTTTTGCTTTTCTAGTTGGGTGTTTTTTGCTTCTTTGTATTTCAAATCTTTGACTTGATTCTTGCGATCCTCCAGTCTGCTGTTGGGTCTTTGTATAATATTTTTTATTTCAGTCAGTGTATGCTTAATTTCTAGTTGGTCCTTTTTCATATCCTCAAGGGTCTCACTAAATTTATTGGCTTTATCTAGAAAATTCTTAAAAAATCTTATAACCGTGGTTTTGAACTCTATATCCAGTAGTTTGTTTTCCTCCACTTCTTTCATTTGTGATCTGTTTCTTTGTCTCATTTTGGCTGCTTCCCTGTGTTGATAGAGTGGCTTTGTGTGCTAGGTGTCCTTTAGGGCCCAGTGGCTCAGCCTCCCCAGTTACCTGAGGTGGACGCTCTTGGTTCACCCCTTTGTGGGCTGTGTGTGCAGTCTTGTTGTAGTCAAGCCTTGATTGTTGTTGGTAACACTGGGAGGAATTGACCTCCAGGCCAATTGGCTGTGAGGATCAGTTGTGTCTACACTGGGAGAACTTCTGTGCTGGAGACAGCCTTATGAGACAAGACTTGCTTCCGTGGGGCTTTGGTGCTCACTGAGTCTGCCCCCTGAGTGTGTCCCTTATGGATCTGAGGACTTGTAATCTAGATGGTCCCGCTCTGACCCCTGGGTACACTGGCTCTTGGATCTCCAAGGAGGTGCTAATTTAGCCTCTGCCTGAGGCCACCCAGCAGGAGCTACGGAGAGATCTGCAGATTCCTCTTCTCTGTTTGGGTTTTGGAGGTGCCCAGATGAGGCCATGCAAGCTGCTGTGGGGCCTTGGGACTTCTTTTGGATGTTCTGGGTCTCACTGACTCAGCTGCAGTTTGTTAGGTAAGTTTAGTTTTCAAAGGACCTGGCCATTCTTATGCAAAAGCCTCTGCACACATCTGTGGTGGGGCGGAGTCTCAGGGCGAAGCAAACAGCAATGGCTTCCCGTCAGCTCTGCCCTAAGAGGCCCTTGGGTCTCAGTGTCCTGTGGTAATCGCTGCAAGCACCTCTGAGAGAAAGCCGCCCTCGAGTTCCACCTGCTGCCAGACAGTCCAGTTTCTCCCTGTATGAGTCTGGGTCCCCAGAGTCTCGCCCGGAACTGGAGTTCAGTGCAGTCGGGAGCTTTTGTCTCCTCAGCCGCGTACTCAGTGTGCTTTTCTCTTTCCTTCTAGTTGTAGAATTTCCACTCAGCCAGCCTTCCTGTGGTTCTGGATGATGTCCGTTTTGCCTTTTTTTAGATTTTTATGTCTTTATTGATTGTGGTATTACATATGTGTTTTTATTCCCCCAACCCCCCCCCCTCATTCATGCCCTCACCCCCCTGTTGTCTGTGTCCATTGGTCAGGCTTGTATGCATGCACATAAGTCCTTTGGTTGATCTCTTCCCCTCACCCCCACCCTCCCCCACCTTCCCTGAGGTTTGACGTTCTGATGGATGTTTCTCTGTCTCTGGATCTGTTCCTGTTCATCAGTTTGTCCGTTTTGTCTTTTAGTTGTAGTTTTGAAGTTGTGCAAGGCAGCAGTTCAGGTGTTTACCTATGCCGCCATCTTGGCTTCTCTCCTATCCTGTAAGTTTTTGGTTGTGTTTTCATTTTCATCACCTCCCAGTATTTTCATATTTCTCTCAGGATTTTTCTCTTAAGCCCATTGGGTATTCAGTAATTTTTCAATTTCCCTGTGGTTGTGACTTCCCCAAATTCCCTTCTGTTCTTGCTTTCTAATTTCATTCCATTGTGGTTAGGAAAAATACTTTGTATGATTTAAATTTTTAAAAATTTCCTGACACTTGTTTTATGGCCTAAGATCTGAGCTGGCCTGTCCTAGAGACTATTCCCAAGCACAAGAAGAATGTGTGTTCTGCTCCCATTGGGCGGGGCACCCTGGGAGGTGGCTGCTAGGTCTCGTTGGTTTGTGGTGGTGTTCACGTCTCCGTTTCCTTGGTGACCTCTGTTTAGTTGTTCTATCCATTATGGACAGTAGCGGTTAAAGTCTCTAACTGTTATTGTTGACTTCTCTATTTCTCCCTTCAGTTCTGTCAGTATTTGCTTCAGACAATGGGGCTCCGTTGTAATAGCCATTGTATCTATGTGATGGATTAAATATAAGTTTAACCCATATATAAAGTACTGCTTTGTCTTCTGTCGCCTTTTTAGACTTAAAGTCTGTTTTATCATGTAGCCCCCCATCTCTCTTTTTGTATGAAAACCTTTTTCTGTTCATTTACTGGCAACCCCT
The DNA here is from genome assembly GCA_026230045.1 of Corynorhinus townsendii. Classification (NCBI taxonomy): domain Eukaryota; kingdom Metazoa; phylum Chordata; class Mammalia; order Chiroptera; family Vespertilionidae; genus Corynorhinus; species Corynorhinus townsendii. The sequence continues at coordinate 7,809,297 of JAPDVU010000017.1, forward strand.
TTGTGTCTTTGGATCTAAAGTGATTGCTATAGCCAGAATATCATTGTATCATGCTTTTCTTTAACCCACCTGCCAATCTGCTAATTTAATTGCAATGTTTAATCCATTTATGTTTAATTTACATTTAATTTCTGATAAGGAAGGACTTCTACCATTTTTTTATTCCTCCTACTTTACTACTTTTCTTAGTATGTAGCTCGCTGACTTATTGTAGTATACCATGTGGATTCCTTCTAGCTTTCCTTTTTTGAATATTTTCTAGTTGTTTTCTTAGTGGTTACCTTGGGGATTATAATTGATACCTCTAGCTTAAAACCTATTGAATAAAATGAACTTACTTCCAACAGAATACAACACTCTGCTCCTCTATATTTCCATCCCTATTCCTCTATGATGTCATCACCAATGACATCTTTATAAATGATGTGCCCATTAACGCAGATTTATAGTTATTGTTTCATGCATTTGCCTGTTAAATCACACAGGGAACAAAGAGGGGTTGCAAACCAAATGTACCCCACTACTGGCTGGCATGTTCACCTGTGTAGTTACCTTTTCCTGTGTTCTTGAGTTCTTCTTCCAGCTTCCAGTCACTGTCTAGTGTCCTTTCATTTCAACCTTGAAGCACTGCTCCTCTATAGTTACATGTCCTATCCCCTCCTTTTTCTGTTGTCATACAAGTTACATCTTTATACGTTCTATGTCTTTCAACACAAATTTATAATCGTTACTTTATATTTTAACTCACAGGAGAAAAAAACCAGTTACAAAAAATAATTTTATACTGTCTTCTGTATTTATTTACAGTTACTCTCTAGTACCCTTTCCTTTCAGCCTGAGGACTCCCTTTAGTATTACTTATGGGGCAGGTTTGCTAGTGACAGTTTCTATGGGGGGCTTGTTTTATAATTGGGGAATGTGCTAATTTCTCCTTTGGTTCTGAATAATAATTTGGCTGGATACAGAATTATCAATTCTTGTTCAATTATTGTTGATTGAATCTTTCTTCTTTTGATCCTTTGGATATGTCATCACACTGCCTAATGAGAAACCAGCTGTAGATCTTACCCAGGAACCCTTGTATCTGATAAATCACTGCATATCAACATTGTCATATACTTTATTTTACTTAATTGTAGATACAAGAGCCACCAACTAGGTGCCACAGATGTGTTAGCAGTAATCGGTGAGCAGTTCATTTTTCAGGACTGCTTATTAGAGGAACATTTCATATTTTACTTCGGCTTATGTGTTATGCAGCCTCTGACAGTGGTGATAAACCGTTAAATGGAGCCCTAGGGTTAGACCTCAGTCCACAGCGCTGAGGTCCACTGCGGCTGAGGAACAGGCCGTGTCTAAGGGACCGCGTGCTGCTTGCCTTGCAGGACCTCACAGGCTGCTGACCAGGACTGTGGCCGAGACCCCGGAGCACAAGCAGGTCTCCGGGCGGCTGCTGCACAGGCAGATCAAGGGCAGGTGAGTGACACCTGTGCGGCTGCCCCCCACCCCAGACAGCTCTCCCAGCTCCTGTGGGCTTCGTGACTCAGATCCCAACTGTTTCTTACAGCCAGAGAGCATCCTGTCAGCTCTGAGGGCCGAGAACCTACGGGAGGGGCTCTGTCTGGCCTCGTGCACCTGGCCAGTGGTTTTGAGATTTACCCGTGTTCACGTGTCAGTTCGTCCCTTTCTGTAACTGAGTAATAATATGTAGTTAAATGGATATTCCACAATTTTTTTGTTTTTATTGATCTCAGAGAGGAAGGGAGAGGGGGAGAGAGATGGAAAAAGCAGTGATGGGAGAGAATCGTTGGCCAGCTGCCTCCTGCACGCCCCACCCTGGAAATTGAGCCCACAACCCAGGCCTGTGTCTTGACCGGGAATCAAACCCTGATCTCCTGGTTCATGGGTTGATGCTCAACCACTGAGCCCACCAGCTGGGCTGGATGGATATCGCACAATTTTAAAATCCATGTGCTGACATGGGGAAGGAGAGGTGGGTCTTCATTATGGCCTGGCGGGGATGGGGTCTACGGTCCCAACTTCCTGTGCTGAGGGGCAGTTTCCATGGCAGCTGCCGGGGCAGGGCAGGTCTCCCTGACAGTGTCTGTCCTTTGTGAACCCTGTCCCGGTTCTCAGAGGGCAGTTTTGGCCGCACCTCTGGGTGTGTTCAGGGTGTCAGCCTCTCTAGCTCCCATGGGATCTGCGAAGCAAAGAGGAACTTGCAGGAGCTCACTGCCCCGTCTCTGGGTCCCGAGTCCCAGCCAGGCAGCTCTGCTCTCCACCTTTGTCTTCCTCACAGTCACTGCATGTAACGGACCGGAATACACTGCCTGTGCTTAACAGACAGCTAGGGAGGAGCACATGCTTGTCAAGGCTCCATCTCGTCGTTACTGGTGTTTGGGTTTCACACACTTGTGCGTTTTTCTACAGAATAAATTGTAAGAAGTGAAGCTTGTAGGTATTAGAGTGGAAGAGATGGCGGAGAGATTGCTTGCCTCCCACACATGCCATCAGCTGGGCCAGGGGTCAAACCCGCAACCCAGGTACATGCCATTGACAGGGACTTGAACTCGAGACCCTTTGGTGTGCGGGCTGACACTTTAACCAATGAGAAACAGCGGCCAGGGCAAAAATATGTCTTTAATTATTTTGAAGTTGTAAAGAAATGTTTTAAGCCACTGGTTTGGCTCAATGGATAGAGCGTTGGCCTGCGGACGGAAGGGTCTCGGGTTCTATTCCAGTCAAGGGCACATGCCCTGGTTGCAGGATCGGTCCCCAGTGGGGGGCGTACAAGAGACAGCCGATCAATGATTCTCATGCGGTTTCTATCTCTCCCTCCCTCTCTGAAATCAATAGGAATATATATATATATTTTAAAAATGTTTTAACTCTGATAGTATGAGAGGACTGGCCAACGGCGGTGTATCAGACTTGTGGGCTGAGAGGCTGTGTCTCTTTAGTGCGTTAATTATGAATTAATTAGTGACTAATCCTTGTGCTCTTGGTTCCTCAAGGTCCTCTGATCCTGGTCCTGAAATCGATGTTGTTGAGGAGTCCCCGGAGAAAGGTATCTACTCCGCTTGTTCTGGAGTTTTGCCTGCTTTCTGTGGAAACCTCATGCCCTGGTCCGCTCAGCCTGTCACCCTGAGACGGGGAAGGTCAGGCCCGTGAAATCATCTGGTTTGGCCCTGCCAAGGCACTAGGGGTGAAGGTGATAATTCTGTATGCTCCCAAATGATATTTATTACAAATATCCAAATGGCCCTTGGCAGAAAAAGGTTCCCCACCCCTAGTCTAAGCTGTTCACAGGTAGGTGACAGTGCTGCACACACCAGCAATCTTGAGTGGTGAGTGGCCTTTTTATTTAAAGGTGTATGTGCTGGGGTTTCCTAAAACTGATGTATGTTTATTGTGGAAAACTCAGAAAAAATAGAAAAGCCAAAAGTTTGATAATCACTTGGTAATCCCATAACTCTGAAATACTATTAACAGTTTAGCTTTAATAATATTCTCACGGTGTTACTTATATACAAATATATGTAATATACACATAAACTGCAGTTTTTAATTTAAACATTTTTACAAGCGTGACTGTACTTTACACATATTTTTCACCCCCCATCGTGCTTCATGGTGGCCATTCATACACTGTCTGAGGTGATGGCTCGTGGGCCACCTTCTTTGCACCTCGCTGGGGCCACACATCACACACCTCTTATCTTTGCTACAACAATGAAGTCTCAACCAATGGCTTGTTGCTCACATGTACATGGGAGAGTCAGGCTGGTGTGTCTCCCTGCTAACTGGCTGTGACTCTGCTTTTGTAGAAGTGAGTCTGAGAAGAAGCCCTCGCATCAAGCAGCTGTCACTGGGCAGGACGAAATCTGGTCCCTTCTATTCTGCGTCTCAGCCACAGCCTCGAAGTGTGCAGAGAGTTCACTCGTCTCAGCAAAGCCGGTCAGGTAGCGTGCCCCACGTCCTGCTAACTTGGTGGGAAGTATTTTTAGGAAAAGCACTGAGATTTGGCCTCTTGTTTCTGGACATGGGAGAAGCAGAGCAGGTGAGTGTATTTGAGTTTCAGCTGATGAACAATCCAGGGTCTCTATGATCCGCATCATGCCTTTGGAGTCTGACAGCTGGCCACCACACCATTCTCGTGAGGGACACATTCCCTGCAGAGGACGTGACCTGTGATTCCCACGTCCTACACGTGTCCCAGGTGGAAGGCAGTATCTGTGTGATCTCCTTTGCTCTTTTATAATTACAAATGAAAACACTGTGGTTGATTATATTTCCTGACATAGGGCCTGGGGTTAGCTGCGGTCTTACTGAAACTCAGGGAGGTAGCAGGATCGCAGCAGCTGCTGACATCACCCCCCTCCTGTTCTTCTCTTTTGTATGGATGGGCTGTTTGACTGGTGCTGGAGGGAATGAAACGCTGTCATTGTTCTTGACTTGCAGACCAGAGAGGATCTCCTCCCATCCCGAGTATCCGGTCTCCGAAGACGCTTCTTTTCGGGGCCGTGTCCGAGGTGGTCAGGCCCTCGGAGGAGGGTGTGGCTCGACGTAAAGGGCCTTCAGGAGACACAGTGGCCTCTGAGATGCCGACAGCTTACCAGGTAGGACATGTCTATCATGTTTAAAACCGTCTCGGAGAACAGACGGCCAGGGAAGCACTGCACAGTAACCGGGAGGCTCACAGGTGCTGTCTGAGTTGTCTTTCTTAGTGACCAGCTGAGATGGAAATTCCAACAGGCAGCGTTGGTTGGCAAAACTTTGGTCCCGCCTTTAAAACTTTTATTAAAGTTGGAGATTGTCCATGTTTCATTGACCAACGTTTAGTCCTGAGAATCAGTCAGGTCAGTGAAGAGGTTAGCCTCAGTGCATCAGGTGGGCTCCCACAGTGAGGCCTGTGTGTAAGCAGCAGCCACGTGTGTCTGGAAAAACAAAAGGAACTGTAACAATTACAGAAGATCGATAAGGGACAGTGTGTAGGAGAAGAAAGAATACAGACAGAGCGTACACAGAGAGGAGAGAGATACTGAGAGTTCAGAGAGGTGGAGATGCGGGATGAGAGAAGAGGCAGGTCAAAGAAGTGACAAGAATGAAATCAGGGAGATAGAGAAAGTAGGGAGATTGAGGAGAGAAATGAAAAGGAGAGAGATCAGGGAGATGAAAAGGAAGAGGGAGGTCAGAGTAACAGAATTCAGAGAGAAGGCAGAAGATAAGATTTTAGAGAGAGTAGAGATTGAGATGATGAGAAAGAAGACAGAGATCAGGGAGGGAGATCAGATAGAGGAGAGAGAAATAAAGGCAGAGAGTGGACTCCGATTTCCATCTCTGAGACCTGGGACAAAAAATTAGAAAAGAACATAGAAGAGAGTAAGGTCAAAGAAAAACAGTTCAGAGTGGAGAGAGAGGAGTCAGGAGGAGAAAGAGTGACAACGAAATCAGACAGAAGATTGGGAGATCAGAGAGGAGAGCGTGAGCTCGATCAGGGAGTGAAGAGAGTTGGAGATCACAGTGTGGGAGAGAAAAGGTAGGGAGATGTGGGGAAGAGAAGTAGAAGGAATGATGCAGATCAGGGACAGTGAAAGAAATGACTGAAAGAGGAGGAGAGGGGAGTAAGAATAGAAGAGATGAGGGAGAGGCAGATTTGGGGAGGGAAATGAGAGAGGAGTGTTCAAAGAGAGAAGTAGACTCAGGGAAATCAGAGAGAGAGAAGAAAGAGATTGAGCTCTGAGAAATGGAGAAGAGCGGGAGATGAGCAGAGAGAAGATAGGCAGATGGGAGAGAATAGAGGGAAATTTGAAATATCTTCTGCCTTTCATTTCTCTAAGAGGGATTGAGAGAGGTTAGATAGAGAAGGGAGAGTTTAGAAGTGGGAGCAGGAGTTGAGAGAGAAATGGGAGACAGAAGATAGAGTTTAGGGGGAAGAGAGGGAGAGAAGGCTCAGAGATGAGCTATCGATGCAAGAGAGCTCAGAGATAGAGGGGAAAGAAAGCACAGAGCGATCGAGAGGTCACAGAGAGAGTTCAGAGGGAGAGCCAGATGAAGCCAATTAGAGAAGAATGTGATCAGAGAAATAGTAGAGGGAATTCAGAGAGAGGAAAGAAGAGCGATTACAGAGATGATCAAGAGAGAGGGGAGGAGGATGGAGGAAGAAATGAGAAACAGATCACAGAGGACAGGGAAGAGTGGGAGTTCAGAAAAGATCGGGGGAGAACGAGCAGAGAGGTGATCAAAGGGAGAATGGAGAGAGAGAGAAGAGAGAGTTTGGAAAGAGAGTGAGCGCAGAGAGATGAGAAAAAAGAGGCACATCAGAGAGAAAACAGGGAGAGGTGTGAGAAGATAGGGCAAGGGAAGAAGAGTGGGTGCACAGAAAGAAAGAGAAGAGCGTGAGATGGGTCAGGGAGTGAAGAAGAGTCCAGAGGGAATGAGAGAATTGAGAGAGAGCTGGAGATCAGATTGGGATAAGAGGAAGAGCAGAGGGAGTTCAGACGTGGAGAGCGAAAAGAAAGGTGGAAGGATGAGTTCAGAGAGAAGAGGGAGAACAGTGCGGGGAGAGAAGAAATGAGAGAATAAGTGGCAGGTCAAAGAGAGAAGTGAGAAGAATGGAATCAGAGAGATGGGAGAGTGGGAGCTCAGAGAAAGAGGGGCGATGTGTGAGAAGAGACAGAAGAGAGACATCATAGAGGAGATGAGTGAGGAGAGAATTCAGAGAAAATAAAGGGAAGTGAGATTCAGCTCAGAGAAAGAGAGCAGGAAATCGGAGAAAATAAGTTCGGAGCGGGGATGGGAGAGAACAGAGGGAAATTAGAAAGAGAAATGAAAGGCGGAAGATAGATTTCAGAGGGATGAGAGAGAAGAGAGTAGAGAGAGCAGACTTGTGCCAGGTCAGAGAGGGAGTTGAGAGGAGATAGAGATGAAAAGATTTGAGAGAGAAGAGAAAGTGTTCACAAACAAGAGAGATGTTGAGGGAGATCGGAGAAAGGAGAGCTTGGCAGTACAGAGATGATCAAAGGAGGGCAGGGAGATGTGTGAGAAGACAGAGCATGAGAGATCGAGAAAAATGAGGGGGAAAATAGATAAGCAGCGAGCAGAAGAATAGCGAGAAATGAAAGGCAGAAAATGGGTCATCAGAGAGAAGGAAAAGAAAGGGAGAGCTCAGGGAGCCGATTAAAGAGGAGGAGGAGAGGGGAGTAAGAAGTGAGAGGGGAAGAGATTGATCATGGAGGAGGAGGAGAGTGCAAAGAGAGGTGGTGAGAGAATTTATGAGAAAAGGTGGAGTTCAGAGACAGATGGGGAGACAAGTGAGAGTGACATCAGAGAGGAGGCAGGTCAGATAACAGAGAGGAATGAAAGGCAGAGGTAGATCTCAGAGAAGGAAATCAGCATTCAGGGACCAAAAATTAGAAAAGGACATAGAAGAGAGTGAGGACAAAGAAGAAGGAGTTCAGAGAGTAGAAGAAAGAGCAGAGAGAGTCAGAAGGAGAAACAAGTGACAAGAATGAAGTCAGAGACAAGAGTGGGAGGGCAGAGAGAAGACAGGGCAATATGTGAGAAGAGACAGGGCAGGGAGAGGAAAGTGAGCTGAGAGAGAAAGTGAGTTCCTAGAAGGAGGCAGGAGCGGGGGAAGAGGAAGAAGAGAGGGCACACAAAGTAGGAAGAGAGAAAGCGTGAGATGGATCAGGGAGCGAAGAGGAGTTGAGAGGGAGTGGGAGAGAAGGGATCAGAGTGGGGTGAAAGGAAGAGTAGAGGGAGCTCAGAGGGAAGGCTGATGAGGAACAGAGTTCAGAAGCGGGAAAGGGAGCATTCAGAGGCAGATTTCGAAGGAAAGAGATGAATGAGAGAAAGAGAAGATGCAAGTCCAAATAGAGTGAAATGAGAAGAATGAGGTTAGAGAGAAGGGAGTAAGATTGGCGGTAGGAATATGAAAGAGGGAATGGAGGAGGCCAGAGAGCGGAGGGAGAGAATAGAGGGGAACTAGAGAAGGGAGTTCAGAGAAGGAGGAGGCCAGAGAGCGGAGGGAGAGAATAGAGGGGAACTAGAGAAGGGAGTTCAGAGAAGCAGTAAGACTCAGAGGAGAGGGAGAGATCAGAGAGGGCGATGAGCAGAGACAAGGAGATCGGGAGATGAAAGGCAGAAGATAGATGGCAGAGAAGAGAGTTAAGCAAGAAAAGAACCTTCAGGGAGAGCTCAGAGAGGAGGAAGAGTTCAGGAAGAATGAGCTCAGTGTAGGAGGAGAGAGAAGAGATATATCCAGAGGTCACAGAGAGGTGAGATGATTTGGACAGAAAGAAGATGGAGAGAGAGAGTTCAGAGAGCAGGAGAAGAGAGAATTTAGAGGAGAGAAGCAGTCGAGAGATCAGGGAGACAAGAGAGGTCTCAGAGAGAAGAATGAGGGGGGGGGGTCAGCGTGAGGGGTGAAAAGAGAGAGGAAAGACGGAAGTCAGAGTTGAGAGAGAAGGGAGAACAGTGGGCAGAGAGAAGTGGGAGGAATGACGACAGAGGCAGAGCAAGAAGATGGGGACAGAGAGCAGGATGAAAGGGGAAATGAGTTCTGAGAAGGGGAGCGGGGGTGAAGGGAAAAGAAAGTAGCAAAGATCAGAGAGAGATGAGAAAGATCAGAGCAGGGGAACAGGGAAGAGAGAAGAGCGTGAGCTTGATCAAGGAGTGGAGAGGGAGAGAGCAGAGAGAAGAGTTCATGAGGAGAGAGGAGGGAAATGGGAGGGAGCTTGGGGTAAGGGAAAGTGGAGGGAGTAAGAAATGGAAGACAGCATGCAGTGCAGGGAGCTCAGGGAAGAGAGTGAAAGAGGTGGAGATAACAGTAGGAGTGGAGAGAGCGAGAGAAGATGTATTGAGAGAGAAAGTTCACAGAGGGAGAGAGATGAGAGGACAGAATGACATCAGATAGAAAGAGAGAAGAGAGGGCAGAGAAAGACCAAAGAGAAAAATGAGTTCTGTGGGTTGAAGAAAGTGGGGAGAGAGATGAGGAAGGCCGAAGGGAGGGAAGAGACATCAGAGAGGAGATGTGTGAGGAGAGAATTCAGAGGCGATAGAGGGATAGGGAAGAGCCGGAGATCAGAGAAAGAACCAGTTAGGAGAGGGAGATGAGCAGAGAGAAGGCGTCAGGGGGGTGAAAGAGAGGAGAGGGAATCGGAAAGAGAAATGAAAGGGAGAAGATAGATTTCAGAGGGATGAGAAGAGAGGAAATGTGGCAGGTCCGAGGGAGTTGAGAGGGGAGAGAGGGGGAGGGTAGGTAATGAGATTAGAGAGGAAAAAGTGTTCACAGACAAAGCGGGGAGATCTATCGAGGGAGATCAGAGGGGGGAGAGAGACAGATGTGAGGCCAATTAGAGAGAGTTCATGGGAAGGAGAAAGAAGAGAGAGTTCAGAGGGGAGAGTAGGTAATGAGATTGGAGAGGAAAAAGTGCTCACAGACAAAGCGGGGAGATCACACGGGGACAGAGACAGATGTGAGGCCAATTAGAGAGTTCAGAGGGGGAGACCAGATAAAGGAGAGAAAAGAGTGGGATAAGAGAGAGGGGAGTAAGGAACGGGAGAGAGAAAAATTGAGATCAGAGAGAAGGAAAGAATGTATAGAGAGGAGAGATATACTGACAGAGGTCACCAAGAGAGGTGAGAGAGGCAGATTAGAGAGAGAAGAAATTTCGAGTTGGGAGAACAGGGAGATGTGTGAGAAGACACAGCGCAGAGTGAGATGACTGAGGTCCAAGAGGAAAATGAAATGAGGGGGAGAAATAGAGAAGCAGCGAGCAGAAGAGAGAAATGAAAGGCAGGAGACGGGCCATCAGAGATCAGAAAACAAGGTGGAGAGAGGAGGGGGAGTAAGAAGGGAGGGGAAGAGCGGAAGGGTGTAAGGAGAGGTGACGAGAGAATTTGTGAGACAGACGGGGAGAGAGTGAGTGACATCAGAGAGAAAATAGTTCAGAGAGGGAGGGAGATCAGGTAGAGGAGAGGAAGGTCAGTGAGCAAGTGAGGAGACAGAAATAAAAGGCAAAGATCTCAGAGATGGAAATCGGTTCAGAGACAAGATATTAGAAAAGAACATAGCAAAGGAGTTCAGAGAGTGGAAAAGTGAGCAGAGAGAGAGGTCAGAGGGAGGAACAAGTGACAAGAATGAAATCAGGACAGAAGAGTGGGAGGGCAGAGAGAGAAGACAGGGCAATATGTGAGAAGAGACAGGGCAGGGAGAGGAAAGTGAGCTGAGAGAGAAAGTGAGTTCCTAGAAGGAGGCAGGAGCGGGGGAAGAGGAAGAAGAGGGGGCACACAAAGTAGGAAGAGAGAAGAGCCTGAGATGGATCAGGGAGCGAACAGGAGTTTAGAGGGAGTGAGAGAATTGAGAGAGAGCGGGAGATAAGGGATCAGAGTGGGATTGGGATTAGAGGGAGCTCAGAGAGAAGACTGATGAGGAACAGAGTTCAGAGAGAGGGCGAAGAGGGAGTGGAAAGGGAGTGAAAAATGATAGAGAGGGAAGGGAGAGTGGGGAGTAAGGAATGGGAGACAGAAGAATGCGTTCAGAGAGGAGCTGGAGGTCGAGAGAGGTGAGAGTTCAGAGGGAAGAGAGGAGATGAGAGAAACAGAAGAGGCAAGTCAAAAATAGAAGAGAGTGAAATGAGAGATCAAGAGCGAATGGAGGAGGTCAGAGTGAGGGAGAGAACAGGGGAATTAGAGGAGGAGTTCAAAGGGAGCAGACGTAGACTCAGGGAAACCAAAGGGAGAAGAGATTGAGCTGCGGGAGGTCAGAGAGGGCGGTGAGCAGAGAAAAGGAGAAGATGGGGAGAGCAGAGAGGACAGGCAGAGACAGGTGTCAGAGAGGGATGAGAGAAGAGAGTTGAGCAAGAAAAGAAGGTTCAGGGAAATGAGAGAAGCGGGTGAGATCAAAGGGAGAGCTCAGAAAGAGTAGGAGATGAGAGCGATAAGAGAGATATCGAGGGTTCAGACAGAAAGAAGACAGTGATGATAGAGAAGCAGACGAGAAATCAGGGAGATGAGGGAGGTCTCAGAAGGAGTTCAGAGAGGGAAGGAGAGAAAGGGAAAACGAAAATCAGTTCAGAGAGAAGGAAGGGAGAACAGTGGGGAGAGAGAAGTGAGGAATAACATCAGAGATGGAAGAGTGGGAGCAAGAAGACAGGGAAAGAGAGAGCAGGATCAAGGAGGAAATGAGTTCTGAGAAGGCGAGAGGAAGTAGAGTGGGGGAAGAAAGAGTAGCGAGAAATTAGAGCGACAGATGGGGAAATGGAAGAGAAGAGTGTAACTCGATCAAGGAGTGGAGAGGGAGAGAGCAGAGAGGGCCCGCAGAGAAATAGTTCATGAGGAGAGAACAAGGCAGCGCAGAGAGGGCAATGAGCGGAGAGAGGAGAGCGGGAGGTCGGGATAACAGAGTAGAGGGAGCCCAGAGGGGGAGTAAGAAATGAAAGACAACATGCAATTCAGAGATCAGGGAGGTGAGAGAAAGTTTGAGATACAAGACTAGGAATGGAGAGAGCTAGAAAAAGTTCACAGAGAGAGAGAGAGATGAGAGAATAGAGTGACATCAGAGAGAAAGAGAAGGGATACTTCAAAGAGACAGGAGTAAAGAATATCTCGATATATCTCTTCTCGCTCCCGTCTTCAAAGAGAGAAGCGAGAAGAATGAAATCAGAAAGGGGAGATGTGTGAGAAGAGACGGCAGAGAGAGGAGAGAGAGTGAGTTGAGGGAGAGTGAAGAGACATCGGAGAGAATTCAGAGACGAGGGAAGTGAGATTCAGCTCAGAGAAAGAGCAGAAAATCAGAGAAATGAAAGGCAGAAGATAGGGTTCAGAGGGTTGAGAGAGAAGAGTGGGCAAAGGGAAGGAGTAGAGAGAGATGAGAAGATTTCCGAGCAGGTGTGAAAGGGAGGGGCAGAGTAGGTATTGAGGTTCAGAGAAGCGAGTAAGAAATTAGAGGAGACGAAGAGTATGCAGTGAGCGGAGCTATACTGACAGCGGTCTCCCCGAGGGGAGGGGGCGTCCACAGAGGCCGAGACAGCGAGTGAGAAAGGCGCGATCAGAGAGACAGAAAGATGAGGGCGAGCAGGGAGATGTGAGAGAGCACACGGCAGAGCGGGAAGAGCAAAGAGAAATGAGTTCTGAGGGAGAGGGGGGGGGATCTGAGCGAGAAGAGAGAAGAGGGAGAGGAGAGGAGAGAGGGCAATCAGACGGATTTCAGAGAGGCCGGATGGAAGACAGTGGCGAGAGAAGAAGATTGGGAGATGGGAGAGAACAAAGTTGGAAAGGGAAATGAATGAAAGGCTGAAGATCGATGAGAAAACAGCGTAGAGAGAGGAAAGCAGGACCGAGGGAGGAGACGGAGGAGAGTTCTGAAAAAAAGAGACTTCCGAGGGAGATCGAGACCGAGTCAAGCGCGTTCCAAAAGAGGGCGGCCGGTGCGGGGAGAGAAAGATGAGGCCAAGCAGAGAGCAGACTGGAGGTGTGGGAGAAGAGTGATGATGGAGGGAGAGGGAGGAGGGGAGAATGAAATCGGAGCCCGAGACTGCAGAGGGAGGAGGTGGCGAAGAGACATCTGAGGTGGTCAGAGAGGAGAGGAGGGGAAGGTGGGACAGGTGAAAGGGAGGAGAGATGTGTGAGGAGAGAAGCCGGGAAAGGAGCTCAGAGCTGACAGAACAGAGGCCCCTCGCCTGCTTTCTGCTCACCTGCAGCGAGTGGATGTCCTCGTCTCCGCAGCGTAGATGTCAGATTTGGGGTGGCATGTACAGGTCACCATTTTTATTTCAAACGAGGCTGAGACCCCACATTAGAACATTGTCTTGCTTACCTGTCTTTTGTCTCTGAACCTCTTGGGCAGAAAGAGTGGGATGTTAAAGGTGTTTTGTTTTTTTTACCTTTACTCATATTTTTTATACCTACAGTTCCCTCCCACCCCACCCTTTTTTTAGAATATATTTTTATTGATTTCAGAGAGGAAGGGTGACGGAGGGAGAGACAGAAACATCAGTGATGAGAGCGAATCATTGATTGGCTGCTCCTGCACGCCCACCCACTGGGGATCGAGCCCACAACCCAAGCATGTGCCCTGACGGGGAATCCAACCATGATCTCCTAACCACTGGCCCACACTAGCTGGGCCCCCTTCACCTGTTGATACACATTTTTGGGTATTCCCTCCTGTCCCGCCCGTGGCCTCCATTGGTCTAACAGCGAGCTGTCCTCCAGCTCCCTGTCACCCCATGCAGGCTCCTGACATTGCATTAGCCACATGCGCTGTCCGGTCCACCCGCACTGAGCGCCCGACGACAAGCAGGCAGTGTTCCCGTCAGGTTGCAGCCCTGAGAGGCGTGCGGGCTCCTTACCTGCAGGTCTGCAGCGTCTTAGCAAGCGGGGAGGGTCGTTTCGTGTCTTTGGCGCAGTGCCCTCGTGTGTCCCACGCTCCCCCAGCCCACACTCCCACACACACGCATTGCCTGGCGCACAGTAGGTGCTCAGTGATCACACGGTGGATGTGGGTGTGCGGCCCGTGGTATGACAGCAGAGGCTGCTGCCTCAGGGACCGATTGGAAGCGGTGTCGTGTTGGAGGCAGGCTAGCTGAGCTGTGCCCGAGTGAAATATGCCAACTACTTAAATAACTGGTCTCAGAAACAGGCTGGGTGCACGCTTGGTGCTAGAAGACGTGGCCAGGCAGCGGCCGTGGCCGTGGACGCGCGTCGTTGCTAAGATCGTGCCTTTGGCAGCCTGCCGGTCTCCCCCTCTCCTTTCTAATCGCCCTAGAGGTTGCGGGACCTCCATTCCTGGAGAGTGTGGGTTACCGCGTTCAACCACTAAACTGTTTTCCTCACAGACTCCTAAGAAGAGTTCCCGGAAACGTCCCAGCTCTCCGAAAGCGACGCCCCGAAGGCCCCCTCGTGCCCCTCGCACACCACGGACTCCCCTGCGCTCCCCTGAGAGGCTGCAGAAGCCCTGTGCAGCCCGGACACCCGCCAGACCGGGGCTCTTTCCGGCCCCAAAGGCCTCCGCGCCCCCTGGCCGCCACTCACCTTCTCCGCCCACAGCCTTGCCCGAAGGCGGCGCCTCCCCCCGGGGAACGAGCCCGAGAATGCCCGGTGGCCAGCCCCTGGGGTTTCTGCAGAGCCCCACCTGGCTGCCCTCAGTGGCTTCCAGTCCAGAAAGCACCCCGTGTCCAGCAGCCTGGGGGGCGCCCAGAGAAGCTGCCCACGTGGCTGCACCTCCGCCACAGAAACTCCAGCTCCCCCACCACCTCGGAGCCTCTTGGGGCAAGGAGCCAGCACGGAGAGGGAGAGAGCGAGCTGTCAGAACCCCGACAAGACCAGGGGACACAGCCGTGCCAGCTTCCCCGCCTGCGTCTTCTCTCGCCTCCCCTGTGGGTGGCATTCCCAAGAGTCCCCCCAGGACAGCCTCAGCCGAGTCCCCTCACCCTGGACAACTGGATGGGAGAGAGCCCCCGAGAGCCTCCAGCCCTGCTCCCTCGGTGTCCCCCAGGACCTCAGGGCGAGCCAAGCCTGATGCCAGCCCCTGTCCCCACCCCCCTCCTGAAGGGGGGATGAGGCTGGGAAACACCTCCAGTCTGGAGAGGGGCTCCCCGGAGGGCCATCCCTGTCCCTGCACTGCTCCTGCCACTCCTCCTGGCACAGACACCAGGAGGCAGCAGCAGGAAGGGGGCCCCTCTCCGTCCTCTGAGGGGCACGGCGACCCTGGGCCTGGCTGCAGGAGCGGCTCACACACGTCCTCCCCTGTGCTTACTGCAAGTGACACAGAGCCCCTCCCTGTCCCGTGCGAAGCCGAGGACGGGAACAGCCACCATGCCCCCATGGGAGCTGGTGAGGGGTTAAGGCCGGCGGTTGTTGGGGAGCAGCCTTCTGACCCTGGGACTCCTTCCTCTGCGCCCAGCTCTCCTCAGACACCCCCCAGCGCCCTGCGCTGTGCGGCACACACAGGGCAGCGCCAGGCTGTGGCCCCTCTCGAACACCTGCCAGCGTCCGCTCAGCTGTCAGGGGCCCCTGCCCACCCCCAGGCCTACGAGGAGGAGCTGGACGTGCAGGCTGGGGGACTGCCCAACCTTCGAATCAAGAAGGTGGACGCCAGCCCGGGGTCCGAGGCCGAGCCACTGAGAAGGGACCCAAGTGTCCCCCCCAGCCTGGGCGTGCCCAGGGGCAGCAAGTCCTCAAGACCCGACACCTACACATCCCCCCCCTGCCTTCGCCCCGCACACAGCAGTCCCAGCAAGAACGGCGGACAGACCTACATCTGTCAGTCCTGCACCCCCACCCGCTGCCCCTCGAGTACCCCCAGTCCGTTCCAGGCAGATGCTGGGGTTCCTTGGACACCATCTCCCAAGCACAGCGGGAAGACAACCCCGGACACAATCAAGGACTGGCCACGGAGGAAGCGGGCGGTGGATGGTAGCCTGGGCACCCCTGTGGGCAGGGCCGACGTGGGCACAGACCTTGGTGTGGGCGGGTCGCTGCTGCGGCCAGAGGGCACGGAGCTGGAGCTGGAGCTGGACCTCCACAAGACTCGCATCCTGGGGGACTTTGAGCTCGAGGGGGTGTGTCAGCTGCCAGACCAGTCCCCTCCTGGAGCTGGAGATGGGGTGCCTGGGTCCCAGGATGCCTCCTCCTGGAGGCTGTGTGGGTGGGGCTCCAGGAAGAGGATGCTCTCTGCTGAGGACACAGAGTGTGAAGCCAAGAGAGCCTGTGACCAGCGGGGAGAGGACCCAGAGGCTCGGGGCGAGGCCAGGTCTCCAGGGCCGGGCCTGCAGCAGCTTCCGACCGCAGGCGATGACGAGCCGTGGGTGTCGGGTGAGTGGTGACCACGCTGGGCCTGGCTGGGGCCGTCGGGCACCTGAGGCCGTGCTGACCACCTGCCCTTGCTGTAGGTTCCACACCGCCTCCCGGCCGTGCTGTGCGCAGCTGCCTCTCTGCCCGCGGGCTCCAGGCCCTGACGCAGTCCCCTCTGCTGTTCCCTGGGAAGATGCCTGCCTCGCAGGGCAAGGATGCCCCAGGTAAGTCCTGGGGGGAGGGGGGCACACTTGCACCAACATCCGGCTGGTCTCCTGGGGGTGCCCTGGGTTAGCGCAGGGCTGCGGGCAGCTGCGTTTTGCAGGAGGCGTAGGGACAGTGATGTGCACAGTGCCCACCCAGAGAACCCCAGTCCTACCAAGTACTCGAGGTTCCTGAAAGCGGTGGCAGGCGTGGGCGCACAGCGCAGTCCCTGGAGGCTGAGCCGTTTCCTCCCCTGTCTGCGCGTCCAGTGACCGGACCGCCCGCAGCCTCGGCAAAGCACTGGCTGAGCCTGTGCTGCACGTTAGATGGTTCCTCCGCGATGGTCAGGGGAGCAGGAGGGGCCGTCCGTGGTCCCTCCCTCAAGGCCAGGACAGAGCCTGCGATGCCCCACAGGTCTGAGATGAAGCAGCACAGGGCGGCAGGGACTCTGTGTGGGCAACGCCCCAAGGGGGAGGCCCCATGAAGCCTCCTGGCCAGGCCTTGCCTCTGCTGAGCCCTCAGCTGCCCGTCTGCCTGGCTCTAGATGAGGATTTGGATGTGTTTCCCGCCACGGAGGACTCTCCATTCAGCCGAGCCTTTTCCAGGACCCGCCCCGTCAGCAGGACGTACTCCCGGAAGAAGCTGATCAGCTAGAAGGGGGCCCAGCAGGGCCTCTAACCAGACACTACAGAGCCTGTCGGGGGCCCTCTCCCTAGACACTTGCTGGCTGCTCCCTGGGCGCCGGGAATGCTGTCTGCAGGGCAGCAAGTTCCTCAGGTGCCTTGGGCACAAATGAGCTGGGGGCTGGGTCCCAGCCTCCACCACCCAGGCCCTGGTGCGGTCCCTGAGGCTGCCTGGGGCCCTGTATGACCAGGAGCCCATTCCAGCTCCCCCTCCCCCACCCCGCGACCGCGGCCTCGCTTGTGAAGGGGGAGAAAGGACCCCACGACAGGTGGGGTGCGGGCCTTCCCTTCCCTCTGACAATAAAGTTACCTCTGTACTTGGCGTCATGGCTGTGGGTGTTCTCGCCGGCGCCTCGCTGACCTGCCCTGAGCTTCGCGGGGCAGCCACACCTGGGTCTGCCCCAGAGCCAGTGCCCACGTCTGACTCGCTTCCGAGCTGCTGTGTTCCCAGGTCTGATTCCTACTGCCGTCCATCACACTCCGAGTGAAAACCCGTTTCTCAAGAGGTTACCCGTTTATTATAAAATGGTTTCACAAAATGCTACAAAACCTCTCCCAGTTTCCCCAGGTCCTTGTGCCCATCTAGACACGGGCCGTCCTGTGGCCGCGCAGGCCCCGAGCCCGGAACGTCCTGAGCGGCCAGAGGCGGCCGTGGGCGCCGCACTTGGGGGAGGGAGGGGGGATCCGCTTTAGAGGAACTGAGGCCAGTTCACGCGCTGCCTTTCACGGTGAGGCAGCACCCCTTCACGGTGGACGCGCACGGCACCGTACCTGTCACGCCCGGGCTCCGAACAAGGCCGCGGCCGGACTACAGCGGGTTCCTCCGCACGTCGATCATGCCGGGGCTCGCCCTCCGCAGCTCCCGCCGGGCCCTGGCCAGGGGCCCCAGGTTCCAGGGCGGCCCCGCCTCCCCCCCAGGCAGGACTCGGCCCAGGGGGCGCTCCGTGGCCTCGGGGGCGCCCTGCTCCTCACCGCACAGGCTGGAGCGCTTCCACGTCAGCGGGAGTGGGGCGTGCATCAGGTCCCGCAACTCCTCCGGGGCTCGGGGGGCGCCCTCCGCGAGGGGGGACTGCCAGAGCTCCTCTTCGTTTCCAGGTGGCTGGCGGTTCTTCGGGCATAGGACTTTCTCCCCGCCTGCCACAGATCGGAGCGACACCCTCGTCAGAAAGGGGGTGGCAGGCCCTCCTCAGCCCCCGCTCCCAGCAGAACCGCAGGGAAATGACCCGGGAGCGCTGGGGCCCGCCTTGATCAAGGGCCCGGAGCTTACCCCGGCTCTGGCTCGCAGCGCTGCCCCCGCTCAGCCTCTGCCTCAGCTCCTGGTTGGCCCACACGTGGCGGCCCAGCTCCCACTCCAGGGCCTGGATCCTGCCCTCGTACTGCCGCCTGCTGTCGGCCAGCCCCTCGCCGAGGTGGTCTGGGGGGGACAGAGAGGAGGGTGGCGCGGGGCACGGGGCGCCCACGCGGGGATGGGAGAGCGGCCTCACCTCGGCTCTGCTGCAGGAGCAGCTGCACGTTCTGCTCATGCTCCTTCTGCTGCAGTGTCAGCTGGCGGTCGGTCTCCAGGCGCTGCCGCTCCAGCGCCGCCTCCAGCCAGAACACCAGCCGCTGCTGCTCCTCCAGCTGCATTTCCAGCTCCGAGAAGGCCACCTGCTGCTGGTGCTGCTCCTCCCGCAGCGTCACCACCTGCGCCGAGGTGCCGCTCAGGCTGGGCCCAGGCGTCCTCGCCCGAGCAGTGCCCACCGCTCCACCAGAGGTCACTGAGAAGCCCCAGGGCCTCAGGCGCCTCTCACAGCGTTCCCGGCCGTGATTCCCCAATCAGGAGCGTGATTCGCCATCCCCACCTCGAACTTTAGGGCTCTGTGGGGCCAGGATTTCGGTCTCGACAGGGACATGGGAGCTGCTGCCCTACTGTGTGCCAAAGCACCCCGGGCCAGCAAGCTCATCCTGCTGAGAACCAGTGACGGGCACAGGCCACCCTGAAGGTGCCAATCAGACAGGAGGGGAGGGGAGAGGGAGGAGGAGAAGGTCAGTCTGGCTAATAGAACAGGCTTTAAAGAGAGAGAGAGACTGAGGCGGCGGCCCGGGAGGCGCGGACCCACCTTGTCGAAGTACTTGCAGAGGAGAGCCCTGGTCTCGGAGGACGAGAGGTAGCTGAGCTTGGCCATGAGGTTCATCTCGCACTGCGACAGCAGTGAGGCCGAGGCCCGCAGCACCCGCTGCCGGGAGGTGATGGCCTCGTTCTTGTACTCGATGGCCGCGTCCAGGGCCTCAATGGCCTCGTCCAGCTGGAACAGCGTCCGCTCCTCCTGCGGGGACATGGCATGCACGGGGTGGGGTGACCTCCGGGGACATGGCATGCACGGGGTGGGGGGTTCCCCATTTCCTGAATGACTAAGTCGTATTACACAGCCACAACTGACCCCTAAGTGTCCCCTTGTCCTGGGCTGTCACAGCCAGACCCCTGGGGTATGGGGGAGGCTGGAGCTCTGCCTCTGGGGGGCTCTGCACTCAGGGAGCTGGGAGTACCCTACACTGAGGGAGGGCAGGCAGGACCCCTCAGTCCCAACACTCATGCCCATGCCCACAGGAGAACGGAGATGGGGAGGCTGAGATGTGGGGGAACTAAGATGAGGGGGGCTGAGATGAGGGGGGGCTGAGGTGAGGGGGGGCTGAGATGGGGGATCTGAGATGTGGGAGAGCTGAGATGAGGGGGGGCTGAGATGAGGGGAGCTGAGATGAGGGGGGGCTGAGATGAGGGGAGCTGAGATGAGGGGGGGCTGAGATGAGGGGAGCTGAGATGAGGGGGGCTGAGATGAGGGGAGCTGAGGTGAGGGGGGGCTCAGTGCACACAGTGTGCAGAGTCCGGTCCAGCTGGAGGGAACGAAGGGTGGCAGCCCCTGGCCCGTGTCCCCAACCAGGGCTAGAGCAGGGCCGTCCAGCACGCGCTCCAGCCCCGCCTTTGTGGGCCGCCACCCAGGGCGGACCTCGGGCGAGAGCAGGCTGCCCTGCCGCAGCTTGCCGTCGATCTCCAGGCGCTGCTTCAGCAGCGAGTCCTTCTCCTGGCGCAGGGCGTCGATCTCCCCGCGGATCTGCTGCTGGCTCTGGGCACTGCCCTGGCGCAGCTGCCCGCTCTTCTCCGACAGCTCCCTCTCCAGGCGCTCCAGCCGGCTGGACACGCGCACGATGTCCTCGGTCAGGGCCTGGGCGGCACCGCGGCATTAGCGGGGGGGGGGGGGGCAGCCCGCCTTGAATAACCCAGCAGCACCCTGGGTCCTGCGCTGGGAGTGCCGCCTGCACCCGCTGCCGGGACAGGCTCAGGGCTCTGCGTCCGACACCCCTCAAACACCCACGGCAGCGTGAAGGTGGCCCAGAAACACCCCACCCACCGGGGAACAAGGAAGCCCCGAGCCAGGTGGGGCTGGGGCTCTGCCTCCTTGGGCCCCGCCCCACCCCGTCTACCGGCTGCTCCTGCCCGCGCAGTCCCCAAGCCGGGGTTACAAAGGGGGGACAGACTGTGGGAAGGACACCTGGAGAGGTTCCACCCTCACAGCAGAACCTGCGGGACCCACAGGCTTCTATAGCCCAGCAGGGCGGGTCCCCACCTGCCCGGACTCAGGGGCGCCCCCACCTGGCTGGACCGCAGACGCTTGCTCTCCAGCCCCGTCTTCTCCTGCACCAGGGCCTCCTTCTTGGCCAGGATGGCCTCCCGCTTGCGCAGCTCCTCCCCCAGCTCCTCCAGCGCCCGCCGCTGCCGCAGGACCTTCTCCATCTCCTGGTCCAGCCACTTCTTCTGCTCCTCGATCTTCTGAGGGGCGTCGGGGAGGCGGGGCGGCGTTCAGTGCCCAGCGCTCACGCCCGCTGTGCGGGCAAGCCCCTGGGGTGCGGCTGGGGGTGCCCGGCGCCCACCTGCTGCTGCTCCAGGCTGAACACCGAGCCGCTGCTGCCACTGCGCCGCTTCCTCTGGAACGCCGCGATCTCCTCCGTCTTGATGCGCAGGATCTTCTGCTGCTGCTCGTGCTTCAGCTCCAGCTCCTGGGGAGGCGTAAGGGGAGGAGCTCGAGGTTGCGCAGGGGAGAGGCACGGGGCGCACAGGGGAGGCGCTCAGGGGGCACACAGGTGGGGCAAGCAGGGGAGAGGGGCTGGGGAGAGGCGCAGGGCCAGGGTGGATGGCGCCAGCTTCTAGCCAGAGCCTAGGTGCGCCTGCCCCTCCCGACACAGCCCTGCACAGCGCCCCCGGCCTCACCTCCCCCCTCCCAATCCGCTGGGGACCAGCGCACAGAAGCAAACACTGACAGGGCTCCTACAAGATGAGGTGCCCGCCGCCTTACAGGGCTCGGGACACTGGCCTTGACTTGCCTATAACTCTCCCCTTTTACACTGAGAAACCCTCAGGGGAGGGCCACGTGGTTGAGTGGCGGGACCGGCGGCCCGCCCAGAGCCCGACCTTGACCCGGTGCTGCCGCTTGCTCATCTCCGTCTCCAGGCGCCGCTTCTGCTCCGTCTCCTCGCGCAGCCGCCGCTGCAGCTGGCCCTGCTGCTGCCGCATGAGCTGCACGTTCCGCTCCAGCTCCCGCAGCCGCTTCTCGCTCTGGGCCGACAGCGACGCCAGCCGCTCGGTCGCCTGCTTCTTCTCCCTCAGCACCTGGGACCAGCACAGCCTCCGTGGGCCACGCGCAGGGGCCGCTGAGAGCCCAGCTCAACAAGGGGGGCAGGACCCCAGGAGAGGAACAGGCGGACGGACAGATAGACGGGAAAGCAGGAGGATGGGCCTAGCGGTTTGGCTCAGTGGACAGAGCATCGGCCTGCGGACTAAAGGGTCCCGGGTTCGATTCTGGTCAGGGCACATGCCCGGGTTGTGGGCTTGACCCCCAGTGGGGGCATGCAGGAGGCAGCCAATCAATGATTCTCTCTCATCATCATTGATGTTCATCTCTCTCTCTCTCCCTTCCTCCCTGAAATCAATAAAAATGTTTTTTAAACAGGAACTCAGTAAATTGAAAACAGAAAGACGGATGTTAGAACGTACCAGGCCTAAGTGCGCTGTGCATGCTAAATGACTCGAACAGTCCTATCGAAGAGTGTGATCACTGTTAGCCCCGTTAACAGATTAGGAAGCGGAGGCACAGAGAGGTTAGGAAACTTGGCCAAGGGCACACAGCTAGTGAACGGCAGAGATGGCATTCAAACCCAAACAGTCGCTCCCAGAGCCCGTGCCCTTGACCACTTGACTGTGTTGTGTCCTGGACGCCCGAGTGAGCAAAGAAGGAACGGACAGTGGATGGACAGCTGCATGGATGGAGGGTCAGCAGGGAGGATGGACAGAAAGGTGGATGGACAGAAAGGTGGATGGGACGGATCACGGAAAGACAGAAACGAGGATGCAGGAATCGATAAAAGGGAACAGCAAGAGGGAAAGATGAAGGGGTAAATGGATGGTTAGTCACATCAGCTGGTAAGCCTGGATCGGAGCAAGCATGTCAAACTCGTGGCCCGTGGGCTGCATGGGGCCCACAGCGAGTATTTTTGTGGCCCAGCCAATGTAACAGTATTAAGAAATGATTTAGTAAAAATTTCGTAACTTAATTTTCACAATATCCTGTTACACATAATTTTTAATAACGAACTACCCTAACGATGGGTTACTATCATCGCGTTGCATTCATTTCCCTTACGCGCCTTACGCGCAGGCGCACCGTTTCTCTCCACTCACACCAGCAGCGAGTATTGTAGCAGCCGATGGCCACTCATTCGTCTTGGACCGACTTGTCTGGTGTGCGCAACAGGAAATATTTCGCTTTCGGAGAACAAGAAAAATAGCTTTATTTGCATTACGCTTATTCATTTGTGCAGTTACTCAGTGTCTGGTGAGTTAATGCTCAAGAAAAATATTAACTTTTATTAAAATGTCCTATGATTTTATGTTAACGATGACTCGTTTATTTCAGCCCTTTGCATTCAGCACGTCCCTATCGAAATAGACCTACGTTTCTATGAAAATGGAAGCTTTTGATGTTTTGCGGCCCACATGAACTTACACCTTGTTTATTGGGCCCGTGGTAGCCTGTGAGTTTGACATGCTTGGAGTAGAGGGACAGGGCTGAGGGGGAGACAGAGGGAAGGTGGGCGGAGAGGAAAAGGAATGGGAGCTGGAAGCACAGACAGACGGATGAGGGCGGGAGGCTGCATGAGGAGGGTCCATGTTCTTCCCACACCCACCACTCACCCTCCCCCGTGGAGGGGGAGCCATCAGCAGGACCCGCCTCCCGGCTCCCCGGCTCCCCGCCTCCCCGGCTCTGCCTAAAGCTGAGCTGACCCCTGGCGGTGCGGCCCCTACACAGCACCAGCCTCAGCCTGGGAGGCCGGCAGGGCGTCAGCACCGCAGCCCAGGACCCGCACGAGGCCTGGGCACCCGCAGCTGCCACCCGGGTCCCGCACGGACCTGCACCTGGCTCTGGGCGGCAGCCACCCGCCTGCGGAACTCCTGCAGCCGGGACCGCTCGCCCGCGTCCTGGGGCTCCCGGCCCTCCAGCTCCCGCAGCTGCCGCTGCCCTTCGCTCAGCTCGGCCCGCACCCGCTCGGCCTCCTGCTCCAGCTCCCGGATGCGCTGGCTGTGCTGGCGGTTCAGGGCCTGGGCTGCCTTCCCTGGGGAAGGGGGGCCGGTCAGCACGGGCCACCCGTCCCCCACGGGCCCATCCGCTGGGTCCCCTGGGAGACATGGACACCCAGAGGTTTGCCCAGCCTTTGTTCCACCAAAACCGTGATTTACTCAGGATTTAGCTTTACATTGACTCACTTTCATTTTTTAAATATATTTTTATTGATTTCAGAGAGGAAGGAAGAGGGAGAGAGAGAGAGAGAGAGAGAAACATCAGTGAGGGGAGAATCATGGATCGGCCGCCTCCCGCTCACCCCACTGGGGATCGAGCCCGAAACCCGGGCACGTGCCCTCACCGGAATCGAACCATGACCTCCTGGTTCCTAGGTCGATGCTAAACCACTGAGCCACACCGGCCGGGCTCGACTCACTTTTTACATCAGCCTCATCCATCACAGTGACTCGGGGAAACTGTGGATGCACTAGCATTTTTGGCGAAAATATGCTAAAATAAATACGCATCCGAGCCTGCTCATCATTAAGCCTCTAAACTAACCTCATCGGCAGGGAGTGTGGAGGACAGAAAGGGCAGGGAAGGTGACACCACAAGGAAGCAATCACATCGCCAGGATGTTGGGGTTTGCAACACCCCACAGCGCGGCCGAGCAGGCGAGAGGCAGTAAACGTCAGAGGCGCGGCCAGCAAAGGTGACGCGGGGAACACGTCCGGAGCCCGAGTCAAGCTGACCACCGAGCCCACGGCTTTGCAAGATGTGCTAATGGCACTCGGGTTAGGGGGGGCGGGAAATGTCCCCCAAAACGCCAAAAGGCATGACCTGAGAGGACATGCCTGGGACTGGCCTCACAGTATTTCAGGGGATGACGTCAGCATTGCAGCCGCGTGAGAAGGCTCCAGGGTTTCTCCCTGAAGTTTATTTTTTAAATAAAATTTTTATTGATTTCAGAGCAGAAGGGAGAGGGTGTGAGAGAAAATCATCAATGATGAGAATCATGGATCGGCTGCCTCCTGCACGCCCCGCACTGGGGATCGAGCCCATAACCAGGGCATGTGCCCTGATGGGGAATTGAACCGTGACCTCCTGGTTCCTGGGTCAATGCTCAACCACGGAGCCACGCCTGCTAGGCTCGCCCTTAAATCGACCAGTTGGACAACTATAGCTCAACGAAGGGCCCTCTGTTCAACCACAAGTACGCCGGAAACATCCCTGAGGGTGGGCGTGTGGGAGCCAGCAGTGGGGGTGGGAAGGCCACAGCCCAGGTGGGCACCCACCGCAGCTCCCGTGAGCAGGGAGCGGGGAGACACCGGGCTGCGCCCTCACCCTACGGCCTGGAGCAGAGTGGGGCAGAGCAGTGTTCCTCAGAGAAAAGGCATCGCCCTTCCCGCCTCCCATCGCAAGGGAAAGGAAAAAAACACAAAAACGCCTCCTTACGCCCCAAAGCACACCCCAGAGTCCCCGCAATCCCTAAAGTCCAGTCACAAAAACCCCAATGGCGTTTTTCAAAGAAACAGAACAAAAAATCCGCACATTCATATGGAAGCACACGAGGCCCGGAATAGCCAAAGCAACCCTGGAAAAGAGAAGAAAGTGAGCCTGGCCGGCGTGGCTCCATGGTTGAGCGTCGACCTAGGAACCAGGAGGTCAGGGTTCGATTCCCTGTCAGGGCACAGGCCCAGGTTGAGGGCTTGATCCCCAGTGGGGGGCACACAGGAGGCAGCCAATCCGTGATTCTCTCTCGCTCCCTTCTCCCTTCCTCTCTGATAAAATATATTTAAAAAAAGAGAAGAGTGAAGTTATTATACTCCTGACTTCAAACCACACTACAAAGTCATAGTCATCAAAACAGCATGGCTGGCAGAGAAATAGGCACACAGTCCAACGGGACAGAACTGAGGGTCCGGGGAAACCCACATGGATACAGGCAACTAATTTCCCATGAAGGAGTCGCACGCATGCAATGGGCCAACTGAAGCATCTTCCACAAACAGCGCGGGGACCCTGGGAAACCACCCACAAAGGCACGAGGCCAGCCGCGTCGGACACCACACACAGATGTGCACACACACGGAGACCGCACGTGTTCCGGGAGAGAGGACCGTTGTATGTGTGAAACTTCCTTTTTCATAAACGTTTAACGGGAACCACGCACACACACAAACCGACACCGAGACACCGAGCTTAAAAAAAGAGGAAACGGAGGGAAGAAGTATGGAATACCACCGAACAGAAACAGGCGGGAACACACAGGAAAAGCACAATGGAGCCCGGCCGGCGTGGCTCCGTGGTGGAGCGGTGACCTAGGAACCAGGCGGTCACGATTCCATTCCCGGTCGGGGCACATGCCCGGGTTGCGGGCTCGATCCCCGGTGGAGGGTGTGCAGGAGGCAGCTGATCAAGGATTCTCTCTCCTCATTGATGTTTCTATCCCCCTTCCTTTTCCCCTCCCTCTCTGACATCAATAAATCCTATATAATAAAAGGCTAATATGCAAATTGTCCCCCCAACCAGGAGTTCAACCAGGGGCCAGTCCACCTCCTGCGTCCCCTCCCCGGGGCTGGCCTGGCCTGATCGGCCCCGGACCCCGCCTGTGCACCGGGCCCCTGGTATGAATATAAAACAAAAATAAACAAACAAACAAACAAAAAGAACCAATGGAGGCACCAAGCTTCCGGAAACCAAAGGGTAAAATGGGCCTAGGAAATCCTCACACATCACTAACTGCTCTAAATGTAAATGAACAATTCACCAATAAAGAGGCAGAGAGAAGGAGACTGGATAAAAAAAAAAACACAAAAAAACCCATCCTATGCTGCCTACAAGAGACGCCTCTCCGCTGCAAAGACGAAGGAAGACCCAATTGGAAGGTGGGGAATGACTCCCTAAGCCGGGGGTGGGGAACGTCCGGCCCGCAGGCCAGATAAGGCCCTGGGAATCATCTGGTCTGGCCCTGCCCAGGCATTAGGGGCGAGTCAGTTAAGTGTTTGACCAAGTAGAGCAGGCTAATTTTTAAAAAATATATATTTTATTGATGTTTTACAGGGAGGAAGGGAGGAGAGAGATAGAGAGCTAGAAGCATCGATGAGAGAGAAACATCGATCAGCTGCCTCCTGCACACCCCCTACTGCGGATGCGCCCGCAACCAAGGCACATGCCCCTGATCAGAATCGAACGCGGGACCACTCAGTCCACAGGCCGACGCTCCATCGACTGAGCCACACTGGTCAGGGCCAGGCTAATTTTTAAGTTGATGATTCTGTACGGCCCACAAACGATGTTATAAATGGCCCTTGGGAAGAAAGGTCCCCCACCCCTGCTATAAGCAAATAACATCCACAGGAAAGTAGGTGTAGCCATACTTATATCTGACAAATTGGATTTCAAGATAACAGGAGGCAAAGATGAGTATCTATAATCCCTCTCTCTCTCTCTCTCTCTCTCTCTCTCTCTATATATATATATATGGCTAATATGCAAAGTGTCTCCTGAGAGACTGAGTTTGATCGCTCGCTATGACATGCACTGACCACCAGGGGGCAGCGTGGAACAAAGGAAGGCCCTGGCCAGCAGCCAGCCCTGATGGCTGACCAGGCCTAGGGGGGTCCTACCTGTGCACGAATTTCATGCACCGGGCCTCTAGTTTTAAAATCAGGAAAACATAACATGTCTTCACATAGATGTGTCCAACCAGGGAGCACGGAAATACATGAAAAACTACTCACGGAACTAAAGGGAGAAACAGATCAAGACATGATCCGAGTTGGGGACCTAACACTCCATTGGCAGCTCTACACAGACCACCCAAACAGGAAGTCCATAGGGAAATACTGGCCTTTGATGACACCTTTCATCGGCCGCCATTAAACCAAGCGGACGTACTTGCCAGTTACAGAACCTCCCACCCCAGAACATCAGACTATACACTCTTCTCCAGCACCCACGGGACATTCCCATGGACAGACCAGATGCTGGGTCACAAGTTAGCCTCCACAAATTCAAAAAGACTGAAGTTACACCTCGAGCCCCGGATGGCTTGGCTCAGTGGATCGAGTCGGCCTGCAGTCTGAAGGGTCCCAGGTTCCATTCTGGGCGGAGGCACGGGCCTGGGTTGCGGGCTCGATCCCCAGTAGGGGGCGTGCAGGAGGCAGCTGATCCATGATTCTCTCTCATCAGTGATGTTTCCATCTCTCTCCGCCCCCTCCCTTCCTCTCTGAAATCAATAAAAATATATTTTTTAAAAATTCAACGGGTCACCACCTAAAGTCACCCCCTACCCTGTCGCTCACGTCACCAGCAGACATAGCATGATTTGGGGAGGCTGTGCCCTCCCCGCGACCAAGAGCTGTGCGCCCACCCAGCGCAGCGCCTGGCACACGGTAGGAACACGATCAATAACAACAATAGGTGACGCTCCCTGGGAACCAGCCTAAGCACTCTGCCTGCATTGGCTCATTTCACCCTCAGAACACACCCAGAGCAGGTACAGCTGCTGTTCCCACTTCACGAAGGAGAAAATGGTGGCACAGTGAGGTCACTCCACTTGTTCGAGGTCACACAGCCGGGCCTCAACCGCCAGCGCCCGCCACTCACCCGTGCGGACCAGCTCGCCGATGAGCTCCTCCTTCATGCGGATGTTGATGGCCAGTTCCCGGATCTTCTGCTGGGCCTGGGCCAGCCGCCACTCGGAGGCCGAGACCGCGGGGGCCTGGCAGCGCCGGGCCTGGGCCTTGCTCCCCTGGACCACTGTATAAGGCCAGCTGTCAGGGCTGTGGCCCCACGGACAGAGCGGGGAGGTAGGGGGTGGAAGAGAGGCAGGGGTGGAGGAGAGGTGGGGGGTGGAGGGGAGCGGCAGGGGGGTGGGAGAGGCAGGGGGGTAGAAGAGAGAGGCAGGGGAGTGGAAGGGAGAGGCAGGGGGGTGGGAGAGGCAGGGGGGTAGAAGGGAGAGGCAGGGGGGTGGAAGGGAGAGGCAGGGGGTGGAGGGGAGAGGCGGGAGGGTGAAAGGGAAGGGAGGCGGGGGGGGGGTGGAGGCAAGAGCATTCAGGGGATGGAGGAGGCGGGACGCTTGCCAGGGCAGCCAGGGAGGAGTGTGGACTGTCCAGGGTGGCCAGTCAGGACATGGCGGGAGGAGGGTCGGGGTCCTCTCTGCGCCCCCCGAGCTCACCTCTGGGCTCCAGGACGGCTGCCCCCAGCTCCTCGAGGCGAAGCTCTGGGCCCTTCCTGCTCGGGGAGCTCCCTGGGCCGGCCTCCACCCTCTGGTTGGACTTGCTGATCCCGTTTCTGGGGGCGCAGAGCAGATGCCTGTACCCCTCCCCAGCCCTAGCCCCAGCCCCCGCCTGGCCACCTCCCAGGCCCCAGTCAGGAAGACAGGTCACAGCCTTCCACCCCCTCATCGCTGGAATCTGTCCGCCCAGCAGATCCCGGGGCCAGGGGCCAAGCTTAGGGGTGCAGGGGAGGAGGGGGCACCCAGGACCCCATGGAGGCTGCGAACCAGGCCTTTCCCACCGGCAAGCGCTTGGCTCAGAGCCCACAGCTTCCGTCTGCTCCCCCAACACCCAGGGCTTGCAGGGGCGACGCAGGTGAGGGCACCCGAGACCACAGCTCCTCCCCGCCTGGGCCCCGAGTGGTCCTCACCTGCGCAGGAGCAGGGTCCTCCGGGGCGGCTCCTCCCCCTCCCCCTCCTCCTCGTCCTCCTCCTCTTCCTCTCCTGAGGCAGCTGAAGAGCCACTGTCCAGCCCCTCTTCCTCTTCCAACAGCTTGGCTCCCGCCTCCCTGCCATCGGGCACCTGCCAGGGGCACCAGCGTTTCAGGCCAGGAAGCCTCCTGGGCGCCCTCTAGGGGCCACTCCCGGCACCAAGTCTGTGCACCCGCCTATGCCCTGCCCTGCGTGCCCACCCACATCTCTGCCTCCAGCCCAGCTCACCTCCCAGACCCAGCTCAGTGACACCTGGGGGAGGCCTTTCCCCACTCAAGTCAGAGCGGGAGCCGCCCCTGCATTTCCCCTCCCCTGCTCCCAAAGCACCCAGAACGCTCAGGTCACAAGACCACCTGCCATTTCTCTCCGGTACACAGGTCACCTGCACCCGTCTCATCTTGCAAACCTCGCCCGGCCGGAGTGGAGGCTGCGTGACAGACCTCTGCCAACACGCCCCCTCCCCCCCGTGCCTCCTCTCCCTGGGCCCTCAGGGATGCAAGGCTGAGAGGACCCCAAACTTTCGGGCAGATGCAGGCGCAACCTGTGTCCAAAAGGCCCCACGTGACCGAACCAGAAGCGGAGACCGGGTTCAGGGTAAAGGAAACTTGCAAAGAGAGGGGGCGGCCTCACAGGTGATGAGCCCCCTGTCCCTGGAGGTGTGCACGCTTCCCATCCAGTGCTGGAAGCCAGCACCCCTCTGCAGCCCGCAAGCAGCCCCCAGGTCACTGGAGATTCCCAGTAGCACCACCCGCCCGCCCGCCGGCATGGCTCTGTGGTTGAGCATGAACCTATGAACCGAAAGGTCCCCGTTTGATTCCCAGTCAGGGCACACGCCCATGTTGCGAGCTCAGTCCCCAGTAGGGGGCGTGCAGGAAGCAGCCGAGCCATGATTCTCATCATTGATGTTGCTCTCTCTCCCTCTCCCTTCCTCTCTGAAATCGATCAATATATATATTGTTTAATAGCACCACCTCTGAGAGGGCCCAGTCCCCCAATCCTGGCCCTTCCTCTAGGGACACGAGAAGGGGCACCCACAGCTGGTCCCATGAAAGCCTGGGGGGAGGGGCACACTGTGCAGCATTGCCCAGTCCCAAAGGCCCAGCGGGCGCCCGGCCTCGCCACCTCCTCACCTCTGCCCAGTTCTCCGGGCCAACTTCATCTCCAGGAAGGCACACGGGGGGCACCATGCCCAGCACGTGGGAGTGGGCACCCGCCAGGGGGGCCGTGTGAGGCCGGGGCACAAAGGACCCTGGAGGCAGGTCCTGCAGGAACCCTGGGCCCCCCCAGCCTGGCCGCACCAGCTCCAGCTGCAGCCGCAGCTCCGCCATCTCCTCCTGCTGCTCACGCAGCCGGTCGCTCTGCAAGACAAGGTCCAGGTGCTGAGTGGGGTCGCGGGTGGGGCTATGCGACAGGGATGCCGACAGGAGGAAGTGCAGGCCACCTCATGGTCGTCCCCCCATCACACACACACACTGCACTAGTTCAGGCTCAAGCTCTCACCCCACCCTGCCTGTCCTCCATGCCCATGCCAATCACCGCCACCAGAGGGCGCGAGGAGCAATGCTGACCCGCTACCTTGGGACAAAAGGAAGGAACCGTCTGGCTCCATCCAGTGTCCCATCCTGCCCCCCACCTCCCATCCCACCTGTCACCCACACGCAAGACCATCCTGCACACCCACCCGCACTCTTTTGCTCATTTGTGCCTGCCCCCATCTCTGCCCCCTGCCAGAACCCACCCACCCCGGCTGCTTTCCTCCTATCTGGGGAAACCGCTCACTTGCACCCCCTCCCAGGAAGTGGGGCCCCACCTGCAGCTTGTACTGCTCCATGGCGTCCTCCAGGGCAGCCAGGAAGTCTCTGTTCTCCTCCTCCAGGCGGGCCACCTGGCTCTGCAGGGCCAGCAGCGCCCCCTCATCGTCCTGAGGGGCAGGGAGCCGGGCTTCAGGGCCGGGGCTGGCAGGACGAACCTGTCTGTCCCTAGGACCCAGGGTGCTCCATCTACCCCACCAGGGTTCCCCCAGCCCTAGCGCTACTCTGCTCCCGCGGGGTTCCCCCAGCCCAGCGCTACTCTGCTCTCACGGGGTTCCCCAAGCCCAGCGCTACTCCGCTCCCACAGGTTTCCCCCAGCGCTACTCTGCTCCAAGCTCTACCTGCATCCCCTCTGCCAGCCATTTGGGCCACCTCTTGTAATAATCAATCCTTTTTAAATTAACGGTAAGAACATCGCCACTGTTATTACAACGTACTGAGCGTTCCCCAGCCTGCTGGGCCCTGTTACACCCTCAGCCCTTACGTCACCCCTAGGAGGTAATGCCTATGTCACCCCTACTTTACAGATGGAGAGCCCGAGGCCCAGTGGAACGTGGCCATGGTCACCAGCAGACGCCCCTTTGAATGGAATGGAAGGGTTAGGGGCACTGCTGTCTGAAAACCTCCTGCCCCTCCCCAGGACACACCCAGCCCTCAGCCACCTTTCTGCCACCGGGTCCCTGCGTGGCCTGCTCCTCGGCGGCGGCGGAGGCGCTCTCGATGCCGCTGTCTGGCCCGGAGGCGGAGCTCAGGGCGCTGCGCTCGCCCTCGACGGCGCACAGCCAGTCGCGCACCTTGCGGGCAGCGGCGCAGGGCAGCCCGGGCTCGGCCTGCAGCTCGCGCAGGAGGCTGTAGGCGGCGTCGGTGCGGGCCCGGTAACGCGCGCACTCGGCGCCCAGGCGCGCTGCGGCCACAGCGGGGGCGGCGGTGGGGCCCGGACCCCGCCGGCCACGGTGGATGATGCGCGTCTCCGAGCGGTGCCGCGGAGGACACCGCGCCCCGGCAGCCTCCTCGGGCGCCCGCTCCGGCTCGGGCCGCCAGTTGACGGTGGGGCGGTTGCAGATGTTCTGGGCGCGGCTGGCATAGTTGAGGGTGTTGAGGGTCTCGTCGAAGTCGGAGGACGAGGGGCTGACGCAGGCGATCATCACCGTCTTGGCGTTCCCGCCCAGCGAGTCTTTGAGGATCCTGAGGGCGCCAGGATCGGGGTCCCAACCCCCTATCAGACCTGAGGCTTGGACTGCATGGCTACGCGCCCCCGAAGCCAAAGGGGGACCATTCCCCTGCTAGCCTCCCCCCCACCCCCGCGGCCACCTGGGGGCCATGACAGACAGGCACAGCCCCTCTCCCGGGCTCACCGGGTGATCTTGGAGTCCCGGTAGGGGATGTGGCTGCCGCGCCGCTGAGGGTCGCCCAGCGCGCTGATGACGTTGCCCAGGGCCAGGAGGCTGCTGTTGATCTGGATGCTCTCCTTGAGGCGCTCGCCGGTGCTGCCCGTCTTGAGCACCCGCTCGGAGCCCGCCAGGTCCACGAAGTGGAACTTGGAGACGAGCAGCTGGGCCGGGGCGGGGCGGGGCAGGCGGCTGGGAGCGCGCCCCCGCTGCTCCAGGGTCACGGTGAAGACCGTGTGCGAGCGGCTGGACAGGCGGTTGAGGTGTGTGGCCCCGGTGTGCCGCGCCGCGTTGCCCATCTCCAGGACGCTCAGCACCTCGTCCAGGCCCTCCACGTCCACCTCCTTCACCCCGCACAGCACTGCGGGCGCACAGGGCCGTGAGCCTGGAGCAAGGGCGGCCCCTCCAGCCCTCCCTGACCCAGGGGCCCCTCCTCCACGCCGGGGGCTCCTGCCCATCCCGATTTGGGCTGGAGGGCGCCAGCTTCCCCCATGCCCACCTCAAAGCAAAGCTTTCCAGAGTGTGGGTTTCCGGTTAGGGGAAGCCCCCTCCAGCCAGGTGCCCCCTCCCGTCCGGGACTCGGCATTTCCTCACCCACGTTCCCACGCTCGTCCTCGCGGAGCTGGATGTCGCGGCTGGCGGTGCCCACCTCCAGCAGGTCGCGGAACTCCTCCTTGTACACTTCTAGGTAGGACACGTGCACCAGACAGTCCAGCAGGTCGTTCTCATCGATGAGCTTGAAGGCCTCGGCCATAACCCGCGGGATGATGCCCTGCTGGTCCTCGTGGAGGGAGGCTGGGGAGACACGCGGGGTCTCCTGCCACGGGCCGCCAGCTGGGTATCCAAGGCCCCCATCCCCCTCTGCACCAGGGTGGTCAGGCAGAACCCTAATATTTC
This sequence comes from Corynorhinus townsendii, assembly GCA_026230045.1. Classification (NCBI taxonomy): domain Eukaryota; kingdom Metazoa; phylum Chordata; class Mammalia; order Chiroptera; family Vespertilionidae; genus Corynorhinus; species Corynorhinus townsendii. The sequence goes on from JAPDVU010000017.1 coordinate 7,842,381, forward strand.
AGAGTTGGCAGCAACCTCTCAGGGGTGAGCCAACCCCTTTCATGATATAAGCCAACCCCCCCACCCCCCCACCCCCCCCACCCCCCCTACCCCCGCCCACTACATTCCTGCCAGGTCACCAGATACCCTTGATTATCCCCTAGGACAGGGAGTGCATTACCACAGTCTATGCTCAGTTACCTAAAGTACCTCCTACATTTATCCCAAAGGAATAAGAGGATGTTCAGAGCAGCATTCATCTTCATAACTTTAAAAAAAAAAAAAAAACAGGCAAACATCCAAAGCATCCATCTCAAGATCCACAGGGGATCTGGTGAACTAAATTATTACCTTACAGTCACAATGGAATGCCAGGCAGCCATGAAAAAAATCAGGTTGAAAATACTTAATGATGTAAAGACCTGTTCATGATATTAGTTATGAAAATAAAACAGGATATCAAAGATTGGGTACAATGTAATGCCATTTTCTTTATATATATATATATATATTGATTTCAGAGAGGAAGGGGGAGGGATAGAGAGACAGAAACATCAATGATGAGAAGCAGACATTGATTGGCTGTCTCCTGCACGCCTCTCACGGGGGGATCAAGCCCACAACCCAGGCATGTGCCCGCGACTGGAATCAAACCTGGGACCCTTCAGTTCGCAGGCCGATGCTCTATCCACTGAGCAAAACCAGCTAGGGCTATTTTCTTTAAAAGTATAGTCAATTCTGAAGAGAAAAAAACTGGAACCCTAGCAGGATGGGTGATTTCTGAAAGGCAGTTTTATTTTTGAGTGTTTTTCTGAATTTTCCTAATTTTTCATAACAAACCTATACTTATATAACCCAAGAGAAAACGTTTGTACTACCTAAAATGGGGCAGCTCCTGCCCTGGCTGGTGTGGCTCAGGGGACAGAGCGCCAGCCTGTGGACTGAAGGGTCCCGGGTTTGATTCCGGTCAAGGGCACATGCCGGGTTGCAGGCTCGATCCCCAGTCGGGGGCGTGCAGGAGGCAGCCGATCAATGATTCTCTCTCATCATGGATGTTTCTCTCTCTCCCTTCCTCTCTGCAATCCATTAAAAAATAGATTTAAAATGGGGCAGTTCGCCCGGGCCGTTCTGGCTCAGTGGATGGAGCGTCGGCCTGCGGACTGAAAGGTCCCAGGTTCGATTCTGGTCAAGGACACATGGCCAGGTTGTGGGCTCGATCCCCAGTGTGGGGTGTGCAGGAGGCAGCCGATCGGTGATTCTCTCTCATCATTGATGTTTCTCTCTCTCCCTCTCCCTTCCTCTCTGAAATCAATAAAAATATTTTTTAAATAAATAAATAAATAAAATGAGGCAGTTCATTGGCCCAAAGTGTCTCTCCCCAAATCTGCTCTAGCGCCTCCTAAAACCAGCCAGGGCCCAGCTGCGTGGCAGCCAGAGTGTGTCTCTTCCAGGACAGTCCCCACCCCGACCGCCCCGACCGGCTCATGGACTCCTCACCCTCACCAGCCAGACAGACATCCTGCAGAGACAGGCCAGCTCCCCCTGCCGCCCCAGAACCAGGCGGCCTGGCCCCATCTCTATGGAGCTGAGAAGGCCACTCACCTCCCAGGCCCATCGCCCCGCCCTGCCCAGCCCCCCACACGACTGGCCCCACCCGGGGCTGCAGACCTGCTGGGCTATTGCTCTCCCTCCCCAGGCCCCGCCTTCAACAGGGAGCTGCAGCAAGAGCCACTGAGCACCCCCCTCCCCCCACAGGCAGGCCACTCACCCACACTGGCCTCCCCCATGGTGTAGGTCTTCCCGGAGCCCGTCTGGCCGTAGGCGAACACGGTGGCATTGAAGCCCTCGAAGAAGGCCTCCAGCAGGGGCTGCACGCAGGCCTGGTACACAGCCTCCTGCCCGGCGGCCTCATCCAGCACCACGTGGAAGCTGAAGCTGCGGTCCCGGCCCAGGGTGACCCGGCCGCGCTCCGGCTCCACCCGCAGGCAGCTCTGGTGCCCGTGCAGCAGCTCCTTGGGCAGCAGCGGGCGGACTCGCAGGGCCACCCTCACCGGGGTCGCCTCGGCCCCCGGCAGCCTCTGGGCCTCCAGCCCCATGGTGAGGGCGGGCTGCTCCAGGGGGCCCTGTGGAGAGGAAGAGGCCCCCGTCAGCCCCTGTGCCCCAGGGGCTGGACTCCCCCAGCAGGGGACCTGAGCCAGATCCTGAAGCTCCTGACCTTGGAGGGATGGAGGGGGGGAGGTCAAAGTTCAGAGCATCCTCTGTGCCCTGGCCTGGGGCCCAAATGCAGTCCTACACGGCAGATGCCACGACTCTCGTCGCTACAAATAGCGTGACTCTCCGCCACCTGCCCCAAGGGTTTGTGTTCCAGCGGCACCGTCCCCTGCCCCACCTCCTACCACACACACACACAGACACGCACATGCACACGCACACACATGCATGCTGAGATTTCCAGTCTCTGCTTTGTCACATCACACCCCCTACCCCACCTTCTTCAAAAGCGTCAACAGATCTTGCCCGGCCGGTGTGGCTCAGTGGTTGAGCATCAACCTATGAACCAGGAGGTCACGGTTCCAATCCCAGTCAGGGCACACGCCCAGGTTGCAGGCTTGATCCCTGGTGGAGGTCATGGGGAGGCAGCCGATCAATGAGTCTCTCTCATCATTGATGTTTCTCTCTCTCCCTCTCCCTTCCTCTCTGAAATCAATTAAAAAAATATTAAAAAAACAAAAATGCAAACGCCACCTTCAACTCCCAGCTTAAACCGGCCCCAAAAGAGGCTCCCCGTGGTCCTTGAGATGCTAACCTGCACGGGCCCTTCCTACTTGGACTGCTAGCAGGTACCCCACCTGCCTCACCTTTCTCTGCCCCCAGCATACTCAGGGCTGCCCCACTGCCTCCTCCACCACAGCCTCCCAGCTGAGGCCGGCTCTCCACACACAACCCCGCCACTCCCCTCAGCGCTGGTCTCCCGGCACCTCCCAGGCTGGGAGCTGGGAGGCAGGGACCCCTGTCCCCTACCTGCTGCCCAATAGTGATGCATAACATTGACCCACGGAACGCCCCCATCTTCCTCCTCCCTCACCACAGCCCCTCCCCCTCTCTTTCCCCCACCTGGCCCCGACTCACTTTATTGATGACAGGTTTACCTCCTTTATTGGGCTTTGCTTTATTGCACTCCACAGGTGTTTTTTTGTTTTGTTTTGTTTTTACAAACTGAAGGCAAGACCTTCCACCAGCCAAGATCACAGCAGCTTCAGGGCAGGCCCTGCTCACGGGCAGTGATGCTGGGGAGGTGAGCCTACTGCGCTCCAGGCACAGACCATGCAGCGCCCACAGCAACACGATAAACGCCTACGTGACGCTTTGTTCGTTTACTAGCTACACTTTTCCTCGTTATTTTAGAGTGTACCGTTTCTACTTCTGTTTTTTTTTTTTTAAGTTGGCTGTGAAACAGTCCCGCGTCTCCTGATTGAACCATGGTCTCCTCGTTTTTGTTTTTTGTCAATCCTCACCCGAGGATATTTTCCCACACTGATTTTTAGAGAGTAGAAGGGAGAGGGAGAGACAGAGAGAAACATCGATGTGAGAGAGACACATCCATTGGTTGCTTCCTGCACGTGCCCTGACCAGGGCCCGGGAACCTGCAACCATGGCAGGTGCCCATGACCGGATTCGAACCCGGGGCCCTTCAGTCCGTAGGCTGATGTTCTAACCACTGAGCCAAACCGCCAGGCTTATCTCGTGTGTGGTACCGTGTCACGCTGTGCAGGCCCGTGGCCCAGGCTGTGTGCACCCGTCCAGGTGTGTGGTGCACACACCCCGTGAGGTGGGCGCGCCTGTAATTCACTTCTCTCGGCGCCGGTAACGGATTTGGTTCACGAAACCCTGCCGTCCCCGCGGGGTGTCCGGCGCGGGGGACACAGCGGTACCCGACCCGCTCACCCTGAACTTGTTCAGCCCCTCGCGGTCCCGCTTCTCCGCGCCCCAAAGGCTCCCAGAACCGTGCACAGGAGCGGGCGGGAGCGCGCAGGGGGTCGGGCGCCGGAGGCCGGGGCGCCGGGAAAGTTCGGAAAAGTGGTCACATATGCAGAGGCGACCCTCGCAGCCGGGCGCTCCCTCCCCGCGGCCAGGCCCGGGATGTCAGCCGCCGGCCCCGGACTTAAGGAAGGGGGGCCGCGCGTCCCGGTAAGAGCCCTCAGGAGGCTGGTAAGCAAGGATGGGTTCCACAGGGTGGCGGCTCCCAGTGCGCCCCGCCGGCCTGCGGAGGGGGCGAGCGCGCCTCCCGGCCGCCGCGTCCTCGCCTTGCACCCCCCTCCCGGCCCCCACTCACCTGCAGGGGTGCAGCGCAGCCCCTGACCCACGGCCAGCCTCCGAGCCCTAACGCCGCGCGCTCTGATGCCGTCACTGCGACCCCCGCCCCCTAAATAATCCCGCCTTCGCCCCCGCAACCCCGCCCGGGCTCGTGGGGGCTGAAGAACTAGCTGGGCGGCGCCGCCAAGTCTGTCCGCAGGCGAGACGGGGGGCGGGGCGACGGCGCAGGGGGCGGGGAGTGGGCGGGCCCGCGAGGGCGGGGCCACGCCTGAGGGCGGGCCCACGTGTCCCTGATACCCAGACACCGCCTGGGGTTCGCAGGCCTTGCGCCCTGATCCCAGCACAGACCCATCACATTCTGGGGACACAGCGACCCGAGAAGCCGGTCTGATTCTCGGAGGCGAAGCCCAGCTGCCCGCGGGCGGGCCCCCTCCCTCTTCCTGATGGCCAGTTGTAACGCGGAAGATGACGAAAATTAACTAGGGCCTTTCCCCTCCGCGATGGAGGCGGATTTCCCAGCTTCGTTCTTTGATTCAGGTGAAGACCTTCCCTTCTCCCACCACCGCATGCCCCCTCTCTGCACGCCCCACGCCCCCGCAAGGCTCAGCAAGGCTCTCCCTCCCCAGGCTCGGGGAGTCTCCACCTCCCTTTTCTCCTCTGATTTCACGACCCTTCTAAGGCTGAGAAGGATTCATCCCCCATGACTTTCAGGGTTGGGCTGGGGGCGCGCTTCTCCCGGGGGATCAGGACTCTGGCTGCACCAGGAAGTCATCGCTGTGCCCTTTCTCTGCCTCAGACCCGGGGTGGCCACGCACGAAGCCACCAGAATGAGGTCTGACCCCTGGGGCAGCCACCCCCCAGGGCAGGCGCTGACAAGGCCTGGCCCGCAGCTCCTGCTGGAAAGTACCCCCCTGCCCGCCTCCCCCACCCCCGTTTGGAAAGGGCATAGGATTGATTCATGGATCCATTGGTAGATTCCACTACCAGCAGTTTCGACTTCCTGGGGGGACCACTGCTATGGAGATCTTGCCCACCTACCTACCCAGGTGGGAAGCTATTCTGTGGGAAAAGGTCCGTGGGAGCCTTTCAGAGGTGTTCATCCCGCACCTGCCTGGGCAGGTGCTCCCTCCCACCCCATCCCTGGAACCATCCTAGACCCCTCTCTTCTCACATGCACCACCAAGCCCTGATTTGCCTCCCACAGTAGCTTCCAGTCCAGGCAGCTACTTTGTAAACCCCCACAGCCTCGCACCCTCACACCACTGTCTCTGGCCTGGGCGGGTGCAGTGCCTCCTGGCTGGTCTCCTCCTGCCCCTCTAACATAGGTCAATTAAAAAAAAAAAAAAGTCCTGGCCGGTTTGGCTCAGTGGTTAGAGCGTTGGCCTGCGGACCTGGTTAGATTCCAGGTCAGGGCACAGGCCCGGGTTGTGGGCTCGATCCCCAGATTCTCTCTCATCATTGATGTTTCTCTCTCTCTCTCTCCCTCTCCCCTCCTCTCTGAAGTCAATAAAAATGTATTTTTTAAAAAGTCAGAATTAAAAACTGAGCTCTGATTAGTAGCAACATTTAATTCATTTTGATTTCTACAGAGAGGCTGTCAAAACTGCCAAGACTCTGGCTGCATCTGCATAAGGAAACCCTCCGCTTCAAGGAACAGAAATCACAACAGGAAGCGGCTTGGACAAGAAGGTCACCTGACACCTCGGCGAACAGAGAGACCAGAGGAGGAGGCAGGCTGAGGCGGGGGCGATGTGACAGAGCACCTGGCCTTGCCATGTCTCCTCTGCCATCACCTTCAGATAGAGAACACCCGGGAAGGAAGAGAGCGAGCGCTCAGTTATCTGTGCCGCTGCAGATGGAAATAATAAAGCAGAGTCTGGTTCGGAAGCCTGCTTGGCAGTATCCAACAGTTTTAAAACATAGATACCCTTTCGCTCAGCCGGCGTGGCTCAGTGGTCAAGCATCGACCTAGGAACCAGGAGGTCACGGTTTGATTCCTGGTCAGGGCACATGCCCGGGTTGTGGGTTTGGTCCCCAGTGTGGGGTGTGCAGGAGGCAGCTGATCAATAATTCTCTCTCATTGTTGATGTTTCTATTTCTCTTTCTCTGAAATCAATAAAATCCTATGTAATAAAAGGCTAATAGACAAATGGACCAAATAGCGGAACAATCGAACAAGTGGTTGCTATGACATGCACTGACCACCAGGGGGCATGTGCGGCACATGGTGGGCATTGGCCGGGGCAGGATGGTGGAGCAGGGGAGGGGGGGGCACCAACCCAGGCAGGGCGCTGGTCACTCTCACCAGGGTGAGCCTCTGGTGGTTACTGAAAATTCTTTGCTTGCTTGGCACTCGGACCTGCTGCGGTGCTGGCCCTATTCACACCCACTGCCTGAGCCGCCGCTCGCGCCCACGGCTGGTGCCTGGCACCGATCCCGATCACTTGGCGCCATCAGCAGGTCCAAGCAGCAGCTGCTGGCCCCGATCACCCCTGAGAGCTTCTCCACCTCCCCCTGCTCCTGAGGGGTAATCAGGGCAACAGACCTGTTTGCACCAGCTGCTGGCGCCAGCCCCAACTGCTCCGCTCTGTCAGCAGGGGCGAGCGGGGCTGGCACTGTCAGGGCGTGGAAGTGGCAGCGGCGTGAGTGAGGCTGCCAGCAGACAGGACCGGGGGGGAGGGGGGGAGAGGGCCCAGCATGAGGGGCCAGGCAGGGGTGCAGAGGATGGGCCAAGACCCACACCTGTGCCCACTGCAGCCTCGTGGCCCACAGTTCCTTTCAAGGTGCACAAATTCGTGCACTGGGCCTCTAGTATATATGTAAAGCAACAATAACAACATATAGATACCCTTTTGCCCATCAAGTCACGGTTCCAAGTGATAAGTTCACCCTAGAGATAAATCCACACGTGTACACAGACGTGCTGTATAAGGACATTTATTGCGGTACTGTCTGCAGTAGCAAAAAAAATGGCAACAACCTCAAAGCCCTTCGCTGGGGAACTAGTTACATCCATGACATTATGAGGCACTTACTATGTGGCCATTGAAAGGAGCCCGGGGGACTTCGGATGTCTAAGGTGAACCATGAGGTGAGGAGTACAGCATCCCACGGCTGGGGAACGCGTGGGAAGTACAGACACACGTGCCAACACATGCACAACTGACAGCTGGACAGATACAGGAGGCTGGCACCGAGGCTGTCTTTGTGAGGGGGAACCCAGGACCTCTAGCGGGGGAGACACACACCCTCTTGCTGTGTTTGAATTTTAAATTATATGCATGCACTTCTTAGATGTACCAGATATTAACATTTTCAAAACTAGAACTTGAGATGCTCTAATCGTGCAGACTTTCTACGTGAAGGGTCACCACTATGGTCCCCACACACCAGGGTGCCTGCCAGCAGCCCAAAGGAGACAGGCAGGGTGAATGAATGCGCATGTGCAGGCCAGGCGGGAAGGATGCAAAGGGGGTGTGTTTTGAGCCAGAAGGTGGCGCTAGAGCACGGGCATGACCCAGTCTGCAGTAGGTGCGCAAAGTGACGCTGGTATTTCATATATACACACGAGAGCTTGCACACCTGATCGTTGTTCCTTCAAAGCAGCCGACCGGGAAGCTCACACACAGGAATCTCTGGGCTTAAAACTGTGCCCAGGACGCCCGCCGGTTGGAGCTGCGGGGTAGTGGCATGTGACTCATTGGTGGCAAATTATTTGCCTCCAGAGGACGCATCTGAGTCTTGGGAACAGTCTAATGTCATTTGGCTGCAAGTTGGCTTCAAGAGTGAGACATCAAGAGAGAAAATTCATCTTTTAGTAGCAAAACAAGACAGGCCGGAACCGGTTCGCTCTGTGGATAGAGCTCCGGTCTGTGGACCAAAGGGTCCCAGGTTCAGTTCCGGTCAAGGGCACTTACTTTGGTTGCAGGCTCCTCCCTGGCCCCAGCCCTCATCGGGGTGTGTGCAGGAGGCAACCAACCCAGGTGTTTCTCTCACATCGATGTTTCTCTCGGTCTTTCCCTCTCTCTTCCGCTCTCTCTAAAGATCAATGGGAAAATATCCTCAGGTGGGGAATAACAAAACAAACAAGAGAGACAGAATCAAAAGCAGGTTGCTTCTCTGATTTTTCTTAAAAATTGGCTGCAGACTACGCCCCAAAGGGATGCTCAAAAGATGGGGTGCGGGGCTCCGGGTGCCCAGGGGCTGCTTTGAAGAAGTCCACGCTGTCTCAGACGCGGAGGTTCTAACTCGCTGGCGACACGGGCTCCCCGGGGCGGCGCCGGCGGTGGGCGGGCCGGGCGCTCAGCTCTTCTTGCGCAGCTGGTTGTACTGCGCGCGGCCCAGGATGGGCTCCATGTGGCTAGGCCGGAAGAAGCTGTCGCTGACCCTGCGCGCCTTCTCGCGGGGCACGGCCGGGAACGTGGAGCTCAGCGCCGTGGGCAGGTCCCCTCTGTCCTCCAGGCCCGACCCCCTGGCGCTGCGCAGGCTGCCCCGGTGCTGCGCCGGGCGCTGTGGGGGCTCCGGGCAGGTGGGTGCCGCCGATGCCCTGCGCTTCAACTCCTCGATTTCCCGAAATTCGCTCTCGGGCTCCATCAGTGACAGCCTGGGGAGCTGAGACCAGGCAGCCGCCTCAGGGCCCCGTTTGGTCTCGCCTTGAGCCTCTTGCCCACCCCCGAGGCCCCGCCTCCCAGGAGCAGCTATCAGCGGGGCACAGGCTTTCCTGACCCACCCTGGGGCCTGAGTTGTAGGCTAAGCGCGGCCCACACACGGCCCCAGCCAAGGTCGCCGGTCCCTGCCTGGTTCTGATCTGGGCCCAGGGTAGCCCAGCTGGCTGCCAAGAGCTTCGCCACACCTCCTGGAGGGAGTGATTGACTGAGGGACCCCAGGTCCTGCAGGTGGGTGCTGAGGGGTGAGGGCCAGGCCACGGGGACCCCCATTCTGACCGGGAGGTGGGGGAAGGTCTCAGGCCCGGGCACCAGGTCTCTCTATTCCTGGGGCTGGGAAGGGCCCCAGTCAGGGCCACCGTAGGTCAGCCTGTTGCCCAGGTCCCGAGGGCAGGAGGGTCAGCGGGGGTGACTCACCGGCACGTAGTGCACCACCGTGTCCACCACGTTGTCCGTGACCCCCTTCAGGGCGTCTGACAGGGACATGGCCCTGCTCTTGGTCGAGGCGACAGCCGGGGCCGATGTGAGGTGCAGCATCCTCCCTGCTGTGCCCAGCACAGCGGCGGGCGCCCACAGCACGGCCGAGATGGTGCCCTGGACGGCCTTCTGCAGGGTGTGCACCGCGCTGCCCAGGAGGCCCTGTGGGCGCGGCAGGGCTTCTGCCTGGGGACCAGGGCAAGGTCAGGGCCTCCTGCAGCATCCCTGGCCCTCCCCCTCCCCTCACCCCAGGCCTAGAGGGAAAAGGACATGGACCCCGGGCTCTGCTGCTGTGTGGCCTCGGGCAGGTCACTTGCCCTCTCTGAACCTGTCTTTCCTCTGCGACTGGGGACAGCAATCTCTGCCCTGACTGTGCTGCGGGCTGGTGAGGGGTCCGCGGCGAGAAGGGCATGGAGGTCCTGGTGGCTGGGTCTCTGCTTCTCACCCCTCCGGGCTGTGCGCCCCTCGGCTCCCTCTCACCTCGCTGAGCTGCTCCTCGGCCTCCGAGTTCGAGTCCTCCTCCTTCTCCTTCTCCTTGGCCTCGTCCCCCTCGCTGTCTGTCTGGTCGTCGTGGTCCGCCTCACGGGCAGCGGCCAGGTTGTGCAGCCAGGGCACCCGCACCTCGCTCTGCCGCCGGGACACCACCTGCGAGGCCGCTGACGCTCCCCACTGGGCCAGGCTGCTCTGCGGGCGCCAAGGCGGGGGGAGGGGGGGCCTCTGGCATCACGGCCCCGGCAGCCAACGTGCCTCCCCCAATCCCCCGGGTCAGAGAGGCGAGGTCACAGGGCCTAGCCCCCCGGGGACTGTCTTTGAAACTTCTCATTGAGGGGCAAGTGATACAAAGGGCACAGGCCTGTGTAACCAGCGCAGGTCAGGATGGAGATCACGCTCAACAGCCCAGGGGGCTCCCGTGCCCCCCACCCAGTCAGCACCCCGAGGGTGACCTTCCGACCTCTCACCAGGCACTGGTTCTGCCTATTTCTGAACGTCACCTAAATGCACTCCTACGGAGTGTGTTTTCAGGAAACTCCTTTTGTTCAACTCCGTGCTGTGAGGTTTACGCATGCTTGCAGGGGGCCCTCCTTTTTCACCCCTGTGTGAGACTCCACGGTGGAAATGGACCACGTTGGCCCGTTCTACGGCTGACGGCCATTAGTGTTCTCAGTTCTCGGCCAAGGGTACAGCGGAGAGGAACATTTCTGACCTGTCGCTTGGGGGGTATCAGCTCTCGTTCTCTGGTGGGATTGCCAGGTCACCGGGGAGGTGTGTGTTTACCTTTAGTAAGTGGTTGCAGATCTTCAAAGAGTGACAAGATCAAGTGGGCCAGTGTCCCATGAGAGGAGACCAGCAGGCCCCACGGGTAAATGCCCCCTCCCCCCCGCTCATGCCTTCCTATTGGAGCCGCAGAACCCAGCGCACAGTAGGTTCTCAGCTTGAAGGAATGGGCCAGGTCTGGCGATGCTTTCGAAAGGATCACCCAAATGATGGCTGAAATGTGTTTGCTGGCCTTGACGCTTTAATATGGTCTTTATTTCCTTTTCGGCCTTAGTTTCTTACTAAAGTTCCGTATGAAAATATCCAGCCCAGCCCAGCCTCGCCAGTGTGGCTCAGTGGTTGAGCATTGACCTAGGAACCAGGAGGTCATAGTTCAATTCCCAGTCAGGGCGTATGCCTGGGTTGTGGGCTTGATCCCCAGTAGGGGGCATGCAGGAGGCAGCCGATCCATGACTCTCTCTCACCATTGATGTTTCTCTCTCTCTCTCTCTCTCCCTTTCCCTTCCTCTCTGAAAGCAATACAAATATGTTTTCTAAAAACCCAGCCCATCTCTGCTGAAATACACAGAGAGACGGAGGACGAGAGAAGCTGCCCCTCCCTGGCCTGGGAAAGGCGGCTCTACCTCGGGTGCTGGGGGTACAAATCGGAAGCCTCCAGCGGGGAATCAGAAACCTGGGAGCAGGCGGGACACCGCCCCCCTGGAGCTTCCCCTATAGCATGGATGGTGCCCGTTTATTTACAGGTGGCACACCCTAGTGTCTGGACAGCAGCTCGGGGAGTGTGTGTGTGTGGGGGGGAGGGGGTCTCTGCTCCCTCACAGGTGGGAGGGCCCACAGTGAGAGGCCTAATTAGGGAAATGAAGGGGGGTGGGACCCAGTGGGAGAATGGGTGGTGGGGCAGACCACCTAGCCAGGCACCACCCTCAGCTTGCGTCCTGGCCTTTCCTCTTGTCCTTAGACCTAAAGTCCCAGCCCAGGCTGTGGGGAGCAGGGGGGAGGGGGGCCGTCAGAGCTCAGGGCACACACTCACCAGGGGTGCCACCCCGGGGATCCACATGGCCAGGGCGTGGCCCTGCTTCAGCACCTGCTTTGTTGTCTGGAAGGTGTGTTGAGAGAGGGTGTTGGCCAGGTTCCCCACCCTGCTCATGAGGCTGCGATTGGCCTTGGGAGGCTTCTGGGCCTGCTGGCGTCCCGGAGCGGGGGCTGGGGAGGAGTTGCGGGGAGAGAAGGGAGAGCGGATGAGAGGTGCAGGGAAAGCTAGGCTGGGTTAGGGTTAGGGTTGCAGCTGCTGTCCCAGCTCCACAGGCTCATGGTGACCTGGGCCACCCACTTTCCCCTGCTTGCAAATGGGACACCGCTAAGCGGGAATGGGCGCACCGGAAACCCCGCGGGGCCTCCCCTGCTCCGGAGCAGGGGCTGGATGAGCCCTGGCCCACTTTACTCATTTCCAGGGGCCAACTCACTCCCCAGGGAGGAACCGGCAGCCCCTGCGGGCAGGTACCTGACTCGTCCTTGGCTGGAGGGATGAGGAACTCTACCACCTTCTCCATACCACCCACGGCCAGGTCGGCGCCTCCAGAGGCCAGCCGGCCCACTCGGGTTTTGGCGGCATACTCCACGGTGTCTTTGGCCACCCCCAAGGCGAGCTCACAGCTGGCCAGGGCGGCCCCCAGGACCTTGTCCGATGTGCTGGAGATGGGCACACTGATGCTGTTCCGGGCGCTGCGGAGGCGGGTGGAGATGGTGCCCTTCAGCTCCGAGGCGATCTGGGGGAGGGGGGGGGAGGGTGAGGTGCGTGCAAGGCCTAGGGAGCCCGACTGGCGTGGCTCAGGGGTGGAGCATCGACCTAGGAACCAGGAGGTCACGGTTCAATTCCCAGTCAGGGCACATGCCCGGGTTGTGGGCTTGATCCCCAGCAGGGGGCGTGCAGGAGGCATCCGATCCATGATTCTCATCATTGATGTTTCTCTCTCTCCCTCTCCCTTCCTCTGAAATTGATAAAAAAAATATTTTTTAAAAATTAAAAAAATAATAATAATAAAGGCCCAGGGGACTGGCACCAATATTTGGGCCCTGGATGAAGCAGGGCTTAAGAGGGAAAGGGCTTTAACCCTCCTGTGCCAACCGCCCCATCACCAGGCTTCTTTGCACTGGTGCTGCCTAGTGAGTCCCTAACCCCCCTGGGGGTGCCCCTGGGCCGCTGTCCTGATGCCCTGTGACATAGACGTCTGTCCTTCCAAACTCCTGTCTGCTCTGACCTCCCTTCAGAGCACTGCTCACAGCCCGGTGCGTCTCCAGGGATTTATGGATGTGGCTGAGCTTCCTGCACGTTCCGCAGTAAAAAAACGTGTCTCGCCCTCGCCCATTGGCTCAGTGGATAGAGCGTCGGCCTGTGGACCAAAGAGTCCCGGGTTCGATTCCCGTCAAGGGCACGCACCTCGGTTGCAGGCTCCTCCCGGGCCCGGGCCCTGGTCGGGGCTTGTGCAGGAGGCAACCAATCGATGTGTTTCTCTCACCTCGGTGTTTCTGTCTTTCCTTCTCTCTCCCGCTCTCCCTAAAAATCAATGGGAAAATATCCTCGGGTGAGGATTAAAAAAAAAAGAATGTGTCTCTCCCATTAGCCTGGGACGTCCTTTGTGACAAGATGTTGTCCTTCATCTGGAAAAAAAGAACAGGCCCGGGAGCCAAACAGACCCACGCTCAGGGCCTCCTCTCAGGCTGCGTGACCAGCGGGGAAGTCACCAGTTTTCTCGTCTATAAAGTGGGGACAACCACTCCATCCCCAGGACTGACAGGAGGGTGACATGAGACAGCTCTAGAAATCACGCATTGCGATGGGGGTGGGGGATCAGTAACTGTCTATGGGATGGGTGGATGGTTGGTCAGTGAGATGGGCCAGGTCAGAGACTTACTCCCCCAAAGCACCTGCCATGGGCGTTACCGTAACAAATACCCAGCAACTATGTATCCAGGGGAGGGGCCTCCTCAGCCTCAGGCCCCTACAGGGCTGGATCTGGAGCGGTGGTCGGTCGCCAACCTTTCAGACCTCACAGACCACCGGTTGGCGACCACTGATCTGGAGGACATGGGCCTGCAATCCTGGGATCTATGGGTGTGACCAGGATCTTAGCTGGCTGCCGACACTTGGTCCAACGCAGGCCCCGTGGGGTCTTGGGCGGATGGGGGTTGTCAGGATCAGGGGGCCCACCCTGTACCTGCTGGTGCCAGAAAGCCTGCCTTCCTTTGGCTCCCCGGGGACAGGAAAGAGCGCACCGCGTGGCTTGAGGGGCAGGCAGCCACCACCAGCCTGGGAAGGCGCTCGCCACAGAAATGAACGACCCCCCGTCACGTATCCAGGGCCTGCACCCCACTCCCCTGAGAGAAGAGAGAGGGCTCACCTTTTCAGGGGGGTACTGGAGGGCTGGGATCTTTTCCTCCAGGTGGTCCAGGCCTCGGCAGGCCAGCTCATTGGCAGCTGTGACTGGAAGCAAAGGGCCGAGGTGGGGTGCCCCCTCCCGGCATGGTGACAACCTCACGGTGGCCTCTGTGTCAAGCAAGGTGCCTGGAGCCCTCAGACCCCCCCATCCCTGCTCCCTCCGGAACATCATGGAGCCCGAGGGCCTCTGACCCCTCCAGTCCCCATCTGCTGTGACCCCTGGAGACCGGCTGGCTCCTGCCCTCCGTGTGGGCACTGGAGTCAGGCAGGCCTGCACTCCGCATCGGCAGTGCGTGGCTCCGGGCAAGTCACAGCCTGCCTGGCCCCAGGCTCCTCGCTGTCAGTGTGGATTAACGGTGCCTGCCTGGCAGGGTGGTGGGGAGAAAGCGTGTGAGTCAGCAGCTAAGACCAGCTGGAGCAGAGGTGGGAGAGCGGGCAGCAGGGCCTGGGGGCCTTGGTGGGGCCGGGCCTGGTGCTACCCAGAGGTGACAAACTCCCAGTCACAGCCCATCCAGGCCCCAGACGGTCCACGGCCCTTCCTTTGACCCTCTAGGAGTGAGACGGTCAGCAGTGCGCAGGGCAGAGAAAGGAGTGGCACTCCTGGGCGGGCAAGAGCCCGAGGAGGCACAGGCTTCCGGGAGACACTGCCCAGGGACAGTGGGGACCAGCTCTGCAGGCCATTCGTGGAGATGCTTTTTGGTTGGTGGTGTTGTTTTTGTTTGTTTGGTTAATCCTCACCCGAGGATGTTTTTCCACGGATCTTTCAGGGAGAGTGGGAGAGAGAGGGAGAGACAGAGAAACATCCATGTGAGAGAGACACATGGATTGGTTGCCTCCTGCACGCGCCCTGACCAGGGCCCAGATGGTGGAGGAACCTGAAACCTTGACCGGAATCAGACCCAGGACCCTTCGGTCCGCAGGCCGGTGCTCTATCCACTGGGCCACACTGGCCAGGGCTGAAGATGGGTTTTATTTCTACCCTTTCGCATGCCTTCCGCCAGCTATCTTATTTTTCTTTACAAAACTTTTAGTAGAGAGCCCAGGTGATGTGACCGCCTTCTGACTGGGCAAAATGAGACCAAGGGGTTATCTGAGGAGCGTGTAGGGGGGAGGCGGCCGGGGCCTGGGTCCTCCTCACCTCACCCCTGTGCTCTCCTGCTTGCTGTGCAGACTCCGCAGACCCCGTGATTCTCTAATCAGGATGGTGGAAAGTTCTAGGTTTCCTGGTATTGCTGGGGTTTCCCTCACCTCCCCCCCATCCCTCACCCCCCCCACCCCTCACCCCCCCCCGCCAGGGGCTGGGCCTGGGAGGCAGGTTTCGATGGGGGCAGGACACTGATCAGGGGCAGGTCTAGGAAGGCACAGGGAGGGGTGCCCTGCCCCTCCAGGGCCCTGGCCGGCAGCTCTCTGCTGCCCCCACGTGTCACGAGCTCGTACCAGCAGCAGCTGCCCCAGAGGGCTTCCCTGGCCTCTGCTCTCCACAGCCCTGGCAGGCCAGCCTGGTGCCCACTGCCCCTGCCTCTGTGCTGGGTTCTGCTAGTTCCTGTGGCTGCATCTGGAGCTGAAGTGGGTGTCTGACCTGCTACAGGGCCCACTCCCACCACCGCCCACAGCTCTGCCCATGCCTCCTGCCAATTGTTTGGCCCATCACTATTACCCTAGGAAAATGCCAGCTGGGCATCTATGGACAAGAAGAGCAATATCTATATCCGGCTGTACAGCTCCATAGCTCTATCATCCACATCTACAGATGAGAAGGCTCTGCAATGAGTCAGACACACATATAAGCAGACAGAGCAGCAAGCTGTGAGACGCTCAGACAGACTGACGGGTGGACACACAGACTGGCAGGCAGGCAGGGAGCATGCGTGAGGAGGCGGGCGGCCCACGTGCCCCGGGGACTCACACTGGGTGGACAGCCTGCGGACCACGGGCTCCATGCTCCAGGCGGCCAGGCTGCTGGCACCCTGCACGCCCTTCTCGTAGGCGTTGCACACGGAGGCCACCAGCGGGTGGGCCTCCTTGGTGCTGGTGTAGGTCTTCTGGACGCACTCACAGGTGCCGCTCACCACGGGCAGCTGCAGGACCCGCTGCAGCACGTTCTCCTGCTCCTGGTGTGGGAGGAAGACAGGCAAAGGCGGGGAGTCATCCCACCTCCCTCTCCTGCCCCCGCGCCCCCCTAAGGCGGCCCCAGGGCCACAGAGCCCACGGGTGAGGCCAGCCTGGGTCCAGTGACCTGGCGGGAAGCTAAGTCTCAGTGGTCTCTGCACCCCCCACAGGGAAACGGTCCACAGCCCAGCTCTGCAGGGCTCCAGGGCATGGCGCCCCCCCAGGCTCCAGCCCACCCACTGACACCGTCAGGTGCAGAGCTTCTGTCCATCTCGGCTTGGGGGCTTTATCTAAACACTAGGGGCCTGGTGCACGAAATTCGTGCACTGCGGCAGGGTGGTCCCTCAGCCCGGCCTGCACCCTCTCACTGTCCGGGAGCCCTTGGGGGCAGAGGGATATCCTTAGCGCTGCCGCGGAGGTGGGGAGAGGCTCCTGCCACCGCCATTGCGCTCGCCAGCCATGAGCCGGCTCAGGGCTTTCGGCTGAGCCGTGCTCACCAGGGGCAGCTCCTGTGTGGCGCATCTGCCCCCTGGTGAGCGTCATAGCAACTGGTCATTTCGCTGTTTGGTCGGTTTGCATATTAGCCTTTTATTTTCTAGGATTTCTCACCCTCGCTGGTTTGGCTCAGTGGATAGAGCAGACTGAAGGGTCCCAGGTTTGATTCCTGGTCAAGGGCACATGCTCAGATTGCAGGCTCGATCCCCAGTAGGGGGCGTGCAGGAGGCAGCCAACCAATGATTCTCTCTCATCATTGATGTTTCTATCTCTTTCTCCCTCTCCTTTCCTCTCTGAAATCAATGAAAATATATTTTTTTAAAAAAGAAAAAGAAGAAAGGTCCCCAGCTCTGACTCGCTTTGAATTTGCCACTGGTATATGGTTCCAGGGCGGGGGCGGGGGGGGGGGGGTGAGCACCCAGCCTTATCCGCGAGTAGGAGGCTGAACTAGAGACCCGCCAAGGAGGTGTGTGCGTCCACTAGACCCAGGCTACAGTATCGGAGCCTCCTGTCTTGCAGATGAGTTTGAAATCTGAACCAGAAAAAGATTATGACCGTAAACAGCGAACATCTTCTTTAATGCTTTGGACAGAGTCCTCAGAGGTTCTTTCAAGCAAAGCCAAGGAAGAGAGGGGTCCTGGGAAGAAAATGACCCCCCCCCCGCCCCCCACGTTAGGATGGCTTCATGTGCACCGGACCAGCTTGGGCCTCTGTGTGCTCTACGATCAACACAAAACTGAACACGGCGATTCCCAGGGCAGAGGCTAATTCTTTGGAAAAAAGCTAACTTGGGACAAGGTGAGTTTTGTGTGGCTTCATCATTTTTTCGTTTCAATATATTTTTTAAATATATCTTTATTGATTTCAGAGAGGAAGGGAGAGGGAGAGAGAGATAGAAACATCAATGATGAGAACCATCCATCATTGATGGGCTGCCTCCTGCACGCCCCACACTGGGGATCGAGCCCGCAACCCGGGCATGTGCCCTGACCGGGAATCAATCCGTAACACCCCCCCCCCCCCCGCTCTCCCCTCCCCCCAGGCTCATGGGTCTGCGCTCAATCACTGAGCCACGCCCGGTGAGCAGTTTCCCTATTTGAACTGTGTGTAAATCAGAGAGGCTTGGCCAGGAGGTTACCAGGTACATCCAAACATGTCACACCATCCCAAATCATGTGGAAACCAGCTGGACACAGCCCTGGGCGCGCGCCCCTCCCCTGTGGCCCGTGTGACTGCGGGGCGCAACGGTCCCAGACCACGGCAGGAACAACGCCGGGTTACAGCGCGCAGCGGCCCCCAATGCAGGGCCCTCCACCTGGGTGGACAAAGCGTGGGCCTCCGTGCCGGGGTGTAGAATACAGTAGTTCTGTCCGGCCGGTGTAGCTCAGTGGTTGAGCATCGACCTATGAACCAGGAGGTCACGGTTCGATTCCCATCCAAGGGCACATGCCCCGGTGGTGGGCTCGATCCCCAGTGTGGGGCGTGCAGGAGGCAGCCGATCCATGACTCTCATCACTGTTGTGTCTATGTCTCTCTCCCTCTCTCTTCCTCTCTGAAATCAATTAAAATATTCATAAAAGAAAGAAAGAATACAGCAGGTCCCTTCTCCTCTCCCTCCCAACCGGCATTTCTGTCCTTTTTCTCCAAAGTCCTTCGTTTTGAATGAGCATCTTCCCTCCCCTCCCCTGCCTCCCTACCCCGCCCCCCCCCCCCGCCCGAATCCTCTAACAGTGCTCTGCAGAATGAAGCCACGGCGAGGGTAACGAAGACCTAACGGTCAATGAGCGCCAATGGGGAAAGGTCCATGAAAGGTTGGTGACCGCTGCTCTAGACGCATCTTGCTCCACGTCCCTCGCCTCCCCTCGCGGCTCCTTCCTCGGCCCGGGGTCCACCCCACCGCACGCACCCAGGTACTTACAGGGCAGTCTCCGTCCATCAAGGTGGGGCTCTTGTTCACGGCCATCGTAGCTCTGCACGCTGCAAAGCAGAAGGCCCCGGTGCGTCAGCAAACCCTCAGCTGCAGACGCACGGGGTCAGTCCCTCCCTCTCGGGCCTCCAGCTGGGCCCAGGCTGCCTGGGAGCTGGGGTGCCCTGAACAGGAGGCACTAGGCTGGAGGGCGGATGACACAGACAGGCAGCCACTCCTGGGGGTCCCACCGGAATGAGGTGCCCACAGCCTGCTTGTCAAGACTGGTGTTTCTGCCTGGCTGTGGTGGCTCAGTGTCGTCCCATGGACCAAGAGGTCCCGGGTTCGATTCCCAGTCAGGGCACACGCCTGGGTTGCGGGCTCCATCCCCAGTGGGGAGGACAGCCGATCCGTGAGTCTCTCATTATTGATGTTTCTATCTCTCTCTCTCCCCCTTCCTCTCTAAAATCAATAAAAATGTGTGTGTTTTTTTTAAAGAGAAAAAGATTGGTGTTTCTTACAAGGATGTAGGATAAAAAGTAAAAAAATGAAGGTCACTTTAAGAGTTCAGAGGCTCTGCCCTGACCGAGGGACTCGGCTGGTTGGGCATCATCCCATACATCCAAAGGTTGCTGGTTCGATTCCTGGTCAGGCACATGCCCAGGCTGAGGGCTTGAGCCCCATTGGGGGCGCGCAGGAGGCAGCTAATCAATGTTTCTCTCCCTCCCTCTAAACTTAACAAAAACACATTTCTTAACAAAGGAAAAGTTTTGCACTAATTCTTTTTAAGAAGGCGTATCTGCCAGTCCTCCCCTCTATACTCCACCAGGCGAGAAAGTAGTCACTCTTGAAACCAGCTATTTTCCACCGCGTTCTGGAAAAGACAGCGGCCCCAGACTATCGGATCTACACTCTTGGTCATTCACCCGGCAAATTCCCGGGAGACCCCGACCCTCCACTTTCTTCCTTTGACTCGCAGAGACCAACCAGGTAAGGCAGGTAAGGCAGGTGTCCCGGGACCCCCACACTCACTCCAGCTGACGCCTCCTCCGTCCCAGAGCCCGCGCGGCAGTGTCTCTTCCGACAGGAACAATCCCGGTCGCTCCGAGGAGTCTTGGGCAATGCCACTGACACCTCCCAGCTAGAGGAGGGCAGAGGCTGGAAAGCTTAGTCAGTCCGTTGCCATGGTTACTTGACCCAGGGTCCCCCGGGCATACCCTAACTTCTGTAAGATGTAGCCAACTAGGAGGGAGGTAGATGGTGGAGCTGAAGGGGACCCGGGCTCAGAGCGGTCCTTGTTCCAGAACTTTACATGGGTTCTGTAACAGGTTTCTGGCCCCCCGTTCTCCAAATCCGGTTTTTCCAGAAGGAAAGCGTGGGGATACGTGTCATTAAACGTGGGAGCTCTGAAGTCCTAGGACCTTTCGCTCCTCTTTCACAGAGGGTCCTGCGGGGCTGTTTTCAGCTCATTTTCCAACCCCTTATTATTACTGTCGGGGGGAATGTCTTAAAAAATTCGTATTGATTTCAGAGTGGAAGGGAGAGGATGAGAGAGAGAGAAGCAACAATGATGAGCATCATGGACGGGGTGCCTCCTGCACATCCCCCACTGGGGATCGAGCCCCCAACCTGGGCATGAGCCCTTGACTGGGGTCGAACCTGGAACCCGTCAGTCTGCAGGCCGACGCTCTAGCCACTGAGCCACACCGGCTAGGGCTCTCAGTGAGAGAGGGAACGCAAGCTGGGGCGGACTCCCTGACAGGCCTTCAACCTCTGTCCATTCCTCCGTTTCAAGGAAGTTTCTTGAACTCCACCTGCTCTAAGATGCCGCCGGAGAGCCACCCAGATTCGCCTAAGATTCTGTCACTGATCAGCAACTGAGAACTATGGCTCGCACCCCTGCCTTAGCCACGGGTCAGGCTGAGCCCGAGGTCCGGTTCCTGGCTGCCAATGCTGGAAGGCTCTGGTGTGAGCCACGGTGTTCGGGCTGAGGAGGGCCTCTTAATGAAAACGGACAGGAGCAGCCTTAACCGGTGTGGCTCAGTGGATAGAGCGTCGGCCTGTGGACTCAAGGGTCCCAGGTTGGATTCCGGTCAAGGGCATGGACCTTGGTTGCGGGCACATCCCCAGTAGGGAGTGTGCAGGAGGCAGCTGATCGATGTTTCTCTCTAACCCTCTCCCTTCCTCTCTATAAAAAATCAATAAAATATTTTTAAAAAGTTTATTAAAGAAAACGGTCAGGAGCAGAACAACGCTGACTTCCCTGCTATTGATGGGACTGGATCTATTGTTCTCTCTAGGTTGTGTGCTATGGGCAGTGGAGAAGGGAGCGGAGGGTGGGGCCTGGCCTGTGTGGCTCAGTGAGCATCAACCTATGAACCAGGAGGTCACAGGTTTATTTCCCCGTCAGGGCACATGCCTGGGCTCCATCCCCAGTGGGGGGGCGCGCAGGAGGCAGCCGATCAATGATTCTCTCTCATCATTGCTGTTTCTATCTCTCCCTCCCTCTCCGAAATCAATAAAAATATTTTTAAAAAAAGAGAGAGGCAGAGGGTGGGGAAAAACTGAGCTCTGTGAGAGGTCCTTATAATCCAGTCTGTACCTGTGAGACAATAAAGCAGGAACTGGGAGGTGAAGAAAGGGAGAGTCCAGTGGGGAGTCGTAGCTGATACGTTCACTACTTATGGGTCCCACCCAGACTTCAAGAACGAAATGGGTAATGGGGGTGGGGGGGTGGGGGGGAGTGTCTAAGGCACGGCCTCTGCCCTCGGGCGGATTCAGGACGCATAGCCGGCCAAAGGGCAGCTCCAGCCCTTGGAGAAGTGGCTGTGGGCCAGAGGGAGGAGAGGGCGCTGGGCCCGAAGCGCTGCTGACATAGCTGGTCCTCTGGCCGAGCTGCTGGGAAGCCAGGATGTGGGTGAGAGGTGAGCGAGGTGAAAGGGCCAGGGGAGTCCCTTGGGAAGAGTCCACTTTCCGGCAGCCACTTCAAGGACACAGTTACCTTCCTCCGCCGTCTGTCTGCCAGCCTCCCCATGCCCACCACACACACCGCCGCACGGGCACGGGACCTTACCATCTGTGCACAGTGGGTCCCAGAACCAGGCAAGGCACTCAGACGCTCGTCCCTGAATGCACTTCTCGGGCAGTGGGTCCAGTTGTGAAGGTGCTGGCTTGTACGTTTATCAGGAGTATCTTGCTTTTTGAATCATGAATGTGGAGGCCCGGAGGTGGGGGTGTTGCTTACAAAGGTGCACAGGGAGGGAGGTCCCAGGGCACACACATTCTAGCTTTTCACTAATTCTGTAAGAGGCGCATTCCCCAGACTCCCCACCACCTACTCTAACTTGGTGAGGACAAAAGTACCACCACAAGCCCGGCCGGTGCGGCTCAGTGGTTGAGCACTGACCTATGAACTAGGAGGTCACGATTCAATTCCCAGTCAGGCCACATGCCTGGGTTGGGGGCTTGATCCCCAGTGAGGGGCGTGCAGGAGGCAGCTGATCCATGATTCTCTCTCATCATTGATGTTTCTCTCTCTCTCCCTCCCCCTTCCTCTCTGAAATCAATAAAAAAAAAATTTGAAAAAGGAAAAAAAAAAAGTACCACCATGATACCACTGTAACATGCCTCCAGGAGCAAAACCCCACCTTCGGGGCTGACAGAGGACCTCACCGGGGTAGCCGCTGGAAGAGAGCATGGTAGAGCCTCTAGTGACCAGGTGTTCTATATCTAAGTCCCTCTTCATCCTCCTCCTCAGCAGGGGTCCCAGGCCAGACCTCATGCCGCCCTGTGCAGACTCTGCTGAAGGTCGTCTCGAGATCACCTTGCTTTGAATGCTTCTCCATGCCCACAAATCACTCATGGGGGTGGCAGGTGAAGGCATGTACTGGGGGGTAGGGAAGCCTGGGGGGAGGTGAATGGGGGGAAAAAAAAGGAGATATATGTACTACTATTTGTCATACTTCAAACAAACAAACAAACAAAACCACACAGATAGAGTCAATTTTGTCTAGAAGTTTAATTAGACATATTTAATCGATTACAGTAAAGGATCTGGACAAAGTATCAAGAGTTGTTTAAACATTTTATGTGCCCTGATCTAGCAGCTTTCATGTCTCTTTTTAAAATTCCCAAAAGGTTTCTTCTCAAATCCTGAATCTTGATTGCTTTCAAAATAAAGAGCCAAGAACCTGAGCCTACTTTCTAAGACGCTCAATCACGTTTGGGAAGCTTAGCTCTGTGATCACAAAAGAACCCGACACCCAGGATGGGAAGTAGGAACACGAGTTAAGTGGCCTCTGCTCACCTCTGAAACATCTCCGTCACTACTGCCTACGGCTCCTTCCACCTCCCGACCCCCCACACATACGGGGTGTGACTGATCATAGAAAACTGCAACCCTCCGACATTCAGAGTATTTGTGACACTTTATTGCGTAAATTTATGTGGAAATGCCCAAACTGTCATTCATATGGCTTTAAATAAAACTATCTTGCTGACAAGTCTAAATATACAGGGTGCCCCCCACCCCCAAATGTAAATACACACTAACAGCTCCATTTTTAAAATAAGATGATTTAATAAACACTGGCTTTGTAATTACTCAAAGTGTGTGTATACGTTGGGGGGGGGCACCCTATAGTTTTAATTTTTGTAGAAAATAGAAACCACTGACCGACACAGGTTCTCAGAAAGGGTTGTTGCACCGGACCCCGAGTCTCCCCTCCCCACACCAGACGGCAGTGAGCTATCATGGAGGCGATGCAATGAATAATGCTGGGTCCTGGTTCCCGCTCTTGCACTCAGGACTGAGTGACTCTGGACTGGCAGTCAGAGGAATGAGGTTCTCCCTCGGCTTTCTTTAAGCCCCGTGTCCTCCTCGGTCACAGGCTTCCCCGTGGTGACCTTCCATGTTCTTGTTGCCTCACATTCTTTCTACGTGCTCGGTCAATGCACTACCTCAGACACAACGGATACCTGGGAGGTGCCTGATGCCTTTCTGATTCCACTTCCGGACAGAGGGACAGGAGTGCAGTGATGTCTGGATCTGAGGGCTGGGAATCAGACCTGCTGCAGAAAAGCAGTGAGGCGGCACAGCCCAGACATTACTGTGTATTAGCGTTCACTTATTCGTTTGGACCTTTAAACGTCTGTTTTCTCTCCATGTTTATTCATTCAGCAAACACTAAGCTCCTACTATGTGCAGAAGAGAGGCTCCATGAATGTTAGACGAAGGGAAAATACTCAGAAAATCAGAAGTAATAGCAGCACTCCAAAAAACACGTAAATCTTCATGCTCTCCCTCCTCCATCCTTGGCCCGACCTCTGCTCATGCACCAGGCCACTGAATGCTCATGTGAACAAGTCGTTACGCACAGACTGACCCCCCGTGCCCAACGCAAATGTCCATCCCCCCAAGAGGTGCACGCCTTCAGCCTGGAGCCGCCTCAGTGGATCTTCAGCTTCAGGTGCGGCCAGGCCACAGTGATGATACCAGCCACCGAGGACACGAGCCCCCCGAGTCCGATGATGCCAGGGTTGGACTTATAGATGCCCAACTGGTCCAGAGGGTTCAGGATGTCACAGAGGTTCTTCACCGTGTCCAGGAGCAAGGGAGGATGCTTCCGCAGCGATCGGAACAGGAGCAGGAGAAAGGACTGGAGCAATTCTGTTTCCTCATCGGCCACGCTGTACCCCAGAGGATCCTGAGAGAGCGACTTGTCCTTCTTTGCCTTGTCCTGTGCGGCCTGTCCCATCTGCAGGGACATTTCATACAGATCCCTGAGCAGGCTCAGCAGGAGGGAATAGTAGTAGTAGCGTGCGGCCCACATTCGCCATTTCTCTTTGTTAATGCTGGAGGTGAGCCCTACGCTCCTCACCCAGAGGACGGTGTCACAGATGAAGTACACCACACGGTTCAGGTTGGCGAGTGTCAGGCATAAGCGGGGCACCAGGTCCGTGGCGTGAATGCTCTGCTGAGTGGCCTGTACAGCGTGTACCACGTTGCCCAGCCTGAACCCTGCAAGAACCCACGGCAGCAGACGGTTACTTAACTGTGCGACAGGAAGGCAGGGCCCTGCACCGGGAGAGGCCAGCACTGCTCCTTGGCCACACTGTCACTGAGGCCCTGTCCTCGCTCAGGAAAGGAGAAAGGCTACACTTCACAGCAGGTCTCGGACACCTAACATGATCCCAGGCCTGGCCGGTTTGGTGCAGTGAATAGAGTGTCGGCCTGCGGACCAAAGGGCTGGGTTTGATTCCGGTCAAGGTCATGTACCTCGGTTGTAGGCTCCTCCCCGGCCCGGGCCCTGGTCGGGGTTCATGCAGGAGGCAACCAATCGATGTGTCTCTCTCACATCGATGTTTCTCTCTGTCTCTCCCTCTCTCTTCTATTCTCCCTAAAAATCAATGGAAAAATATCCTCGGGTGAGGATTCACACAGATAGATAAGATAGATAGATAGATAAAATAACCCAGGAAGGGACAGGTGGTGGCTCTTTGATGTCCCTGCTTCCATTGCAGAGAATGCTCAGCACTGCCTTACAACACCGGGCACTCGAGGTCAGGCCTGAGTGTGCACTGTCCATCTGCCCGTGACCAGCTTATACTTCTTTACAAGGAAGGCTCTATGGTAACGTGAACTCCAGATGCAGCATCCTTCTGGAGAGTCTGATGCCCTACATTTTATTTACTTTCCACGCAAAAGATTGCTTTGAAAACAACACCATTATCAATTTGCCATTTCTCTGGCCCAACCCGCTTTGGCTCCTGCTGTCAAGACAAAGTAAATAACTGGCTCAGTGGTTGAGTGTTGACCTATGAACCAGGAGGTCACAGTTCAGGGCACATGTCCAAGTTGCTGGCTTGATCCCCAGTAGGGGGCGTGCAGGAGGCAGCTGATCAATGATTCTCTTTCATCACTGATGTTTCTATCTCTCCTCCTTTCCTCTCTGAAATTAATAAAAATATTTTAAAAAAAGAATTTTTAAAAAAAGAAGTGAAAATGGTAGGATTTAGTGTATCGGACAGCTAGTAATATTGTCATATATGACTCCCAGTGAATTAAATCAACCACTGCAAGACATGCCTTTATGAGCCTGTAATTCCATTAGTCAGGGATTTATCAATCAAATATTTATGCATCAGTCAAATACTCAGTATGCCTTACTGTCCTAGTTACTGTCATAAACACTATGGCGGGTAACAAAAGAAGTACTTTCCTAGAACTGTATCTTATACTCAGCAAATGCCTGGAAGCAGCTTCCCTGAGGAAACTTATAATCTCAGAAGAATGTTTGGTATCATCTTATCAAAGGTAATGCAGGAATAATCCTGGGTTCCAGTTCTGCCTCTTATCACTAATGACTGAGTGACCTTGGGCAAGTCCTTTCTGGAATTCAGAGACAGGTGACCTGCAAAGGGCCTCTGCGCGCCAACTTTCTAAAGAACCTGAGAACGTCCAGTCCATCGTGCTCTTCAAAGCCATTCAGAAAAGCTCACCCTGCCCTTCCCATCCTGCTTGACAAGTCTTCCCTTGTCAAACCAGTTTTCTCACTGATCCTCCAACACAACTGTTTGCTCTTAAGAGTCTGAGTATTCACTGGAGGAAACCACCCCCAAGACGCTCTCCTTCCTCCTCTTGCTAGCCACGCCTCCAGCCCACCGCCTCAGACCGCTTCCTTGTCCTCCACAAAGATATCCGGCACTAAATCTAACAGCATTATTACACCATGTGCTCTCTTCTCCCACAAAGCTCGGGACACTGCCTCCAGGAGGTCGGTGCTCACCAGTAATTGCACAACGTCTGATTTCCACATTTCCTCTAGGTCCCTGCTCACCTGCTGTAGCAACTTCTGGCTCTCCTCAGACAACTTGGAGCCGGGCACAGGACTGTTACTGGGAGGACAGGTTTCCCACTATGCCTTACTGGTCAAGTGAACTAAGTGAGCATAAAACACTTGACTTCACTTTTTGCCTTGAACGTGAAACCATGCCACAATTGTTCTAAGAAAATGTATCTGCCCCTGGCTGGTTTGGCTCAGTGGACAGGGTGTCGGCCTGTGGACTGGAGGGTCCCAGCCCAGGTTCGATTCCGGTCAAGGACACATGCCCAGGTAGTGGGCTCGATCCTCAGTAGGAGGCAGGAAGGAGGCAGCCAATCAATGATTCTCCCTCATCATTGATGTTCTCTCTCTCTCCCCCTTCCTCTCTGAATTCAATATATACGTGTGTGTGTGTGTGTGTGTGTGTATAGAATTTCCTCTAGCAATCCCTCAAGAGAAGAAGAGGAGAGGCAGGGGGTCCAGGATACAGCTATTCTGTTCTTCCAGAGAATACAAGGGGCTCCCCGGAGGCAGAAGCTCATGTCGGGGACCGCCCAAACATGTGGTGATTCTAAGAACCAAAGATGAACCAGCCTTAGCTGGTTTGGTTCAGTGGATAGAGTGTTGGCCTGCGGACTGATGGGTTCTGGGTTCGATTCCGGTCAAGAGCACATGTCCGAGTTGTGGGCTCGATCCCCCTCGCCAGTAGGCAGTGTGGAGGAGGCAGGTTCTCTCTCACTGATGTGTGTCTCTCTCTCCCCCTCTCCCTTCCTCTCTGAAATCAATAAGAAATGGTTGAAAAATAAATAAATAAAGGTGAGCTAACACGGTGTGTGCGCCACGGGTTGTGACTGACCGGAAAGATGTGGAGCAGCACCGACGGGGAGCACTGCAGGTGTCTGTGAATGGTCTGAGGCAGCAAAACAGTCCCCTTGTGGGGCCTGTCACTGCATGAGGACAGACTGACTGGCTGGCTTCATCGGCAAACCTGACTAGAAAGGAATGCTCTGGAAAGTGTTTTGTGAATTACAGAGCCCGAGGATCCAAACCAGGGCACACTGGCCCTTGAGAACAAACAGGGTACTTACATTTGCGGCCCGTGCTCACACTAGACTCCAGTTTCTTGAGCTTCATTACCACCTTCTCTTTGTCAGCTTTAGGCTCTAACAAATACCTAAGCAACATGCATGTGTACTGAGTGGCTCTGAAACGGAAAAATAAAAATAAAAATGAGGAGGACTGACAAACCAAATAAAACTGGATTCATGAAGTAAGGGAAGGAGGAACATGTCTCGCCAGAGGCAAGGCTTCCAAGACAATTTCTCATGCAAGCAGCTCTCCCAAGAGCAGGATTCTGCAACAG
This sequence comes from Corynorhinus townsendii, assembly GCA_026230045.1. Classification (NCBI taxonomy): domain Eukaryota; kingdom Metazoa; phylum Chordata; class Mammalia; order Chiroptera; family Vespertilionidae; genus Corynorhinus; species Corynorhinus townsendii. The sequence goes on from JAPDVU010000017.1 coordinate 7,870,222, forward strand.
GCACTGCACGGGGCCAAAGGGGAGGACGCATGATGGAGATGCAACTCAAAGGTGATGCAGGAGATCTCGCGATGATACAGAGAACAGCCCCTCCGAGGGCCTTCTGCTGGCACAGCGGTAAACTGCACAGAAACCTCCCTCCATGCTAAGTCTGCAAAGACCCACAGGCTTTATTTTCTCAAGTGCAGAATGATTCTGCAGATTTCTACAGTGAACTTTTTGTCACAGAGTTAACCAAGCACTTATGTGGCAGGAGTGGCTCAAACTAGAAGCCGATGAAAAGTCCACAGTGTGACCATCGTTTGATTTTATTTTTACGACGAGCAAATACACACCCATACATCACTAAGCTTAGAAACGTCTTTGCAAACTAATTAGTATTGTATATAAAATACAGCCAGACCCCTGATTAAGAATACCAAATGTTCAATGAAGTGATTATTGTCATGCCTACAAGATAACAACGCCTTACTAACAGAAATAAAGCAAATGAGCAATTTTATGCCCCTTAATGGGACATCTAAATGCACTTGGCAGTCTATTTATAAAGTAGATGCCTGTTTCCCTGCTGTCCTGTAACTGTATTTCAATCCCTTTGTGCTATAAACATTACTCTACCTCTGGTCTAATAATTAAATCTATGAGACAAATTAACCAGAGAAAATAATCAAATTTAACTGCGTATGTTCCCATGGGAACCGCACGTACAGGAAGGGTTAGGACACAGAAAGGGAAACTGAGGTACCCGATATTCTGAGCTAAGGATGAGGTAAGGCGCCTTGGGGCTTGAGGGAAGGAAGGACAATAATTAGAAGTTTGCTCTGCCCTATAGATAGGTCATAAAAATTTATTTCTGGTGACAACTCTTATTACGGGCAAGGACCCTACTCTAAATTCTTCTAGGTAGTTAAAGGGGGGGGGGAGCAGAAATTTTTCTTGAGCCTGAGGGGGTCTCGGTTGCCTTTAGCTCAAAATAATCCACATATCATAGAGGAACATCTTGGGGTGACTCATTCTGAACCCCTACACTCTCAATTACAGTGTAACACGTTGCCCTGGCCAGTTTGGCTCAGTGGATAGCGTGTCCGCCTGTGGACTGAAGGGTCCCGGATTTGATACTGGTCAGGGCACTTGCCCGGGGTGCGGGCTTGATCCCCAGTAGGGGGTGTTCAGCAGGCAGCCGATCAATGGTTCTCTCACTATTGATGTCTCTCCCTCTCCTTTCCTCTCTGGAATCAATAAAAATATATTTAAAAAATAAAAATAAAATGTAGCACGTTTTCCAAAGTGTTGAAATATAAAATTATCGCGCGCGCACACACGCCCCTTAGTATGCTTCGTGGCTAGAGGGCTCAAGCTGTTCACATTCTCAGATTTGGTCAAATAACAGGAATGCGTCCAAAAAACAAGGCATTCTTTTATGAATGCCAGTTTGTTCTTAGAAGCTGTAGTTGACCAAGAGGATTGCGAAATGAATATGAGAGATTTCAGACCTTGCTGAGTAAGTATATCCTAAGCAATTATTTCATTAGCCAGCCTCACTGATGACCCTCTTGGGGTACAGCCTCAGTCCGCTGACTGCAGGCTTCCAGCTGCATGAAGTTTGTACATAATGCAGCCGTTCTTTCAATCTTCCCCAATTAATGAGGACGGTGGTTTGGCTGGTCCGTAGAGAGGTGGGCACTGGAGTCAACTGGGGAAGTTTCAATCTCTCAGCTCGGCCGCTTAAACCTGCCTCAGTCTCTCCCTCTGTGAAACGGGCTCGGTTAGAGCAGCCGGCTCCTAGGGCTGTGATGGGGGCCAAGGAGCCGTGACCCACTCTGGACAATATCGCGCACGTGGCGCTTCCCTAAGTCTCCTTACCGGGGCCATGCTCACCGGCCGGCTTGTGTCATCAGCACTTTACACCCAAAAGAGAGGAAAAGCTGTTCAATCAAACTGCAACCGTAACTAGTTCTTTTTTTTTTTAAATAAATGTACAAGAATCAAAAGAATTCCTGAAAGTACATCAGGAGCTGCCGGACCCGCGTGGCTCAGTGGTTGAGCTGGGACCTATGAACCTGGAGGTCACGGTTCGGTTCCGGTCAGGGGCAGATGCCCGGGGCTGTGGGCTCGATCCCCAGCGGGGGCGTGCAGGAGGCACCCCTGATTCCCTCTCATCATTGATGTTTCTCTCTCTCTCTCCCTTCCTCTCTGAAATCAATTAAAGTAAATAAATAAATAAAATGAAAACATCAGGAGCTCGTTGGTATGGAAACCACTTCGTCTACTGAATGCTTCTGGCAGCACAGCGTGCGCCCCCGAGGGGCGGCGAGTCCCTTCCGGGCTCTGGCGCCGCGTTCGGTTCCCAGTTCCCAGGACGTCCACCGCGGCGGACGGCACCACACGGAAGGTGGAGAAGGTAACTCAAGTTCCCGTCTCTCCATATGCCTTCGTGCGCGGTGTGAAGCCACACCAAGGGCTTGGCTCCCTGGCCACAAAAGTCACCCCAAAGTTTTTTAAAAAATCAATGCTCGCGGCACGCGGGGCGGAGAACCGTGTCCCCAGGCTGGGAGAAGGGGGCGCGCCGACCGGCGTGACAGGCGCGGGCTCGCGGCTCCCGGCCCCGCCCCGCCGAGTTCGGGATGACAGGCTAGACCCCAGCCCCCCCAGAGCCGGCGGCCTGCCCTCCTTCCCGGGGTGCGGGTCGGCGGAGGGGGCGGAGTCGGCGGAGGCGGCCGGCACCTGCCTCACCTGAAGAGCCGGTCGCGGCCCTGGGTCTGGTTGGTGAAGCGGGTGAAGGCCTCCATGGCGCTGGCCACCGGCCAAACGGAGCCTGACCCGGACGCGAGTCCTCAGGGCGCCACGGGCCCCGCGGGAGGTCGGCCTCGGACGCCGGAGGGGTAGAGTCTCTCGGCCAGCGGGGCGGGCAGGCGGGCGTTGGGAAGCGCGACTTTTCGGGCTTCCGGTCGGGACCGGAAGTTGTGGTTACTAAGGCGACGCCAAGCCGCCGGCCAGGTGAGCGAAACCCCCTCTTCCGCTCTGCGGTGCAAGCGCTTCCCTCGTGCCCTTGGGCTCCCTTCACATCCTGGGTCTCCTCGAGGGGCTCCAAGGGGCCCGTCTCCTGGTCTCAGGCAATTCCCGGGCCCCCAGGAACCCCAGGTAGGATCCGAACGGAGGTTCCCCTGAGCTTCCGCTTGGGGACTGCAAGGCTAAACATTCCCAGATCTGTGCCTCGGTGTCCCTGGAGCAACACCAGCTCCAGCTCTGGGAAAGCACAGGGTTAGAACAGAGACAAGCCGATTGGAGGAGTGTATTCATAGCTGTAGGGCCGGGAATTTCCTGTTAGGATTACTGAATGAAGATTGCTACCTGAGGAACTCCTAAAATGGTTACCACGAACAAAGTGGGGGTAAAAATAGATTACAGTGAAATTGCACCAATGAACGGTCCTCCTGTGGAGCTTGAAGACATGGAACCCCATCCATTCCATAGCAATTTTTAAATTTTTGATTGATTGATTGATCTTAGAGAAAGAGAGGGAGGGAGAGAGAAACATGGACCTGTTGTCCCACCCATATATGCAGTTACTGGTTGACTCTTGTATGTGTGCTGATCAGGGATCAAACCCACACCCTTGGAGTATCCGGATGACGCTCTAACCAAGTGCGCTACCTGGCCAGGGCCACAGCAGCAATTTTATAAAATGCCCCCCCATAATTACAAGTTAAGGTCGCCTATCTTTTTAATTTTTAGTCCCTTGTTCAGACCTACCCCTAACACTTGCAGGGAAGGAGGTAGGAGTACAAATAGAGACCCGCATACCATACATTTAAATATTTAAAAGTTTTAAATCAAAGTAACACATGGTTAAACATGTTCTGTTCTCCTACCTTGACAAATATCTACATACACGGAGTGGCCAGATGATGATGATCTCTGAACGCATAATAATCTGGCCACTCAGTGTATAGCCTATCTAATAAAAGGCTAATATGCAAATTGTCCCCTCGACCAGGAGTTCGACCAGCAGGCAGGCCGGCCAACTGCCCATGTCCCCTCCCCCTGGCCAGGCTGGCCGGATCCCACCCATGCACGAATTCATGCACCAGGCCTCTAATGTGTGTATGTGTGTGTGTGTATATACACACACACACACACACACACACACACACACACCCCGAGTGGCCAGATTATTATGTATTCAGTGTATATAAATGCCTAAGCGACCGAACGACCAAATGACCAGTTGTCCGGTCACTATGACGCGCACTGACCACCAGGGGGCAGATGCTCAACACACAGGATTGGGCTCCCTCCTGTCTTGATCGGACCTGTGGGGATCGGGCCGAAACCAACTCTCCGACATCCCCTGAGGGGTCTCGGATTGTGAGAGGGCGCAGGCCAGGCCGAGTGACTCCACTGGGGCGCGAATCCGTGCACCGGGCCTCTAGTGCTTTCATGATGATCTAGAAGGCATTTCACATTCAGAATTCTTGGGCTCTTTGGAATACCTGGAAACACAGCCAGAATATTGTACTCTGGGGAGAGCTAGCCCCAGTCCCTTCCCACCTCTTCTCTTCCCATTTCTGGCTCCCACCCACATCACCAAGAGGGGCCTTGCAAACAGTGTGTGGATACTCCCAGCCACATCAAGTTCTGCCCACACCCCTTCGATCAGCCATGCCTTGGTCACCTTTCAGATCTAGGGGTGCACACATTAGCAACTAGGAGACAAAAGCCAGGAAGAGGCTCTTGCAGGTACCATTTGGGCAGTAAAATTCAGGGGTATAGGTGCCCTGAACATGGTCTAGACTCCAGAAGGAGGCATCTGGACTTTGGGGTGGTATATCCTCTTGGCCCCACAAATTTACTCCTTGCACAGACAAGTGCCTGGAAGAGAGCCAGAAGTATTCAAGTTCAGATCCCAGGGCGTTACTGCAAGAAAAGAAGAATTTGCTGAATGCTGGCTAGGTACCCACCACTTAAGCTCTGGGCCTCAGGTATTAGGTCACTGAGGGACACCAGTAAATAGCTAAGCAGAACACAAGTTCGACAGCCGTTATTGGGAGTGCTTGAAATGCCTCTGGTCGGAGGGCGGGGGAGGAAAGGGAAAAGTCACAGCTCAGTATCCAGCCGGCTGCAGCACAGCCATTTGCGGAGATGGAAGAATCAGGAGAAGACATGAATGGGGGGTGGGGGGAGGCAGGGGCGGGTGAATTCTCTTTGGGATAGAAAGACAGCCTCTCCTTTATCAGGAGGTGAAGAGAGGCAACACGGTTTCCAGATTGCTGTGTTTCCACCCTAGCATGCCTCATCTTTGGCTGGCCTGTCCTGCTGATGTCCTTACTAACACAAGGAGCGTATCTTAGTAATGTGATAACCATCCCGTAATAAACATGGAAAGTGCCAGCCTCTAGAATAAATAGTCCCCGGGGACTGTTACGCTTGTGCTAGAGATGATATACTGTTTGAACTTCACTGTTTATTTTTAAATATGAATATACTTGAAAATGTATTTTTATTGATCTTAGAAAGGGACAGAGAGATGGAAACATCAATGATGAGAGAGTATCGGCTGCCTCCTGCACATCCCCTACTGGGGATCAAGCCCACAACCTAGGCATGTGCCCTTGACCGGAATCAAACCTGGGCCCCTTCAGTCTGCAGGCCGACACTCTATTCGCTGAGCCAAACCAGCTAGGGCTAAATATGTTTTTATTGATTTCAGAGGGGAAGGAAGAGGGAGAGACGTATCAATGATGAGAGAGAATCATTTGATCGGCTGCCTCCTGCACGCCCCCTACTGGGGATCGAGCCCACACCTCGGGCATGGGCCCTTGCCCGGAATCGAACCTGGGACCCTTCAGTCCTCAGGCAGATGCTCTATCCACTGGCCTACACCGGCTAGGTCTGAACTTCCCTATTTTCTCTCATATCTTTATTTCCTTCCTTAATCAGCTCCTCAGTTTCAGAGCCGTTCCCCGCGCCGCCCTCTGTGATGTCATCCCCCAACGTAAGCCGCACCCAGAAGATGAGGCTGCCTTTGTTCACACAAAAGGGACAGCCGGAGGTGCCGACCCCTTCGGAGAAGGACTGGTCCAAGGATGATGAAGAGGGTTATGTCTTCAAGGACCCACACCAGGAGCTGGATTCCCTGCCTCAGCCGTATCGAATGATCAACAAGCTGGTGAACCTGCTGTTCGACCGGGCGTGGGAAATTATTGAGGAGAGGGACGCGCTGAGGGAAATGGAGCTCAGCCGGATCCGGCCGACCGTCTACCCTCCAAGTTTCGAAAGCAAGGTACGGAGAAGCTGACCGGGGTCCCCGTTTGTTGGTTGAGTTGTTAGTCAATGAAAACACGACCCGGCTGGTGTGGCTCCGTGGTTGAGCGTCAACCTATGAACCAGGAGGTCTCGGTTTGATTCCGGGTCAGGGCGCATGCCCAGGTTGTGGGCTTGATCCCCGGTGTGGGGCATGCAGGAGGCAGCCGATCCATGATTCTCTCTCATCACTGATGTTTCTCTCTCTCTCTCTCTCTCTCCCTCTCCCTCTCTATATCCTATCTAATAAAGAGCTAATATGCTAATTAGACCGAACAGCAGAAAACCATCAGAACAACCTTCCCGGACGAAGCCAGGGCTGCGAGGGCCTACCCTTTGCACAAATTTCGTGTCTCGGTCCTCTAGTAAATAATAAATGAAAACACCTCATCCAGGGAAGGATTTCCTACCAGGAACCTTCATGCAATAAGACAGCTGCATTTTTTAAAAAGATTCTAGGCATCCCCGTGTTGCCTGGAATGGATTTGGTCCTCGTCTGTGGAAACGGGTGTTCTGGCTAATCGAGGATGACACAGAAGGTCGTTTATGTTCAGCCGCTGTTACTTTGATATCTTTGTGAATGAAGTCATTCAGTCTCTTGCTTGATGGGCAAGAATCTACCAGCGCCTCAGCGATAGCTCTTTCCACAGTGTTTTTTTTAAATTTTGTTTTAAAATATATTTTATTGCTTTCAGACAGGAAGGAAAAAGGAGAGATAGAAACATCAATGATGAGAGAGAATTGTTGATCAGCTGCCTCCTACACACCCCACACTGGGGATCGAGCCCGCTACCCGGGCATGTGCCCTGACTGGGAATCGAACTGTGACCTCTTGGTTCATAGGGCGACGCTCAAACCACTGAGCCACACCGATTGGGCCACAATGTTATAGATGAATGTGGTACAGGGGATGTGACCACGCTTAGTGTAGTGACTAAACATTTACTCTCTACTTCCTTGTTTTCCCTGGCCCCGCTCCCTAAAAGTGGAGTGCTATGACTTCCTTTTTTTTTTTTTTTTTGTTAATCCTCACCCAGAGATATTTTTTTCTATTGATTTTTAGGGAGAGTGGAAGAGAGAGGGAGAGACAGAGAAACATCCATGTGAGAGAAACACATCGATTGGTTGCCTCCTGCCCTAGCCCCGACCAGGGCCCGGGCTGGGGAGGATCCTGTAATCAAGGTACGTGCCCTTGACCGGAATCGGACCCTTTGGTCTGCAGGCCGATGCTCTATCCGCTGAGCCAAACCGGCTAGGGCAGCTGTGACATCTTGATATGCGGGCAAAATATGGAAATAAGCCCTGTGTTTGGGGATGATATTATATCTAGGAAGGGCCTACATCCCTCTTTGAAATGTCAACTTATGTTGCTTGCAGAAAGTGATAGCTGAAAAATCATCCTTTTTTTTTTTCTCTCTCTTTGTTCTTTGTTCTCCCAGCTCAGCAAAAGGCCAAGATGCATAGCGGTTTCCCAAGACTATGTGTTTATTGCAGGAGCCAAAGGCTTCTCCATCTATAATCTGCACGATGCTAGACAAATCTATGTTTACGAGAGATTTAAGTTTGAGGTCATGTCCATCTGGGCCACAGATTTGGGGAACGAAACGCTGATGGCTCCTGTGGATGAAACGGGTACTTGTTCTTCACCTTCCTTTAGCCTCATGTCTGTGCCCCTGTAGACCAAGCATGTCCAACTCAAAGGCTAACCTGGGCCCAATAAACGAGGTTGAAGTTTACGTGGGCCGCAAAAACAACGAAAGCGTCCCTTCTCATAGAAACGTAGGTTTATTTTGAAAAGTATCGTATAAAAAAAAGCACAGGAGCAAAGATAAAATTCGTGTTTTCTTCCTGACCCTTGGCATCTCCTCTCTGCTACTACCTTTCCTACTTTGGGGGGAATCTTGTTCGCAGCGATTAACTTTCAAAACCAACCCGCGGTGAATGCCAGCAGTTCTGGATCTGACAGGAGACTTACTTCCTTTCGTGATCTATATACATAAAAGCCTAATCTGCAAATCGACCTAACGGCAGAAGGACCGGTGGAACACCCAGTCGCTATGATGCACACTGACCACCAGGGGGAAGACGCTCAACGCAGGAGCTGTCCCCCACCTGCGGGCCCCAGGCCAGCCAAGGCAGGTGCCAGCGGGGGCCCCCCAGTCGCCCTGCTGTCGCCCACAGATCAGCCCTGATCGTCGGCCAGGCCTAGGGACCCGTCCCGTGCATGGCTTTCCTGCATCGGGCCTCAAGGTGTACTGGTAAATAACTACTCGCGCTGTTATGTTAGCTGGGCCACAAAAATATTCATTGTGGGGGCTGCATGTGGCCCGTGGCCCGTGAGTTTGACATGCTTGCCGTAGACCACGGTTCATTTCCTTCCCAGGGGTGGGCGGGGCCAGACACGGGCAAGTTCTCCCTGGTCGTGTCCGGTGTGCCAGGCACTCTCCCAACATTTCACATACCGGCCCTTTAACCCTCGGCACAGCCCTGGGAGGTTAAGTATACTTTTCAGAGGAGGCAACCGAGGGGCGGAGGTTGAGTAACTTACTGAGGTAACACAGGAAGTCAATGGCACTGGCGGGATGCGAAGCAGGCAGGAGGCCCCGGAGTCCACCCCGCCCTGGGCACTCAGCAACCCTGCCGCTCACAGAAACCGGGGCTGGCTTTCCCCCTCAGCCCGAGGACGAGCCAGGCCCTCACGGGGACCACAGTAGAGAGAGCTGTAGACAGGGTCCGGGGGCCCCGTCTCTGCAGGATGGCTGGGCCTGAGGGACGGGTTAGGAAGGGCGCACGGTAGGAGTCTGCAGAAGCCGGACAAGAGGCAGAGAGATGAGAAAGAACCATGGTGTCCACTGAGGGGAGAAATGAGGGCCTGGACCAGGGCAGGGGCTGTTCACGTGATCAGGAAAACTGCCCTGTGGTTACGTAAGATGCTAACACGAGGGGAAGTGAGGTGAGGGACATCAGAGAATTCTTTGTTCTATTTCTGCAAGTTTCCTTTAAATCTAAGATTAGCTCCAAATAAAAAGCTTTAAAAATAAAAAGGAAGCCCTGGCTGGTTTGGCTCCGTGGACATGGTGTGGGCCTGCAGACCGAAGGGTCCCGGGTTCGATTCCGATCAAGGGCAGGAACCTCGGTTGCAGGCGCCTCCCTGGCCCTGGCCCTCCCCGGTCCGGGCTCGTGCAGGAGGCAAGCCATTGATGTGTTTCTCTCACGTCAATGTCTCTCTCTGTCTTTCCCTCTCCCTTCCACTCTCTCTAAGAATCAATGGGAAAATACCCTCGGTTGAGGATTAAAACAAAAAGGGAAGACGCGGTGAGTGATGGAGTCTGTGTGCGGGACAGGGCGGTCAGTGGGGGAGGGGAGAAAAGGGCTCTGTTCTGCCTTAGGTCACGGCTTGATGCCGAAGCCGCCGTTGGAGAACAGGGCTGCAGGGGTCGGTGCGTTCGATTTGCGCGTGCCCAGCTTCGGTCTGATCACGCTGTACCCGGTCAGGTTCACGAGTGTGTGACCCTCGGTGTGATAAGCCTGAGGGCAGGGGCTGCCTGGCTCGTCCCCAGCACGTCCCTGGTCTGGACTCACTTAGACCTCCACCCCCTGGGCCTGTTGCCTTTGCCAGGTCCGTATTACGGGTGGAGGGGTGGTATCTGAGTGTCTGGGGGGGGGGGGGCACCTTAAGAAAGAGGCGAGCCCTAACCGGTTTGGCTCCGTGGATAGCGTGTTGGCCTGCGGACCGAAGGGTCCCAGGTTCGATTCCGGTCAAGGGCATGGACCTTGGTTGCGGGCACATCCCCAGTAGGGGGCGTGCAGGAGGCAGCTCATCGATGTTTCTAACTCTCTATCCCTCTCGCTTCCTCTCTGTAAAAAAGTCAATAAAATATATTTAAAAAAAAAGAAAGAAAGAAAGAAAGAGGCGAGAAGTCCTGGGGGATGCGGACCCTCCGCTGGAGGGAGCCCATAGGTTACACAACGATGAGAACGACACAGATTTCTTATGAAATCAACAAAATCAGCTGCATGAGGAGCGTACTGGGGCTTGACAGGTGAGGCACATAGAAGAGTGAGATAAGACCTTTCCCTCAAAGAACCTATGACCTCGCTAGGGGAATAAAACACACCCACAAGCCCGGCCGGCGTGGCTCAGTGGTTGAGCATTGACCTATGAACCAGGAGGTCCCGGTTCGATTCCCAGTCAAGGCCACATGCCCGGGTGGCGGGCTCGAATCCCTGTAGGGGGCCTGCAGAAGGCAACTGATCAATGATTCTCTCTCACCATTGCTGTTTCTATCTCTCCCTCTCCCTTCCTCTCTGAAATCAATAAAAATATATTCAAAACAAAACACCCCCCCAGGACACAGGTGGATAACCACGTGAGGCCGTATGGGATGAATGGCTAACACAGGGGACAGGAGTCGGGGCGAGGGGGCCGGTGTGGCCAGAGGGCCCACGGGAGGCTCCCTGGAGAAGAGGGTGGGGCTGGGGCGGAGGAAGGCAGGGAGACCCACCCAGGCCCTCGCAGCGGTGGAGGGAGGGTAGGAGGCCCCAGCATGCACGAGCTGCCGATGCCAATCTCAGAAAGTTCGAGAGAGAGTTACGGGTCTCCTTGGGCTCACTCGTCTGTCTGACATGCTTACCCATTTTTGCCTTTCAGGTGTCGTTAGGCTGTTTTACCTTTGTAAGGACGGTCTTTTCTTCATCAAAACCATCAACGAAGTGGTAAGTTCCTAGAACGGGGCCTCACACTGTAGCCGATCAAGTTCACTTTTCCTGGCCGAGCAGCTCAGTGGGTTAGAGCGTCGGGCGGAACACCAAGGTTGAGGGTGCGATCCCCGATCAGGGCACATACAAGGATCAACCGAAGAATGCATAAGCACGTGGGACAAAAGCGATCTTGCGCTCTCCTTCCCTCTCTCTCTCTCTAAAAAAAAAATCAGTAAATACAAATTTAAAAAATGTATTAAGGCCTAGCCGGGTTGCTCAGTGGTTAGAGCACCGGCCTGTGGCATGAAGGGTCACAGGTTTGAGTCCAGTCAAGGGCACACATCCCCGTCGAAGGCTCAATCCCCGGCTTCGGTGGCGGCACATGCAAGAAGCAACCAATCGATTTGTCTCTCCCGCATCGATGTTTCTCTCTGCGTGTGTCTCCCCCTCCCTTCCACTCTCTCTCTCTAAAAATCAACGGGAAAAATATCCTCGGGTGAGGATTAACAACAAATAAAATAACATGTAAGGTGGCGGCAATGACAGCTGTCCTAGAGTAGTAAGAAACAGACCTGCCTGGTCCAACAGCCTTCTCCAAAATAGTCAATTCAAAGGTTCCCGGCCGTCAGAGGTAGGAGCTGGATACCTTGGACTGACTTACCACGTGGCTGAGAGAAGAGAATTACGAAGGAACTCCAGGTTGAGCACCAGCCCAACATACCTGATAACTCCTTACGAGTCCCTAAAATTTCCGGACCGCCTCACATCCTGTTCCCTGGCCCCTGCTGTTCCCTGTGCTTGGAGGACTCTCCCTGCCTCCCTACCCACTGGGCGTGCCTCTTAAACTTCTGCCGCGCCTCCAGGCCAGCTCAAACGTCTGCTTCTCTGACACACTCTCCCTCCTCTGTGCGACCACATACAGAACAGAATTTCCTTCACATTTTCCCCCCCGCTCATCCTCGCTTGTTTACATGATGGCTTCTTCCCTGGGGTGCACGGTCCCTGAGGGCAGGGGTGCATCCCTTGTTCCCACACACTGCCTACATGTTGCTGTGGGTTCTCAGAATGTGGGCTCTTTTTATTTTTTACATTAATGAATCCCAAAAAGAGACAGTACTGCTCAGGGTAGATTTCTAATTGCAGTTTATCTTGTAAGAAATGTTACTGATGGGCCCCAGGGCAAAGAAAGAATCCTATGTAATAAAAGCCTAATATGCTAAGTGTCCCGTCATCCGTTCAGCCAATCAAAGCGTAATATGCTAATGATATACTAAGGCCGCTCAACTGCTCACTGTGACGTACCCTGACCACCAGGGGGCAGACAGTCGACCGGTCACCCAGTCGCTATGATGTGCACTGACCACCAGGGGGAAGATGCTCCGACCGGTAGGTTAGCTTGTTGCTGGGGTCCAGCCGATCAGTACTGAGTGAGATGGGCTGGACACACCCAATAAAAATATATTTCAAAAAAAAAGAAAAGAAAAAATCCACAGACAGACTGGGAAACATATCTGAGATACAAAGTTGAACCGATCGCTCATCAATCGCATTCCTAGGCTTTGACCCAGGAGAAATAAAAACACATGTCCGCAGAAAGGCATCTCTCCGTGCCCCAAGCTTTGAAGGGTCTAGGTGAACGCGGGTGGGAACATGCTCAGCCCCTACAGGCACCCTCCGTGTCAGTGGGCGGCCTGGCTCTAGCAGCCTCTCTCTCCATTTCAGGATGACACCAGCAAGCAAACCATCTGTGTGAAGATGGACATCTCTCACGGAGGGGACTTTGCAGCCTTCCTCATACAAGGCAAGACTAACCGGGGCCGTGAAGAAAGTCCAGATGTGCAGTCTCTTCTAGATAATCACCTTTCCCCTCGAGGAATTTACAGAACTGCAGGGACAGGGCAGAGTCCTCTTATACCCTTCACCCAGCTTCCCCAGTAACCTTCAAACTTAAGCCAATAACGTGGGTATAATACTATTTTTTAAAGGTAATATTCTTTTGTAACATTGAATTCCTTTTCCTTTTTTAAAAATATTTTTTAATTGATTTCAGAGAGGAAGAGAGAGGGAGGGAAATAGAAACATCAGTGATGAGAGAGAATCATTGACTGGCTGCCTCCTGCATGCTCCCCACTAGGGATTGAGGCCGAAACCCGGGCATGTGTCCTTGACTGGGAATGGAACCTGGGACCCTTCAGTCTGCGGGCTGAAGCTCTATCCACTGAGCCAAACCAGCCAGGGCTATAATACTATTTTAAAAAAATATTTTTTATTGATTTCAGAGAGGAAAGGAGAGGGAGAGAGAGATAGAAACATCAATGATGAGAGAGAATCATGGATCGGTTGCCTCCTGCACGCCCCCCACTGGGGATCAAGCCTGCAACTCGGGCATGTGCCCTGACCGGGAATCGAACCCTGACCTCCTGGTTCATAGGTCGATGCTCAACCACGGAGCCGTACCGGCCAGGCAGTGTAATACTGCTAACTACATATGCCCCCGCCTGCCCCCCAATTTCAGCAGTTTTCCCACGAATCTAATTCTTTTGCTCTGGGGTTCAAGCAGGATACCACATTGCATCTAGTCTCCTTGGTCCACTCCTGACGGACACTGTCTTGGTCTTTCTTGTTTTTCGTGACCTTGACATTTCTGAAGAGCACCCGTCAGGGGTTTTGTGCAACGTCCCTCAATTTCATGGTTTGAATGTTTCTCGTGGCTCCACTGGGGTTAAGGCTTTGGGGGAAGCTACGCAGAGGTGAAGGGCTTTTTTCACCAGGGCGGGTGTGACAGCAAGGTGACTCTCTGCTGCCCGTGTTAACCTTGACATTTAGTTAAAGTGGCATCTGCCAGGCCCCGCGCCCACGCCCCTCCCCGCCCCCCCCCCCGCCAGTTGAGCCACTGTGCTGCCCTGTCCAAGCTCTGTTAGAAGCGAGTGACCAAGTCCAGACCACACTGAAGGGATCAGCTGCCTCCTGCACGCCCCCCACTGGGGATCGAGCCCACAACCCGGGCCTGTGCCCTGACCGGAATCGAACCGTGACCTCCTAGTTCATAGGTTGATGCTCAACCACTGAGCCACACCTCTACTGATATTCTTGCCTGGGTCCCTCCCATGTTGAGTGCTTGAGGAAGATGTGTATTTATAACGGTTTATGCATCAAAGGAGACTTGGATTCTGCAGCCGTTTCCTGGGGCGGCCCAAACAGTGCCACACTGGAAGGCTTAAAGCAACAGATCACTATTTTCTCCCAGGACTGGAGGCCAGAATGGTGAAGTCAAGGTGACCAGATGATCACCTTTTTGTTTTTGAGGGGTCTGTTACTCCTCACCTGAGGGTGTCTTTCCATTGATTTGTTACAGAGAGCGGAAGGGAGGAGAGACAGAGAGAAACATCGATGTGAGACACACACATTGATCGGTTGCCTCCCGTATGCACCCTGACCAAGATCAGGAAGGAGCCTGCAACCGAGGTACGTGCCCTCGACCGGAATCGAACCCGAGACCCCTCCAGTCCGCAGGCCTGCGCTCTATCCGCTGAGCCAAACTGGCCAGGGGGGTGAGCACTTTTCCAAGGAAACCTTTAGCCAGGAACCCATCCCACGAGAAAGCAGCCCTCCTCCCCAGATTGGCAGGTACTCGGTACAGAAGCTGAGCACATTTCTATGACAAGACCAAGTCCCACCCACCCCCATAGGTTGTCATCTGCCCCAACATCGGTCAGAAGGGCTCCCAGTTCTAGACCCTTCTCGGCCTAGCCCTGTCTGTTGCTGGTTCCATACGAGCCTCCCTTCCCCCTCCTCCCGAGAGAGGAATCGCTGAGACTCGATGTCAGTGGGGTTTACCATTTGCAAGCTGGAACACCTGGGGATGGGCCCAGCAGAGTCTGGTTAGAAACTCTTAGGGCTCACCCTAGCGGGTGTGCTCAGTGGTTAGAGCGTCGGCCTGTGGACGGAAGGGTCACGGTTTGATTCAGGTCAAGGGCACATGCCCGGGTTGCGGGGCGTGCCGGAGGCAGCCGATCCATGATTCTCCCTCATCACCGATGTTTCTACCTCTTTCTCCCTCTCCCTTCCCCTCTGAAACCAATCCATCCACCAACAGAAGAAACTGCTGGCGCAGTGCCGGCCGCGGTGGCTTCGGGGAAGCCGCCCAGCTCTCCGGGGTGTGAGGACCCTGCTGTTCGGGGGTGTCTGCTGGACTCCGTGTCAGGGGTTCTGAGGAGACAGGTCGTCCTCAGAGGACACGTGGCGCCTGCCTGCGGTTGCTCAACCAACAGTCCCTGCCTTTCCCAACGCAGGGGCTGGCGACACGTGGCTGGACGTGTACAAGTTGCCCAAGGAGTCTTGGCTCAAGGAGGTGGAGCACCCCCAACTGGCTGCGAACCCAAAGAAAAAAGCCAAACAGCCCCAAATGGTAGGGAGCCTGCTCTTAACCGTGGCGTGTCTCCCGCCCCGGCCCTCCCTCCGGCCTGACCCTCCTTGGAATGTGGAGATGAATGGGGGCTGGATGGGAGGCCAGGCACCCAGGCCACGACTCCCAAACCGACTTGCTCCGGTTAAAACCAGACTTAACGGGCAGAGTGGCTGCAGGAGCAGGACTCTTAGTACCTCCCGGGTCTGGGAGTCGCCTCTCCCCCCAGGACTCCCAGGCATGTCTCTGGGGGCCTTTCCTCCTGCCTCCCGGGCACTTCTCTTCTCTTTGGGGCTGATGTAACCCTTTCACGCCTCGCATTCCCCTCTGTTTCCAGGACTCTGGTATAAACAGCTTGTTCTCAGTATATAGAAATGCAGGGATTTAAAAAAAAATTTATATGTATTGCCAAAACCGGTTTGGCTCAGTGGATAGAGCGTCAGCCTGAGGACTTGAGGGGTCCCGGGTTTGATTCCGGTCAAGGGCACGTGCCTTGATTGTGGGCGCATCCCCAGTGGGGGGTGTGCAGGAGGCAGCTGATTGATGTTTCTCTCTCATCGATGTTTCTGACTCTCTATTCCTCTCCGTTCCTGTCTGTGAAAAATCAATAGAATATATATATATTTTTTAAAAAATGTATATGTATTGATTTCAGAGAGGAAGGGAGAATGAGAGAGAGAGAGAGAGAGACATCAATGGGGAGAGAGAATCATTGATCGGCTGCCTCCTGCACGCCCCACTCTGTGGATCGAGCCCGCAATCCCGGGCATGCGCCCGGTCATGACTGGGAATGGAACCGTGACCTCCTGGTTCACAGGTCGACGCTCAACCACTGAGCCACACCGGCCAGGCATGGGTTGAAATCTACCACTTTGCTATTTACTCGCTATTGTCCTACCTGATTTTCTTCCTTTTTCCTCCTTGCCTGCCATCTTGGAATTATTCTGTTTGTTTTCTCTCCTTTGTGGTCTTATGAGCTGTGCCGCTTCCTTATTGTAGGATGTAAGCATCTGTTACCTGGGAGAGGTTAAGCTGAGTCTTCCAGTCCAGATAATGAAGATCAAGCCACCCAAACCAATTACAGGTCAGTCTGATGCAACTAATACTCTCCTTTGGCCATTGGTGTTGCTTTTTTTCCCCCTTTCGTTGCCTTTCCCACCTTTTCTATTTATTGGCAGCAATATCTAGATTACAAGTACAGTTCTGAAGAGAAAATGTTCTTTAAGTGATAAACTAAAGACAAATGTTATAAATGTTACGGGGATGCAGTTAACTAACGGAATGGGAGACCAGGAAAGAGAGAGGTCTCTCCTGGTGTTGGCAGGAATGTATTCATTTTTTTAAAAAAAAAATTTTAAGTTTTGGTTTTTTTTTTACATTGGTTTGTTTGAATCAGAATCCAAACATATTAAATGAATTGTCATTTCTTTTATTTTTTTGTTTGTTTTTTAAATATATTTTTATTGATTTCAGAGAGGAAGGGAGAGGGAGAGAGATATAAACATCAACGATGAGAGAGAATCATTGATTGGCCGCCTCCTGCATGCCCCCTACTGGGGATCGAGCCTGTAACCTGGGCATGTGCCCTTGACCGGAATCGAACCCGGGACCCTTCAGTCCACAGGCCGACACTCTAGCCCCTGAGCCAAACTGGCTAGTGCTGGAGTTCATTCATTGCTATACCCCGTGTCAGTTCACTCGTCAGTATAGTCAGCAGTAGGTTCTGCACACAGAAGCGAAACGATGCATAAGGAAACCAGTTAGCCCAGTGATCGGCAAACGCATTAGTCCACAGAGCCAAATATCAACAGGACAACGATTGAAGTTTCTTTGGAGAGCCAAATTTTTTAAACTTAAACTTTTTCTAATGCCACTTCTTCAAAATAGATTCGCCCAGGCCGTGGTCTTTTGTGGAAGAGCCACACTCAAGGGGCCAAAGAGCCGCATGTGGCTCGCGAGCCGCAGTTTGCCGACCACTGAGTTAGAGCATCCACGGATGGAACATGCTACATGAGTTTATCCACGAGGAGCCTGCTGTAGGGAGCCACACAGCAAACTGAGAGCAGTCCTGGCCTGGGGAAGGGCAGCCGGCCACCGGGGGACCTGCCAGGCAACTTGAAGGGCCTGGGCACGGTCCAAAGAGTAGAGTTCTGAACGTTAGGGGTGCGAACCCAGAAACGAAATGGCCCAGTTTTCCTGTGGACTTAGGGACAGGTGATAGGAAGGAAATGCAAGGCTATGGGACGGCGAGTGATGAAGAGAGTGACTGACAGAGGGAGAAGGCCTTGGAGAGGAAGGGAGTTGGAGGAAACTCACACAGAGGGAGAGACAGGACTGCCTACTGAGCCGGGGCGACAGTGACCTCAGGGGTCCTGGTGACACGGGGAACATCCTCTGGGCCTCCTCTGGAGCTGCTGTAATCCGGAGGGAGGACCTGCCGTGGGAGGGAGAGGCGGAAGCAGAAAGAGCAGCAGCCGGTCCCCGTGCTCGCTGAACGGGAGGGGTGGCAGAGAGGCCAGGGACAGGGCTGCAGGCAAGACGGGGTTTCTGAAGAGGTGGGATTCTCAGGGAGCTGGGAAGGGTGGAGGAAGGAGGGGCCCCCCAGGAAGCGGGAGCCAGATGGTCTGACGGCTTCTGTAATATTTCCCACCCAGGTACCCTATTTAAAAGCCCCCTGGAAGTGTTTGCAAAGATAGAGGGCTGCTACGGGCTGGGCTCGGGCCAGAACCACATCATCAAGGACAGTCAGTGGGAGCAGCAAACCGCCATCTTCAACACCACGTACAGGAAGTACCTGGATGGGGAGTGGGAGGAGGAGCCGCTCAGGTGAGCCCTCACCCTGCGCCCCGGACCCCCAGGGCTTCTCCCCAAGGACCTGAATCAATCCAGGGGTCTAAAAGCTTCTGGTTTGGGGCATCTTTCTGATCTGAAAACTCCAGCAGATCTTTTGAGAAGCCATATCCTTTTTTTTAAATATATATATATTTGATTTCAGAGAGAGAGGGAGCGGGAGAGAGAGATAGAAACATCAATGATGGGAGAGAATCATTCATTGATCAGCTGTCTCCTGCATGCCCCCCTACTGGGGATCGAACCCACAAGCCGGGCATGTGCCCTGACCGGGAATCGAACCATGACCTCCTGGTTCAGAGGTCGATGCTCAACCACGGAGCCACGCTGGCTGGGTGAGAAGTCATGGCTTTTTGAGACTGTTTAAACAGGACAGAGGCTGAGAACATGGATTTCAAGAAGGAATAGATAGCTATGGAGATGACAAACAGCTTATTATACCACATTAGGTGCGATACCAGCTCTGAGCATTTTGTCCTAGTTATCTAGACAGCACGGAAGATCCTAGACATAGAACTGTAAGTCACTACTGTTAACATCTGCCTCCATTTCCAGCGCGTCTTCCTAACTGTAGCGTAGTAATGAGTCACTGGGAAGGCACACCACTTTCTGACCCCGGTCAGCAGGCGGGCCCCACTCGCCCCATGTCCTGAACCCCAGTCTTTGAAGTGTCTGCTGAGCTGGTTTCTGGAACGGGCAGGAACGTTCTTGCTTCCCAGGGAAGTGAATGCTCTCATCTTTAAAAAAAAAAAAAAAATATATATATATATATATATATATTATTGATTTCAGAGAGAAAGGGAGAGGGAGAGATAGAAACATCAAGGATGACAAAGAATCACTGATCGCCTGCCTCCTGCATGCCCCCTACTGGGGTGATGGGGGGGATGGAGCCCACAACCCAGGCATGTGCCCTGACTGGGAATCGAACCGTGACCTCCTGGTTCAGAGGTCGACGCTCACCCACTGGGCCAGCCGGCCGGGCATGAACGCTCTCATCTGGCCCTCATTGGGCCTCGAGTTTGCTCGTCAGGACACAGCCCTAGAGCTAAGCCCCAACAGCACCCAGCTGCACCCTGGGCGGAATGAGTGAGGTCCAGGGGAGAGCTGCCTGGCGAGGCGTTCAGGAGCCTGCAGGCCAGCTGTTAAACCGCTGGTTACTGCCCATCATGAGACTGTTTACACCACAGAAAGCCACAGCCCTATAAATCAGGAATTGGGCTTTTGTTAAAAAAACAACAACAAAACAACAGCCAATTTTCCAGCATAGCACCGGTCGTCTCGCCCCCAGGATGAGAGAGCATTCGTGGGCAAGGCCCAAGCCCGGTCCTGGAGGGGTCTTCCGGGGTCAGAGAGGGCGCTGCCCAGGGCTGGGCGCTGTTCCCGCCTCGGGGAGGCTCCTGCAGCCCCGCCCCTCACCCTTACCAACTTCCAAGGTCTGCACCCACCAGGACCTGCACACACAATGCCATGTGCCTCGGGGCTCTGGGCCCCATTTCCCGTCCTGGTACCGAGACTACCAGCCTTGCTCCTTGCCAAGGAGTCTGCCATGGCTCTGACGAGTCTCTCTCTCTCTCTCTCTCTCTCTCCAGTTTGGCCACGTTCCACTTCCTTTTTCCTAGCTGCCTAACTGTGATGCCAACAGAGGTCAAGAGCCCCCCAGGTAAGTGACCATGAAGGAGTGGCTGTCCTGGCACGTGGCCAGTCATCTTGGGGCAATGCCTCAGCAAGCCCCACACCTCCAGGGGTCCCCACAGCACACCCTACGTGGGGGGAGGGGCCGGGAGGAAGCCAGCCGGCGCTGGATGTGGCAGCACTGCTCCTGGCTGAGCTGCGGCCCAGAGGCCCTGAGAATGGGGCTGGCACTGTCTTCCAGGAGTGACCTGCCTCAGGGGAGGGTGCCAGGCTGTTCTGGATATGAACTCACTTCGTACAGGATGTTATTTAAAAACTGACAGCCACCTCAGCCCAAGTGACTCAGTGGTTGAGTGTCGACCTAGGAACCAGGAGGTCTCGGTTCCATTCCTGGGCAGGGCTCATGCCAGGGTTGTGGGCTCAATCCCCAGTGTGGGGCGTGCAAGAGGCAGCCGATCAATGGTTCTCTCTCATCACTGATGCTTCTATCTGTCTCTCCCTCTCCCTTCCTCTCTGAAATCAATAAAAAAATATTTTTAAAAATGTAAGTAAAACACTGACAGCCAGATGGACAGGAATGACCTAGAAGCTGTGAAAGCAGCCGAGGGCAGCTGTGGCCACTGTCCCTCCCAGGAAGGTGAGCGGGTCTAGGAGCAGCCCTCCTGTGTGCCCAGCCCCTTCTCTCCGTGACGCTCACCCTTGTGGTGGGTGCTGCCCATTGGAACAAACACTTTTTAAAAATTTTTTTTATTGGTTTCAGAGAGGAAGGGAGAGAGAGAGAGAGAAACATCAATGATGAGAGAGAATCACTGATCGGCTGCCTCCTGCACGTCCCACACTGGGGTTCGAGCCTGCAACCCGGGCATGTGCCATGAATGGGAATCGAACTGTGACCTCCTGGTTCATAGGTCAATGCTCAACCACTGAGCCATGCCAGCCCGGCAGAACAAACCATTTTTTATTTCAAACCGACTTCCTCTTGGGCAAAGGCCAGCCACATTAACCAAAGGCCACCCCGGCTCCTTACTGACTCCCCCTCCTCTCTTCTCAGGGGTCACCAGTGTCCTTGGCGTACACTGGACGGGACGGCACAACTTCTTCCTCTATTCACTCAACCGCACCCTGAAGGACAAAGTCGGTACGTGGCTGCCTGAGCTCAGGGTCCTGGGAACATGTCCTGCTCCAGCTTAACTGAGAGCATGTAGCTGGCACATAGTGTGGCTTCAGGAACGAGAGCTGTGCGGGCAGACGTGGGGGCGCTGGGCGGTGGTGTGGCCTGAGGCTCTGTCTCAGAATTGTCCTGCTCCTTTAAAAAAATTGTTTTTTAATTGATTTCAGAGAGGAAGGGAGGAGAGAGAGATAGAAACATCAGTGATGGGAGAGAATCATGGATCAGCTGCCTCCTGCACACCCCACACCAGGGATCAAGCCCGCAACCCAGGCGTGTGCCCTGACCGGGAATCGAACCCTGACCTCCTGGTTCCTAGGTCGATGCTCAACCACTGAGCCACGCCAGCCCGGCCTGTCCCGCTTCTTATAGACAACAGGTCAACAGGGACAAAGCCCAGTCAGGTCCCCAGGGCCCCTGGGCAGCGAAGGTCAGAAGAAGGTGGCCTTGACCTCAGAGGGCCAGGGTCAGTCCCAGCCCAAGTGCCTACAAACTGTGTAGCCTCAGGCCAGTCACCTGCCGCCCCAATCCCCCCCCTTCCCCCCCCCCCCCCCCCCCCGGCTTCTCCTCCGAACACGGAGCTGGTTAATTACCATCCCACCTACGCTCACATTGGCTGTGAAGAGCCAAACCCAGCGTTTCTGTCTGTGAAAGCTCTTGGGCATTGACAAGCCCTTAGGAAATACCTTAGTTGTTTTTTTCACAACTTTACGGGACCGGTTACACGAGTAAGTTCACTCTGCGGTATCTCCTTGAGCGGGACATTTATGTTGTCCTTTAGCGTTACACTTCCCAAGTACATTTCAGCATTCACAGAGGCAGCCTGGCTTCTAACCGGGGCTTCGGTGCGGACTGCCTAGCCCAGTGGTCGGCAAACTCATCAGTCAACAGAGCCAAATATCAACAGTGCAACGACTGAAATTTCTTTTGTGAGCCGAAAACTGACTTCTGCACATGGGCCACGAAGTTTCAATCACCCCGTACGTGCGCGTCCGCACATGGGATTTTGTGGAGGAGCCACACTCAAGGGGCCAAAGAGCCGCATGTGGCTCGCGAGCCTCAGTTTGCCGACCACTGGCCTAGGTGACCTTGGGAAAATCAGCCACTTCTGTGCCTCAGTCTCCTCATCTGTAAAATGGGAGCTAGCAGGACCCGCCTCCTAAGACCCTGCAGGAATGCAATGGGGCGATGCGTGAAAGTGCTTCCCACAGGGTCTGCGCTCACTGATCATGAGCTGCAGCCTAACAGGCGGGTGACATGTTCTATCATCCTGAGCAAGGAGCCAGCGCTGCAGGGACGGGGGAGAGATGGGAATCCACACACGGGCAGGCTTAGTCTGGTCTCAGGTGGTGCGGGTGGAGGGGATGGCGGGTGTGAGGCCTGGGGGGCAGCCCGGTGAGTGTGTCCTTCCCGCCAGACCCCGAGGGCGTGTGGCCTTGTGCTGCGCCCATTGCTGCGTCTCAGCTCAGCGACTGCGGCTCCTACCTGGTGCTGGCCTGCGAGGACGGGGTGCTCACGCTGTGGGACCTGGCTGAAGGTGAGCCCCGCCCCTGCCCGGCACCCGGATGTATCTCCGGGGACCAAGACCTCAGGAGCTCTGAATGCCTGCTGTTCTTAAAGGCCCCTCGGATGTCACTCAACAGACATCATTGAACACAGCGTGTGCGGACACTTCCCCTTCCCCACGTGGTAGCCGAGTGCCTGCTCTGTGCCCGGCCCTGTGCCAGGTCCCAGAAGTCCGACCAGCACCACATGCCTTCGCCCTCTGCCCCGCCCCCATGCTCTCAGAACAAGCAGGTCTTCCTTCCTGCTCTCCCAACCCCCACTGACAGCAGGCACCTCCTTGCCGGTGAAGCTAAGAGACCTGGACAGCGATCAGTTCAGTTCGAGCCCAGCAGCTACTGGGGGTGGGCAGGGCGATCCCAATTTCCCGGTCCCTTCCACCAGCTTCTTTCCATCTTCCTGGATATTGATAAATCCTTCCAAGGGGTACTTAGAAGGGGCCCCCTGAAGGGGGCGCTCACTGCTTGGTTTTTTGTCCTCATGTCCCTCAGGTCCTTGCTGGCTGCAGTCCCTTCGTCCCCCTTTTTAAAAATATGCTTTTATTGATTTCAGAGAGGAAGGGAGAGGGAGAGAGAGAGAAACATCGACGATGAGAGAGCATCACTGAGGGGCTGCCCCCCGCACGCCCCACACTGAGCCGCGGCTGGGCCTTTCGTCTCCTTTCCGACCTGCATGCCTGGCTTCTCTCTCCAGGACTGCCTCTCGGGGTCATCGCCCTTCCTGAGGGGTGTTCCTGCCACAGCATTCACTTCCTGAAATACTTCTTCGTCCACGAAGGCCGGAACGTGTATCCTGAGGGCCCGGCGAAATCCCACATGCGCTGTGTGGTGCTGTGCACGGACATGTCCCTCCACCTGGTGACAGCCACGGGGGCCCAAGGCCCCGCCGTCAGCATGCTTGTGGAGAGGTCGGTGTCTGCGGGGAAGGCGGGGAAGTGATCTGCCAGGGGTGGTAGCGAAACAGCGACCACCTCCCGGGCCGGAGCCCACTTGCCCCCCAGTCACCCCTCTCCCGATGAGCTTCTCAACATCACGTCTTCCGTATGGGGGGCGGGGGGTGCAGCACGGTCCCAACAAAATGGATGATGGCGCACACAACCCCGTTCACCTCCCACGTGGCCAAGAAGAGGGTCATTTCTGCAGAAATAGCCTTTTATCCGTTTCCCCACGGGTCCCTCTCTTATTTTTTTAAAATATATTTTTTACTGATTTCAGAGAGGAAGGGAGAGGGAGGGAGAGATAGAAGCATCAATGAGGAGGAAGAATCACCCACTGGCGGCCTCCTGCACGCCCCACACTGGGGATTGAACCCACAACTTGGGCATGAGCCCTGACCGGGAATCGAACCGTGACCTCCTGGTTCATAGGTCAGTGCTCAATCACTGAGCCACGCCAGCTGAGTGGGCGAGGGAGTCCACCTTTTGATGGGAGTTGGTCATGGCCAATGTTTTTTTCAATCCACCACATCCTTTTCCTAAATTCATCCCGTTGCTTTCCTTTAAGAATTAACCACACCCTTGGGCGTGTCCCCACCAGCAGCCTCTAGCTGTGCCTATGGAGGGAACGTGTAAAGGGCGCCACAGTCTAGGCATCCTCCCACTTACATTGTAATGCTATTTATTCTGTAACTTGCTCTGCAACCTTGTTGGTGAGAGTGCGCTGGGGTGCCGCCCTCGGCTGCAGGTCTCACTGGCACGGCTGCGCTGCGTTCCCGTGCACACACCAGTTCTTAGCGTTCTCCCACCAATGCAGACTCGCACTGCTCCCAGTTCCTGCTGCTGTGAAGAGTCCCCAACACCTCTCTTGATGCTTATATACAAGCTTGTTCAGGATGGATGCCTGGGGGAGGAGAGGATGAGTGTCTGTCCGTCCTGGTGCCCACAGGCCTGTCAAGCACCTGGAGGAGGCTCTCTGCGCCGTGGCCCCCGTCCCGGCCTTGCCTGGCATGGTAGGTTCCTCGTGCCTCTCACGCCTCTCCAGGGACTGCTCACGCCTCCTCCTCTCTGCTGAGGCCATCGGGTGCCGGAGCTCACAGCTCCGTGGGGACGGCAGACGAGTCCCCAGGCAGCTGCTCTAGGACTGGGAAAGGCCGCTGCCCTGAGCAGGGTCCGAGGCTGCGTGCCCCAGAGCACATTGGTTCTGTTTTCCCGTTTCCTGCCCTGCTTCCCGTGTCCCAGGCTGGGGCGACGGCCCCATAGAGAATCCGTGCCCATCCCGCTGCCCCAGGTGCTGACCTTCTCCAGGAACAGCTGCGTGCACCTGCTGGATGTGGCCCGGCCTCACGTCGTCTGTGCCTTTGCGCCCCCCGAGCCTTACCACCTGGCAGTGCCCTGGAAGCCAGTGTTTGCCGTGTCTTTTCAACACCCGTTTTTCCTGCTCCGAGGTAGGGAAGGGGGACCATGAGGGCGCGCTGCCCAGACCGGGGGCCTGCTGACCACTTCCCTGACTTCCTCAGTCCCTTCTCGAAGCCTAGGGCGACCCCATCCAATCTGCTCCCCCACTCTTTTTAAAAATATACATAAAATTTTATTGATTTCAGAGAGGAAGGGAGAGGGAGAGAGAGATACATCAATGACAAGAGAAAATCATCCATCAGCTGCCTCCTGCACGCCGCCTACTGGGGATCGAGCCCGCAACCCAGGCATGTGCCTGACTGGGAATCGAACCGTGACCTCCTGGTTCCTTGGTCGATGCTCAACCACTGAGCCACGCCAGCTGGGCTGCTCCCCACTCTTTGTCCCCCACCACCACAGCTCCAGAGTCCTCACCAGACACTCAGAAGAGGCAGGCCTCTCTGGACCCCTGTTCCTCCAGACCAAGCGGGCCCTCCGGCTCAGGCCCGATGGCCCGGCCCCACCTGGGCCCCAGAGACCACAGGGAAAGTGATGCTGACCCAAACACTCTCGTCTCATCTCAGGAGACCATCCAGATGGGGACAGTGACACTCCGAGTTCTGTCTTCTTCTTCAATTTCGACTCCTGCTCACCCCTGGAGAACGTCTCAAAGAGCTGCTTCATTCCCCAGGCGGACTTGAACGCTGCGGGCTTCCCCCAGGCGTTGCCCCTGGAGAGGAGATGCGAGAATTTCCTCCAGAAGAGGTAGGGTCCCGGGTCTCTCCACCCCTGCCCGAGCCTGGCCTGGGCAGGAACAGTGGAGCTGGTTTGAGGGTAAGACCCTTCCGCATTTGAATCCTCCCCTCGCACTCCGATTCCTGCTCCGATTGGTAGAAGAGGAGGAATGAGCTCAGGCTGATGGGAAAGCAGGGCCACCAGTTGGTGCGTTCTTCCTGTTAAGACAGGTTTTCTTTTGCTCTCTCTCTCTCTCTCTTAAATATATTTTTATTGATTTCAAAGAGGAAAGGAGAGGGAGAGAGAGATAGAAACATAAATGATGAGAGAGAATCATTGGTTGTCTGCCTCCTGCACGCCCCCTACTGGGGATCGAGCCCGCAACCCGGGCATGTGCCCTGCCCGGCAATGGAACCGTGACCTCCTGGTTCATAGGTTGGTGCTCAACTACTGAGCCAGCCGGCCGGGCTCCTGGTGCTGCCTTAACTTTTGAAGGCATATTTGGGTTATTAGACACAATCGGGGCTGGCAAATGAGGGCCTGCGGACCAAATCCAGCCCACGGCCGCCTGGGTGAAGGGAGCTTCCCCGGGATGTGGTCACGCTCAGTAGCCGAGTGGACAGTCCCACCAGAGCCTGTGGGACCCGCAGAGCCCGTGTCCTGAGACCCCTTTCCTTCACCCACCATCCGGATGTGTGAGCATCAGGCCTTCTGCCTCCGCCCGCCCCTGCCCGCCCACCAGTCCCGCCCGGGTTCCTGTCTGATGTGAACCCCAGTGAGGGCCTGGCCCACCTGGAGAAGCAGGTGTCTCTTTCACCCCCCACACCGATTTCTGGGGGGCTGCACATGCTTGCCGAGACCCCTTGCTGGGATCTGACGGTACATTTTCGGCGGAAGGGTCATCGCTGGAGCCCTGGGTTCTCGGCCCAGGCCAGCCACCGCACGTCGGGGACTTGGGCAGGTCCCCTCCCTTGCAGGCACGCGAGGTCCTCCTGCCGCCTGAGCCCTGAGAGTCTGTGACCCGCCTACCCCCACAATGTCCGTTTGCCCCTTTCCCTACTTACTGTTTCCTCAAGCAGGTGGGTGAAGGAGGTTGGTTAAGAGACTCGGGCTTGAATCTGATTCCATCCCTTACTAACTGTGAGACCTGGAGTGAGTTCCTCCACCTCACAGAGCCCCTGTTCCCTCATTCACTCAACGAAATGGTTACTGAGCACCTACGATGTGCTAGGCTGTGTTCTGGACATTTTGATGACGCCTGAGCTTCAGGCTTTATACATGCAGGGGGCGCCCTGCGGCCGGTTTGGCTCAGTGAACAGAGCGTTGGCCTGCGGACTGAAGGGTCCCAGGTTCGATTCTGGTCAAGGACACATGCCTGGGTGGTGAGCTCGATCCCCAGCAGGAGGTGTGCAGGAGGCAGCCGATCCATGATTCTCTCTCATCATCGATGTTTCTAACTCTCTATCCCTCTTCTCCCTTCCTCTCTGTAAAAAAATCAACAAAGCATATTTAAAAAGTAATAATAAATAAAATAAGTTGTTGAAAAAATATACATGCAGCGTGCTAGGCACAGGGCGGTCGCTCAGTAAGTGGTAGATACAAGCCGTGGATGATGACGGTTCTCTGCGTTAACCCAAGCTCACGCCAGGGGACATTCTGCAGACGCCACCGCAGCACCTCCTCCCGGCCTGCGGCTCCTCCCTGGGCTGTGGTGGAGGCTCAGGCGGCTTTCAGTATCTCCTGGAGGGAAGCAGGCGATCCATCAGGAGAGGAATATGGCCGAAGGGTCTTGGGCAAGGAGGACAATGAAGCTGGCGTTTCCCGGATTAGAAGGGCCAAGTCAGCGGGGCGCTGGGGGCCAGGGGCACGGCTTGGGGCTCACCGAGCAGTGGGAACGTAGGGGAGCGCTTGCTCCGGGGTCCAGGGACCCAGCAGGAGCTGGGAGGGGTGCCCTGTGTGGTTGTGGTAACCCTGCTGGAAGGAACCTTTCCTTGGACCCAATCATGGGGTTCCAGTCACACCCATTTTCCGATCTGGTCCCAGCAATGAAGCGGGCGACGCTATGACTTAAAGAAGGCTTTCCTGGTCCATTTGCTCTGAGTTAGCTCTCTGGGGCTTTCCCACCCCACGTTATCACGACAATTTTCAAACGCCCAGCAGCTTTGAAAACGGTTTCCGCGAACACCCACATACTCACAGCCTAGGTCTGTCGTTGACATGTGACTCTCGCCGTTTATCACACATATCCAAGAACACCTATTTAATCCCATCTTACTTTTTTCTATTTATAGCCGGTGTCTGGAAGTTTCCATTGGCCCTAAAACTAGGTGAAACTGGAAGGCAATGGGTTTGTGAGGCAACAGAGTCAAAGTTTCGGGCGTGTGATAGTCTGTCCAAACTGCTTTTACAAAATCCGCCCGGGGGCTTTCGCAAGCAGCAGTGTGACATGAAGCCCGCCTTCGGGGCTCTGAAAGGGGGCCAGTGCTGCCAAGGGTGCCAACCCCCTCCCGCTACGCCCCAGGCCTGGCCTCTGCCCCATCCGGCCGGGGCCTCAGGGGCACCGTTTCCCTCTGGTTCCCCTCCCTGTCTGTTCTCGTGTCTGCCATCTCTGACTGGGCCCAACATTTGACCACAGAAATTTCGGGACATCAGGAAGCAGACAGAAACAGTCTGTCCCTGTCCTTTTAATCCCCTTGGGATACAGAATACAGGCCAAGCACGGTCCATGTTCCACCCACCCATCCTTCTGCCTTACGTGGGCTTCTGGGTGACCCAACAGACGCAGAGTCCACAGGGCACAGGGCTCCCTTGGCGAGGGACTGGGCAGGCCCTGTGTGGCCGCGGGGTGACATTTCCCTTGAGGCTGGAGGAGGAGGGGAAGGGATGGTGCGCCGACACCCTTTGTTACTATCCTTGGGGAGGAAAGGGTGGGCCCAGCCTAACTTTCCTTGGCCTTCCTTGAGAAACAAGGGGTGACTCCCTGGAAAATTACCTATAGACACACAGCACCTCCCCTCCCCCCGCCAGCGTGCAGTCAGGCAAGCTCCTGGAAATCAAAGGCTTTGCAAGGGACTGCAGGCGTCCTGTGCACTTGAAATGAACGTGAACATGCACTCATTTGTTACTGAAACAAAGCAAAACGCTAAAGCCCTAGCCGGTGTGGTTCAGTGGGTAGAGCCTCGGCCTGAGGACTGAAGGGCCCCACATTCGATTCCGGGTCAGGGCCCGTGCCCAGGTTGCGGGCTCCATCCCCAGTGTGAGGCATGCAGGAGGCAGCCGGTCGATAGTTCTCTCACATCATTGATGTCTCTCTCTCTCTCTCTCACCCTTCCTCTCTGACATCAATAAAAATGTGTTTTAAAAAACTAAAAACGAAACAAAACAAAAAGCAACCCACCCTTACTTTTTAAAAGCCCCTACTCAAACTCATCTCCTGGGAGCACCCCCAGGCGGTGGCCCCTTCCTCCTCTCTGCGTGTGACCTTTGTGGCGCTCAGATGCCTCCTGTCACAATGCTCTCTCACTCTGTCGCCCCTACTCCCTGGGGACAGGGACGTGCTGTGTGGTCACTCTGGCCTGCCTGCCACTGGCACCAGCGCCTGCCGCTGGCCGGTGCTCAAGAAATGCTTACGAAACGGCGCGTTGGCGTCCCGGTGTGTGCAACACGGGTCCGTGCTCGCAGACCTCGGCTCCTGAGCTCGCGGTGCCGCCCGTCACTCTCCACCTCACACTTTGCAGTGTCCCCCGCATTCCCCCAAAGGTGTGTCGGGTTGCCCAGCCGGTGTGGCTCAGTGGTTGATGGTCAACCTAGGACCCAGGAGGTCACGGTTCGATTCCCGGTCAGGGCACATGCCCGGGTTGCAGGCTCCATCCCCATTGTGGGGCGTGCAGGAGGCAGCCGATCCATGCTTCTCGCTCATAACTGATGTTTCTACCTCTCTCCTCCCATCCTCTCTGAAATCAATAAAAAATGTACATATTTTAAAAGGAGTTTCAGGTGCCCACTGTGCACCAGTGTACCCAGTCCTGAGGGCACAGAGCCGAAGCAGCCGTGTGCCTTCGGAGCGTTCCCGATACTGGCACAGGGTGGTCAAGGCCCGCCCTGGGGCCCTGGGCCGGGCGGGGACGCGGCACCAAGCGCGCCCTTCTCACCTCTATGCCCAGGTTTCAGAAGCTGGAGAGCAAGGTGAAGGAGCAGGAGCACTGGACCCGGCTGCGGAGGTACTCGCTGCTTCTCCAGAAAGAGAACGTCAGGAAGTGACAGGCCACCGCCCGGCTCCCGGCTCCCGGTGTCCCGGTGTCGGCTGGCTTCGCCCAGGAGGCCCCGAGGTGAAGAGACGCGGCGACAAAGGGCTGCGGCTCAGTAGGTCCGAGGGGCCTGCACTTGCAGTCTGGGCCCCCCGCAGAGCCAGGAGGGGAGAGGGACTATTTTGGGGGGTTGTCAAGAGCCCGCAGGCATGCAGCTGTGTCACCCAAATAAACAGTGCTATTGTTTGCGGGTTCCAGAGGTGTGTGGGGTATAACCCTTTGCTCCCGCCCAGTCCCAACCAAGCCGGGCCCAGGCCTGGTGAGGATCCCGGCCCGACGGGCCCAGGACAGCCACTTTGCTGAATGAGCAGGACACCCAGCCCGCCCCAGCGGCTGTGTGGTCCCCTTTCCTCCACCCGCTCCTCTCCCACTCGGTGCTGCCTCATAGCGTCATGGAACCGCCTTGGAGAGTGAGGAGGTGACTGCTTAAGGTCACACAGGCGTGAGAGGCAGAGGCACAGGCGAGGGGGCAGGCAGGAACCGTGCCATGCCGCTGTCCCTTGCCTGCTGTCCCAGGACCCGGGAGGCCCAGGAGAGGGGCAAAGGGGCACCTTTCTCTTCTCTAAGAAACTGGCCTTCCCAGGGAAACTGGATAGAGGGTGCCCGCCGCTCAAGGGCTACGCCCGCCTCTCTGAGGACACCGTGTGGTGCCTTTGAGAACTGCAGGGGTTCAGGAGTCCCAGTCTCCATGATAATCTGCCCACAGACAGCAAGCAGGTTGTTTTTTAAAAAAATATATTTTTATTGATTTCAGAGAGGAAGGGAGAGGAAGGGAGAAATAGAAACATCAATGATGAGAGAGAATCCTCGATCGGCTGCCTCCTGCACACCCCCCACGGGGATCGAGCCCACAACCTGGGCATGTTTCCTGGACCAGAATCAAACCTGGAACTCATCAGTCCACAGGCTGACTCTATCCACTGAGCGAAACCGGCTATAGCAAGCAGGATTTTAAATACACACACACACACACACACACACACACACAGACATACACATATATATGTTCTTGCCCTAACCGGTTTGGCTCAGTGGATAGAGTGTCGGCCTGCGGACTGAAAGGTCCCGGGTTCGATTCCAGTCAAGGGCATGCACCTTGGTTGCAGACACTTCCCCAGTAGGGGGTGTGCTGGAGGCAGCTGATCGATGTTTCTCTCTCATCGATGTTTCTCTCTATCCCTCTCCCTTCCTCTCTGTAAAAAATCAATAAAATACATTTTATATATATATATATTTACTGATTTTGAGAGAGAGAGGGAGAGGTAGAGGGAGAAGGAGAGAGAGAGAGACATCAATATGAGAGAGAAACAACCATCAGTTGCCTCCTGCCCGCACCCTGACCAGGGATCGAGTCTGAAACTTGTGCCCTGGCGAGGAATTGAACCGGCGACCTTTCAGTGCATGGCGTGATGCCCACCCCACTGTACCTCACCAGCCCGGGCGTGACAGCGACTTCTTATGTAGCCCCTCCTTCTTCCTCCCCCGGGTCACACACTTGCTCCTGGTTGGTGGGACACCTCCCCACGATGCTGGTACTGACTAGCTGGATGCTCCCCTTCCTCTGCACCCCAACCAGGTTCATGGTGTGACCCTGGTAGGTCCTCGAGTGTGATCGGCTTAGCTGCCCCTCCTTAAAACACTGGCCCACCCAGCCAGCGCGGCGCAGTGGTTGAGCGTCGGCCTACGAACCAGGAGGTCACTCGGTCAGGGCACCTGCCCAGGTTGCAGGCTCAGACCCCAACGTGGGAGCCGATCAATGATTCTCTCTCATCACTGATGTTTCTATCTCCCTCTCCCTTCCTCTCTGAAATCAATAAAAATATATTTTAAAAAACAGCAACACTGGCTCACCCAGCACCAGCCTCTACACAGCACAGCTGTCCCAGCAGAAACATGGGGTCAACACCCAGAAGCACGTTTCCTGCCCATGTGCACACGGCGCTTTGTTTTACACCCGAGACGCACGCACATGCGCACATTTGCCTGCCAGGTCTGTGCCAAAGACCGGATTTGTCACCTAGCACCCGTCCTCCTCTCCACCCCTAACGCCACGTACGGGTTTCATGAAAAATTCCTTAACCTTCCTCATCCTGATCTGTGAAATGGCGCGCGTCACCTGCCTCCCCCGGCTCTGAGGCTGAAATGACTTGAAATGAGATGGTGGATTTCATGTCCGACGCACAGCACCTGACTTCTCCATCACGTGAGTTCCAACCTGTCAGGCTGCGCACGCGCTGTGACTAGGTGACCAGGGTCAGCTGGCCTGGCGGCGCCCCGTGCTGATGCTGTCGCTCTCTCTCTCTCACCGTCCAGACCAGGGCACCCTGCCCAGGGCCCCGGATGAGGTGAGGTGAGCCGCCAGCCAGCTCTCTGTCCTTGAGACAGGCTGGTGCCCAGCTGTCACAGAGGCAGCGCACCTGTGAGTAAGCACAGGCTCTGGAGTCATACTGGGGCCCAATCCCAAGGCCACCACTGAACATCTGTATGAACACAGTATCAGCCTCTTCTTTACTGCACTTTTAAATATATGTATATATTTTTTTATTGATTTCAGAGAGAAAGGGGGAGAGAGAGAGAGAGAGAGAGAGAGAGAGAGAGAGAAACATCAGTGATGAGAATCACTGATTGGCTGCCTCCTGACCACCCTCTATGGGGATCAAGCCTGCAATCCCAGCATGTGCCCCCGACCGGAATCGAACCTGGGACCCTTCAGTCCTCAGGCCGACGCTCTATCCACTGAGCCAAACTGGTAGCCTTCCTCACTGCACTTTGCCATCCTTAACGTGGCCCTTTAGCTAGGGCTCACCTCACAGATGAGCTGAGAAATGAGAGCATGCGACAACAGCTCACCTACCTGGTGCCGGTGACTGTCCTGTCCCTCTGAGTGGGCATGGCTCGCCGTCCTGGGCGCTGGTGACTGTCCTGTCTTTCTGAACTGGCAGCAGGGCTTCCGCCGGTTTGGTGTGGCTGGCCCAGGAAGGGGTGGGGACGACAAGCGGTGGGAGGTGATCCGTCTCATCTCCTGCCCTCCGTCTAATTAGCAGAGCCCTGTTAATGAAAACCACACTCAGGCGCTAATAAACGACGGGAGGCCCCAGCCCTGCGAGGCAGCAGAGGCCCCTCCGCAGGGGAGGGGCCGGCCCACAAGCCCCACTTACCTGTGAAAAGACTTGCTAATAACTTTAATTCCCCCTCCTACACAGCGGGGCCTTTGCCATGCAAATAGATTTTCTAAACGGGGTAGGATCCTGGAGAAAATGTCCCCGTCCGCCCAGCTCAGGGTCCTGGGAGGGGAGAGTGACGTGGGGTGGAGGTGAGGGAAAGTGGGTCTCACCCCCACTGCAGGGCCTCTGCTTTGGGATCCCACTCTCTGAAGACGAACGTGGCAGGGCGCCCCTGAAATGCAGGACAGTGACCCCCACCCCACCAGGAATTACTGCCCCTTCTGGGCTGAGCAGGAGGACAAACCCATGGACGTCAACAGGTAAATAACCCGCTAGGTGAAAAAAGCCAGAAAGAAAAGGTCACATATCCTATGGCCCATTCATATGAAATGTTCAGAACAGGCAACTCTAGAGACAGAAAGTGGAGTAGCGGGCCGGGGCTGGGGTGCAGCAGAATCGCGGGGAGCGGCTGCTAATGGAAACAGGATTTTGTTTTGATTGAATTTATTGGGGTGGCACTGGCTACTAAAATGATACAGGTTTCAGCGTTTCCTTCTGGGGGGGGGGGGTGATGAGATGTTCTAAAATTGGTGATGATAGCATGATAGCCCTGGCCGGTGTGGCTCAGTGGACAGAGCATCGGCCTGCGGACTGAAGGGTCCCGGGGTCGAATCCGGGCAAAGGCGCATGCCTGGGTTGCACAGGCTCGATCCCCAGTAGGGGGCGTGCAGGAGGCAGCTGATCAGTGATTCTCTCTCATCATTGATGTTTCTCTCTCTCCCTTCCTCTCCCTAATCAATAAAAATACATATTTTTTAAAAATTAGTGGTGATGGCTGCATAACTCCCTGAATATATGAAGATCACTCGAATATACTTTAAGGGGTGAACTTTTTATGGTATGCAAATTACATCTCATCAAAGATCTTATAAAAGCAAATACCAAGTCCTGTGTTTCAAAGGAGGTTGAGGGGGTGCAGGGGGGAAGTAGGTATCCACAGAGGGCTGAGGGACCCTTGGACAGACGCTTTGTCCCTTGTCCACCTCACCTGCCAGGGCT
This sequence comes from Corynorhinus townsendii, assembly GCA_026230045.1. Lineage (NCBI taxonomy): Eukaryota > Metazoa > Chordata > Mammalia > Chiroptera > Vespertilionidae > Corynorhinus > Corynorhinus townsendii. Next base: position 7,904,444 of record JAPDVU010000017.1, read on the forward strand.
GGCTGCTCACCAGACCCCCTGGCCCAAGCCAGGCTCCTGGCCTCAAGCCTCCCCTCCCCACACACCCCTTCCCTAATCTGCGTCCAGCCAACGTAGACAGGGGCGTGGCAGCTTGGCCTGGTTCTAGGTCAGGTGGGTGGACGTGAATGCAGTTAGATGGGCCTGGCATGTCACCTAGGCCTCTGGGAGGTCAAGGTTCCATAAACTCAGGATTGGCTCACCGTTATTTTATGTCCCTAAACCACGTGGGAGTGAAGGAAGATGGGAAAACCCCAGAGTCCAGGCCAGGATGCTCCAGCACAAGGGGAATAAAGGGCTCGGGACACGGGAAATGGCCTCTTGAGCCAGTGTCCCCGAAGTCCCCAGAATGAATGGAGCGGACAAAATCCTACCAGCGCTGGAGGGTTGACCCTTCGTTTAGGCTTCCGCAAAATGGTTATTTGGGGATAAAACGTGTAAAGGACCCGATGCAGTCAGTATTCACTGATGGAGATGTATTTTCTAGAGATCCTTTGGTTTTTTCCCAGCGCCCCACCAGGTTCAAAGAAAAGATGGACAGACTCACTTTCCCATATGAAGCGCCTGCCGGTTCCAGGCTGACCCGTCTGAACAGGAGGTGCTGGGGGCAAGGAAGAAGGGGTCTGGGCCTATGTGCTCTGGGGGCTGAAGATTGCAAGAAACACTCCCAACTCTCCTACGTGCTCTGGAGGAGAGGGTGGGAGCTTTGCATCCACGCAGAAAAAAGGAAGTTGCCAATTGACACCAGCAGTTTATTCACAAATAAATAAATACACCCCAAGCACAGCCTCCCGCCTGCCTCAAAGCGTCCACTCTACGGGTTCCGTCGCAGCAGGGGCTGGGGAAGGTCGTGCAGGTGGGACAGGCTCTCACCAGCAGGCATGTCCTTGCTAGCCTCGCCGCCACCCTCCGCCAGGAGAGGGGGTCTGGACAGGGAGCCCTTCGAAGGTGCTGAGGCCGGAAAGACCGCAGTGCTCACAGACAGGCCGCCAGCTGTCCGCCATCACTTCAACTACTCAGGCCGGGGGGCCACTCCACGGGCGAGAGGGGCATCCAGGTCTCCAGCTGGGACAGCACGTGGCCAGGAAAGAGCTGTGAGGGGAGAGGGAACAACGTGACCCTCAGCGCTCCCGGGCTCCACTCTCAGAGGACTCTGTCCCTTGCGCGTCCCCTCCCTGCCCTCACCGCTTGAGCACCCGGGCACCCAGCTTTGAGACTCTGGAAAGCCAGAGGGGAGGGGAGGCCAGGATGCGCGTCTCCAACGCGGACACTGAGTGGCGCCCACACGACGGCGGGGGCAGGAGATACTAACCGGAGACGAGGGGCCCGGCTGCATCGCAAGCCCTTCCGGGCACGCTGCCTCCTCGTAGAGCACTGGCACGGGCACCACGGCGGCTCCAGGACAGGCGGGCGGGGACCCCCAAGACCCTGCCGCGGGGGCGGCGGAGCCCAAGCCGTGCGCCTGCGTCTGCGCGGGGCCGCCGTCGGGACAGAGCGGGCAGCCCCGAGGGGGCGCCGCGTCGCTGCTTCGGGGCCGCGGGCGCCGGCGCCGCAGGCTGTCCTCGCTGAGGCCCAGCACGGCCGACAGGTGGCCGATGTAGCGGATGGCCAGGCGCAGCGTCTCGATCTTGGTCAGGCTCTGGCCGGCGGGCGCCACGGACGGCGGCAGGAAGCGGCGCAGCTCGTGCAGCGCGCGGGCGAGCGTGCGCATGCGCAGCTTCTCGCGCTCGCTGGCGCTCTGCCGCTGCCCGCTGCCCAGGCGGCCGCTGCGGGCGCCGCGCCTCCCGGCGCGAGGGCCGCGCGGGGCTGTGCGGGCGCCGGAGCGCCGGGGGCTGGGCGCGGGGCTGCCGGCCGGGGCGCTGCCCCAGGAGTTCGGGGACGAGGCGGGGGAGCAGCAGCGGCCCGGGTCGGAGGGCGGAAGAGGCTGAGCGGCGCCCCAGCCCGCGGGGAAGATCCAGGGCTCGGAGAGCGGTGGGCACAAGGGCTGGGCCATGGCAGCAGCGGCGCGTCTCGGGACGGTGGCCAGCGACCTTTTTATCCCCGAAGCGACCGCTCTATCCGGAGCCCGAGGTGTGAAGTGGCCCCTTCCAGGCCCCATCAGCACTTCAAAGCGGCTCGGGGCCTGGGGGTGGGGGTGGGGCCTGAACCTTTGAACCGAGGGGGGGCGAAGGTGCCGGCAGCTTGGCTGCACCAGGTTGGCCCCACCTGAGTCATCGCAGGGCACCAGCTCCTGCCTGCGCCAGCCCTGGGTGTTGGGCCAGCTCAGCAGGTAAAAGGAAGCAGGATCACAGACCTTGAAGTCCAGTACCTAGGTCTCGGGCTGTCTTCACCCGTTGGGGACCTTATGCAAATAAATGAATTTTCTTGCACCTTTGTTTCCAATTTGTATAATGGGATCCTAGGGGCCTGCTGCATCCAGGTCTGCATCAGCGAGGGCCTGGGAGTGAGGCCCCGATTCCCTTTGGAGGCGAGGGGAACAGCAATCCATTCCCCCTCCAAGGCAGGCGCTCCTGGATGCCGCTCCCTAGGTGGTGAGTTGGGGGAAGCACCGCGAGGAAGCTATCCCAGGCGCCTCCCATGGGCTGGCTGCATCTGGTCAGGTCGCTGGACCATCTGGGCTGAGGGAGGGGCGAGCCTGCGGCCCTGCAGGACACCCTCCGCCTGGCAGCCTGGGGGGCTTGGCCTGTTGCCACCCCTGGGCTCTGGCTGGTGTTCTGTCACTCTGGGGCAGGTGTAACAAGCTTTGCCGTGGAAATGACACAGAAAAGACATTTGACAAAATCCAACACCCCTTCACGATAAAACTCAGCAAACGAGGCATAGAGGGGAACTTTCTCAACCGTCTAAAAGGCATCTACAGCCCTAGCTGGGTTTGCTCCGTGGATAGAGCGTTGGCCTGCAGACTGAAGCATCCTGGATTCAATTCCAGTCCAGGGCACATGCCCGGGTTGCAGGCTCCATCCCCAGAGGGATGCATGCAGGAGGCAGCCAATCAATGATTCTCACCACTGATATTTCAATCTCTCCCTCTCTGAAATCAATAAAAAACATATCTAAAAAAACAAAAAGCATCTACAAAGAACGTACAGTTGACATCACATTAAATAGTGAAAGACTGACAGCTTTTCCCCTAGTCTGAGAAAAGGGCGAGGATGTCTGCTCTTACCCACACCTATTCAGCATCTTCCTGGAGGGTCTGGCTTGTGCAATAAGAAAAAATGGGCCTTAGCTGGTTTGGTTCAGTGGATAGAGCCATGGCCTGTGGACTGAAGGGTCCCGGGTTCGATTCCGGCCAAGGGCACATGCCCAGGTTGTGGCTCGATCCCCAGTAGGGGGTGTGCAGGAGGCAGCCGATCCATGATTCTCTCTCATCATTGATGTTTCTATCTCTCCCTCTCCCTTCCTCTCTGAAATCATAAAAAAAAAATTTTTTTTAATAAAAGAAAAAACGAAAGGCATACAGATGGTCTCTATTTACAGACAACATGACTGTCACATAGGAAATCTCACAGAGGATTTATCTATATTGCCTACCTGACCGCTCGGGTTGGCGTCAGCACCTGTCCTAACAGCTTCTTCATGCATGATGTCCTCCAGCTGGACTGGGCCGCATCTGGTGTCTGGCTTCCTGTCTTTGAGAGAAGATCTACTGCTTCGCATCCTCCATGGCTTCCAGCCTCAGGGGACCGGAGGGTGAGCTGGTAGGAAAGAAAGGAAAGCAGCTTGGTACCTTCTCCCCTGGCATCTTAGCCCACCACTGCCCTCCCCTTGTCTTTATCGTCTATGCAGTGACCTCCTCTAACACCTTCTGTAACCCACCCTGGCAGTCTGTCTCAGAATGCTTATGCCCACAGTCACAGCCAGGAGAGGCGGTGCCAACCTGCCTGGGTGCACAGTGCAGGACCCATATACTCCCAAGGAGAGCCTGGCTCCTCAGCCTGCAGCCGTCAGCAGGGTCTGCCCTTCCTGGACCTGGGCTGATGGATGCCTTCTTGGGCCTCCAGATTCAAGCCAAGAACCTGGTATTGGAGCCCAGTGACTGGGCCCCCCTTTGACCCCACCAGACGGGAGGGGACAAGTGGTTGGGCCCTGGCAGAGTGGGCTGTGCGCAGGACGGGAGGGGTGCGGGGTAAAGGCTGAGAGGCAGGAGGGTGGTGGGTCTCAGAGGGCCTGGGCACTTGTGGCTAGCCTGCTGAATATAAAAATGCCTCCAATCCCCATATGGTTGTGATCTCCACTGGTTTGTTGGCAATGATGCTCCGAAGTGAATTTGTATTTCATTAAGTACAAAATCAATTGCACGTACTTGGACAAGACTGTCCTGAGAACACAGGTCCGCTCCTGAGGAATCTCAGATCTGGGACCTAATACCTAACGTTCACCAAGAGCTCACACGGGAGCCACCGAGAGACCTGGAGCAGGAGAGGGCACCACAGTGCTGTGTGACAAGCGGGTCTCTGTTTCAGCACCCAGGGAGGGTTAAAAAGACCCATGGGTCCCCTAGCCAGCTTGGCTCAATGGATTGAGCATCGGCCTGTGGACTGAAGGGTCCCTGGTTCAATTCCAGTCAAGGGCACATGCCCAGGTTTGGGGCCTGGTCCATAGTTGGGGTCGTGCAGGAGGCAGCCGATCAATGATTCTCTCTCATTATTGAGGTTTCTAGGTCTCCCTCCCTTCTCCCTTCCTCTCTGAAATCAGTAAAAAACTATTTTTAAAAAGTTTTAAGTTTCTCACTCTCTAAAATGGTTGTGACGCCTGGTCCTACTTTCCAAACCGTTCTTCATTAATATATGCACACAGAAACACATTCACAGAAAACTCACACATGGTAACTTGTGGAAGTCTTATTCTGTTAGTAAATTAAAAATATAGAATAATAATAATAATAATAAAGACCCAAGGGTGAGTGTGGAGACCACAAAATGGCATGGAAGAGGCAGGGTCTTCAGCCCCAAATGCTAACAAATTGGAGATGCCACGTGGGAGACCCTCCCTCTCCTGTTGCCCCTGGGGTCTCTGAGCCCAGACTGTGCAAAGCCTGCCGTCAGTCGGCCTGATGGAGCCCAGTGGGGGCAGAGGAGGGACCCCCCAATCTGGAGCCTGGCCCTGCCACCTCCTGCCAGCCAGCCTCCCTCTTCCCTTCCCCATGCCTGTCACCTTTGATCTCCTTATCACCAGCCTCTCTGGTGGGTTCATTTGGGAGCTGCCCGAGTTAATGAGTTCTCCAGGCGGCAGGGCCCACACGCCCCCCCACTGGGGTGAGGGCTTCACACCTCGGGGGCCAGTGTTTTGACAAGTGCCTGAGCCAGTGGCTCCTGCTCCCCTGCCTGAGCCTGTCTTCGCTCGCCAAAGTGTAAGGCTGGGAAATGAGGCCTGGGGGCAACCCCACTGAGCAGAGGTGAGAGTTCAGTGGGGTGGGGGGCAGGCCAGGGCAGCACCCTAGTAGGCCTCCACCTTCCTGCGGGTCTCCTCAGGCCAAGCCGGGTCTTGGGCCCCGTCTCCCATCTCCCAGCCCCAGTGCCCTCATTTCCCCGGCAGACCCCTGACATACAAGTGCTAATCAAAGGTGCTATGTCAATATGCCCCTGGCAGCCCTTCACTCCTGTCCGGCTGGAGCCGGAGCCCCAGGGGAAGGAAGCAGCTCTGTACCGCCTAGCCTAGCGTCAGCAGGCGCATCCCCTGGGAAGCTCCTAATTTGGGGGTCCCCTACTGCCAGGGATCCTCCAGCCTTATTGTTTATGAAGCCCCCTCCTTCAGACGGCCTAGGACACCCCTCTGGAGCGTGGACAGCGTGGGTTGGGATCCCTCTCCTGCCATGTCCTACCTGTGTCCTACCTGTGTCACTCACCGCCTGTCTCTGAGCCCCAGCTCCTGCTTCTGTGCCTCGGGCGTGTGGCACCCACTGTGAAGATGTGGCGAGGATCCAATCGCACCCCGCAGGCGCGCTTCGTGCAGCCCCCACGTGCACGCTAAGACTGCCACTTGGGGTCTGGCACTGCGCTGGGGCTCGGCTGGGTCACAGCTCACAACCATTCTGCGATGCAGGTGCTACGGACTCTCCTGGTTGAAGAGGCGACGGAGTGGCGAGAGGCTGTCCCCTGTCACATGGCTACAGAGCGGGGGTCCATCTGGCTCTGTCTGGGGCCACAGCCGGTGTTGCCCCTGCCACCTCTGAGTCTGGGGGGCTCAATGGCTCCTTTCCTCCAGGAGGGCTGCCCTGAGAGTGAGGGTGCCAGGCGGGGGTGATACCCTCAAGCCGCCCGGAAGCCTGCTCCATGTCAAAGGGGCCTGTGGACAGGAAAAAGAGGAAGGTGTCCAGGCCCACCCCGGGCCTCCGGCACCAGAGTCCTGAGGATGAAGCCAGACAGTCCGGATCTGACAAGTAAACTCTCCCAGACGCTAGTGAGCCTGCCCCCAGTGCAGAGCGGGGAAGAGGCCGCGGCGTGCCTGTCCCCCCGACCCCACCCATGGATCCAAAGCAGATGCATGAGGATGTGCTTAGGCTGGAGGGGGGCTGAGGCCACCTGGAGCCCAGAGCAGTCAGAGGGCCCAGCATGAGGCTCCCAACTCCTCCTCCTCCTCCCTCCTTCCCCAGCAGCCTCCCAGCTCCAGCCCCAGGCTCTTAGGGAGCCCCTTCCAACTGGGATCACCCCCTCTCCTCACACCTCTGGTTCCCGGAGCCACTGAGTTGGCAAGCCATATGGAATAGATTATTCTGGAACCATGATAATCTGATTATCTTGGCCATGGATCAGCTGGATATGCAGCCAGTGGAAGTCACAGGAGGCAGAGGGGTGATGAGGAGGGAGGGGGTGGGAAGAGAGGGGAGAGATTTGGCAGATTCTGGGGCAGGATCAAGAGAAGTCCTGGGAGCTGGCTGAGAACAGGGCCAGCAGACACTGCCTCTGCCCTGAGGGGCGTCACACGCTTCTCCTTTGCTTCATCTGGGTACATGGAGGGGGGTCTGAGCTTTACAGGGAAAGGTGGGGAAACTGAGGCATAGAGTGGCCTAAGTTTCTCCGACTGTAAAATGCAGCAGGGACTCCTGATTGCCTGCCCAGATGTGCTGGGAGCTCTGCACATTTGGTGAGAAAGTGTCCATCTCAGGCCACAGCGCTGACCCAGAGTCACGCACACAGCACACAGCACACAGCACGGATAGGTGTACAGGATACAGCGTCCTTGCATTTCCAGCCACAGACAGCTGAGGGCGCTGCCCAGCCACCTGGGATCTTAGGATCCATAAAAGGCAGACCTATCTCTGACTAGTCAGAGGCCTTTCTCCTGGAGCAAGGGCCAGTGCTGGGTGGGAGTGGTGGGCATGGGGTGCCAGAGGTGCCGGGCTGGCTTAAGAAGTGGGTGAAGCTGGCTCAGCGCTGGCGTGATGGGCTCTGTGACCCCGACAGGCCACTTGCCTTTTCTGGACCCGGTTGCTCATCCGTCCATCTGTGTGCAGAGAGGCAGAGCAACGTGGAGCCTAGAGGGGAGCGGGGGAAGGAGACTGGCTCAGGAGGCCTGGGGACAAGCAGGGCTCAGGTCCCTTCCCGCTTCCCCACACGCCGCCCTGGAACGAAGGTTGAAATAGTCAAACCACAAGCTGACCGCAACTCCAGGCGGGACACCTTGGGCTCGGAGCCCTTGCCAGCTCTCTGGCGGGGATCTGCAGGCCCAGCTCAGCTGCCAACTTGGGGCACATCCAGCCCCAACCCCCCCTCCCCCCCCCCAGAAAGCACACGATGCAGCTCTCTCAAGGCAGGATGTACAGGTTTCAGGACCCGCTAACCCCGCCCCTGTCCTGGCTGACGGCTCACAGCAGGGAGGTGCCAGCCAGAGACCAGTCCTGGCAGGAGGGGAGGCCTGTACTCAGGGCCAGAAACCCCTGCCTGGGCTCCCACATCAAGTCGCTGGGTGGCTCCGGCCTTCAGCCACTTCCAGGTCCTCCTTCCCAAGAGCAGGGGAAGGAGGGCACCCCTCCCCACCTCCCCAAAGGCACCTGACTTTAGACCCAACAAAAAGCAGAGTGGGGGCTCGTAGACTGAGCTGGAATGCCTGGGCAGGTCCTGGGGGGGGGGGGGGGGCGGGGGGCGGAGTCTGTGCGGCCTCCTTTGCCAGAGGCTGGGGGACAGGGATGTCCCTGGACCGAGTGGGGAACCTCTAGGACAGCGGTTCTCAACCTTCCTGATGCCGCGACCCTTTAACACAGTGTCTCATGTGGTGGTGACCCCCAACCATAACATTATTTTCGTTGCTACTTCATAACTGTAATTTTGCTACTGTTATGAATCGTAATGTAAATAGCTGTGTTTTCCCATGGTCTTAGGCAACCCTGCTAGCGGTTCTCAACTGCAACCCACAGATTGGGAACTGCTGCTTGTAGAGCCTAAGACCATCGGAAAGCACAGATATTTACATTACGATTCATAACAGTAGCAAAATTACTGTTATGAAGTAGCAACGAAAATAATGTTATGGTTGGGGGTCACCACCACATGAGACACTGTGTTAAAGGGTCGCGGCATCAGGAAGGTTGAGAACCACTGACTTAGAGGAAGTGCAAGAGTTTAAATGGATCAGATAATGAATGGAGCAGAAGGGTCTTACGTGATCAGTATTGATTACAGGCCCCAAACTGAGGATAGAATGAACTCAGTCCTCGGCTCTGGAGGGTCCCCCACCAGAAGAAGTCCCGGATGCAGCCCTGGGCCTGAGCCGAGGAAGTTTCTTCACCCTTGGAGGTCATGCCCTGGCCCAGGCCCTGGGCATGTGTGGTCAGCCTCTGGCACAGGCGGGCACACAGGCGCGCTGCTGGCAGCCCATGACCAGGTCCCCACCTCTGGGGCCCCCTGGGACCGGGCTTCCGGGCAGCCTCAGCGTGCCCTTGCACAGTGGTTCCCCTGATGGGAATTTATCCTGATTAGAAAAGATTAAAGGCACAAGTGTAGGCATACTGCTGAGTGACAGAAGCAAGCTGCAGAAAAAAAATAAATAAATAACAAAACATTCCATGAGGCACCACTGATATAAGCAAAAACATAAGAAAACGAGAATCTAAAAAATCCCTACATGGAAAGTCATCGAAGATGGAGCCTATACATATTTACACCCTGCATTTTGTAAAGATCTACTGTGTAAAAGCACAGACTAAGGCCCCAGTTCTCACCAAATCCATAATAATGTACCCAGACTTATTTGTGGGAGGGGAGGTCTGGGTTTGGGATCGCGTGGGGGGGGGAGGGAGCGGGGAGGGTCAACGAAGACTTTAATCTTCACCTGTAATGTTTACATTTTTGACAAGGAGATTTCATAGTTTAAAGCTGCATGTTAATGTACAATTTTAAACTATTTGTAAAATTATAAGGATATTCCTCGGTGGAAAACGGTAAGGCATCTCACTGTACACCAGAGAACTTGTCACTAAACTGTTACCACCACACCATGCGTTTAGAAATACAGGTACTGCCCTAGCCAGTCTGGCTCAGTGGATAGAGCATCAGCCTATGGACTGAAGGGTCCCGGGTTCGATTCCGGTCAAGGGCACGTACCTCGGATGCAGGCTCCTCCCTGGCCATGGGCCATGGTCGGGGTGAGTGCAGAAGGCAAACTATCGATATTTCTCTCTGTCTTTCCCTCTCTCTTCCACTCTCTCTGAAAATCCATGAAAAAAATATCCTCTGGTGAGGTTAAAAAAAAAAAAAGAACTACATGTACGGATACAGAAAATGATCTTAATACATCAGTGAGGAAAAACTGGTCACAAAACAATGTGCTCTTTAAATACCCAAAGGGTCTAGAATAGATATTTGTAAGGCAAACATTCATATCAGCATTAGTCACTGGTTATCAGTAATAACCAAAAGGTGGAAACAGCCCTAGCTGGTTTGGCTCAGTGGATAGAGCGTCAGCCTGCGGACTGACGGGTCCCAGGTTTGATTCCGGTCAAGGGCACATACCAGGGTTTTGGGCTCAGTCCCCAGTGGGGGCATGCAGGAGGCAGCCAATCAATGATTCTCTCTCATTATTGATGTTTCCATTACTCCTTCTCCCTTCCTCTCTGAAATCAATAAAAAAAAATATTTTTTAAAAAAGGTGGAAACGACCCCAGTTTCCATTGACTGATGAATGGGTAAACAAATGTGGTATATCCATACAATGGAATATTATTCAGCCACGAAAAGTAATGAAGTTTGGACACATGCTACACCATGCATGAACTTGAATACATTATGCTAAATGAAGTAAGCCAGACACCAAAAGACAAATACTATATGGTTCCACTTACAGGAAATACCTCCATAGTCAAATTCATAACGGAGGAAGCCCATTAGAGGTTACCAGAGGCGGGGGGAGGTGGGTAAGGGAGAGGTGTTTAATGGTGTACAGAGTTCCTACTTGAGGTGATAAAGAAATTTTGGATATAGAAGTGGTGATGGTCGCACACACTGTGAGTGTAATTAACACCATTGAATTGCACACTTAAAATTATTAAGACGGCAAATTTTAATGTTTACACACACACACACACACACACACACACACGCATATATATCCACAATTTAAAAAATTATAAATGTGCCCTAGCCGGTTTGGCTCAGTGGATAGAGTGTTGGCCTGTGAACTGAAGGGTCCCAGGTTCAATTCCAGTCAAGAGCACATGCCTGGGATGTGGGCTCAATCCCCAGTAGGGGGCGTGCAGGAGGCAGCCGATCAATGATTCTCTCTCATCATTGCTGTTTCTCTCTCTCCCTCTCCCTTCCTCTCTGAAACCAATAAAAATATATTTAAAAAAATAAACAGGTGAAATGTACTGTATGCGAATTTTATCTCCATTAAGTTTTTTTTTTTAATTAAACCTATTTGGGGGACATTGGTTATCATACAGGTGTCAGGTATGGATTTCTATGTTACAAGCTCTGTATATTACTCTGTGCCCACCACCTTTATTTCTGATATAAAAAGTTATTTTCAAAAATAAAATATATATACAAAAGAATACCCACGACACATAAAAATCCCCGGCACGCTCTCTCCCCATGCTCTGTGCATATGCTCATGTATTTGTAGGGATGCTAGGAAAGGTTGGGATGCAGAGAGATGGACCGACATGCCATCGGGGTTCTCTCTGGGTGGATGAAACTGGGGGCACTCAAGATTCCCCTCTTTCTGATTGTCTGTATCGCCTCGGTTTTCTGGAACAGCATTCCTTGCTTTGGTAAAGGAAAGGAAAAGGGAAGGAGGGTGGAGGGAGACTTTGCAGAACCACCCCCCCCCCCAAGCTTGTATGCATTCCAGCGAGAGTGGGCACCACTCATTCTCCCCTTCGTCCCTCCCATGACTTCAGACAGTCACTGCTGGCCAGCAGGGCGGCAGGCAGGATTTGTGGAGTGCCACGTGCTGAACACATGGTGTTAACCCTCATCATCTCAGCAAAGAAACCCATTTCACAGATGATAAGACTGAGACTCAAGGGGACCGAGCCCAGGCAGGCTGGCTCTAGGCTTAAGCTGCCGCTACCGGGCCCAGGCACTGGACCAGGCAGCCATGGGGCCTCTGCAGCCCTGGCACACCAACCTCCTCAGCTCAGCTTTCTTGTTGGAGGAAGAGCGGGGGGTTTCCCTCCATGCCCTGCCTTGCTGGGTACCTGTGGCCCCCAGCAAACTCCCCATCCCTGTGCTTCTCCAGCCAACCGTGGCCACATCCTTTTCCCCCTTCCTTCACAGTCTCTCCTTCCTCAGAATTTCTGTGGACTCATTGCCTCCCTGAGTCCAAACTCCTCATCCAACAGGAATTCCAGCTCCCATCTGATCATCCACACCCTCTCCACCCGTCCCCGTCCCCGTCCTGGGGCCCTAGCCCGCTTGGCATTGCCCGGGGCCTTCCGTTCCCAGACTTGGGCTCACCCCTTTCCCCGCTGCCTGGAATGTCCCTCCCCCACTTGGAGGAAAACCCACAATTTCAGGTCCCTCCTTTTCTTCTGCAGCCCGCCCCGCTGACTAGCCAGGGAGCTCGTCTGTCGCCCACGGGCTCCCAGCACATCAGGCCACTGCAGACTCAGAGCTCACTTGCTCCTCTTGCTCCTCCAGCTCGAGCTCCCAGCGGGCAGCGACTCATCCACCCTGGAGCCCCGGGTGGAGTTTCCCGGAGGTGTGGTGCACGGCCCTTTTGGGATCAAATCCTGGCTCTGAGGACCTTAGGCAGATGATGGACCTCTCTGGGCCTGGTTCCCATCTGAGCGAGGGGAGAACAGCGGGCCAAAGTCCTGGGTTTGCGCCCTGAATGTCAATGCAGGCAGTGCTGGGCACTTACGTTACAGAGGCGCTAGGAAGACCGGGTCAGGGGATCTCTAGCTCCAGCAGCAGCTCTGTGACCTTGTCCTGGTGGCTGTCAGTCTCTGGGCCTCCCAGTGACGCTGACGATGCTCTGCCTGGCATGGCCTTGTCACTGGGCTTCCCTGGCTGTGCCCAGAGTCACGCACCAGCACCTGGGCCTGGAGAAACAGTATCTGGGCAGGCTGATGCAGGGTGTCCTCCCTCACCATCCCGGGGACATAGAATCTGCTTTTCCCCTGGGCCCCCCAGAGTGGGGACCTGCAGCCTCTCCCCCCAAACCCAGACGTGCGCTCCAGGGATGCCGAGGGGGCCTGCTGCCGGCTGTTTTGGAGGCCCCTGCACACCCTGGTTCCCAAGGTGACACCTTGTGCCCTGAGGGAGGCAGCCTTGTGTCAACAGGCAGAGTGGAGGTGTGAAGGCAGCCACAGTGGCCAAGGGGGCGGCGGGGCTGGCCCTCGCTGCTGGCTGGTAATGAGAATACCACATGGCCCTGCAGCCCCACACGGCCAGGGCTTCCCGCCCACGTTCCCACAGCCTGCCCACTCCTAGGGCCTAAAGGGAAGAAGACCTACGGGGCAGGGGGCAGGCGGTAACCCGCCTCCAGCCTTGGACCTGCTCCCGGGGGCCCTGTACGCCCGCCCGGGAGAAAGAGCAGGTGCAGAACAAACGGGGAGGCTTGTGCTAAGCCACCTGACACGGCCCCCGCCCTCCCACAGCCCCCAACAGCACCAGAGCCCGACGCCCTTCTCATCTGACTGCGGGTCGGGGGCCAAGTCCTGGGAAGTCGATCGGGGATGATGGGACGGAGGCATCAGGGTCCTCACCTGCATAATAGGTGCCTTGACGTGGGCACTGCCTGCCTCACGCACCCAGCCGACTGGAGCCACGCAGACAAGCTGAGCAGGAGGTGGAGGTGGCTAGCTGTGGTTCCAGCCGCAGAGCAGGCCGGGCTGAGCCAGAGTCCGAGCCAGAGCTTCGGGCTCCGAGGAGAGCAGGCTGGGTGTGTTCCCAGCACCGGAGCACCTGTGAGGCCCCTGAAACAGCCCTGGGGCTCCCTCACCAAGACTGCCCAGAGCCCAAGGCACCATCCCCCAGCCTCTCCGCATGCTTGGCTTCAGCTCTAAAAGGACCTCAGGCCTGACGGTGTGGCTCAGTGGCTGAGCATCAACCTATAAACAATTCCCGGTCAGGGCACATGCCCTGGTTGTGGACTCAGTCCCCAGTGGGGGGCGTGCAGGAGGCAGCCAATCCATGATTCTTTCTCATCATTGATGTTTCTATCTCTCCCTCCCTCTTCCTTCCTCTCTGAAATCAATAAAAAAATATTTTTAAAACAACACCCACAAATGTATTTAAAAAAACACACAAAAAACCATATTCTGGCCGTGACAAGACTGGGAATAGAGCTGGCCCATCACTAGAGACCTTCCTCCAGAAGAAACACTCACCCATTCATCTGCGGAGACAACGGACCTGTGATGAATCCACTAACCTGACCTGTCAGCCAGCCCACGTGGCCCCTGGTTCACAAGGGTACCCCGGGAGCATCTTCATTACGTGGACAGGAATTGTGCCTGGCTGCTCAACGCACACACCCAAAAGGACAGCAACTTAAACAAGATGGTGGGGTCTGGCCGGCGTGGCTCAGTGGTTGAGCATCGACCTATGAACCAGGAGGTCACGGTTCGATTCCCGGTCAGGGCACATGCCCGGGTTGTGGGCTTGATCCCCAGTGTGGGGCGTGCAGGAGGCAGCTGATCCATGATTCTCTCTCATCGTTGATGTTTCTCTCTCTCTCTCTCTCTCTCCCCCTTCCTCTCTGAAATCAATTCAAAAACAGCAACAAAAAAACAAGATGGTGATTCATTTTCTCACACATGAAAGAAACTCACGGGTAGACAGTCCTGGGCTGGTGTGGCACCTCCATGTTTTCATTGATGCCTCGGGCTCCTTTCTGCTCCACCATCCTCAGTGGGTGACTTCCGTCCTCGAGATTGCCTTCGGATCACGAAATGATTGCTGGAGCTACAGCCGTCACACCTGTTTTCCAGAAAATGTAAGTGGTTAGAGCCACAGGCAGATACCTCCCTGCTTTAAAACCCTTTCCCAGAAGCCTCCTTCAACACTTCCCCTGACATTTCATGGGCCATTCCATCTGCAACACAGGCTGGGAACTGTAGGGGCTTTTTCCCCTCTTTTTTAATATATTTTTATTGATTTCAGAGAGGAAGGGAGAGAGAGAGAGAGACATCAATGATGAGAGAGAATCATGGATCGGCTGCCTCCTGCACGCCCCACACTGGGGATTGAGCTTGCGACCTGGGCATGTGCCCTGACTGGGAATTGAATCTCGACCTCCTGGTTCATAGGTCGATGCTCAATCCCTGAGCCACTGTGGCCGGGTGGAACTGCAGGCTTTTAGCTGGGCATGTAGCCATCCACAATACGGACTCCTGTAATTAAGGGAGAGAGAAGGAGAGAGACTGTAACACATGCTGTGTGCACAACTACAAGTCCCTGCCAGTCTTGTCAACATTCTACTGGCCCTGTTTCCTCGGTCAAAGCACCATCTATCTCTTCAGCTGGGGAAGGGTTGAACTGAGACTCCAAAAACCCAGGTCTGTCTGATTCCCCAGCCCAGCCTCCTAACCATTAAGCTGCACTCCTTCCCTGTACGAAATGGAGGCCCAGTGGGAGGATGCAGTTGGTCTCCCCCTGGTGAGTGGGGCTGGCAGACAGGGCCCCTGGGCCACAGAGCCTGGATCCCAGGTCGACCCACTGAAGAGCCACAGGCCACAGCAAGCCAGTCCTAAGGCCCCCACTTTCCAGAATTTACGCTCTGACATCCCACAGTCCGTCTAAGGCCCAGGCTCTGCCGCTAGCCCGGACCCAGAAGAAAAAGCACACAGGCCTCCGTGCTGGGTGGACTCCCATTATTCACCAAACCCTTTCACAGGAAATCCCTCGGGATTGGCTCCAGTGGGTGAGGTGAGGGTAGGATGGGAGAGGAAGGAATAATTTTGCGTGTTTATTTTTTAAATATATATTTTATTGATTGCAGAGAGGAAGGGAGCAGGATAGAGACAGAAACATCCATGATGAGCATCATTGAGCGGCTGCCTCCTGCACGCCCCACATTGGCGATCAAGCCCACCACCCGGGCATGCGCCCTGACTGGGAATCGAACCGTGACCTCCTGGTTCCTAGGTCGATGCTCAACCACTGAGCCACGCTGGCTGGGCAACAGTGGGTGCTTAGAACCTTCCTGGAGGTCAGCAGGGTACGTTACCACTCCAAATCCAGCCGACTGTGCACATGGCGGGGCTGTGGGCCCAAACTGAGAACATTCCAGAGTTGTAGCAATAAGAAACCGATTTACGTGCGTTTGCCATTATTTCAACCTCCCAACTGTCGCATGCCCTGGCAAGGTGGCTCCGTTGTTCGGAATATCGTCTCGTACACCAAAAGGTTGTGGGTTCAATTCCCAGTCAGGACACATACCCGGGTTTCGGGTTTGATCACCAGTCGTGGGTGCGGGAGGCAGCCGATCAGTGTTTCTCCATCAATCCCTCTCCCTTCTTCTCTGTAAAAATCAATGAAAACATATCCTCGGGTGAAGATTAAAAAAAAAAAAAAAAGACGACAAAGTTCAGGACTGAATGTTTTCTAAGTCGACTCTGCCCTCAGGAAAAAGTACTTCGGTATTTTTTTAACGTGGGTTTAAGCCCCTTTAAGTCATGAAATGTTGCATAACTAACTGCTTCTTTCCAAAGAAAGTACGTTTAAAATCAGGCATGGTTAACCGATTCCATCTTCTCTTTGCGTCACGGGTGAAGTTTCCTCTCCTCGTTCATAGCAGCTACCATAAACCAAACCCATGTGACTCCCGGTCAGTTAGGACTTCATCATGTCACAGTGGTGACGTGAGCATCTTTTCTCCAACATATTTTTTTAAAAACATATTTTATTGATTTTTTTACAGAGAGGAAGGGAGATAGTCAGAAACATCGATCAGCTGCCTCCTGCACGCCCCCTACTGGGGATGTGCCCGCAACCCAGGGACATGCCCTTGACCGGAATCGAACCCGGGACCTTTCAGTCCGTAGGCTGACACTCCATCCACTGGGCCAAACCGGTTTTGGCATCTCCAACATATTTTAAAATAAGTTCTGAGGAGTCCCAACCGGCATGGCGCAGTGGTTGAGGGTCGACCTATGAACCAGGAGGTCAGGATTTGATTCCGGTCAGGGCACAGGCCCCGGTTGTGGGCTCGATCCCCAGTGGGGGGCGTGCAGGAGGCAGCCGATCCATGATTTTCTCTCATCATTGATGTTTCCATCTCTCTCTCCTTCTCCCTTCCTCTCTGAAATCAATAAAAATATATATAAAATTTAAAAATTATCTTCTAGATGGAAATGGATGCCACACTGAAATCAACTATGACCAACTGCGAGTGAGCTACATATGTCCTCACATGGAGTGCTCTAATGTACACTGCTGAATGAAAAAAGATCAAGTTACAGGCTGGCATGTGCAAAGGGCCATGGTACCGCCTTTATACCATGTGTGACTTCTAAGGACATATGTTGACTGATGTGAATGCAACCCTTTACCAACAGCTGTTCTTGTTTGGAGGGGGGTGGGGATGGTTTATAGGGGCTCCAGCTTTATCTCTCATGTTTCCATTTCTTTCTTTTTTTTAAATATATTTTATTGATTTTTTACAGAGAGGAAGGGAGAGGGATAGAGAGTTAGAAACATCGATCAGCTGCCTCCTGCACACCCCCTACTGGGGATGTGCCCGCAACCAAGGTACCTGCCCTTGACTGGAATCGAACCTGGGACCCTTCAGTCTGCAGGCCGATGCTCTATCCACTGAGCCAAACCAGTCACGGCATGTTTCTATTTCTTACAAAGAGAATGTATTTATGTAATTGGCATAACTAAAAGTTAATTTTTAAAAACAGCCATAAAATACTAGAAAGCCATTTACTTATTTTCTTTTAAAATATATTTTTATTGACTTCAGAGAGGAAGGGAGAGAAAGAAACATCAGTGATGAGAGAATCATTGATCAGCTGCCTCCTGTACACCCCCACTGGGGATCGAGCCTGCAACCCGGGCATGAGCCCTTGACCGGAATCGAACCCGGGACCCTTCAGTCCACAGGCCAATGCTCTATCCACTGAGCCACACCGGCTAGGGAAAGCCATTTACTTCTTCAGGCTGGTGCGGGCTAATCTACTCCTGACTCCCAGGGAGCACCTTGGGAAGTCCCACTGCCAGGCCTGTGCTTATGCTGTTCCCACATCCAGAATGCCCTCTATCTGCCTCTCTCCCTACCCTAGAACCAGGCACGGGTCAAGGCCCAGCGGTGACCTCTCACCTCTGTAACCAGAGCGCTAGTCTCTGGTCCTGATGAGGCCCTTAGCCTCCAAGTCTGCCCTTTTTAAAAAAAGATCACCAAGGACGCCCGGCCGGCGTGGCTCAGTGGTTGAACGTCAACCTATGAACCAGGAGGCCGTGGTTCGATTCCAGGTCAGGGCACATGCCTGGGTTGCGGTCTCCATCCCTAGTGTGAGGCATGCGTGCAGGAGGCAGATGCTCCATGATTCTCTCATCATTGATGTTTCTCTCTCCCTCCCTCTCCCTTCCTCTCTGAAATCAATAAAAGTATATATTCTTTAAAAAGCACAAAGGACATCGACACCTCCTTTAAACTGAAATTATTGCTGAGGGGCGAGAGGTTTTCCTTTATAAACTTTACTACGTTCAAGTTTATATTATGGGACTGTAACAGTCCTGTGAGTAGATACATAATTATTATTCCTGTTTTATAGAGCAGAAGGCTCAGACATGTTAAGGGCTTTGCCCAAGGGCACACAGCTAGTTAGTGGTGGGCCTACTAATTATATAATAGGCTCTCCCACAAAACTAAAATCTCATGAGGGGCCCTACCTGGGGTGGCTCAGTGGATAGAACATCAGCCTGCAGACTGAAGGGTCCCGGGTTCAATTTTATCAAGGGCCAATGTCAGGGTTACCGACTCCATCCCCAGTGGAGGGGGGGGGGCGTGCAGGAAGCAGCCAATCAATGATTCCCTCATCATTGATGTTTCTCTCTCTCTCCCTCTCTGAAATCAATAAAAATATATTAAAAAAAAAACTAAAAAATAAACCCAGCTTATTCACCCTGGCGTGCCTGACATTTACCAGTTGCTAAATAAACATGAATTAAGTGAATAATGCCCATGAGCATCCTGAAACGTAAGTACCTTCTTTATAAAATGATAGCACCAAACACTGAGGCCCAGTGCCAAGTGCACACTAAGCGGTTCTGTGGATGGTTCCCCTGAGTGCCAGCAACCATCCGGATGGCATGTTGCGGGTCATTGCTGAGAAGGAGGAAACTTGAGCCTCAGAGGAGCAAAGTCATTTGTCCAAAGTCACACAGCAAATAAAGAGGGGCTGACTGGGCAGGCCTGGGAGGCCCACGGCACCCCATTCCTTCTCCTTCTCCAGGCTCCTCTCTTGTCTTTCTTTCCTTTTTTAAAAATTGATTTCAAAGAGGAAGGGAGATGAAGAGAAAAAGAGAGAGAGAGAGAGAGAAACATCAATGATGAGAGAGAATCACTGATCGGCTGCCTCTTGCACGCCCCCCCATCAGGGACGGAGCCTGCAACCCGGGCATGTGCCCTTGACCGGAATCGAACCCCGGGCCGAGGCTCTATCCACTGAGCCAAAATGGCTAGGGCTCCTCTGTTGTTTTTCTGGAACAGAAATGAGCTGTGGGCAGTGAGAGGACTTTCTCGGTGTCACTCAGCAAATCAGCAAGTGCAGGCTCCAAGGAACCCAGGAAGGGTCCACCTACACGTCCCCCCCTCACCCCCTCTGTCCATCACTGCTGGCAGGTCCCTCGGGGCTTGTCCTGGGCACCCTTGTAGGCACTTGGGAACAAGTTACTGGGCACAGCGCGCTCCCCACCCGAGAATGGTGATAAGAGAGCGCAGGGGTCCATGAGTCCCTTGTGAGGCAGCTTGGGCGCCGGGAGACAGAGGCGATGGCACTGCCCACCGCCGTCGGGCTCCTGGACACTCAACCTGCGCAGCAGAGTGGACGGGACGGGGTGGGTGGGAACCCGGTGAGAAGCTTAGCAGCTCCATCCAGATGCGAATTGTCCCTCCCACACTTCCCGGGCTGCAGGGGCCTCCATTAGAGCCCCCGAGGAGTCAGAATCCACACCTCCGCAAATGGGCCCGCTTTCCCAGGGCCCCCCTGCCCAGACCTTCCCTGCGCTCTGTGGGTTTTGACACCTCTCTGCAACCTGGCGGGAGGCCACCTCGCACCTTTGGTCCGGATAAAAGCTCAGGCCCGGAGGTGGCCGGCCCAGCCTCGCGGAGCCCGCGGCCCGGCCATGGCCCAGTCCCCGCCTCTGCAGACCCTCGATCCCTGGATCTTACCCCAGGGCTGGGTTTGGGCCGGGCACCCGGACTCCACGTCCCCTGCCTCCTCCTCGGACTCGTCGGGCTCGTGCCCCTGTGACGGCGCCCAGGGTCCCTCGCAGCCCACGCCCCCCGCTCGCGGCGCACGAACCCCACAAGCCGCCCCGACGGCGCCCGGACGCACGCGCCCCGCCCCGGCCGGCGGGCAGCGGCAGAGCGCCAGCGAGCGCGAGAAGCTGCGCATGCGCACACTTGCCCGCGCGCTACACGAGCTGCGCCGCTTCCTGCCGCCGTCCGTGGCGCCCGCCGGCCAGAGCCTGACCAAGATCGAGACGCTGCGCCTGGCCATCCGCTACATCGGCCACCTGTCGGCCGTGCTGGGCCTCAGCGAGGACAGCCTGCGGCGCCGGCGCCCGCGGCGCAGCGACGAGACGCCCCCTCGGGGCTGCCCGCTCTGCCCCGACGGCGGCCCCGCGCAGGCGCAGACGACGACGCAAGCGCGCGGCCAGATCCTGGGCTCCGCCGCCCCCGCTGCGGGGTCTTGGGGGTCTCCTCCTGCCTGTCTAGGAGTCCCAGCAGCGCCCGAATGCTTGGGAAGCAGGATCTCTGACGTGGGTCCTTGGGTCTCACCTCCTTACTGTTCCGGGACGCAGTCGCTTCCGCAAGTGTCCCAACGTAGGGCCCCCGATGCGGCCCTTTGGACGCCCCCCGGATCCGGTTCTGGAACGCAGACACCCGGAGAGCCCGGGACCCCAGCCACGCTCTGGGCACAGCCCCCCGCCGCCCCGGAGCCCGCTGCAGTGTACCAGGTACCGTGCCCAGGCTGCCGCTGGAAATGGTCGGGGTGGGTAGGCTCTAGTCTGCAGTAGATGCCATGCTTTTTGGATCCCGATTATCCAATCCCACCCTGGTTAGGGGTGGAGAGAAGCTGAAGGGG
Organism: Corynorhinus townsendii; assembly: GCA_026230045.1. Classification (NCBI taxonomy): domain Eukaryota; kingdom Metazoa; phylum Chordata; class Mammalia; order Chiroptera; family Vespertilionidae; genus Corynorhinus; species Corynorhinus townsendii. Next base: position 7,925,166 of record JAPDVU010000017.1, read on the forward strand.
AGTTGGAGAGGGCGCTGACCCCTTTGGGAAAGAGATGGGACCCTCGCAGCTAAGGCCACCAACACCTAGAAGTCCTCACACCCCGTGGAAGAGGGAGGCGCCTTCAGACTTGCTCCTTCCACCCTGGCAGGAGCCGTGTACCAAAGTGCTCCATTCAGGGCTGGGTGTAGGAGGGAAGCCCCGCAGCTCCAGGATTAGGGGCTTCCTGATCGATGGGCTTTGAGCTGGTGACTGTTACGTTTCCTTCAAGCTTCATTCATTCATGAGGCCCATGAATCATGGTCCATAACATAGCATATTAATAACCAAAGTGTATATTACTGTGCATGAATTGACTCATTCTGCCCTGCATCAGCCCTATGAAGTAGGTATTATCATCATCCCAATTTACAGATGGGAAAACTGAGAGTAGAAGAGGTTATCTGTGTTCTTGTAGCTGGTGAATAGCAGAGCTGGGGTTTGAACCCTGGCAGTGTACCCACAGAGGGGACACTCTTAACCACTTTGCTTCACTGCGTTCTGGATGCCAGGGCTGTCCAGAAGCTGCCTGCCACACCCCGAGGAGCATCCAGGTTCGAGTCTCAGCCATAGTGGCCCACTAACCAGCTGCTCTTGTCTCTCTTTCAGGGTGTCTGTGTGTCTCCAGAGTCCTGTCTGTTGCCAGAAACCCCACCCCTCCTGCCCGGCCCAGCATGCCAGAGACTGCAGCCTCAGACCCAATGGGGATACTGGAGCCACAGTGCAGAGGTGCTCCCCAGCTCGGAGCACCAGGGACCAGGCCCCACCTTCCATTTCAGCGAGGAAAGCCCTCTCCAGAGCTCGGGCCTGCAGCTCAGTGGCTGCCCTGAGCTTTGGCAAGAAGACTTGGAGGGGGGCCACCTGAGCATCTTCTATTGATGGCCTTGCCTGTCCCCTTTCCAGCTAGGAATCAAGCCTGTAGCGTGGGCGCCCTCATTTGCGAGGTCAGTGGTTTTCAAACTTTCCTTTAGCCAGGGGTCCCTTTTCCAAGTGATGCCTTTCACGGAAGCAGTGTTTGGTGGCTTCCCTGGCTGGCGTGGGGGCTGGGGCAGTGCCCTCTGCTCCTAGGCACCCCCCAAAATGATCAGTGCCCTGAAGAGCACAGCCTGAGCTGCAGAAACACGAGGGCTGCTTGACCACCAAGTTGGCAGGGCTGGGACTGTTGGGGATGGATTGGGGGAGTGGGGTGGGCTGAGGGCACACCCCTATATACTTTGTGTTTAAAAAAAAACAACCACAACACAGCCCTAGCCCGTTTGGCTCAGTGCATAGAGCGTCGGCCTGTGGACCAAAGGGCCCCGGGTTCGATTCCAGTCAAGGGCACGTAGCTTGGTTTCAGGCTCCTCTCTGGCCCTGGTCAGTGCGCATGCAGGAGGCAACCAATCTATATCGTCCTCTCACGTCAACATTTCTGTCTTTCTCTCTCTCAAAAAATGTCAATGGAAAGAAATATCCTCGGGTGAGGATTAAAACGTAAATAAATTTTTTAAAAACTTGCTTTGTTCTGTGATTTTATGGCCTCTGGGAAAAGGGAAGTATTCCCATCCTGTGGGGGACAAGGCATGCCCTACCAATGGCGACGTGGGCCCTCGCGCGCCAATCTGACCGTGTTTATTGCGCAAGGTGGCAGAGCGGGTTGCCACGTACACCTGTTCACTTGCACCAGGCCAGTGCCCCTTTCATTCCTGCCGACCCATAGGGTTCGTTCACAGTGATACTCTTTTCAAAGGATGCCTGTGAGTGGTCCCCAGGGACCGGGCTAGTGTATTCGTGGGGCTCAGGTTGCGCTAACAGAATGGCACCAATGGAGAAGCTCAACAACCAAAATTCGCTTTCTCACAGTTGTAGAGGCTGGAAGTCCAAGCTCAAGGTGTCAGCAGGTTTGGTTTCTTGGAGGCCTCTGTCCTTGGCTTACAGACGGCCACCTTTTTCTCACCGAGTCCTCACCTGGTCACCCCTTGGTCTGTGTGTCTGTCTGAATCTCTTCCTCTAAGGTCACCAGTCACAGGGGATTAGGGCCCACTCATCTGACCTCATTTGACCTTAATTACCTCTTTGCAGGCTCTGTGAGCCCCACGCTGGGTGTGGATGTCAAGGCCCTGACTCCCCACCCAGTGCTCTCTCCTTCCTTTGGCTCCCACGCATCTGCGGTTCATCTTAAAGGGACAGAGAGAGGTACCCCTGGCCCAGTCACCCATGGCCTCTCCCCCCAGCTCTGAAGCCCTGCCAGGGCTGGCAGAGAGCCCAAGAGAGTCCTGGCCTTTACCAGCGGCCGCCAGAGCGGCGTGTCTTCTAGAACTTGGCAGCTCTTCTTTCCCAGGCCCCCTCAAGAGGTGTTCCTCTAGGTGCCAAGGCAGAGGCGAGAGGCCGCCACCACCCCCGTTGGAGTTGCCTGAGAGGCATCCTCGATGCTGCTGGAGTCGGGGAGCAGGGCTCAGGGGGACTGGGCTAATCCCACCCCTGTCCTCACCCTCTGGGAGGGAAGGCTCTTGGGAATAGCAGCCCCTTGCCCCCATCCGTCTGGCCAGTGGCTCCGTCCCAGGCATGCTGCCCTTGGCTGTACCTCGCTGCTAAGTGACTGGCAGAGGAGGAGAGGTGCCGATGCCAGTGCCCAGCCTGGGGTGATGGGTCTCTCTGCACCTTCCTGGGGATTCCAGTCACCGTCTGTGCAGCTGGACATCGGCTGCGTGCCTCATCTCGGCTTCTCAATGAGCTCACAGTGTAGAGAAGGACATGCCTCCCGGATGGTGGGGAGGTGGGAGGGGACGCTGTACCCCAGCTGTTTCCTGTGGATCCTCAGATCCTGCCTTCCCCTGGGGCCTTGAGCCCTAGACAGACAGGGAGTGAGCAGTCTGGATTCTAGTGCGCTCCCTCTCTGTGTGTGACCTTGAGCAAGGTTCTACAGGCAGGGCTCGCTCTGTCCTTGCTGCAGCCCGGGAACCGGTTTCCTCCAGCCACACAGGGCCTTGTGAATGCCAGCGCAGTGAGTTGTCAGGTGGCCCTGGCCGAGCATGTGAGGTGTGGCTGTCATAGACCCTGCCTCACCGCCACTCACTCACATAGGGGCAGGGCCTCCTTCCAGCTCCACTGAGTTGTGCCTTAACCTCCCGGAGCCTCTTTCCTTATCGGCAAAACCTAGATAAAGACTGTGCTTATCTCCTCCTGGGACTGTTGGGGACCAAATGAGATAATGCGCATAAGCGCTGAGCTCAGTGCCAGGCACAGAGACTAGGATCCTTGCTGACTCTTCTCCCTGGAGGCCAGCTCTCCCCCAGGGACACGAGATGGCGGGGCTGACCCCCCTCCCCCAACAGGGCCCTGAGCTCTGGTCCCCAAAGGTCAAGTGCCAGCCACTGCTGCTGGGCGCTGGCGACAGGAAGGGCTGGCCCAGAGGGGACCTGGTTAGTGGAGGGACCCCACCCCACCTCGGCCGGCCCCGCCCCACCCTTTGATGTGCAGGTACCAGTGGAGCACAGGGGAGCTGTGAGGGGAGAGGGCCTTGAACCCAGAGACAGGCCTTGGACCATAATAACAGCCACTTCTTACCTGTCAGGCCCAGTGGTCAGAACGCAGACTCCTTCTATCCACACACCAACCCTAGGGTCAGTCTTCATTGCGCAGATGAAACCCAAGTTCAGGGTTTTGGTCATTTGTCCAGGACACAGTGGCTGATGTATCTGAAACCTCTGGACTCCCAGGCCCCGGCAGCTGGAGCCCTACAGGCCTTCGGTCTGTGACTCCTCTTTGCCTCCCACCAGCCCCGCAGGCTCAGCTGGGCCTTGTGGGGCTGAGGCCCAGGGGAGCTTCCTACCACTTAGCTCGGTGGTTCCCAACCTTCTTTGGCCACGCCCCACCTAAGCATCTCTAAACATCCTGGTGCCCTCCTCCCCGCAGCCCCCTGTGACATACAATTCTTATTATTCAAAAAGTGAGCTCCTATTCACATGGAGGAAGCCTCAAAGGCCATGAACTTAGTCTAAACAAGCTTCCAAAGAACATGGCCTCCATGAGAGAGGAAAATAAAAGGACGAAAGGACAGTGGAAGGACTGAGGAAGAAATCACTAAGAAATTGTTTTAAAAAAAAATAATATGAAGTAATATGAAGAAATAGCAAATAAAGTTTCAAAACATAGAATAGAGAACTGAATTGCATACATATGCCACAATATACATTTATAGACTGTTTATGAGGCCCCTAGAACCATAAGAAATGCAAAAAAATTCATCGTTAATAACTCATTCTCAAATTGCCTCCCCTTAAACATCAAATTGCCCCCCTGTGGGGCGTGTGCCCACGCTGGGAACCAGTGACCTCGCTCTGTTTGCCAAGAAATTCCCAGCAAGTCCGATGTGGGCCACGGAGCCCACAGGTCCCAGGCCTTCCCCTCAGTGTTGGCCCTGGCCACCAGCTCCCCCAGGTGACGGGGTACCTGCCGTTTCCAGCATACAACTCTTGTTCACCAGGTTACGACCTGACATCACACCCACCCCCCATGGACCCTGGGGAGGTGGTAGGACCTGCCCTCCCCCTCGCTGTCCCAGGTGTGCGGCTGCGGCACAGGACCCGCTCTGGCCGGGCACCAGGCCCCGCTTTCCCCACCCCACCATGGAACGCTGTGCCTGGGCCTGCCCTCCGCTCCCCAGGGCTCCCCAGCACCCACAGTGTTCAGATGAAAGGAAAAGGCAGCAGATTCTGCAGGAAGGCCCAGCACCCCCTCCCCCACGCCCCCGAGCGGTCCCAGACCCCACAGTGCTGCCCACACACCCTTCCCTCTAGCCCAGGCTCCCCAGCTGCCGTGCGGACCCCTCCTGTTCTGGTTCAGTCATGAGTCTAGAAGCTCATTTAGAAACTCTTTATCTATATTTTCTCTTAGAAAAAAAAAAATATACAGATCTGTGGAGTCCCCAGGTTCAGGGTCTTCATGGGAAGGTGAAAGGGCACAGGCGCTCCCCAAGGCCGACCCAAGTCCACATAGGGCTTTGCTGCTCTGGCCCCGGAGCTGGGCCTCCCTGAGATCAGCCCCAGGGCTCTGGGCGATAGGAGCCATGCCAGGCCTGGGGTGCAGTTGGCACGAGGGGCAGGGGCTGGGACTTAGTCCCTGAGGGAGGACGTGGGGCCTCAGGGCCCGGGAATGGGGGTCCTGCGGTGGGTGAGCCACTGGGACAGATGCCTGTGGGCACCTCCCAGGCGGGCCAGGCGACTGCACGAGACTGGGGACTATTGGCTGTTCTGTCTGAACCACGCGTGCACCGCCTCCTTGTTCTCCTTCACCCACTTGATGTTGGCTTTGGTCTTCTCCAGGGCCTGCTCCAGAGCCCGCGTGGCTGAGCCGAAGCCTGTGTCCATGTTGTTCTTCTTGAACTGCTCCAACTGCCGGGAAAAGGGAGCGAGTCTCAGCCCAGGCTGGTCTCCTGCAGCTCTGAGCAGAGGGGCCAGTCCTGGCCCTCCCACCCCGCTGGGGCCAAGTCCTTATCGGGAGCAGAGCTAAGAAGTGACAGCCCCCGGGGTTCAATCGGACTCCTAGATGCGTTAGCCTGCAGCGTGTGATTCTTCACTGCATGGACTCTCGGCTTTTAATTGAATTGCAGTCTCAATCCAATCAAGGGAGGAGAGAGTGGCAAAGGAAACACACACCATGGCAACGAGCAGCCAAATTTAAAAGGTGGCCATTTTCATAATACAAATGACCTACTTGCTTCGACCAATACGTGGTTTGTTTGCTTTTTTTTTTTTAGAAAAAAGATGTTACAGATTAAAAAATGCATTAGTACTGGACATTGTAACTAGGGCAATTAGACAAGAGAGGAAGAAGTAGAGCTGCCTCTACTTGGAGATGACATGATCTGTACACAGAAAATCCTTAGACATCTACAAAAAAAAAGTTATTTGAACTAATGAGTCCAGCAAGGTTGCAGGATACCAGAGCAATGTGTTAAAATCAGTTGTATTTCTACATAGCAGCCATGAAAAATCTGTAAACAAAATGAAGAGAGCAGCTTCATTTACAATAGCATCAAAAAGAATAAAACACCTGGAAATAAGTTTGACAAGTACAAGACTGGCTGGTATGCTGAAAACTATGAAACATTTTGGAAAGCGATTAAGAAGACCTAAATAAACGGAAAAGAGGCCCAAATAAATGTTAATGGACTGGAAGATTTAATGTTATTAACATAGCAATACTCCCTGAACGGATCTACAGATTCTATGCAATCCCTATCAAAGTCCCAATGGCCCTTTCGTGCAGAAATTAGCATCCGATCCTAAAACTCATAAAGAAATTCAAGGGACCCAGAAGAGCCAAATAATCTTGCAAAAGAACGAAGTTGTGTTATGCATATTCCTGATGTTAAAACTCACTACAAAGCTACAGTAATCAAGACAGAGTGGGCCCTGTCTGGTCTGGCTCAGTGGATAGAGCGTCGGCCTGCAGATTGAAGGGTCCTGGGTTTGATCCCGGTAGGGGGCACATGCCCAGGTTGTGGGCTTGAGCCCCAGTAGGGGGCGTGCACGAGACAGCTGATCAGTGATTCTCTCTCATCAATGATGTCTTTCTCTCCCTCTCCTTCTCCCTCTCTGAAATCAATAAAAACATATTTAAAAAAGAGTGGTACTGGCATAAGGCTGCACAGATAGATGAATGAAATGGAACTGAGAGTCCAGATAGAAGCCCTCACATTTACAGTCAGCTGATACTCAGCAAGGGTGCCAAGACCATTTGATGGGGGAAAGAATCGGCTTTTTAACAAGCGGGGCAGCGACGACTGGATAGCCACATGCAAAGGAATGAACCTGGACCCCTACCTCACACCATATACAAAATTAAGGAAAAATTTATCCAAGTCCTAAACGCAAGACTTAAAATGATAGGACTCTTAGTAAAAAGCACAGGTGTAAATCTTGGTGACTTTGGATCAGGCAACTGTTTCTTAGATAGGACACCAAAAGCACAAACAACAACAACAAAAAAGAAAGCTGAACTTCATCAAAAGAAAAAAAACTTTATGTATCAAAAGACACCACCGCCGGGCCAGCATGGCTCAGTGGTTGAAAATTGACCTATGAACCAGGAGGCCACAGTTCGATTCCTGGTCAGGGCACATGCCCGGGCTTCAGGCTCCATCCCCAGTGTGGGGCGTGCAGGAGGCAGCCGATCAGTGATTCTCTCTCATCATTGTTTCTCTCTCTCCCTCCCTTCCTCTATGGAATCAATAAAAATATTTTTAAAAAAGAAAAAGAAATTGGCCCCCTTATACATGGCTGGCAGGGATGTAAACTGGTACAGTTACTTTGGAAAACAGTTTAACAAAAAGTTAAACACAGAGTTACCAAATGACCCAGCAATTCCATTCCTCGGTGCATACCCAAGAGAAATGAAGACACATATGTTCACTCAAAAATTTGTACATGAATGTTCATAGCAGTGTTATTCATAATAACCAAAAGGTAGAAATAACCCAAATGTTTTATCAGCTGCTCAATGGACTAGCGAAAGTGGCATATCCATACAATGGAATAGGACTCAGGCATAACAAGGAGTGATGCGTGCTACGCCATGGATGGACCTAGAGAACATTGTGCTAAGTGAAAGAAGCCGGACACAAAAGGTCACGTGCTGTATGTGTCCATTGTATGAAATGTTCAAAGAGGCAAACCCATAGAGACAGGAAATAGGTTAGTGATTGCCGGGGGCTGGAGACGGGAATGAGGAACAACAGCTAATGGGTGTGGGGCTCCTGTTAGGAGTAAAAATGCTCTAGAATTAGATGGTGGCGATGGTTGCACAACTTCGTAAATATACTTAAAATGGTGAATTTTATGATACACGAATTATATCTCAAATCTTTTTTACATCTCAATTTAAAAAAAGACAAAGCAACCTAATGCAATGAGTTCACTCTGGCTTCTAATTCAAACATACCAATGACAAAAACTTAGACGATTTGAAAACGGCCTGGGTATAAGATGATCATTCATTTTCTTGGGTTTGCTAGTAACAGTGACATAATGTTTTTAAAATTCCTTTGTTTTAGATATGACTAAAGTATTTAGAGGTGAAGTTACATAATATCAGTGATTTGCCTGAAAATGTATCCAGCCCCACAAAGTGTCAGGAAAATGTTCCCAAGTGTTCTAATTGAGGAATGGGTCTATGAAGGTTCGTGATTTTATCCTCTTTCCTTTTTGCCTGTACAAAAATTCCAAGAGAACGTTTTGGATTGAACTGTCACCATTGAAAAGGTCTGGACACCCAGCTTCCCCTCTCAATGAGGGAGGCCTGACTACAAGGAGCCCACGCTCCCTGTGACCACACTTGGAGGGAGTTGACTGGCGGCCACCCCCTTAGACCCGGGATGGTCCCCGGGGCCCAGGGCTGCTTACCTGCTGCAGCTCGTGTTCAGTGGAGAATCGTCGCGTCACGGCCTGGATGAGGTTGGAGAAGGAGAAGGAGCCACCACCATAACTGCAGGTCAGGGAGAGAGATGAACCGTGAGGAGGGCGGGAACTAGCCCTCAGTGACTGACAGGCGACACTGTATCCGCACAGCTGCCCTGTGATTGGTCCATCTTGTAGATGAGATGAAAGGGCTCACTCAAGGGGACCTGAACACAGGTTTCACTATGGTGTCCTTGCTCCCATCTCTCCAGACCTCACTCCCATCAGTCAGACTTTCTCTTCCCTCCAAGTGGGAAAAGGGACGACCCATCCCCCTTCTGCTCTTTCGATGCCTGCCCCCACTCCTATACAGGGCTCAGCCCTCTCTCCCAGCCCTGCTGGGTTCTGTGCACAGACATTATGCACCCCCAACATGTTCGCAGCCGACTCACTCATTGAAGAGCTTCTTCCAGTTGATCTGGACAAAGTCCCAGGCCAGGTTTTTCCCGATGACGTTGCCGGCGATGCTGCTGATGGTGGAGGTGGCGTCCTGCTTCCGGATGAGGTCAGGGTTCAGGGTGTAATTCAGGTACCTGTGAGGGCAGGATCTGCGTTAGCGATCACGTCCAAGGGCTGCTGTCAGATGATTTGACAGAGAGCCAGACTGGCACAGGAGCCTGTCCTCCCCCCACAGTTGTCCTCCATCCTTTGCCATCCTCTCGGCATGCCAAGTGCTAAGACCCCTTGGTCCTGCCTCCCTCTTGTAGCTGGGACACTGAGGCCCCTGGCAGGGTCACTGGCTGGGCCAGGTGTCATGCCTGACATGACCTGGTATTTGACAGCTATCTGATAGGGAGTGAAGGAACAAGAGCTGTGAGCCCTGTACCATGTAGGGTGGCCACTCCTGACTTTGACCGAGGGTGGTCCTGATGGCGTACGAGGCACGCAGTGGGAGCCAGGGCCCTCATCAAGGGCTTGGGGGTTGGCCTGCACATCCAGAGGGACTGAGGCACAGCTGTGCCACAGCCCTTTACAGAGAGGGAAACTGAGTCACTGTCAAGTAAAGGCTGAGAGGCTATAGCAGTTAAAAGCACAGGACATGAGCCCTAGCTGGTTTGGCTCAGTGGATGGAGCATCAGCCTGTGGACTGAAGGGTCCTGGGTTCGATTCTGGTCAAGGGCACAAGTCCGGGTTGCGGGCTCGATTCCCAGTAGGGGGTGTGCGGAAGGCAGCCGATCAGTGATTCTCTCTCATCATTAATGTTTCTCTCTCTTCCTCTCTGAAATCAATAATAATAATAATAATAATAATAATAAAAACAAGAATGAAATACTTTAAAAAAAAAACACACACACAAAAAAAGCACAGGACGTGAGCCCAGACTTGGGCTTGATTCTTAACTCTATCACTCCTTAAAGCTTCTTGACCTTGGGCAAGTTTTCCGAGCCTCAGTGTCCCCATCCGTAAAATGGAACATCCTGCCCCACTGTGCAGTTTGGTGAGTGTGCAGGCCCCTGTGCGGCTGGTTCTTGCTCTTCCGCCCGGGATCCCGGTGGGGAAGGGGACTCGCCCACCGTGCCCGCGGGCCGCACCTGTTCAGGATCCAGACCTCCTTGCTGCAGGCCAGGGCTGCGCGGAGCTTGTCCGCTTCGTTGACCAGCGTGGCTTTGCGGAACTGGTCCCAGGCGAAGTCCCACTCCTCCTCGCCGCCCTGGGCGATGGCGTTGCAGTAGATGGTGGACCGCAGGTTGGGGTGGATCCTGGCGTAGGGGTGGGGGGTGGGGGGTGGCGGTCAGCAGTGGAGCAGCAGCAAGCGGGAAGGTGGGATCAGGTTCTGGTGAAGACAGGGCTATGGACTTGGGGGACGACTGAAGCTTGGGGAGGAGCAGGGGACACTCACGGATTGTTACTGGGGTTCGCCATCCACTGGGAGAAAAGGTCCGACGCCAGTGTCTTGCACTCCTGAACCCCACTGGAGCAGGCGGTGCTGATGGCATTAACCTCGTTGTACCTGCCCGGGGGACACTTGGTCAGACCGGCCAGGACTCCCCAGCAGACACAGGGCTCCAGGAGGGGCGGCCAGGCCGGGGCGCTAAGGCTGCAGCCTGCCGCGTCCTCTGGGTCCCCCCTTTGCTCTATGCCTGGGGACCCACAGGGGCCAGCACAGGGGTCAGCCGCAGCTTCCCCATCTAGGATCTCAATGACCAGGTCGGTGAAGGGACCTTGGAGTTTCAGTGTGGTCCTTTGTCCGAAGAGGCCAGATGGCCCACTGGCCCCACAGAGATGGCAGGGCCCCTGCGGGCGGGGCTCACTCCCCGCCTGGCGCTCCCAGTGCAGCCAGGAGTGGAGAGGTCCGGGGGACACTGCCTGGGTGTTGCTCTGGACTCCCCAGGTCAGGGTGGCTGGGGCCCCCATGACCCCCAGACCCAGAAGAGGTCACACTCACTGGTCCATCAGGTTCTCGGGGCGATTCATCCAGTTACCGGTGAGATTTCCAAAATGATAGAAGAGGGGCGTGACCTGCTTCTTCAGGTATTTCTGAGGGAAAGAGAACACGAGCAGCTTCAAAGGCTAGACTCCGGCCTGGCCCACCGAGAGCAGAAGGCAGCCGATCAGTGATTCTCTCTCATCATTAATGTTTCTCTCTCTCTCCCTCTCCCTTCCTCTCTGAAATCAATAATAATAATAATAAAATACAAGAATGAAATACTTAAAAAAAAAAAAAAGCACAGGACATGAGCCCATGTGGGTGGGCAGGTGTCGCAAGGGCTAAAGGCTAAAGGCAAAGGGACCAGAGGCTCGGGGCCTCCCCCGGGGCTTGGACGGCACTCAGAGCCCCCATCCCTCCTAACCTGTATCCGATGATGGAGCTGAGGTTCTTCCCTGCAACACTCTAACCATCACCATTTCTTTTTATTTTATTTTATTATTGTGGAAAGTATTTACATAGTCTCCCTTTTCCCCGACTGACCCCCCTCCCTGGCCACTCCCGCCCCCCAGGACCAGCCCCCACCGCCCCAGTGTCTGTGTCCATTGGTTATGCTACTGTATCGTCATAGAGGGTTGCGTCTCCTCGCCCCCCGCCGCCTGAGTGTACATGTTCTGTGTTTATTGTGGGGAATTTAGGAAACAGAAAAACATGCAGAAGATACAAACCACCAGGAGCTCACCAAAACGACAATTTCCAAACTGATGTGTGCCCTTGGCTCTTTTCTACCGAGCGAATCTACAAACCTGCGCACTGCGCATGGTACCTGGCCTGGCACCTAAGCCCCACCCCGTGGTATTTATTTTATTTGCTTGTTAATCCTCACCCGAGGATATTTTTCCATTGATTTCTAGCGAGAGTGGAAGAGAGAGGGAGAGACAGAGAGAAACATCCATGTGACTGAAACACATCCATTGGTTGCCTCCTGCACACGCCCCGACCAGGGCCTTAGCCAGGGGTGGGGGTGGGGAGGGAGCCTGCAACCCAGGTATGTGCCCTTGATCAGAATCGAACCCGGGACCCTTTGGTCTGCAGGCCGACGCTATAGTCACTGAGCCAAACCAGTTAGGGTCCCATCCCATGTTATTAAAGTCCTTCGCAGGCTCTGTTTTTGTTTTTATATATATAAACAAAAATCAATTAAAAATATATATATAATTTTCATTGATTTCAGAGAGGAAGGGAAAGGGAGAGAGACCTAGAAACTGGGGATCAAGCCCGCAACCAAGGCACGTGCCCTTGACCAGAATCGAACCCAGGACCCCTCAGTCCGCAGGCCAATGTTCTATCCACTGGGCCAAACCGGCTAGGGCCCTTCGCAGACTCTGGCTCAACATGGTTGATGGTCATGTGTGCCAACCAGAAGCCGCAGCCAAACGTAAAGGAATAAACGCCAAGAACAAAGAGAGTGGGAGAGGAAAGGGCAGGGGGAGAGGCAGCCACAGCACTTAGGAGGAGGCGGACAGGCTTGGCAGAGAGACCTGCCTGTGGAGGGATCGGGGAGGGGGGCTGGCGGGGACAGAAGCAGGGGACCTCAGTGGCAGGCTTGGCGTTAGATGGGTAGGTCTGCGGGGGAGGAAGGGAGGCGGGGGCTGTAGAAGAGCGATGGAGGCCAGGGCAGCAGAAGGAGGAATTACCCCCAGCTCCCTCCCTCCCTGGGCAGACCCCCCCTTCCCCACCACCGGTGAGGCTAATCAGAGGGGCTCAGAACTGGGAGGTCACCGTGGCAGCGTGTCTGGCCTGCAGAGGGGAGCAGAGGTGAATGGAGCATACGTACTGAATGGAGGTGTCCCCACTCGCCTTCCCCACCAGCCTCACAAAACAGAGGCTCCCGCTCTGAAGACTGAATGGTCTCAAGGCAACACCCCCATGAGGAGTCACTTGGCCCCCCAGTCACCCCACGGGGAGACCTGCAGGCGACAAACCCCACCTCTCCACGGGGCTTCTAATCACGTTTTATTTGCCTCCTTCTCAAATCGCAAGTGGCAGCTCAGCCTCCAGCTCAAACGAGACAAAAGCCACAGAAGACGCAGAGGCAACCCGTCAAAGGAAGAAAAGCAAGTTTCGGGAGAGCCCGTGATGACTGCCCTGGGCCTGGACGGAGGCACAGACGCTGGGCCAGGAACAGCCCTGGGAAGTTCACAAACGGGAGCGAGGGAATGAACACAACCTGCGGAGGAGAGTGGGTGGGCAGGTGCCAGCGGGCAGAACGCTGCTACCACAGGAGGGGAGACGCGGGGTCCAGTCCACCGAGGAAAAAAAGGAGAGGAAGGAAGCTGGAAGGAGCAACACAGACATGCGTAGAGCTGAAGGGTGAGGAGGGCCCACCAGGACTGAAGGAAGAGCCCAGTGCTTCCAGAAGGGGAAACTGGCCACGTTCAAAGAACCGGAAAAGAGACAGGCTCGCCCTCGCCGGTGTGGCTCGGTGGATAGAGTCGGCCTGCAGTCTGAAGGCTCCCGGTTTCGATTCCGGTCAAGGGCACATGCCCGGGTTGCGGGCTCGATCCCCAGTCGGGCGAGTGCAGGAGGCAGCCGATCCATGATTCTCTCTCATCATGGATGTTTCTAGCTCTCTCTCCTTCTCCCTTCCTCTCTGACATCAATAAAAAAATTATTTTAAAAAAGAGACAAGCTCTGGGTTTCTCAACAGAGACTAGACATGAGTGCAGCAAGACCTGAGAGGTTTCCGAGGAATAATTTCCAACGTGGGAACTTCACACCCGTGTGAAGGTGGAATAAAGGCATTTCAGACAATCTACCCTGGGACGGCCACCTCTCACAAACCCTTTCTCAAAGCTCCTGGAAGAGGAGACAGAAAACTCGAGGAAGAACCCAGGGTCTCTGAGTTGAGGAGAGCAACCTAGCCTATGAGCCGAGGGGGGTGCCTGGGCAGGGACGGGGGGGGGGACCCCATATTGTGACAGCCGCATCGGAAGATGAGGTGATGCCAAGGTAGGTGGGCTGAAGCGAGTTACGACCTCATTCACCATAATACCTCACGTCATAGGAAGTTCACGTGAAAAATGTTTCATCAAAAATGATCTCTTCAAGTATGAGCTAGTGGCTCCATAGTATTCCACCAGATGGATATGCTACTTAACCAGCCCAGCTTTGGAACATTTAAGTGTTTTGGGGCCAGGCCGGCGTGGCTCAGTGGAGCATCAACCTAGGAACCAGAAGGTCACGGTTCGATTCTCAGTCAGGGCACATGCCCGGGTTGTGGGCTCCATCCCCAGTGGGGGGCGTGCAGGAGGCAGCCGATCAGTGATTCTCTCTCATCATTGGTGCTTCTATCTCTCCCTCTCCCTTCCTCTCTGAAATCAATAAAAAAAATATATTTTAAGAAGTGTTATGGGGTTTTTGTTTTTCTATAAGCCACATGGCAATGAACATCCTTACGGATGCAGCTTCCCCTTCGGGTCTCCCTAGTGCGAGTCCCCTGCTTTAAAGCTGCTAACACCTGCATCTCCCGCCCCTTCTGCCCCGTGTGCTGGCTAGACAGGTAGACATTTCACAGAGGGGTTCTCTGGGCTCAGGGGGGGTACCCAAGGCCACGGAGCCGGTAAGACAGGCATCCTGCGCCCCAGCACAGTAGCCTCTTCTAAAGGGCTAACATCCAAATCCACCAACTTCCTGGAAGTTTGGGCCGTTGCCTTGCCCTTCCCAACCTGCCCACCTCCTCAGTGCCTGCGGCCTTCACTCCTGATGCCGCCTGTGCTCACGACTCTGCCAAGCCTGCGCTCACAAAGGCCCTGCGCTGGGTCAGCCAGGAGGGTTCACCGCGCCAGGCGATACCTCCATGGACTTCCTAATGGTGCAGTGCCAGGCACCTGGTGAAATGGTCCCCGCGCCCCGCGCCCCGCGCCCCCCAGCCTGGCCCTCCCCCCGTACCTGCATGGAGCCGTAGACCTCGGAGCCGTCAAACATGAGCTTGAAGTAGCTCAGGCTGCTCAGGGCGGCCTGCCAGGGCAGGTATTCTTTCTCGTTGATCAGGAAGAGGGTGTTGTCCAGCGCCAGGGTGACAGAGACCTGGCGGGCACTGGGGGTCAAACAGAGGGGCTCAACTTAGCACCCCCAGCTACTCCTCTCTGGGAACCCCAGCCGCCTCCTGGAGCCTGAGGTCCCAGAGCCCCAACTGCACCAGCTCCAGTGTTCACTGGGGTGGGAATGTGGGTGCTGGGCGATTCCACAAACAAGGCCAGCCAGGTCCTGCCCTCCTCCAATGCCAGTCACAATCCCTTGCTTCTTATCCCTGTTGTAAAGATGAGGCTCTAGCCAGTTTGGCTCAATGGATAGAGCATCGGCCCTGGGACTGAAGGGTCCCGGGTTCGATTCTGGTCAAGGCACGTGGCTCGGTTGCAGATTTGATCCCCAGCCCTATCGGGGCACGTGCGGGAGGCAACCAATCGATGTGTCTCTCTCACGTCAATGTTTCTCTCTATCTCTCACTCTCCCTTCCACTCTCTCCAAAAATCAATGGATGCCTAGCTGGTTTGGCTCAGTGGATAGAGCGTTGGCCTGCGGACTAAAGGGTCCTGGGTTCAATTCCAGTCAAGGGCACATGCCCAGGTTGTGGGCTCGATCCCCAGTGTGGGGGCGTGCAGGAGGCAGCCAACCAATGATTCCCTCTCATCATTGATGTTTCTTTCTCTCTCTTCCTCCTCTCTGAAATCAATAAAAATATATATTTTTAAAAATCAATGGAAAAGTATCCTCGAGTGAGGATTAACGAAACAGAAAAAAAAGAAGATAAGCTCACAGTGGGGGGACCCTTCACACCTGCAGGTCAGACTCACATCTGCAGGTCACACTCACACCTGCAGGTCACACTCACACCTGCAGGTCACACTCACACCTGCAGGTCACTATGGAAAAGCACTTGCTCACGGCACAAGGCCTTCCTGGCAGAGCCCGTCTGAGCCCGAGGAGGAAGGCGACACTCACCTGGCCAGGTCAAAGGCGTCATGGATGACTTGCGCCCGATTGAGGATCGGGATGACCTAGAAGGAGCCACAGAGGGTGTGACCTCAGGCTGGGACCTCGGGTGGGGCCTGGGGCAGGGGCCCAGGTCGGGGTGGCAGATACCCACCGACAGGTTACTCTGCAGCTGAGCCTGAATCTTCTTCCAGTTGTTGAGGTCGTAGTTCACCTGGTAATAGCCCGTCACGTTGATATTCAACAGGACCCACTCGTTTGTGGTTTTGAACAGATCCTGAGCTGCGGGGCGAGAGACCGGAGCTGGGGCGGGGTGGCTCAGAAGACCAGAGGCTGACCCTTGACCTCCTCCCTCCAGGCCTCAGCCAAGAGCAGCCTCGTGCAGCTGGGCAACAGCTGGCCATCAGCCTCTGGGGCAAAGCCAAGGAGAGGGGAGAGGAAGGGGCAGCAGCAGGCTGCCCGGCCGATCTCTACCTCTGGCTGGCTGGTGACCTCGGACAGACCACATGCCATGCCTGAACCTCAGTGCCTGCCCGCCTCCCAGAGCTCCATGTGCCCGGGCCAGTGCCAGCTACCTGGATACCTCCACCCTCACACCTCCAGTCCACTCAGACTCCCATCCAGGCAGCCCCCTGGCACTGCCCGTCTCTTCAGTGGGGTTTAGCACCCCCTCCTCCCTGCTCTCCCTTCTAGCCTTTCTCCTGGCAGCCAGAGGGGACCCTTCCACACCTGCAGGTCCGACCCAATCATTTGCCAACTTCCCAGCTGCCCCAGCTCCTCCTGGCCCAAGTGTCTCCTGCATCCTGCAGGGACCGCTGCTCAGTCCCCATGTTCTCTCCTGCCTCCATGCCTTACACTTGCTCTTTCCTCTGCCTGAAATGCTTTTCTTTTTTAAAATACGTTTTTTATTGCTTTCAGAGAGGAAGGGAGAGGGAGAGACAGAAACATTAATGATGAGAGCTAATCATTGATCAGCTGCCTCCTACACGTCCCCTACTGGGGGTCGAGCCCGCAACCTGGGCATGTGCCCTTGGTTGGAATCGAACCCGGGACCCTTCAGTCTGCAGGCTGACGCTCAATCCACTGAGCCAAACCAGCTGGGGCCTGAAATGCTTTCCTATGACCCCATTAGCCCAGCTAACTGCTACTTTTCCTTTAAGACTCAGGTCACCTCCTCCGGGAAGTCTTCCCTGACCTCTCCATCTCCCTTAATCCCAGCTCCTGGCCCCTGTGCCCAAGTAGCCCAGAGGCCAGACACGCCTCTGTGAAAGCACTCAGTGCAGCTGGGAAAGTTTTCATTGCTTGTCTTCCTTCCATTCATCGGCAGCCGCGGCCTAGGGCAGATGACTTGCCTTGACCTTGGCTTCCTCAGTGCCTGGTGCTGTCTAACATTTCATGGGGATTGTCTCCTTTAATGCTCACACAAGCCCGTGGGGGTAGATACTGAACAGCCCCATTTTATAGGTGAAGAAATGGAGACCAGACAGGGATGGTAATTGGCTCAGGGTCACAAAGCTGGGCAGCAACAGCAGCATAGAGATTGGAACCAAAGAAGGCAGGCCCGGCCAGCATGGCTCAGTGGTTCAGCATCCACCTATGAACCAGGAGGTCATGGTTGGATTCCTGGTCAGGGCACACGCCCGGGTTGCAGCTCGATCCCCAGTGTGGGGGTGTGCAGGAAGCAGCCGATCCATGATTCTCTTATCACTGATGCTTCTCTCTCTCTCTCCCTCTCCCTTCCTCTCTGAAATCAATAAGAATATATTAAGTAATTTTTTAGAAAAGAACCAAAGAAGGCAGCTCCACTTGGGGAGTGAAATGATGAAGGAAGCCCTGGCAGAGGTTGTGGGAAGCCGGGCACATGGGCCAGGAGCTGGGAGTGGGGGGCGGGGCTTCTGTCTACAGGGGCAGGCCTGCATTACTCTTGGTGGCTCCCTCCAGCCAGGTGGCTTCCTGCATTTTGCCGTTTTTCAGAGACGAGATGTGAACAATCCACTGGTAGCTGCAACAAGAGACCCGAAGCAGGGCGGTGAGAGAAGGCAGGCCGTGGCCACCACCAGCGCACAGCAGCCCTGCCCAGGCCCCCACTCTCTGCCAGACTCTCTGGCACCAAGCGCCCCCCTCCTCCTGGCCCAGGAAGGAGAGCCTGTGCACAGCCGAGGGGCTGGGACCGCCGCAGGTGAGGCCCCTGGGGACCCGCAGGAGGACACCGGCCCTGGGGCCCCGTCTGCTCACTTGAAGTCTGAGGGGCGGGTGACATTGGAGTCAGGGTCAAGGAGGAAGTGCTTCTGAGAGATGGTCCCCGTCTTGGTGTCCACGGTGATGAGAGGGAAGCCCATCTGCAGGATCCAGCGGTCCATGATGGTTTTCACATTCTGAGGCAGTTTGATGTCCATCTGCTGGTCCACAGCCTGGAAGGGGACACGCAGGGGAGGGAGCAGTCAGAGCGAGGGCGAGAGCCGTGGACACCCCGCTGGGGGCCTGGGGACGGGCGGAAGGTGGTTGCTACTGTACTCATTGGTCTTTTTTCTCTCTTTCCATGCATATGTATTATTTTCATAATAACAGCAAAATGCCAACAATGCCTGTTAATCACTGAGAAAATAAAAATGACAATAGGGCAAAGAAGGCGGGCAGAAGAGTGTGTCGGAGGGTATAGGCCGAGAAGGGGAGGATCCGGGGGCTACAGAAAGACGGGGCTCAGGAAAGAGGAAACCGGAGGGAGGGAGGGAGTTGGCGGGCACCTGGCATGGAGGAGGGCTCACCTTTGCAGGAGGCGTGGGAAACTGAGGCAGGGCAAGGAAGCCGGTGGAAGTGGAGGGGAGGGACTGAGTCGGTGAGGGAGGCCTGGAGGGGGGCCAGGTTGCTGGCAGATGGAACCTGAGCTGGAGCTTGGCCAAGAGGACCCTGGAGCCCAGCTGTGACTGTGCACAGTCACAAAGCCCTGGTCCCCTCTCCCTGGTCAGACTAGCCTGAGAGCCAGGGCACCTGGAGGCTGGAGGGGTCATTAGGGGTGAGGAGGGCCCCAGGGAAGGGGTGGGGCCGCTGGGAGGGAGAGGAAGAGGTGGGGATGAAGGAGAGTGGGCAGACTCCAGCCGAGGAGAAGCAGGGCGGGGCGGCAGGAGGGTGGTCAGAGGGTCTGCCCCACAGACAGGGGCTGCTGGGGGGGGGGGTCTGCATTGACAGGAATGCAAAGTGGGGCCGGGTGGGAAGGTCCCAGCTGTGCTGAGGGTGCTGGGTGCAAAGTCGGGCTGGGGAGGGGCTGGGAGGGCACAGGGCAGCCAGGGCTGCTGAGCAGGTTGAATGAGTGGCTGCAAAGTTCCCGGTAGAGGAGGGCTCGGGCCTGGGAACCAGGAGGCCCGTGTCCTGAGCACTCAGAGGGGTGGATTCCTGGGCTCCCATCACGGAGCTCGCTACGGGGTGCGGCAGGCCGCCTGCGGGGTTTGGCCCATGGTTCTCACACCCCCTCCTTCAAGGGGCCATCACAGGGCCCATTTTGCCGATCACCAACCAAGGCTCCAAATGACCTGCCCGGGCTGGTGAGCAGTGAGCCGGCACATTCCTTTACACAGGTGTCCCCCTCTCCCCCAGGGACATCTAGTATCTCAGGACCCCAACGGAATTGCTCAGGGGCAGGCTGTTACCCACCTTCTGCAGGCTGTCCCACAGGTCCAGGTAGGTGGTGCTGTTGTAGGAATAGGCCTGGAGATAGGACTGTGCAAAGAGGCCGCGGTGAGGGCTAAGCTGGGGTCCCAGGCTCCAACACTCCGCCAGGGTGGCAGGCTGGGCTTGGGGACCAGGGGCAGGGCTGGAGGAAAGCCCCCCACCCCCACCCACCCAGGGCTGGCCCAGCGCACTCACCGCCAGGCCCTTCTTGAACAGGTCCTCAGTCAGGAAGCTGGAGAGCATCCTGAGCACAGAGGCTCCCTGGGGAGGAGGAGGGGTGCTCAGAAAGCTGTGCCCAGCCAGCAGGACCCTGTGACCCCCCCCCCCCGGGCCGGGACAGGTGCTCCCGGGGCCCCAGCTCCCTCCCCATGCCCCCCTCTGTCTCGGGACTAGCATGCATGGCGGGCAGCACCTTGCTGTAGGAGATGGAGTCGAACATCTCACTAATCTGGGCCGGCGTGTTGACCTCCGAGGCAGGGGTGGACAGCGGGTGGGAGGAGGCCAGGGCGTCCACCGCCATCACACGGTACAGTTCGTTCTGCACTATGATGTCTTTCTGCAAATCCCCAACCGCCGTCAGGAGACTGTCCTGGGAGGGGTGACCCAGTCCTCCCCCACCCCGCCCCCAGGCCCCAGGCCCCCGCACAGCGGGCTCACCAGGTTCCAGTGGGGCTCGGCATGGTCAGCACCCAGGTACTCCACGTAGGAGGCGAAGCCCTCGTTCAGCCACAGGTCGTTCCACCAGGCCACCGTCACCAGGTTCCCAAACCACTGTGGGGGCGGGGGTCAGCCCTGCAGCTGCTCCGGCCTTGTGGCCACCCACACACCCAGAGCCACCTATCAGGAGTGCCCCCGATGCCAGGCCTGGGCTGGCGCCTTCTGACCTCATTGTGACTCCCGCCTGCTAGCCCTCCTCCCTTCCCGGCTACCAAGGGGGGACCTGTGCCCTCGCCTCCCGGAGCCCCCCCACTTCCTTTCCCTGCACTCCGCAAGCTGTGCTGGCTACCTGGTGGGCCAGCTCGTGTGCAATCACGGTGACCACCCGCTCCTTGTTGCTGCTGGAGGAGGACGCCGGGTCGAAGAGCAGAGAGTTCTCTCGGTAGGTCACCAGCCCCCAGTTCTCCATGGCGCCGGCGTTGAAGTCAGGCAAGCCGATCTGGTCTGGGGAGGCCAGGAGGTTGGCAGGACGGCCTCTGGACATGGAGCCCTGCCCGCCCCCGTGAGATCCCTCACTCACCGGATTTTTCGAGGGGGTAGGATGTGTTGTAATGTTGGGCAAAGAAGTTTAGGATGCGGCCTGTCACGTTCAGCGCATACTGGCCGTGGCCCGCCGTGGTTGCACTAGGGCGGGCCCAGATCCGGATCTGCAAAGAGGAGGGAGGGAGGTCAGGGGCCCTCTTGGTCCTGGCGAAGGTGGGCCGAGTCCAGGGCTTGGAGGAGGTTAACCAGGAGGCCTGGTCAGCAGAAGAGCGGGCTGGGGGTCTCTGAGGGGCTTTGAGTCCTAGGGAGGATTCTTTGGGGGGTAACAATAGCCATAACCACCAAGTCTGTCTGGCACCCATGGGTCGGGAACTCCCTTCATGAGGAGGGACCCACTTTTCAGACACGGAGACCAAGGGTCAGAGAACTCCCCAGAGCTGGGATTCAAACCCTGGCCTAACAACTCAGGGGCTGGGATAAACAAGAAGATCCCTCAGGCAAGGCCAATCCGGGTGAGGACAGGTGGGCCCAGCTTCGTACCAGGACTTGTTGACCGGTCGACATGGTCTCCGTCATGTCCACATACGTGAACTCGCTGACGATGTAGGCCAGCAGGTAGGTAGACATGACCGGTGTGGTGTGGAACTCTGTGACGGCCCACGTGGGGTCTCCCTGAAGTGGGACGCTGGGACCTGGGCATGGAGCATTCAGGCAGGTGGGCGTGCATCCTGCCTCTGGCCCTCCACCCCCGCCCTGGGGCGGCAGCTCCCGGAGGCTGTGTGGCCCCGGGACAGACCTGCTCACCTTTGGGCAGCATGTTGGACAGGGCCGTGAGGTTACTGGGGTGGATGAGGGTGATGTTAAACCTGGCCTTCATGGCGGGCTCATCAAAGCACGGGAAGGATTTCCGGGCATCGGCAGACTGCATCTGCGTCGTGGCCAGCACCCTGCAAACCAGGTGTGAGAGGGTTGCCAGGGGAATGCGTGCACCCATCGGGGTGGGCTAGTGGGGCTTTAAGGTATTTCTGGGCATGCTGGGGAAGGGGTGCCCGGAAAGCTGGTCTGGCCTAATCCCTGCCCTCCCCGCCTGTGCAGGCAGCCTCGGATAGGCCCGCTGACTCTGGGAGATCAGAGCTCCTTCCGGACTCGGGGTCAAAGTCCCGGCAGGCTCCGTCTCTGTGTCAGCTGGGAGCCCACCTTTCTCTCCTCTGCTCTCAGTTTTCCTGTCTAAACCGGGGACACCTTCAGCGCTCGTCTCTGACTCCCTACAGTGGGAGGCCTCTGGGATATGGTTTGTTGTAGCTGCTCCCCGGGCGCTCCAGAGGAAGGAAGGACCCAGCGAGGGCTCCCGCAGGCTCAAAGGCCTCGAACCCACGCCCTCCCTGGGCCCCCCGGCTCCAGCTCTGCCTCCACGCCTGGATCTGCCCGCAGCACCGGGCAGGCCGAGGTCCAACTCACTTTTTGACGTTGCCGTCCATGTACTCGCTGCGGTAGAAGCCCGCCAGGTCGTCAGCCAGCTCGCCCTGGAACGTGCTGTTCATCTCGTACATGACGCCCGCCTCCAGCGGGCCCTTCAGGTGCACCACCAGGTACTCGGTGACCTCTACCAGCTCAGTCCTGTCGATTTCGGGGGCCTTGGAGCCCCCCAGGGCCAGCAGGGACACCCTGTGCCCCTGGGTGTTGGTGTAGTTGAGCTTCTTGCTGTGGATGATGATGACATTGGTGGGCTCCTGGCACGTGAAGCGGACAGTGCTTGAGCCCGTGAAGATGTACAGGCCGTTCTTATCGGCGGTGAGGTAGGGCCTCAGCGTCACCTGGTAGGAGTCGGGTACCAGTGACTTGGGGAGGCGATACCGGTTCCACGGCTTGCTCTGGTCCAAGGTGGTGGCGGGCATGGTGGTGGTGGTGGCGGGCATGGTGGTGGTGGTGGCGGTGGCGGGGACCTCGGCCGAGCTCTCGGCATTCTTGTTCTTCTCCTGGGCATACACCACGGACAGGGCGATGATGGTGCAGGCGGCTGCCACGCCCAGGACGATGCCCAGGATGCCTACGGCCTTGGAAATGTAGAAGCCCTTGGCCATGATGAGGGTGGGAGTTCGGGAGGCTCAGGACAGGCAGGGAACAGAGCACCCGGGGGCCAGGCTTATATCCCAGAGGGGAGGAGCCCCACGGCCCGCAAACTGGGCAAAAATTAACCAGGGCTCAGGCAGGCAAAGGTCAGTGGACTGGGCAGGGGCGAGCTCTGCCCAGACTCCTGTGAGGAGACCCAGGGACAGCGCACCTGCGGGAAGCAAACAGTATCCAGTTACAGGCTGCTGGCTACCTGGAGCCTCACCCCCACTCCCACCCCCGCCCCGCCCTCCTGAAGGGTAGTGGGTGCAGTGCTATCTGTGTGCAAGCGGAGATGGTGGGGACAGGAGAAGGAGGATCGAGGTGAGAGTGAGGGAAGGACTTCCCAGGAACAAGAGGTGGGAGATGCAGAAAAGGGGAGAGTGGGTTTCCGAGTCAGGAATACACTGGGTCTCCCCTGCGGCCCGAGCTGGAAGGGTGCCCAGCCCCCCCTGCATTCCTCTAGAGCAGGCAGGCTCCCAGGTGCCCCCCCTTTTCCCTTTCCCTCAATTATCAGCTCACTGAGTAGAATGAGATAAGTTGTTTTGCCCTTTTTCCCCCTCGGGTTAATCCTCACCCGAGGATATTGTTCCATTGATTTTTAGGAAGAGTGAAAGAGAGAGAGAGAGACAGAGGGACCTTGAGAAACACACATCGATTGGCTGCCTCCTGGACAGCCCCCGGGCTGGGGGGGAGGAGCCTGCAACCCAGGTGTGTGCCCTTGACGGGAACCGAACCCGGCACCCTTTGGTCCTCAGGCGGACACTCTATCCACTGAGCCATGCCGGCTAGGGCTGCCTTGCCTTTTTAAGACAGGAGGCTGGTGGAGGCTTCGTCTCCTGACCAGCCGTGACCTTGGGTGGGTAGCTTTATCTTTCTGAGACCCTCTTTCCTCATGGCAGTCTTTACCTGTCTTGTTCACAGAACAGATTTAATGAGAAAAGATATTAAACACCACAGAGCACAACCTAAAAGTCACCCCCGCCCCCTTCTTACCCAGGGCTCGGCCACGGCCTCTTTTCCTATCCTCGGCAGAAATGAGAATAGCACTCATCATTCTCAATAAAAAGGCAAAACTGCCCCAGCCGGTTTGGCTCAGAGGAAACTGATGCCCATTCTTACCCTTCCCATCCGCCAGCCTAGTTCCTTAAGCTTTGACACCGCCTGACCCTCATCTCATCTCCACGTCCAGTACTCCCCTCCCCCGATCTCACCACTCCTGGGTCAAAGCCACTCTCAATGTTTATGTGGACACTGCTGTGCCCTCACCGACTCCCCACATCCCACTTCCACTCAGCCCCCCTCAAACCTCTTCACCAAACAAACTGGATCATTATTTTCCACTGAAACGGGCAGAATGAAATGTTCCCCCAAACTGCTCCATCGAGCCAAGCCCACCAGAACTATGGCTGTTGTCAATAGGCAGCGATAAAACAATGGTCCAGAAACTACTGAGATATCTTTTAAGTTCGTTTTTCTGATCTAAAGCCAAGCCATCGCCCAGCTGGGTGTGGCTCAGCGGTTGAATGTCAGCCCAGGAACCAAGAGGTCACTGATTTGATTCCCAGGCAGGGCCTATGCCCAGGTTGTGGGCTCGATCCTGAGTAGGGGGTGTGCAGGAAGCAGCCGATCAATGATTCTCTCTCATCATTGATGTTTCTATCTCTCTCCCTCTCCCTTCCTCTCTGAAATCAATAAAAAATTTACATATAGCAAAGGCTAATATGCTAAGTATCCATCCAGGTAATGACATCACATAGCAACACGCAGCTTCCTCTCCCTAGCAACTAGCCTCCTTGCAGTTTCTTCAGCCCAGGAACATGACTTGCTTTATAGCCAGGTGCAAACATTTCACATTTTAACCAAATGTCTGTGAAGTGTTTCCCTGTGCGCCTCATCTCATTTGATCCTCACAGTAGGTAGATAGGAGACTCGGTGGAATCCTATTTTCTTTTCATTAGCCAGAAAACGAAGATTTAGAAAGCTTAGAAGCTTGACCCAACTGAAAAGATGTAAGAAATGGTGGACCTTGAAAATGACTTCAGATTTTCTCACTGCACAGAATATAGTCAGACACTGCTGCAGTTAAATGTTTTACCCTTCGTTCTCCCTGCGTGATCTACAATAATAATCTGCTTCGTGTCGATATTTACTGCTGTCTTGCTGACAATTACCTGAAAGAGAAGTTGGAGTGCTTCACTGGGCTGGAACAAGGTTAGCTAAATCAGAAAGCAGCTCTAATTAAGCAAGTTTATTCTATATCTGTAAAAGGCTATTGACTAGCACATGCACGATACATATAGAGCTCTCACTGGTGCCAATCGCACCCAGGTGTTTCCATCTGTCGATTGTGAATCTGGTTGACACTTCTAGTATAGAGAAAGGGTGAACAGCGATATTAAAATACTTCTTCTAATTAATTTCTTTTCGATGTGCACGAATTCATGCACCAGGCCACTAGTGTGTGTGTGTGTGTGTGTGTGTGTGTGTGTGTGTGTGTGTGTGTGTGTAACCAAGCCATCAATCACTTAGGGACCAATTCAATATCTGGTTGGGAAAGTCCCTTCCCACATCCCATAGTAAGTGTTGCATAATCACAGAATGCTTTACTTCGCTGACATATCCCCAGATCTGTGTTCCAAAAAAGAAAAAGCCTGCTAACTCACTCCTCGTTAGCCCCACAACTTCCATGTTCCCAAGCCATAAAAACCCCTAGGCCCCACATTTGGGGCACAGAACTTGGGACCCTATCTCGGTGTTCTCGCCCTCTGCAGAGCCTCAGTAAATCTGCCTTCGCTTTTATCAGTGTCCCTGGTCCGAATTCTTTTATATCAGGAGACAAGAATCCAAACTTGTTGGTAACACTGCTTAAAACCTTCCTTTTGGTCTTGGAATCTAAACCAGATCTAAAGGAATCCAAATTCGAGTGCTCTCAGCCTGCCCACTGTACAGCCTCATTCTCACCGCACTGCCCCCAGTCTTGGTTCTCCAGCCTCTCTGGCCTTCACCCAGCTCTCTCACCACAGGACCTTTGCACATGCTGTTTCCTCTGCCTGGGTCATCTTCTCTCCCTTCTTGCCCTGGTTAATTCCTATTCATCCTTCCAGCCTTTCTCAGAGAAGATGCCTTATCTCCCTGACCAGGTCAAGCTCCTATGAGTTCCATTAGCACCACACACCTCTTCTTCAAAGCCCTGTATCTCAGTGAGTTTTTTATTTGATCTGTGTGGTTGATGACTCAAGCCCTGCCTATTTCCCCAACGGACTGGAGGCCCCAAGAGAGCAGGGGGGCCTTGGCTGCTTCTGCTTACCAACACTTGGCACATACCTGGCACAACAGTAGGGGCTCAACACATACTTGTTCAGTGAATGCGCACATGGCGAATGAATAAATGAGGGAGGCAATTCAAGGAGTCTCACCTTATTGAAGTCTTTCTAGCCCATCTCCACTCCTGTCCCTGCCCCCACGCTTGCCCTGGGAGAACGGCCTCCCCCTTCCAGCCCACTTCCATTCACAGCAAGCAGGCAGGACTCTTGTTGGGGCCAGATGCCCCTCAGGACCCCGTTTGTCTGCTCCGTCAGCTAGCCAGCTCCTGGAGGACCTCATTCACCTGCGCCCCCCAATCCCCACCCCTGGAGCCTGCACGAAGGCCTGGTCAGAGATACATGTGTGAACCAATGCAGAGACGAGTTCATTCCCCCATAACTGCAAGAGTGAATGGCTGGCCGTGACTGGTATTGCTCAGTGGATAGAGCAACAACCTGCAGACTGAAGGGTCCCAGGTTCAATTCCCATCAAGGGCATATACCTTGGCTACGGGCACATCCCCAGTAGGAGGCATGCAGTAGGCAGCTGATCGATGTTTCTCTCTCATCGATGTTTCTAACTCTCTATTCCTCTCCCTTCCTCTCTGTAAAAAATAAATAAAACATTAAAAAAAAAATAAGAGTGAATGGCTGCCACCGCCTCTGGCCAGCAGAGGCCAGGGTCTGAGGGCTGGGTCTGCAGGGGAACCCTGGGTGCCCATCCCTCAGAGGGAGGGTGCTCCAAGCCCAACGCAGTTCCCTTTTTCGCTAGAGACCTGTCCCCAGGGCCCTGGTTTGGGCAGTGTGGGCTCCCCCTGAAGTAACTGGCAGCCACCCCGTCAGGCCTGGGTTGATTTCCAAGAAACACGAGTGCCCAGGGCAGAGCTGCAACTTGGGCCCGGTGACAGAGGGAATGGTGACACCCAGGGTGACGTCACCTGTGCTCCCAGTTCCATCGGAGTAGCATTTGCCAAGGAAGACCGTGCGTGTGGTACCCCTGGAGGCTGGCCCCCAGGACCTGTGCCGCCCCCCTGAATTGCACCTCACTGTGCCCCTGACTGGGCCTGCAGCCCCCTCCCACCCCTGGAGGGAAAGACCCACAAATCCAAATCCGGTTGGCCTAATCCTTTCTCCAAACAAAGAAAGAGGCCCAGCCTGGCCCACCGTCGTCTTTTCCTGTTTGCTTTGGACCTGGACCACGGGCCCAGCTGGCTGGGATCTTAACTCCCTGGGAAAGGGCCTCTGGTCTTCAAAGTGGGCGCAGCAGGCAGCCCGCTGACCTGTAATGGGAGGTCCCTGCTCTGGGCACCAGGCCGGACCAGCTGGGGGCGCCGAAAGGGACATGTCCCACAGCCCCAATGCTGTGATACCACTCAGGGCCCCCTCCTCAGTCCCCGCTGTGGCCATCTCCACATCCCACCAGAATGTGGACACACCTTGGCCGGAAATCTTCCTCTCCCGCTTCAGCCCGCTCTCTGGCTCCTCACTGCCCACACAATGAAACCTCCACTCTGGCTTGAGCCTCAAGACCTTCTGTGAACTTGACCCTCTGGCCTCTCTCTCCAATGCCCACCGTGGCTCCAGCTGCGGGCATTTCCCCAAACCCTCTGGGCCTTTTCATGTCTCTGTGCCTTTGCTCTTCCTGTTTCCACTGCCAGGAATGTCTTTTCTCTCCCTCCTGTCAAAGGCCTACTTACTCATCCTTCAAAACCCGGCTCAGATGTCACTGCCTTCTCCTGTAAGGCAGCCCCTTTGTACTTCCCTGGCCTGATTCCTTCCTTTATCACAGCACTTATGAAAAGGCCGTCTGCATGTCCAAACCTAGACCTAGGCACCTCGGGGGAAGGCTGGGTGACTGTACACCCCTCCACGCCTAGCACAGGTCATGAGGCCAATGCCTGTTGGCTGAATGAATGACAGCAGCTACCATCCCTGCCGTGGCTTATAGCTCCGGTGTGATCCGCCCCCCTGACCCTCTGGTCTCATCCCTCTCCCCTGCCACCCTCTCTCCTCCGCCCTACTGTTTTCTTCTGGTTTATCAAGCCCGCCAGGCTCTCCCCCGGCCCCATCCGCCTCCAGGGCCCCACCTAAACTGCTCTTTGGCCTGGAGAGCTCCTGTCGTTCACATACCAGCCTCTCGTCTTGGAGGCTCACTTCAGCGATGCTGCCCCAGGACAGGCCCCCAAGCACCCCCCGAGCACCGCCATGAGGATAGCTCCCCCCTCCCCCAGTAAACAAGCTCCTAGTACACACCGGTGAGCATCACATAAGTACACAAGCGCCTAGTACACACCGGTGAGCATCACGTAAGTACACAAGCGCCTAGTACACACCGGTGGGCATCACATAAGGACACAAGTGCCTAGTACACACCGGTGGGCATCACATACTTATGAAGCAGATGCATCAATAAGAAGAGAGATGGTGGTTAAAGATGGAATTCAGCCCCCTTGATCCTGGGGACAGGTGTTCCCTCCATCCCCACTCTCCCTGGGGTCCCAGATTGTGCACACAAACTACCTTTCTGAGCGTTGCCATATCTGTGAGCCTCCTGTACATGACTCAACATTTTCCCGTAATCAATTCATGACTTCCTCTCCGTCTGAACAATAATGGCCATGAAGTGGTGGTTGCACGTGTTAACACTGCATTTTTTCCGTTACACGTTTCAGCTCATGACTACTGACTTAGAACCATTCATCTGGGTAGCGCCTAAAATCACCTTGCGTGGCCACGCCCACTTAGGGGATCACTGCTCCACCCTGCGCGGTGCCGGGGGTGGCGGCACCTGCATTGTCTTTGGAGTGGAACCCCTCCACAGGGGAACAAGACGTGCGTTCCTTTTACAGCTCATCTCCCGACTCGGGAGAAACCAAGTGCCTCCAGCCCCATCTCAACCAAAGCAGCTTCCCCGTGGGTTCACATATTTCTGCCTCAGTTTGGGTCCAGAGAACAAAAGTTACTCCAAATGTAACATACATACATTAAGGTGGACAACAATCACGCAAGAGAATATTTAAGGCAGAGTCACACGTGTAGAAGGCATCACCTGAAGGGGAGAAGGCAGCTTCGTCTCAGAGGTGGAGCTGGTTGCCTTCTGAAAATGCTAGGAGTCTGGAGGGGCTATGGCGGGGAGAACCAGCAATCAGCAAACTCCTGAGAGCTGCAGGCTCCCTCACTGGCCACTCCGTCCCCCTCCCCACTCCGTCCTGTCAGCTGCAGGGCTAGGGGAGCAAGGGCACCCTGAAGCCCACCTGTCTGCTCTGAAGGAGCAGTGAGTGGGGGGCAGAGACTAGGCTGGGGCCCCAGCTCAGGGTCCACTCTGGCCCCTCTGGCCTCTGACCTTCTCCAGGCTTCTGCAGGCCTCCATCCCAGCTGCATGGGCCAGGGCCCAGGCCAGCCCCCAGGGTGCTTCCTCTGGGAGCCTCGGACATTGTCATCCTGTGAGAACCTCAGAAGGCCCCCTGCTGGGAGGTCAGCTCTGGGTCAGCCTCTAAAACCCAGTGCAGGGCTGCAGGGCCCTCAGGAGGGAAGGCACAGAGCGGCGGCACGGGCGGGGGAGGAGGGGGCGCGAAGTGCACCAGCCATGGAGGAGCCATCCTGGGCTGTAGATCCTGCCTGGTAACTCCCATCCATTTAACTGAGCACCTACTATATATATGCCCTACTGAGACAAGCGCCACCATTTGGCAGCTGGAGAAACCAGGGCACAAAGAGGTTAAGTGCCTTGCCCAAGGACCGCAGCCGGTTAGTAGGCTTAACTACACACGCTTCCTAAAGCATCTTCCCATACACCCTGCCCTCCTCCCCCATTTCCACTGTGCAGGGCCCATGAGGGCTAGAGACCACAGGAAGGGGACACACACCAGGCAGTGTGATAACCCTGGAGCCACATCCCCACTTCCTCTTGGCCACACCTTACTTCACCCCACCACGGCTCCACCTAGAAAACAGATGCCCCGAGGGCCCATCCGGTCCAACTCCCCTTTTACAGGGGAACACACTGAGGCCCACAGAGATCCATGTCCTTAGACGCTCGGCCACAATCAGACCTGGGATGTGACTGAGACCAGTGCTCTGACCACCCGAGGGCCCTGCCCTGGCTGGTGTGGTCCCTGGGGACTGGGATGGTGGGAGGAGGGGATTCAGGTCACAAAACCCAGATCAGGGCTCACCTGGGCCCCTGCCTGCTGCATTGCTAGGGGCTTGGGGTGCAGGGTAAGGACCCCACTGGCCCCATTTGGAGGGCCCCTCCCCAAAGGTGGGGATAGTGGGAACCTTGACGTCACCCCAGGGAGTGCCCCACAATCCCGGAAACCCCCATCCTGATGGGATGGCTACACGGGGACAAGGGATCGGGATTGTAAAGTGGCTGCTCAAGAACAGGAGTGTGCTTCCCTCTTGCCCCTGGGGCCAGGGAAGGGCATCAGAGTTTAGACAGAGGCCACATTTCAAAGGTCCCTGAAGAGGCCCCGGGCCATGTCCTCTGGCAGCGGCCCAATCCCCAGGATTTTCTTTCCTCTCCCTCTTGCTGGGTGCACTCCCAGGGAGAGCCCAGCCTCCGTGCCAGTCACCTTTCGTCCCACCAGTCCCATCACCCAGCCGCAGAGCCAGCGGGGCGCAGTCCGCCTCCCAGCCTGGTCTCCCCACCTCTCCTCCCCCAGAAGCTCCAGCAGCCCCCTCCCTGGCCTGGGTCGGGGGGACCTCTGGGGGAGGGCGGGTACCCTGACCCAGGAGGGCCAAGAAGAGGGAGCAGCAGAATCTTGGCCAAAGGAATTCTTGGCTCTCAGGGTGCCCGCCCGAGAAGGGGGC
Organism: Corynorhinus townsendii; assembly: GCA_026230045.1. Taxonomy (NCBI): domain Eukaryota; kingdom Metazoa; phylum Chordata; class Mammalia; order Chiroptera; family Vespertilionidae; genus Corynorhinus; species Corynorhinus townsendii. Next base: position 7,956,077 of record JAPDVU010000017.1, read on the forward strand.
GTGGGCAGCAGATGTGGGGCTCCCTGCACGCGTTGGCGTCGGGGCCCCACTCACTACGGCTGAGGCTCCCCGCCAGCCCCAGCCCCGCCACCCGCTCCACTTGCCTAGGCCACCGGAGCCCACTCCGGGAGGATGAGCGGACCAGCCACCCGCACGCGCCACACCAGGGCCCGACTCCTCCTTTCCCAGGCTTTTTAAAGGGAAGTAACCTGACCCCACCACTACCCCTCCCGGATTAACCCTTTCAGGCCGCCGCCCACACATGCGCCCGGACTCGCCTGCCTGCTGCTCCCTGACAGCCAGCCTTGCAGGACCCCCCCGAATGGCTCTTGGGCTCCTGGTCTCCTGCTTCCCCCCAACTCCAATACCGAGTCCTCCTGTGGCCAAAGCCCAGGGCCCCGCCCCTCCACATCTGGACAGCATCTGCTCCTGGGGGTGGGGCACAGAGCTTCCAGCTGGGGTGGGGGAAGCCCCACTCATTCAGGAAAAGAAAGCGCACATCCCCGCCCCCACCCCACAGGTGGGGGTTCCAGAGAACTCAGAAAGTACGCAGCGAGAGCAGGAAGCTGGACCTACCAACAAAGTGACTGGAGCCAGGGGGCTTGCCTCTCACCCCATCTGCTTCCAGGGGCTGTGCAGGCAGGGACAGGGCCTCCTCTTCTGGAGCATCTTTATACTGGGCAGCCCCAGATGGTATCAGTGCTCGCTTCCTGTGGTCACTGTAACAAATGCACACAAACTCAAAACAACGCACACTTCTTACCTTACAGTTCTGTAAGTCAAGGCCAACACGGGCCTCACAGGCTACACTCCAGGGCCTCCGCAAGGCTTTCTTTCGGCCACCCACGGAGCATCCGTGTTTGTTTGTTTGTTTGCCTCTTCCCCCCTCCCCCGCCCCTCCTCCCGCTTCTGGAGCCCACATTCCTTGGCTTGTGGCCCCTACTGTTTTCAAAGCCAGCAAGCGGCAAGTCCAGTCTTTCTAGCTATTTGGGGGACTAGCTATGGTTATGGGAAACATTTCTGGCTATATTGGGGCTAGGTATGGTTATGAGAAATACTATTGGGGACTAGCTATGGTTATGGGAAACATTTCTGGCTATATTGGGGCTAGCTATGGTTATGAGAAATATTATTGGGGACTAGCTATGGTTATGGGAAATATTTCTGGCTGTATTGGTGTGGCCGAAAGGGGCCACAGGCGAACCTGACAAGCTCAGGGCAGGCCTGTATGGCAGTTTTGCAAACTCAGAGACCTGAAGTCACCACAAAGGATGGTCTGGAATTAAACTTTAGCTAAAAGCAGTGAAGGTGGGTAGTTACACCCTAGGCCGGTATCTTCACTGACAAGGTCAACCTTTACCTTCACTGAGCCTGTCTGTCTTTTTGCATCTATGATAACATACCTTTTGAAATATCTGGGTAACTTGTAACTTCCCTTCTTCTGGACCCCTTGGGGCACAGTCTAATGTGCTGGGTGCCAGGACAGATACCACAAATTCCTTCATTGTTATGTTCATTGTTCTTGCACCCACCTAAGTATGTGTCTATCATTTTACTTTTTACCCAATCCCAGGGGTTTCCCCGCTTTGCTTTCTCCCGCCTCTCTAGTCTATATGTATAAATACAGACGTCACCCACCAATCACAGGAGCATTATCTCAACTCGTTGAGGTTCTGCTTCCCGCCATGTCGACAGTTTGGCTCAAATAAACTCACAAAAATTCTTTACAGGTTTCAATGGTTTTTTACGTTAATATTGGGGACTAGCTGCAGTTACGGGGAATGTTCATCAAACTCTGTTAACCATGATTGCCTTGTGTTGGTTAAAGAAAGGACATGCTGATCTGGTTGGGAGTTGTAAGCCCCCAGGACCTGGGAGTCAACCTTGAACCTGGGAGTCAACCTTGGAACCATTTTCATTCAAGAGCTGCCTATCATCATGGAAAGATGAACAATCTTGTTGCCCAAACAATGAAGTCCCACCCCAGCCTCCTACTTCCCCATGTCATCCTTGTCCCACCCTATAGACACGCAGCTGGCTTACAGGGGCCTGCAGAGCAGACCTGCTGCTCTCCCAGGCTGCCGGCAGTATTGGAATAAACACTCACATATGATTCCACCTCGTCTCTGCTTCATTGGCTCCAGTAGTGACAGGCAGCACGGACCTGCTGATTGTCCAGTACATGATCACATCACTCTGACACTAACTTTTCTCCCGCCTCCTGCTTCTACGTTTGAGGAATCTGGTGATTACATTGCCTCCACTTGGATAATCCGAGATAACCTTTCAATTTTCAGGTCTGCAGATAGCAATTTTTAATTTAAAAAAATATTTTTTTATTGATTTCAGAGAGGAAGGGAGAGGGAGAGATAGAAACATCAGTGATGAGAGAGAATCATGGATCGGCTGCCTCCTGCACGCTCCCCACTGGGGATTGAGCCCACAACCCGGGCATGTGCCCTTGACCAGAATCGAACCTGGGACCCTTCAGTCTGCAGGCCAATGCTCTATCCACTGAGCCAAACCAGCGAGGGCCGCAGATGCAATTTTAATTCCACCCCCAACTTTGCAAACTCCCTTTTGCCAAACAAAGCGTAATATACAGGGATGGGGCAAAAGTAGGCTTACAGCAAAACAGAGTTTCTTTTTTTTCTTTTTTTGTGTGTGTTTTGTTTATTTCCCATTTTTTTTTATTAAGGTATTATATGTGTACATATCTTACCATTGCCCCCCACACCCCACTCCCATACATGCCCTCACCCCCTAATGTTTTGCATCCATTGGTTATGCTTATATGCATGCATATTGGTTATGCTTATATGCATGCATATTAGTCCTTCGGTTGATCTCTTATTTCCCCCACCTCTCCCTAACCTTCCCCCTGTAATCTGACACTCTGTTTGATGCTTTACTGCCTCTGTATCTATCGTCTTGTTCATCAGTTTATAATGTGTTTTTTATTATCCACAAATGAGTGAGATCATGTGGAATTTTTCTTTCATTGACTGGCTTATTTCACTTAGCATAATGTTCTCCAGTTCCATCCAGGTTGCTACAGATGGTAAGATTTCCTTCTTTTTTACGGCAGCATAGTATTCCATTGTGTAGATGTACCACAGTTTTCTGATCCAGTCCTCTGCTGACGGGCACCAAGGCTGTTTCCAAATCTTAGCTATTGTACATTGTGCTGCTATGAGCATAGGTGTGCATGTATCCTTTCTGATTGGTGCTTCTGGTTTCTTAGAGTTTATTCTTATAGTATTATTATTATTTATTGTTGTATTGTTTTTCCGTACAAACAGCTGTAAACCTACTTTCTCCCCACCCTGTACATAATGACTTCTAGAACACGTGAGAAACCGACAGGACTGGTGTTTCCCCCAAAGGGAAACGGGGCAGCTAGAGAACAGGGTGGGAAACAGATTCTTTAATGTACCCTTTCATTCTTTTTTAATAACGTATATACTAGAGGCCTGACGCATGAAATTTGTGCAAGGGGTTCGGCCCTGGCAGCCCCGGCTGCCTCGGCCAGCCCTCGCAGCCTCAGCTTCATCTGGAAGGTCATCCCGACCGTAAGCTATTTGGCCTAATTAGCATATCAGCTCTTTTTTTAAAAAAATATATTTTATTGATTTTTACAGAGAGGAAAGGAGAGGGATAGAGAGTTAGAAACATCAATCAGCTGCCTCCTGCATACTCCTCACTGGGGATGTGCCCGCAACCAAGGTCCATGCCCTTGACCGGAATCAAACCTGGGACCCTTGAGTCCCCAGGCCAACGCTCTATCCACTGAGCCAAACCAGTTAGGGCAGCTCTTTTTTTTTTTTTTAATTTTATTGATTTGTTACAGAGAGGAAGGGAGAGGGGGAGTTAGAAACATCGATGAGAGGGAAACATCAATCAGCTGCCTCCTGCACACCCCCTAATGGGATATACCCGCAATCAAGGTACATGCCCTTGACCGGAATCGAACCTGGGACCCTTGAGTCAGCAGGCCAATGCTCTATTCATTGAGTCAAACCGGTTAGGGCTAGCTCTTTATTATATAGGATTTTTATTGATTTCAGAGAGGAAGGGAGAGAGAAATATCAATGATGAGAATTATTGATCGGCTGCCTCCTGCACGCCCCACGCTGGGGATCAAGCCCACAACCTGGGCATGTGCCCATGACCAGAATCAAACCAGCTAGGGCTCTTTCATCCTTTTGAATGTGTATACGCTATTCAAAATATAAATACACTTAAAAGCAGAAGACAGAAATATCAGAGGATTAACACATTTTGTGATATAAAAATGTAAAACCTTTTATGTTTATGGATGAAACTATTTAGTGCCTGGGGTTTGCTTTGAAATAATCCAGATGAAATAGGGAAGTTGGGGCTGGCTGCTCAATTCAGCATGATTTAAAAATAGGGCAGCCTCAGTAGATAGAGCATTGGCCTGTGGACTGAAGGGTCCCAGGTTCAATTCCCAGTCAGGACACACGCCTGGGTTGTGGGCTCAGTCCACAGTTGAGGGCATGCAGGAGGCAGCCGATCAATGATTCAATGATTCTCTCATCATCATCATTCTCTCTCTCTCTCTCTCTCTCTCTCTCTCTCTCTCTCCCTTCCTCTCTGAAATCAATAAAATATATATTTTTTTTAAATAGGGGGAAATCAGGCCTGGCAGAGTAGCTCAGTTGGTTAGAGCATCGACCCGATATGCCAAGATTGCAGGTTCAGTCCCTGAGGGACAACCAATGAATGTTGCTTTTCTCTAAAAATCAATTAAAAATAAAACAGAGGAGCCCAGCTGGGTCTGGCTCAGTGGTCGAGCATCGACCCAGGCACCAAGAGGTCACCAGTTCAATTCCCGGTCAGAGCATATTCCTGGTCGCAGGCTCCATTCCCAGTAGGGGATGTGCAGGAGGCAGCCAATCAATGATTCTCTCTCATCATTGATGTTTCTATCTTTCTCTCCCTCTCCCTTCCTCTCTGAAATCAATAAAATTATTTAAAAAATAAATAAAATAGGGGAACATCAGAAACAACCTTATGGCTCAGTAATTGAAAATTGGTTAAAGAGATTATGGTCCTGCAGGTGAAAAAATACTATATTACCATTTAGGACATAATAAACCATGTTTTTGCAAGTACCAGAAGAATCTGTTTTGTTTAATTAGTAACCGTGGAGTGGGAAGACCTCTCTAAGTATAACACAATGCCAGAAGCCACAAAAAGAAAGATTGAGAAATCTGACTACACACAAAAAAAAATCTCTGTACTGCAAAACCCACATCCGGCAACGTCAAAAGGAAAACTTCCTACTGGGCGCGTGTCTTACCTCCATCGCTGCTGGAGCTCAGAGGTGGGCAGTGTGAATTCATCATATTGTTCTTACTTTTGAGTATGTTTTCAAATTGCTGCAACAAAGAGTTAAAAATAATCTAAGTATCTACAAGCTTCTCCATGGCAAAAGACAACTATCACACTGGACTAGAATATTTGCAACACATAAAACAAAGGATTGCTACCAATAATGTTCAGAAAGGTCCTATAAGGCAATTTAAAAATAAATCAAGCCCTGGCCGGTTTGGCTCAGTGGATAGAGCGTTGGCCTGCAGACTGAAGGGTCCCAGGTCCTATTCTGGTCAAGGGCACATGCTCGGGTTGTGGGCTTGATTCCCACTAGAAGGTGTACAGGAAGCAGCCAATCAATGATTCTCTCTCATCATTGATGTTTCTATCTCTCTCTCCCTTCCTCTCTAAAATCAATAAAAATATATTTAAAAATAAATCAAGATGCCACAGTTGAAAACTGAGCAAAGGATTAGGTTTTTTAAAAACCCACAGAAGCCCTAGCCAGTTTGGCTCAGTGGATAGTTGGCCTGTGGATCAAAGGGTCCCGGGTTTGATTCCGGTCAAGGGCACATGCCTAAGGTGTAGGCTCCTCCCCAGCCTGGGCCTTGGTTAGGGCTCATGCAGGAGGCAACCAATCAATGTGTTTCGCTCACATCGATGTTTCTCTCTGTCCTCCCCCTCTCTAAAAATCAATGAAAAAACATGCATGGGTGAGGAAAAAACAACAATTAATTAAATAATTAAATGAAAGGTCACATTTCAAGTCACCTCAGAGGATGATAAATCATCCTATTAAAAAACAAAAACAAAACCTCACAGAACAGGAAATTTTTAAAAAGGCCAATCAACACATGAAAATATGTTCAACCTTAATCATATTCAGGTGTGGACAAAAAAAAAAACAACCTAAAGTCACTGCAAAGGACGGTCTGAAATTAACACTTTAACTAAAAGCAGTTAAGGTGGGTAGTCATGTCCTAGGTTTATATCTTCCCTGAAAAGGTCAATGTTTACCTTAACTGAGCCTATTGCCTTTTTGCTTCTATGATAACATATCATAGAAATGTCTAGGTTACTTGTAACTTCCCTCCCCGCCCTCCGCCCCACCCACCCCTGGGGCACAACCAAATGCCCTGAGCACCAGAAGAGATACCACCAAGGATTCCTTCACTGTTATTGTTATCATGTTAATTGCTGGTGTTAATGAAAAGAAGTATGCGTCTATCATTTTACTTCTTATCCAATCCCAGAGTCCCCCCACCTTGCTTTCTTCCACCTCCCTAATCTATCACCAATGGATTTCATGTAACCCACTAGTCTCCTCCTTTGATCTTTGATTGTAAAGTATAAAAAAAAAAAAACATGAAAAACCACCATACTCCGGAGCATTATCCCAGATACGTTGAGATTTTGCTTCCCGGCAATTGTCTGGCTCAAATAAACTCCCAAAAATTCTTTACAGGTTTGAATGTTTTTACATTAACACAGGGACCACAACCTGTAAACGAGATGTCAGTTTTGGCCCATGATACTGGCCAAGGGTTAGATGACTGATAACAGCTAGAGTTGGCCAGGGTGTGGGCATGACCAGCATGACCAGTTCGTGGAGCACTAGAGAATTGCTCTGACCCCTTGAGAAAGCCAAATGGCAAAACCCATTAAAAATTTAAATGCATAGCCCAGCCGGTGTGGCTCCAGGAGGTTACGCTTCGATTCCCGATACCCAGTCAGGGCACATGCCTGGGTTTCCAGCTCAATCCCCAGTGGGGGACGTGCAGAAGGCAGCCAATCCGTGATTCTCTCTCATTGATATCTATATCCCTCTCACTCCCTTCCTCTCTATAATCAATAAAAAATATATATACATACAAAATTATAAAAAATTCAAATGCATATACCCTTTGACCCAGGGACCCTGCTTTGGGGGGAATTTACCCTAAACCCAAGGGAACCAAACCAGAACTTAAAGGCCCACAGGAAAAACTGTAGTTAGAATGAGTTAATTCTGTATACATTGCCTTGAAATGGTGTCCACAATCCATTTCCTACGTTTAAAAGCAAGTGCTGAAGTAATACTTCAACTACGGTCCCATCTTCACAAGCACTCAGGGTGCTTGTACACTTGTGCGGTGTTGAGAGTGTTGGGATAAGGGTGGGAACACGTGCCAAGTGGTGAACCTAGCTGGCCTCAGTGAGTCCACTTGATGCAGGGGCGAGGGAGGAGGGGTAGAGGGACCAGAAGAGACAAAGGCAGGGAGAGACCACTTTTTGTCCATATGCACCTGGGTATTCCTTGAATTGCTAGAACATATACTGAGTGGCCAGATTATGATGATCTCTGAACGCATAATAATCTGGCCACTCAGTGTATATCCTATATAATAAAAGGCTAATACGCAAATTGTCTCCTCGACCAGGAGTTTGACCTGTAGGCAGGCCGGCCAACTGTCCATGTCCCCTGGCCAGGCTGGCCAGACCCCACCCATGCACAAATTCATGCACCGGGCCTCTAATACACACACACACACACACACACACACACACACACACACACACACACTGAGTGGCCAGATTATTATGCATTCAGAGATCATAATAATCTGGCCACTCAGTGTACACTAGTTTTGCAGTAGCCACCACCACCAAAACCATCATAATACTATTTTAAAAAGGAGACCAGAGTCCAGCCAGTGTGGCTCAGAAGTTGAGCGTCAACCTATGAATCAGGAGGCTACAGTTTGATTCCTGGTCAGGGCACATGCCAGGGTTGTGGGCTCCATCCCCAGTGTGGGGCGTGCAGGAGGCAACTTATCAATGACTCTCTCTTATCACTGATGTTTCTCTCTCTCTTCCTTCCTCTCTGAAATCAATAAAAAAATATATTTTTTTTTTAAAAAAAAGAAAGAAAAGGAGACCAGGGAGATGGTAGGGACTCAGCCCTGCCTGTCCCATGTGGGGCCCCTTAGCCAGCTTGTCCTTCTCCATGCTTGAGGCTGCCGGACAGAGCCCGGCAGGGTAATGTGCTTCAGGGTGGGGCAGGGGCCAGCTCCAAGCAGCCCCCCTTTGCAAGCTGGAGTCCCCCGGTTGGGACAGGGGCACCCATTTCCAGGACCTCCTCCCTGTCCCCATGAGATCAGAGTGTGGACTCCCAGGCTCCCCCAGCCTTGAGGATCACGAGCACTCACTGCCCCTTCCCTACACACTGCCCTCTCCCTGCGGAGCATGTCTGAGAACTGAGCACCTACTGCCGATGGGCCATTCAACGGAGGCCAGTACAGCCCCTACCCAGGAGTGCGAAGGGCTATGGTTATCCACTCACTCATTTGGCCTGTCAGTTAGTCAACAAGCATTTAAGGAGCACACCTTACCTGCAGGCCCCAGCTCTGCTGTGCATGAGGTGGTACCTGTCCTCACGGTCTCCCTGGGCAACGGCACAGGAGTCTGTACGGTTTCCCTGTCCCTGTGCCCCAGCGCCTGGCACAGGTCTTGGCATGTTTTGGGCGGACAATGAACCAACTCCCTCAGGACTGTCTTGACAGCGGGGAGGAGCCTGGGAAGGGCAGGGGGAGGTCAGCACACACCGGGGACTCTGCAGGTTGAGTCTTTTTTTTTTTTTTTAGATGTATTTTATTGATTTTTTACAGAGAGGAAGGGAGAGGGATAGAGAGTTAGAAACATCGATGAGAGAGAAACATTGATCAGCTGCCTACTGCACACCCCCTACTGGGATGTGCCTGCAACCAAGGTACATGCCCTTGACCGGAATCGAACCTGGGACCCTTCAGTCCGCAGGCCGATGCTCTATCCACTGAGCCAAACCGGTTAGGGCTGCAGGTTGAGTCTTGAGCCTGAAGGACAGGTGGAGATAGGAGTCCCAGGTAGAGGGACCAGCACACACAATGGCAGGGGGTCAAGTGCACGGAGGAGGGTGAGCCGGGGGTGGGCGGGGCCTGGACACTGGAGCCTTGGATGTCCTGCCAAGGAGTTTAGGCTCCTTGAATGTTGACAAAAGGGCTCGGACGGACCTGCTTTTACAGTGAGCCTCCGGCAGTCTGGGGAGCCACTGGGGGAGGGTCCGGAGGGGAGGCCGGAGGGCAGGTGGAGGGGCAGGGCGCTGCAGAGGTGGAGGGGCTCCCAGGAGGGGGTCAGTGGACATTTGGGAGGCCAGGAGGGGCGGCGGTAGGGGCGCCGAGCGGCTGCATGGGCTGGAGAGGACGATGCTGGAGTCAGCGCTTCACGGAGCCAAGATTTTTTATTTTTATTTCTTATTGCTGCTGTTTTCAAGACTTCAGTTTGGGTTCTAGTATGAAATTGATTAAAAACACATTTTTTGGAGAGAGAAAAAAAAAAAAGACAAAGAGCAGCTTTTAGAACAAGCTGTCTTGGCAAGGCAGGAAGTGGGACAGGGCCTGCTGATGTAAGTTGGCCCAGTGGGGGCCAGGGCAGTGGAGGGACAGAGGTCCCGGAGGCGGGGGTGAGGGGGATGAGGGGGGAAAGGGCGGGCGGGCCAGGCGTTGCAGCAGGAGCCCTGTGCCTTGGGGTGGGCTCCCTCTCAATGACCCCTCGGGTCCCCCATCCCTGTGCACGGACTGCTCACCCCAGGAGCCTTCTGCAGGCAGGCAGGGCAGGGGGCCCGGGAGGCCAGCTTTGCAGCCAGACAGGTGGCTTCCTGTCAGGGTCTGACCCTTAGACGCTGGGCCACCCGGAGTCTTCAGCGTCCTTATCTGAAAAGCGGGGGCAGGCCCTCACAGGGCTGCGGAGAGACTGTGGGAGGAGAGGTGTGGGCAGCTTACCAGCTACGCCACCTGCATGGACGCTGTGTGCCAATGTCTCTGACCTGGGGGCACGCTCCTGTCCCCTCCGGCCGCTCCCTGGGGCACCAGTCTCTTTCCCTAGGAATCATTGCTGGCCTCCTCGGCCACCCCTCCCGCGTCCTTTCCCAGGGCCTTGCTTGTCCTGGGTCCCCCTCCCGGCCTCCTCTCTCCCCTTCTCAGCCCCCTCTCTCCCTCCAGATAGCTCCAGGCCTCTGCCCGCCTCCCTCCCTCCGTCTTTCCTTCTGCACCTCCCTTCTGCCCACCCTGAGGCCCCTGACTCCGTAGCAAAGTACTACAAACTGGGGAGCTTAAAGCAACTGGAAGTTACCCTCTTGCCATTGGGGGCCGGAAGTCTGAGACAAGGAGCCAGCAGGGCCTGATCCTTCTCCAGCCTCTAGGGGAGGGTCCTGCGGGGGCGCCGGCAGTCCTCGGCTTATGGTTGCATCACTCCGGGCCCTGCCTCTGTGGTCACAGGGCCACCTCCTCTGTGTCACTCAGAAGGACACCTGTCCCTGGATTTAGAGCTCACCTGAATAATCCAAGGTGATCTCATCCCTGAACCCTTAACTTAATTCCATCTAACACTCTTTTTTAAAACAAGCTCACCGTCACAGGTTCCGGGTATTAGGACCTGGACATATGGCCCCCCTACACCCAGCGGGGTGCCCCCCAGCCTCTCCCCCCGCGGCCTCCACCCACTCCCTGCTGGCTCAGCTAAGGCACACACCCTCCAGCATGAGAGAGAACATCGGCATGCCAGAGACCTACTTCAACCTGCCTGGGCTTCCTCCTCTCGCCCTGGCAGCCTGAGACCTTTTGCAGAATTCCCTTTTGAAACCCCACCCACTGGGCAGCCTGGCCCCTTCCCAAACCGCGCCCCCCCCCCCCCCCAGCAGATCCCCCAGCTACAGGCTCCTGGAATGTCTCTCCTTTGGAGCCCTCAGGAGGCTGGGGGCGTGACCTGTCCAGGTTCTCTCCCTGATACTCAGATTTGCACAAATCTTGGCCCCCAGGACAGGCTGTCCACAGAAGTGGGGCCATGAGCCTGGGGTCACTGCACCCTCTCCTGGCTTCTGGGGGGCCTGGGGGCTACACGTGGACAGAGGTTTCAGGAAAGGGTTCCTTCAGGGTCTGACTCTGAGAAGCTGGGTCACTCGGAGTCTGGGCCAGCCCCCTGGGCTTTGGGGAGGAGGGTGTGGACAGTGGCCATTAGTGGTCAAGATTTGTATCCTGGCCACAGCAATTATTAGCAAATGACTCCTCAGGGCAAGCAGCTTCTCTGAATCACACTTCACCTCACGGGGTTTTGGTGAAGATTAAGTGAGGAGCTGGCTGCTCCTTGATGAATGAACTGTGAGATGTGCAGACGGGAGGTCTTCCCCCTCCTCCCAGAGGCCAGCTCAGGGCCCTGGGACTCGCGCACCAGCTCTCCCTGTGGATTTGAGGGCTGAGGTCCCAGGGTCCCAGGGAGGACTGTGGCAGGGCTGTGAAGGGAGAGACCAACCAGTGACAGGCCAGTGGTTACGGCAACTTAACATTCATTGAGCTCACACCACGGCCAGGCCAATCCCCCAGTGCTGCCCATTTGGGCAAAGCTGGGGACTGCAGGCTCGCCGCGAAGGGACCACCTGTGAGGACACGTGATGGCTAGGCATCACACGGAGGCCAGGGCAGGGCAGAGCTGGGCTGGGCCGGGGCTGGGAGTGAGGCCACCTGGCAGGGTGTAACTTGGAGCGCAGCGGCTCAGGGAGGGGCCTTCCCGCTGTCAAGCCGGGGCCAGGTGCAGCTCGATGCCAGGCAGCATCACGGCGACGCCAGCCTGTTTGGTAGTTTGGACCCAGGGATTTCCCTCCAATCCTGTCACATCGGAGTGAACTTTAAACAGCCAATGGATTGGCTGGCACTAGCCAGGGCCCAGCTGATGGAGAGCCAGGCGGTGGCTGGGACCCTCATGAGGGGGAATTTCAGCAGACAACGCCCCAAATGAGAGGGAGCCACCTCCTCGCAGCCATACCACCCAGCCACACCAAGTTCCAAAAAGCTGGCTTAGCAGTGGAAAGCTCGAATCCCCGCCTGCCTCCGTTATGCAGGCACTTCTTCCCCAGCAAGCAAGGACCACATCCCAGGGCACACATCCTGCCTTCTTCCTGTCAGACACAGCAAGAGCAAGTGGCCTGCGGCCCGCTGGGAGCCACTCGCAGGTCTGGAGAGGGGTCAAGGGAAGGGCATCGTGCCCAGCGCTCGGAACGGAGGCCGTGCTCCCAGGCTGCCCAGGAAAAGCAGGGCTCTGGCAGCGGCAGTGCCCTGGGCTCGTGGCCATCTCTTGGCCTCCAGTTCTGCTGCCAGCTTGTGAGGGTCCAGAGGTGGGGCTCGAGAAGGCCCCTTGCCCCTCCCCCCGCAGGGCCTGACTTGGAGGAGATGCCCTAATTCAGCAAGGCACACACTCAACCCCCGGGGTCTTATCTGGCCTCCCCCGGGCCGGGGGACTGAGCTGCAGACCGGGAGCCCCCCGGGGGTCTCTCTGCTGTCTCAGGAGAGGCAGGGTTCTGGGAGCAGAACCAACAGGGACCACCGGGTGTGTCCCACCTCCCCATCTGGTACCTCCACTCTGATTGGTCAGTGCCTGAGCCATGCTGGCTGGTTCATGTTTTCAGGCTCCCCTCAGGGAGGGCCTGCGCCAGGCTGTCACCTGTGCCAAGAAAAACGTACACAGGTTAGGCTCTGGTTCTGTGTGGAAGCCAAGCTCCACCTGCCCTCCGGAAGGCGGGGCGGGGGGGGACCCCTAAGGGGCAGGGCACCCCATCTCAGGTGCTCTCAGGCCAGGCTGACGTCCGAGGTGAGGGAAAATGTCGGGTTTGCTCTTGAGAAAGCCAAAGACCCCACTGTTTACGGGAAGTGTGGAGCTGCCTACAGGACCCCCACTCTCAGCCAGGTCTGCGTGGCCGGAGGCCTCCCCGTGCCACGGGGCCTCTGCCTCCGTGCTGGCTTAGGGGGGCTGGTCCCACCATCATGAGGTGCTTTTCTGTCTTCACACTCCTTTTCATAAGGGAAGCTTCCCGAGACCCTACTGCTTCCCCCACAGCTTTACCCAGAGGCGGGCTCTACAATGGGCCTGGGACCCCACTGGCGGGCCAGGCCAGCAGCCAGTGTCCCCCTCCGCCTCCACCAGGACCTGAGGACCACTTCCCAGCGCCCTGCATCTTCACTGACTCCCCTTCCCTCTGCAGAGCCCCAGTGATGGTGCAGCCAGTGTTTGTGGGGCCCTCTGCGGGCCACATCCAGCCCGTGTAACCCCACAAGGGCCCCCCCCCCGCCCCCCGAAGCAGGAGTTCTGAGGCCCTGTGTCCACAGCTGGACTGTGACCCACACCCTTACATGGCCACCACGCGGCCAGAACCAACCTTCCAAGTCCCTCCATTCACTGCCTCACTTGGGGGGCCTGGTGGGGGCAGCTGCACACCCAGGAGAGGGCCTCTCTCGGCATCAGCAGAGGCCCCTCCCAGTGAAAGTCCTCCCAGGACCTGAGTCTTCCCTGTCTAGATTCTCCTCTCACTTCCCCTGCCCACGGCTGGGCCCACCCTTGCCTCTCATCCCTTGGCCACATCGCTCGCCCCCGGCTCCCACCCTCTCTGGGATGGCCACTCACTTCCTCTCCTGCCCACTCCCAGGTTCCCGGCTGGCCAGCGGGCATCTGCCCACGGTGCTGAGCTCAGGGCCTGGAGAGCACAGCTGTGAGCGACCCTGCCAGGGCCCACTGTTTGCCTCAACCACTCGCTCATTCAGGTTGCGTCCTGCTGCTGGTACCAGGCACTGCTCACAGCAGCTGGGATGCAGCCCCCAACAAGGGACTAGCTCTGCCCTGGAGGGGCTGGCAGAGGACAGACTCAACAACGCAAACACCCAGCACGTCCGAGTCCTCGGAAAAGGGAGGCAGAGCAAGGCCAGGCAGTGCGGAAGGGGGGTCCCGTTTCACATGGGTGGCCTGGGAGGCCCCTGCAATAAGAAATGCAGGAACTCCTTAATCCTTTAAATGGAAACACTTGCTTCTCCCAGGAACGTGGGGGGGTGGGGGTTGGGGGTTGGGGGTGGGGGGAGTTTGTTCAGTGGTTTGGAGGTTCAGGGCGAGTCTGGCCGAACAGCCTGTGTTACCTCACTTTTTGAACCACACGAGTGTTTTTCCTTTTTGAGCTGTTCTGTCATTGAAATAGGGAAGAATGCCGTCTTCTGGAAAAGGTTAATCATTTTCATGGAGCTACTTTCCTTGAAGGGGCCCTGAACGCTGCAGGCGTAGAACCTCCAGGCTCCAAGGCCAAGGTCTGAGCCACAAGGGCAGCCCCTCGGCCCGTGAGCGCTGACACCGGCTGGTGCACACTCAGCCACGATGACCGCAGTAGTGAGAGGATTGGGGGGCTGAAGGCCAGGACGTTCACTGGGGGCCAACCCCCCCCCCCCCCCCCCGCCCCGTGTCTCATGGTTACCTTCAGGCACCGGTTCCTCCTGCATCCTCTTTGGAAAGCCATGGACAGAGACCACTCTCAGGAAAGACCCTGCTGAAGACTGGTCCACAAGACAGGCTGGGCCAGCAGCCCCGTTTCTTTGCTGGTGAAGCTGGGGCCAGAGGGCCTCACCGGGGTGGCCTGTGTGGAGGGGGAGGGGAGGGCTGGCTCCTCCGTGGCAGAGGCCTGAATAACAGGAACTTGAGAAGACAGGATACTCCGACCTCATCCTCAATGTGACCAGCACATTGACCGCCTGGGGGACATGTGGGTAATTAGTGCGCTGTATGGGCTGAAGGCTGGTGTCCCCCTGGATCCGTATGTTCAAGTCTAATCCTCAAGGTGAAGGCATTTGGAGGTGGGACTTAGGGAAGTGACGAGGTTTGGGTGAGGTCATGGGGTAGAGCCCCCATGCGGGGACTGGTGCCTTTACCCGGGACAGAGCTTTCTACCTCCGCCATCAGCTATGAAACCAGCAGCAGGTTCCCCGTGACACTGACTCTGTCGGCACCTTGACCTTGCTCAGCCTGCAGAACTGAGCAGTCTGCTGTTTAAGCCTCCCCGCCTGTGGTACTTCTGTGATGGCCGTTTGAACTAAGACAGACTGCTGGGAGCACTCACGTGGGGGCGGGAAATGTATTATCCTTTAAATATGCCATAGAACACGACCCCCGACTGACTCCAGGCTCCACAAACGCAGGCTGCTGGCCACTCAATCGGAGCACTGAGACCAGGGGAGGAAGCAGAGCCTCTTCCACCTTCACTGCCTGCACCTGGCTGGCACCCACAGGCACTTAGAAACTGCAGACCGATGGGATTTTAGACTTTAATCGGTGGCAGGGAGCACTGTGCACCCAGAATTCTGCACTTTAGGGAACGCTGTGCACACCGCCCAGGGCCAAGGACTCCCACCTGCAGGCGCGGCCCCAGTTCCAAAACTGACCTCTCTCGGCAGCAGTACCTACCCCTCGCCAATGTCAGGCCCATGAGGGTTTGCTCTTCCCTCATAAAAAGTTTATGACTTCACTGCCAGTGGGCAAGAAAGCTGGATTTGCAGGCAACCTCAATTTGTAATTAATGAGCAATGGTTGTGGCTTGCCCAACGGGATGGAGTTTTCCAATCACCAAGCTGGGCTGAAGTTGGGCGCCATCTTAGCGGCAGTGTGTGGGGTGCTGCTGGGGTGCCCACTGTTGGAATCTCTAGGACCAGCCAAGAGCTTGTGGGAACCACTGGTTTCCAGCAGCAAAACCTCAGAAGACTATCCCAGGATCGCCGGGACACTGCTTCCTGCCATCATGCGTTAAACGCAAACAAATCAAGGAAAGGGTGTATGGCTCAATAACAGAGTTGGCTGCGGACTGAAGGGCCCGGGGTTCGATTCCGGTCAAGGGCACGGACCTTGTTGCAGGCTCCTCCCCAGCCCAGGCTTTCGTCGGCCTCGTGCAGGAGGCAACCAATCGATGTGTTTCTTTCACATCGATGTTTCTGTCTTTCCCTCTCTCTTCTACTCTTCTAAAATCAATGGGAAAATATCCTCGGTGAGGATTAAAAAAATAAATAAAATAAAAAAAGGACCTGGCTCTTGCTCTGTGACACTCAACTGTGTTGAGTTGCCTCATCACTTCGACGCAGCACAGAGGGCCCTCCAGCTCCCACTCTACGATGCTGTCACCAGCCACTTCAGAAGACCAGGCCTCTGTTTAGTCAGTTTGTGAGAAGCTACTTAACCTCTGTGAGACTGTTTCCTTATCTATAAGAAGAAAGACAAACTTGGGAGAAGCCGTCGTGGGCAGTGGAAAAGAAAAAGGGACTTGGGCAGGCTCGATGCTTAGCCCAGTGTGACCTAGAGCGGGTTACCTGGCCTCTCTGAGTCCTACTTTCTTCCCCTGGAAAGCGAAGATGCCTGCCTTTAAGGACTGTGGAAGGATCCTGTTCAGCCACGTCCCAGCAGGTGCAAACTAA
This sequence comes from Corynorhinus townsendii, assembly GCA_026230045.1. Lineage (NCBI taxonomy): Eukaryota > Metazoa > Chordata > Mammalia > Chiroptera > Vespertilionidae > Corynorhinus > Corynorhinus townsendii. The sequence goes on from JAPDVU010000017.1 coordinate 7,972,693, forward strand.
ACATCAGTGTCCTCCCTTTGTTCCTATTTCACACTCAGCGAACGAACGAACAAATGGAGAGAAAGGGATGTGAATGTGCTGAAATGTCTGTGAAAATGTTAAACCCTTCAAAATCAGATACAGCCGCCTGCATGCCTCTGTTCTGACATAAAAGGGACCAACAGGGCCCCCTCTGAGGTTACCAGAGAGGACCTGAAAGACAGAGGACCAATGGGCACGGGAAGCACCATCCAGAGGGAAGAGGCCTGGCCGGGCAGCTCAGGTGGTTACAGCCGTCATCCCAACACGCTAGGATTGCGGGATGGATCCCAGTCAGGGCACAGACAAGAATCAACCAATGAATGCACAAATGGGTGGCGGGACAGCAAACAGACGTTCCTCTCTACCTCTTTCTCCCCCCGCTTCCGTGCGCTCTCTATAAAAAATCAATTAAAAACAATTAGAAAAAACCAGAGGGAAGAGATGTGGTCTGGACACATGGCCCTGCTGGGCACCACGTCTCAGGGCTCTGCGACAGCATCAGGAGGCCCGAGGAACCAGTCTGGGTCCCCGGCCAGTGGGCGCCATGATGGTGCGGTGAGCTCCCTAATCTCTAGGCAGCTCGACACCGTCCCAGAGACCTGAGGCCGTGCAGGAGCAACGGGCACTACTCCGAGGAGCCGTTTTAGCTCTAAACGAACCGTGGGAAGGGCTCTGAGCACAGGTCCACGTGTACAGGTTCACAAAGTCAGCTCTGTGAGAACGTCGCTTACGGGGAACAAGGAGTGCTCATACACAGAGCTCAGGGGGGGCCCCTCGCACACTGGGAGGAAGATGCTGCCGCTTCCCGTGCCCCGACCCTGGCCCCGGCCCCCCTGCTCCAGAAGCTGGTTTGGATGGCTGTGGGTTTCCCGTACAGAGAAAGAAAACTCATCATTCATAACACAGCAACAGACCCGTCTGCTCCTCGTGAGGACAATGTATTTTAAACCCAGGAAGAGTCGTAACTCCGAGATGCTCCACACGCTGCCAGCTTTACCTTCTTCAGACATGAAACCCCTCCCCTGTGACGGGGGACGCCTCTGGCTGGGCTGGAGAGATGCCGTGTGGGGGTGCCCCCCCAGTTAGCAGGAGTGTGGTGGGCCTGCACCGGGCTCATGGTCTGGATTGCTTCCTGCACATAACACCTGCCAGGGCAGAGCCGGGACGATGGCAGGGGCGATGGACTCTGCAGGAGGGTAACCAGGAAGCGTGGCCACGTGAAAGGACTCTGGGCTGACCACCTAGCAGAGCCAGTAGGCCCTTGCCTGCCACTCACCACATCCCAGAGCTGAAGGGCAGCCTTTTCCCAGCCGTGGCACCTCACCGGCAAAAGTACATGCGACTGGACCAGACGCCTCATGGTGCGAAGGAAGAAGACTCTAGTCGGACAACGTCCTAGTGGGGGTCCTGGGAAGTGGGTGGGCCTCTCAATACGACCCCAAACCCTGGGAACGGCTGCATGTGGAGGGAGAAGGGGCGAGTGACGTGGACACACTGATCCCCCCACTGGGGGAGCCAGGACCGCCCCCCTCACATCTGCAGTGGCCACGTGCGTCAGAGACTGGCCAGGCTGCGCACGTGAGAACGGAGCACGCGCCACAGTGACACAGGGCTCCCCTCCCACTCCCTGGCAGCACGTCGGGTCCGAGGCTTCTTTCCCAGGGCGCAGGAAGGTTCTGTCGTGGGACTGGCTTGGCTCTGCTTGTTTCAAGGCCTCCGGTTCAGCCGAGTCTTCACCCCTCACACGAACTGGGACAGGTTGGGGACTTTGATGTTGAGATCACCGATGTTGATGTTCCGAGGGATCTCGGGCAGGTTGATGTTTTTCACAGCAGACACGGCCCGGGCGGGGGCTGCCGAGAGGCCGCCCTGGGGAGAAATGAGAGGTGGGAATGAGACAAACCCTCGGTGCTGCGGACTTAGTGCTCAGAAAACCCAGTGACAGCGGTCTAAAAAATGTCCAGCCTGGCCCGGCCGGTGTGGCTCAGTGGTTGAATGTTCACCGATGAACCAAGAGGTCACAGTTTGAATCCCGGTCAGGGGCACATGCCCGGGTTGTGACTCGATCCCCAGTAGGGGGCATACAGGAGGCAGCCGATCAATGATTCTCTCTCATTATTGATGTTTCTCTCGCTCTCCCTCTCCCTTCCTCTCTGGAATCAGTAAAAATATATATATATATTTTTAAAATGTCCAGCCTGAGCACACACAAGGCAAGCTTCACCCCCCACCCAACCCCCATCCTCGAAGCCAGCCAACAAAACAATCTTCAGGTGACTGGGGCTATGGTAACAGGGGTCCAGACCCTGAGCTCCTGAAGGCTGTCGCTGAGGTAGCTTCACAGCCCCAGCACCTCACAGTGCCTGGCCCATGGTCAGTGCTCGCTAAATGCTTACGGAAAAATCCGAGATGGTTTAACCAAGTCACACGCAGTAGTGGGCACTTTTCAGGTTACAAAACAAAGCAAAACCCTTTCCTCAAGAGACTGAGGATTCTTATAAACAAGTGTAGTCATGGGGAAATTTTGAAAAGGAAAATGAATGTCACTGCTTAGGGCACCTGCTTGCCAACTAATAATGTGAGAAGGGAAAGAATCGGCTTTCGCAACGTCCTGGGCAACCAGATGGGAGGAAGGACCAGCAGGAGGTCGGTGGACCCACACCCGCAGGGACTGGTAACAGACCCAGGCAGTCAAGGCACCTACGCTCAGCCCTCACCCTCCAGGCTCTCGCCTGCTGTGCATAGGAGAGGAGTAGACTGACAAAGGCTCAAAACCATTTCCTCCTTATCGTCTGCCTTCTAGATCCTGAGGCCCACTTCACCCTCGGTTCCCCCCTCGCCCTGCAAGTCTCCGTTTCTTCTGCTTCCCAGCCCGCCTGTCTCTGAGTCACTTACTATTCCTGGAACTGTCCCAGCCTGCATTTCTAGAACTACGGTTGCCACAATAGCTGTGGTCTGGAAAAGCTTCCTCAGCAGGACTGCCAGTCCTCACAGAAACAAGAATTCCTGGTTTCGCAAGATCAAGTTCTGTTACACAAAGCAAGGAAGCTGCTTAAGACAAGGGGAAACGAGAGGGGCCATTTGCCCCGTGATTTCGCAGCGTGTGAAGGTGGGCCCTCGCCAGGCGGGTGAAGGTGATGGAGAGGCCCCGTGGGGACTGGACAGATTACCGGGAGCATCTGCACCACGCGGGGGTGGACTGAGGCACGTTACTGTCAAACCCAGCTCAATCGCTCCTGTAGCTTTTTATAAGGCTAACTGTAAATACGGGCACTGGTGACTCTGAGGTCTGAAAGACACCGCGAGAAATGGCTGCTGGGAGATCAGACTCGTTAGCACACAAACTAAGAGACCACACTGCAATCGGAGAAGGGGCGCTGGGCCCCTGCAGGGACCGTGTGGCTTTCAGAGGAAGAATCACAAGCCACAAACATGGGCCACGGCCCCCTGAAGCTGCTTGCCTTCCGGTGCCATCTGGCTTGTCCATGCACACTTTTTGCCTCCTTCTTACCTGGCCTTCAAATCAATGCGCTTTCATGGACTCATGGAAGAAAGGAGTGTAAACCATTCCCAAGGTGCCACCACAGCACAACCGACCCAGCATGCACTCCTCAACCCGCCCAGTGCTCTGAACCAGCCAGGGCCGGGACAGCTGTGCGCTCACCTCCGATTTCTCCAGCCTGTTCTGAGCTTCGATCTGAGCCACGATTTCATTCATGTTTGTTTCCAACACCATCCCTCCCATCACCACCTCCTGTAGGATGTAGTGCACCTAGAGGGGGGGCAGAAATGACAAGGGTCAGAGCGCTCTGTGCAGTTAGCGTGGGAGCCTCGCGGGCACTCCTGCAGCAGCAGGGCCGGGGGACCTGACACCGGCTCCCGAACAGAAGCCCCGGGGTCATCCACCCCTCAAGGGAGGCCACAGGGGCTTCCTTCGTGCTCACACGTCACACACGAATCTTCCAGGAGCAGGGATGGAGGTGCCGCTCACACTCAAGGCAGGGAGGCGGTGCTGAGAGCACGGGCTCTGAGGTCGGACAGACCCTGGTTAAATTCTGCTCTGCTATTAGCTTGTGAACTTGGGCACGCTATCCTTTCTTTTTTCTTTTTTTAAATATATTTTATTGATTTCTACAGAGAGGAAGGGAGAGGGATAGAGTTAGAGACATCAATGAGAGAGAAACATCAATTAGCTGCAACATCAATAGAGCCCACAACCAAGATATATGCCCTTGACCAGAATCGAACCCGGGACCCTTCAGTCCACAGGCCGACGCTCTATCCACTGAGCCAAACCAGTCAGGGCCACACTATCCTTTCAATGCTTCCGGGATGGTGGCGAAGACTGAACAGGATAACCTGGTGCCTGCACACGGTGGGACCTAAATAAATAATGGCGGCGTTTATTACATTATCATCATTCATCGACATCCATCGATAGGTAAGTGGATAAACAAAATGTGGCGTATTCATACAATGGACTATAATTCAGCCTTAAAAAGGAAGAAAATTCTCACACCTGCTACAACATGGATGAACCTTAAGGACACGATGCTAAGTGAAATAAGCCAGACACCAAAGAACAAACAGGGTATGATTCCATTTCTGTGAGGCACCTAGTGGTCGAAATCATGGAGCAGAAGCAGAATGTGGCTGCCAGGGGCTGGGGGAAGGAGGGCATGGGGATGCTGTTTGATGGGCAGAGTTTCAGTTGTGCAGGATGAAAAGAGCTCTGAGAAGGATGCACAAAACAGCGAATGCACCTAATACTGCTGAGCTGCGCTTGGAAATGAAGACGGTAAACTTCACGTTGTGTAAATTTCACCACAATAAAAAGTAACAGGTCTCCACACCTATCCTCCCAGTAGTAATGTTTGTTTAGCGCACCTGTCTTCCGCCTACAGAACATCCACTACCTGCTGAGCACTGTATATGTAACATACATGTTTCAATTTCCCAACACCCCCCCGAGACAGGTAATGTGGTCTTCATTTTACAGATGAGAAAACGGACACATGGAACAGCCAGGGAACCTCCCAGTGTCACGTGTATTCGCAGCAGAACTGAGTCAGCGCTCCTGGCTGCAGAGCTCACGGTTCTACCCTTCCCACCACACTTCCTCGAAATCCCACATGCCTTCCACTCTGCTCATCCCTCACCCCTCGTCCACATGGAATCGCTTAAGACTTGCCTTTGGTGTGCCAAGGATCTTGTAGGACTTCTTCCACGCTTTATCCCCAAGGCCCGAACGGGGATTCAGAGCAGGCGCACCGAATGAGTGACAGGCCGTTTGCAAGTCTGAGCAGCGCATTCCTTGTGCTTGGAAGACAGGTGGCAGTGGGGTGGGGAGGCCTCGCGGAGAAGGTATGAAAGGCCTAATACAGGACCAGCCCTTAGCTAGCAGACCACGGCAGTTAAGACTTCTGATTTGAACACTGCATCACGAACTCGTAACTTTTAAACGTTACTCAAAATGTATCAGTGCAAAGTGCAAAAAGGAGAAACAAGTAAAAATGCAAACTCCATTTTCAACAACGCTAGAAAGAAGCCCAGGCCCCCCAAAAGCTGTCAAGAGCAGGGAGCTCAATGCAAGGGCTCCTCTCCTTCAGAGCATGAAAGGAGGAAAGGATGCCACGGAGAGAGAACACAGGCCGCGAAGCTCAGGAAAACGGCACAAATCTACTTCCTGGAGGTAAAGGGCGCACCCTCTGGGAGCAAACAGATTCCTCGTTTTCAGACGACGGAGCTTCCTTGGAGCTGGAGCTGAGGCCAAACGAGGAACCACGCATACAAGCTCTGTTTGCTTCCCAGAGCTGGTCGCCGCGGCTGCAGAGACGACAGGCCGTGCACTGTGGGCAAGCTCGCGGTGCCTGCCTCTGCTGGCTGGAGAGAAGACGGGGAAGTGGACTCACCCAGAATCCACACCGTGAGAACTGCCGCGATCCGGGAACAAAGACTTGACACCTCCCCAACCAAGCATTCTGCAAAGAGCCGGCCCCTGAGAAACTCGCCTACTTAAAGATGAGTTATAAAAAGGGATTTCTATAAAGACGTCACAAGAAACAATTAGGAAAGAAACAGGAAAGCAAAAAGGCAGGCTAATGCTACACCGTGGGAAAATGCTGCCGCGGGACAGATTAAATTGTCCTAAAATCTTTTGTAAAATTAAAAAGAGAAAACTCTGAAGCAAGAGCTCAAAGCAGAGATGCAAGCGAGAGCTCATGGGCTAAGTAGGGAGGTAAGAGGACGCCTACCAGCACAGCTCAGAAAAGCGTGCAGAAATGAAGGTGGAGCTGCGAGGAAAGACAGGGAGGAGAGACGCTGCTAACACAGTAAGGAGCGAAAAAGGAGAGCAATGAAGAACAGCAAGTAAACGGAAACAGACGAACAAAAAATAGGTAAAAGGAACAGAGAGAAAACGAGTTACCGAAGACAGCTAGGGAGACGCAATGCATGCCCCAAACTAAAATGGAATGGGACAAATATATTGCAACTTGTTCGTAACGATTCCATAAATATACAGTGATTTGTTCATCAAGATTCCATAAATATATAGTGAATTATTCATAAAGATTCCATAAACATACAGCGGCTTGTTCATCAAGATTCCATAAACATACAGCGACTTGTTCATAAAGATTCCATAAACATACAGCGGCTTGTTCATAAAGATCCCATAAACATACAGCGGCTTGTTCATAAAGATCCCATAAACATACAGCGGCTTGTTCATAAAGATCCCATAAAGACAGACGTGAAGGTGTGGCTGGGATACCAGAGGAGCTACGTGCTGAAAGGACACGTGGGTCCCAGGGAAAACTGACCCTCCCCAGGCAGCGCCAGACAGACCTGTGGGCAAGACGACTGGATTTCCGCAACCGGGCAAGAGATCACATCCCTGAGAGGAGCATATCTGCCCTGGCTGGGTGGCTCAGTCGGTTGGAGCATCATACCACACACCAAAAGGCTGTGGGTTCGAATACCGGTCAGGGCACATGTAAGAGGCAACTGATAGATGTTCCTCTCTCACATCGATGTTTCTCTGTTTCTCTCTGTCTCTCTCTCTCTCTCTCTCAACATATACTCAGTGAGGATAAAAAAGTGGGGGGCAAATCTTGAAAATTTCCACAGTAAAATTCTAGCAGAAAAAGGAGCAATACCTACAAAAATGCCCAAGGAGAACAAGTATGACCAGAGCATTTTATACTGCGCTGATCATCAACCAAGAGCAATACAGCGGGAACCACTGCTCCCAGTCTTTCCGGAGGGATCTCCAGGACGCACTCTGGCAGCCGAGGGGTGACTGGAAAATGGACGGCAGAAGGCGGGTGGTGAGCACTGAGTCCGCGCACTGGTAGGACTAGGACTAAAGGCGAGAGTGATGACAGAATGTCACTGCCGGGCCCTGACAAAGCACCAACATTAGGAAGACACGGGGGCGGGGGTGGGGGGGGACAGGAGGGCAGTAGATAGAATAACAATAACGATTCCCCGTCCTCAGTGGCTGAGAGCTGATGGACAGCATTTAAAACCGACAACTCACGTTATAAAGAATCGGGCATTATGACTTTCATGATTCCCGCCCCCCCCTCCCCCCCCACGTCCACGCCCACAATCATTTGCGATGAACAATATTTTCAGAGCCACCAAACTTTTGATTTAGGACCAACAAGACATTTCTGGCTGATGAATTCTATGCCAATTTTCTTGCATAACATTCACCTGTAATGTACCCCCTACAATTGCCAGTTTCCCTGAAGAGGGAGAATTCCGACTCCAGTGAAGCAGTCAGTACAGAACCCTTGGAGGTTTTTTGCCCACCCCACCCCCCTCATCTTCATAGTTCCTTGTCTAAACCTAATTCAACGTCATTTTTTAATTTTTTAAAATATATTTTTATTGATTTCAGAGAGGAAGGGAGAGGGTAGAAAGAGAATCATTGATTGGCTGCCTTCTGCACGCCCCCTACTGGGGATCGAGCTGGCAACCCCGGGCATGTGCCCTTGGCCGGAATCGAACCTGGGACCCTTCAGTCCACAGGCCGACGCTCTAGCCACTGAGCCAAACCGGCGAGGGCTAATTCAACGTCATTTCCTTTTCCAGGGAACTGGCCTTTCCAGAGCACTCACCTTTGTTTTCATAGGACAGATTCTCGTTTCTCACGCATGGCTTACCTGTCTATTATTAAGTAAATTACATGATTACAATACCAGCATAAGTGGCATCAACAGGTCTGAACACATCACACTGACCTTGGGGGGACACAGTCTCTCGTTGGGTAAATAAGCAAGGTCAAACCACTAGGGAACAGCTGCCCAGCGGCCTGTGTCCACCTGACAATATGGGGAGACCTCTTCCACTGAGCGTGGGCATCGTTGTCTGAGTGGCGATCAAGGGAACTTGCGAAAGTCAGAGGTTGCCAAGCACTGGTGTGGGGAGAAGGCAGTCAAGAATCGATACTAAGCTGTGTTCCTAACAAACTGGGGAGTCAGTCAAGTCACAAAGCCTGGTTCTGTCCAATGACAGCTGTGGACTGACGGGGTGATCTTGAGGTCAAGAGAAACGTGGGTCAACACCTCAGAGGGCCCTGAGAGTTAAAGGACCAACATGACAAAGGGAGGCAGGGGAAAGGGACACCTGAAATCTGAGTCGTGAAGGTGGCAATAAAAACCCACAAGAAGCCCTGACGAGTGTGGCTCAGTGGATAGAGCGTCGGCCTGCGGACTGAAGGGTCCCAGGGTTCGATTCCGGTCAAGGGCATGTACCTTGGTTGCGGGCACATCCCCAGCAGGGGGTGTGCAGGAGGCGGCTGATCTATGTTTCTCTCTCATCGATGTTTCTAACTCTCTATCCCTCTCCCTTCCTCTCTGTAAAAAAATCAATAAAATGTATTTAAAAAAAAAAAACAACCCACAAGTAGCCCTGGCCAGTTTGGCTCACTGGATTGTGTTTGCCTGTGGACCAAAGTGTTCCGGGTTCGATTTGGGTCAAGGGCACGTACCTTGGTTGCAGGCTCCTCCCTGGCCCTGGCCCTGGTAGGGGCTTGTGCAGGAGGCAACCAATTGATGTGTTTCTCTCACGGCGATGTTTCTCTCTGTCTTTCCCTCTCTCTTCCACTCTCTCTAAATCAATGGGACAATATCCTCGGGTGAGGACTGAAAAACAACAAAATCACTGAAGTAGAAGAAAGCAGAGAGGTGAAGGTCCTCAAGAGCCCTAACCCCAGCCACACACAGAGCGCACTGAACAAATATAAACTGCCAACGAATAACAATTCACAACATCCTGCTATTTCAGCAACCACCTAAAACAGTGACACCAGCAACATTCACTCACAAGTGTTTGTTCAGAGAACAAGAATGCCACTGATTCCTTAGTTCTTGGCAAAAGCACTGGCAATTCGATCCAGGAATAATCACAACCAGGAAGAGTTTCATCTGAACATAAAGATTATGATAACCCCAATGAGCCACAGGTTATCTTGATGGAAGGGGAAGGCAACAGGGAAAATACTCTTTCTAAAAAAATCCTCACCTGAGGATATTTTCCCATTGATTTTTAAAGAATGGAAGAGAGAGAAAAAGACAGAGAGAAATAAAGATGTGAGAGAAACACATCGATTGGCTGCCTGCTGCACGTGCCCTGATCAGGGCCCCGGCCCGGGAGGAGCTTGCAACTGAGGTGCGTGCACTTGATCGGAATCGAACCCGGGACCCTTCAGTCCACAGGCTGACGCTCTATCCACTGAGCAAAACCAGCTAGGGCCAGAGAAAAAACCCTGGGTGATGAAGCTGAAATCTCAACAGGTAAAATGCTGGATGGAAACATGTTTTTTACAAGACCAAAATACAGAAATGTATGGCCACGCATTAGTGACTGAGAGTTACAGTTTATAATTCTGTCCTATTAAGAACTTTCTCTTAAAACCCCTCAAAACAGTAAAAAAAATGTAGGGATGATTACCAGAGTCAAAATGTCTACCCCTCTGAAGGCACCCCAACGGAAGCTGTCCCATACCCCCCCCCCCCCCGAGGTATTTGCTTCTATAATCGGATCCACTGGGCATCCAGTTTGGCTCCACTCCTCTGTTCTGCCGATAGAAGGGAACTGCGTGAGCCGCCCCCCACCTCTTCCCCTGGAGGCACTCTGAATGTCCTGACCAAGATGGAGACCTAGCCGAGCCGGTTTGGCTCAGTGGATAGATTTGGCTTGCAGACTGAAGGGTCCCGGATTCAATGTTGGTCAAGGGTTGCGGGCTCGATCCCCAGGAGGGGGTGTGCAGGAGGCAGCCGATCCATGATTCTCTCTCATCACTGATGTTTCTCTCTCTCTCTCCCCCTCTCCTTTCCTCTCTGAAATCAATAAAAATGTATTTTTTAAGACAATGGAGACTTAGGAGTCTGGGCCCAGGGCTCTCCTGTACCAAGAGAGGAAAGGGGGGAAATCCCGTGAGTGCCAAGGAGGCGACAGTGCCCAGGCCCAGCTCTGGGACTGTGCAGGGTGTGACTCGCCTGTTCTGAGAAGATCGAATGGGAGGCTCTATGCCAAGCAAGGCCCGGCCTGCAGTTCCACTGTGAGCTGCACAGAAAGGGAACAGCCACACTGAGAGCCATCGAGCAGCTCCGTGACCAGCTCACCTGCTGCGGCTTCCTGATGCAGAGAGCGCTTCGGCAAACTGGCGCGAGGGCTGGTAGTACAGCCGACGCTGCCGCCATTGCCAGTCCTCACCCTCCCTACCTCCTACCACTCGTCACGGGGATCCTGCTCAGCAGGTCTGCAAAAATCAGAGACAGTCTTCCAGGATCCGAGGTGCTGAGCACCCGACGTTTGGGCCAAGCAAACGCAAGAAAGGCCGAGGACAGGCCGGGAGGCTCGCCCTCTCCTCTGACATCGCTGCGCTGTATGCATTTCCACGGGGTCTTCAATCCAGGGCACTGCCATTGGTCTGTCTCTTCTCCTCGACCTTGACTTTCTCTGAGGGCAGGTCCTCTACACATTCATCTTTGGTCCCCAGTGCCGAGCACTGTGCTTGGGAACAGCATAACTTCATACACGTTGGTGCGACATATGGAAGAGGCTCATGTGGTTCAGAAGTCCTGATTTTGAGGGGACAGGCCTTCTGAGGGGGCCTGGCTTCCTACCCCGTCCCTGAGTTTAATAAAAACCCGACTTGTGTGGCCTTTATTGCCACCTGCACAACTCAGAGAAGCATGTGCTCCTGCCCGGGCAGGCTTATCCTCCACAGAGAAAGGGGGTCAGGACGAGCTTGCAAGTTTCATGTCAGGACGGACAGAAGGAAAGACAGGTGTCACCGCAAGGACAGAGGCGCTCCGTAGGGACACGGCTCTGGGCCTGCTGGGGATGGAGACGAGGCAGTGTCAACAACCCCGTCCGAGGACAGAGAACGGCAGGATCTTCACGAGTTCCATCCTTTATGTTTCACACTGAAGTCAAAAACATTCTGAGTCCAGAAAATAAACGAAACAGAACAAAACAGATCTGAGTCCAATCCCAGGTCAACAGAGACCATCACCAGGAGCAAAAGGATCTGGAGCCAGAAGACAGCGAGCAGGACTCTTTTCCACCAGTGAAAACAGAGCTCCAAACCTTAAGCTGGCCTGTCCTGAAAGTTTATTTCTTTAATAAACTTCAGTATCAAACGTACAATGTATTTTTTCTATAGATATAAGAAGTAAGGGCCTCATGCGAACAGCTCACAAGAGCCGACTCAAGCCCACAACGCTACCTAGGACGTGGTACCACAGAGCACCCTGCAGCGACAGGTAAGTACCGTGAATAGCACAGTTTCCACAGTAAATGCGGTCCGATACGAGGATGGCAGGAACCCATCTACCTAACTCCACGGGCAGAGGGCAGGTAAGATTTTGCGAGACGCCAGTGGCACATTCACACACACCACAACCCAAGCTCGGTCACCCCCACAGAAACCTCTAGACTCGATCAATCCCTCCCGGGGTGTTTTTCATTCAAGGACAAAAGCCCGTTTCACCACAAACAAGGTTCACATCGCCGATGCTGGCTCGCCGATCTTTCTCAAAACTGTGTCACTGCGCTGAAGACAATAAAACGAATAAAAACCAAAAGAGTGTAAGCACAGTCCTTGTATTGAAATGTGAGGATGCCAATACTGCAAGACTCAAGTTTTAAAAAGGAAGTGGTAATCACTAATAAAATAACTAGTCCAGCCCTAGCCGGTGTGGCTCAGTGGATAGAGCATCAGCCTGTGGACCAAAGGGTCCTGGGTTCCGGTCAAGGGCACGTACCTTGGTTGCAGGCTCCTCCCCAGCTGAGGCCCTGGTGGGGGCGAGTGCAGGAGGCAACCAATCAATGTGTTTCTCTCACATCAGTATTTCTGTCTTTCCCTCTCTCTGAAAAATCAATGGGAAAAGATCCTCGGGTGAGGATTAAAAAATAAGTAAATAGATATCTCGTCTACCATTATAAACAGCTAAGTGTGGATAAGGTTTTCTACCGCTTAGTGGCTTAATTCCTAGCAAAGGGCTCCCGAGAGTATGGAGGGGAAATCCTGGTCGGCTGGGGTACGTATCACCTCTAGGCCCTGCAGAGGGTGTGGTGGTTTGCAAATAAGCCAAGGAAGAGGACAGGGGACACTTTAAGAGGACTGAGCAGTGACGGGGAAGAGGAAATTATTTGACTCATCTTGGTCCAGAGTCAATCTCTAGTTCCCAAATTATCCATTCTAGAAAAAAAATGAAAGAGGAAGAGGGCATAGAAACACCCTCCAGAAACCTGGCACATAAGCCTCTTCTCTTACCCCCACTTTTGTTCCAAAGTCCACTGTTTTATCAGTGTTTTAAGTCACGCTAAGGACTGCCTGTCCCCATGGCTCACCCTTTACCTCACCTTATATCTCACGTGTCCACAAATGAACACATGGTCATTACATTCAACTGCTGTGGGCTGGGTGTCTTTGCAGGTCCACCTGCCATGAACAAAACGGACCACTCGGAGCAGCGCCGGCACACCCGGGAGAGGACACAAATGGGACCAATCACACGTCCAGTCACCACTGAACGATGGGAAGGAAAACCTCCAAGTGTACTACACACTCCCATGACTTCTAAATCAGAACATTCTGACCGTAACTTAGCCTGTCCTTTGCCCCTCGTTGCTAACAGCGATCAATGAACTTACTCCATGCTGAGACGCCCTCGGGAACTCGCGCACACAGCGCTGTCTGGCCCCCCACCAGCTCCGCTAAAGCGAAGAAAGCAACCTGCTTTGGCAAGTTCCATTTGATTCTCTTTTGCTTGCGATCAGTGTCTCCTGCACCTCTTTTATGAGCTCCCGTGGTCTTCTGACTGGGCATTTCCACCATTTTCTCCAGACGTCTTCTCGCCATGAAATTCCGTTAAGATTCAATCCCTAGCTCCTGATTTTCTTTCTTCTCTTTCACGCATGTGATCATTCATTCTTTCAATGAACAAGTGAATCTAGTGAAACCTCATCTTACAGAAGATCACGTTCTAAAGTCACCAACTAAGAGGAAAGTAGACACAGCCAAGAATCCCTTACATCACTTCTGCTGTCCGACCCGGCCATTTTCCCTCCACGAATGACAAGGATTCCTTTTCCTTTCCAGTTGAGCGCTAGACGAAGTGGTCTATTTAGGGACCACACAGATTGAAAGTCTGAATTGCATCTTCAAGCACTAACATCACTCCAGGCACCGTGTCATGCTTATGACAGGCAAGTGACAGGCATGCGAGGGCAGAGGCAAAGAAAAGCCAATTCAAACCTCCCGTCCCACTCCAGGCCCACGCTGAGCGAGCAGAACTGTGGGCAGAATCATTCTGTATTTAGGGTTTTTATTCTCTTTCTTTTTGCTGAATGGCTCAAGCTGACTCTGTATAGGCTAAGTCTGCACATGTGAGCCCACTGGACCCCCCAGACACAAGATCGTGTGTCAAGGTCAAGGCTCTTGCCCGTTTTCACCGAGAAAATGTGACCTGCAGCAATGTCTACTGTCAGGTGTGCTTCCATCCCAGGATGGTCAGGGCTGTAAGGAAGAACTGAGGACAGCACGTGGACCTTGTCCTCACAGGGCTTAGAATAACTACGGAACATAAAATAACTGTAATAAAAGGGAGACTGTGATAAGTGCCAGGACCAAGGACAAATGCCATAAAAGTTCAGAGAAGGGTGGGGCTTAAACAAATGGTAAATGGAGGAAGGAATGACAAATCTCCCAGCAACTCATTAACTATTCTTTGGGCCCTGGTAATGATTCTTCTCCAATAAAAGGATCACTCACTTCTCAGCTTTGCATAAATATAGCTGACTGCAGCAAAGTGTACTCATTGCATAGTATTCCTTCCTTAAAAAATAAGAAACAAATTCCTATTATGAGTCAGGGTTCTCTGTGAAGCCACTTCCCTGACACTTACAAGTGTCCGGATCTAAACCTCAGTTTCTTCATCTGTAAAATGGGGAGAACTAGACTCCTTACAGATGCCTATTCCAAAACCAAAACAAGATGATGTAGCCGTTATGTAGATACTTAAGCAGTTAATGACTACTAGTTGATGGAGTAATTACAGTCAGTCTTCTTGACCAACCTCCTCCCCAACACAGGGACTGATTCTTGGCTCCCGAGACAGACAAACCCTTCACCTCGGTGCAGAGAGCTCACACTGCTCCCAAGCTGCCTGGTCTACTGAGCAGCAGCAGGAACTGCCAGGAAGTTCTTTACTGAACCGCCATGTGCATGGAGCCATGTCCATCCCCGGCCTGACCTGTGCTCCCTGGTAGCAAAGAATAAGTCCTGCCCACCACTCTGAGATTCTACACCCTGGGATTATTTGTTGTTTTTTAAAATCCTCAGCCAAGGGTATTTTTTCCATTGATTGTTAGAGTGGAAGGGAAGGGGGGGGGGGGGAGAGAGGGAGAGAGAGAGAAATATCGATTGGTTGGTTGCCTCTCGCATGAGCCACTACCAGGGCTGGGGAACCTGTAACCGAGGTATGTGCCCTTGACGGGGAATTGAACCCATGACCCTTCAGTCCTTGGGCCAATGCTCTAACCACTAAGCAAAACGAGCCAGGGCATACACCCCGGGATTCTATCACTTTTCCTAATTTGACCAAATGGCAGGCAGGTAAGTGAAGCATAAATCACTTGGCCACCATCAAGAAAAATTTCACCCGGCCAGCATGGCTCAGTGGTTGAGCGTGGACCTATGAACCAGGAGGTCACAGTTTGATTCCCAGTCAAGGCACATGCTGGGGTTGTGGGCTGGATCCCCAATGTGGGGCATGCAGGAGGCAGCTGATCCATGATTCTCTCTCATCACTGATGTTTCTCTCTCTCCCCCTCTCCCTTCCTCTCTGAGATGATCTCCATCCCAGGCTTCCTGTTCCTTCTAAAGCACTGTTCCTGGAACAGCCCTGGGCCCCACCCCGTGCTTGTTAGCCCTTTACGGGGAATCGAAACCTTACAAAGCTGTAACCTCCCTGCAGACAAGGTCTAAAATAGCTCACTGCTGCTGCAGCACAAAGTGCAAGGGCGGGAATGGCTAGTGGGGAGTGAGAGGCGGCGGGGGGGGGGGGGGGCGGTCTGCAGGTGAAGGGGCCTTCGCTCCATCCTTCTGGCAGTGGCCCCGCCTCTCTGTGTACACTCCCGGGAACGCACCTGCACAACACACGTCCCTCAACCACTCGGGGTCATTCGGCATTCAGAAGGCTTTTGAGGACGGCAGGCGGAGGCGTGAGGCATGTCCTCCTCCAACAGAACAGCTGCTGGAGGAGGCACAGAGCCACAGAATAGCTCAAACAAGGGGGTGAGAGAGTCAAAAGCCCTTTCACTATGTCATCAAGCAGGTGTAAGGATGGAGTGAAGGGAAAATTTGGAGGGAGAACGGTAGGAAAAAAGTAAAAATAAAGACAAAAACCACCACTTACTGAGCTAAGCAATTACTAACTGCAATCCTCAAAATCACCATTAATAGTGGATGTTAATGTTTTTCACCACAGCTAAGACTCCACTGCCTATAAACCACACCACTGCTGTATGTACCACCAAAAAAGAAAAACATTGTCAATCAAACTATAAATGCCATGACTGTAAGACAAATCTTGATATGTTAAAATCATAATTATTAGAAAAAAGGGAGACTAAGTTGATAAAATATGGTATCATCCCTATTTTACAACGGAAGAAACGGAGCCACAAAGCGGTCTTTAAGAGGGTTGCCTAAGTCACACGATTAGAACCCTGAAATTAGGGAGCATGTACAGGTCATTGGCCTGAAAGTTAGGGTCTAAGTAGGGTATCGGGTTTTTGAATATGCACATCTGACATTACATCTGAAAAGTACTGTGAAAATTTTTTTAAAAATTGGACAATCAACCAATCATATTTGAGTGTCCTGTACTGTTCCGATAACCAACAAAGCATTTTTAAGTATATTTTTACTGATTTCAGAGAGAGACAGAAACATCGATGAGAGATAATCACTGACCGGTTGCCTCCTGCACGCCCCCTACTGGGGATCAAACCCACAGCAACTCAGGCATGACCGGAATCGAACCTGGAACCCCTAAGTTCACAGGCTGACGCTCTATCCACTGAACCAAACCGGCCAGGGCCAAAGTATGACATATGGACACTATTCCAGGAGTTTACAATACTGGAAACAATTAGGACAAAAACCTTGAGCGCACAAGCAGGAAGACAAACGGGCTGGAGAACGAGCACACGGGAGCTCAGAGACTTCACGGAAAGTCGAACTTGAGCTGGGCCCTGACCTCTGGAAAGCTTGGGGTCAGTCAAGGCCAGGGAGAGCCTGAGGGCCCCGAGGGCCTACAATCCAGGGATCCTTGGAGGCCAGAGGAGGAGATGTAGATGGAAAAGAAAATGAGAGTAATGTTTCCTGAGGGAGATTAGATCAGGTGAGGGAGCTGGGGGAAGACTGGATAGAGCTGAAGAGCTGATAAGTTAGTTACCTGGATTCGGGCTCAGTGAGTGTAAACGGAACAGAAAAGGGAGAGGAGGCTGAAGCAGACACTGAAAGAAGAACCGATGCCATCTGGTGACCACTTGGAAGCGGAAGGGAAAGCAGGCATCACTGGGATTTGATGCCTTGAGGAAAGATGGCTACCACTGATAGAACCAGGAAAGGTAAGAAGAGAAGATGCTGGGAGGGTGGGGAGGCAGGAAAAGAGGCGGATTCGGAGGGGAAACTGGTTTGGTGCACACTGACCTGGAAGTGGGGCAGGTCCTGTGGGAAGTGCTGCACAGCCCTGGAAGCACACGCCCCACCTGGGTCAGTGTGAGGTCCAGATGCGTCCCATGTGGGTCACTGTGGGGGAGTGCCGGGGGATGCAGAGAGCAGCAGGGTCCAGGGACAGAGTGTGGGGACGTGCGCACTGTGGGCAGGAAGAGGAGCAGCCCAGGGGTCAGGGTCCGTCGGGGGACCTTCCACTCCTTCCCTGAGGTGTCCACAACCAACATTAAACCTGATACTTATGGGTAAATGCAGGTGCATGGATTCTGAGAATCTAAAGGGGGTGCACTTGTGCAGTGATTGGCGGGTGGGCGGGCGGACGGGGAGGGAGTGACCTAGGAAATGCTCAGCTCCAGGCTGTGACAGGATGACTGTCCTTAGGGCTATCAGCAGTTAAGCCACCGGAGAGGGGCCTGGGCATCCCTCTGCCATAAGCTGCTGTTTTGGGGTGCAGACCTGGCTGACTTCAGAACTTCTCTACAGAATGTTAACTCGAGGTCATAGGCAGATAAGGTCACGGAGACTCATAGATGACAGAGACGTAAAAGTAGTGTTTTCCCCAAGCTAACAGCTCCATCTGCTTCCAGACTCATAAACGTATCCCGTGGCCAACTGAGCCATTACCATGGCTGTGCGCTCACTCTGGCGGCCCTCCCCACTGGGGCTCTGGGAGTTAATGCAGTTCCTAGCCCAGGGGGAATGTGCACACAATATATCAATTCATCTGCCTTCTAGCTCAGACTCTGCCTCGAGCAGCAGAGAGAGTTTAAACTGTTTACGGTGCTCGGCAATAGAGCTGAGAGAGGGAGGACTTCCTGTACTCCCAGTGCAATGGGCCTGAAGGGCCAGGTGATGACCACACCGCGGATGCACATGGTACATTTCTGAAAGGGAGTTCCCACGGGAACCAAGCCCCCTCCCCAGGGGCAGGGACGGATCCGATCCCCGTCCCCACCCCTACCTCACCCCCTTTCTCACTCCCCTTCAGCCATACTAGCTCAAGGTCTCTGCACTTCCTCTATCCACCTGGATGTTCTTCTCCGGAGAGCCACACGCCTCTCACTCTCACTTCCTTCAGGTTTATGCGCAAATGCCATCTTCTCAGAGATGCCCTCCCCGACCACCCCATATAAAATAGCAAGCGTAGCTACCCACTCCTTCGCCTGCTTTATTTTCTCCCCTGCATTCATCACGACATAGCATTTACTTTGTCCCCCCTCCCCCAACAGACAAGATTCATGAAGACAGGGTGTTTTATTACCTCTTTCCCCGGCACCGGAACAGTGGATAGATAAATGAATTCAACGAGGAATAACTAGTATGTGCCAAGTACTGTGCTACCTTCTGGAAAAGCTGTGGTGAACAAGGCAGTCTGATCCTGGCCCTGGACAGCTGGCTCCGTTGGCTGGAGCATCAGCCCATGCACTGAAAGGTTACAGGTTCAATACCCCGTCAGGGCACATACCTAGCGTGCGGATCCAATCCCTGGTTGAGGCACACACGGAGGGTGTGGCAGCCAATCGATGTTTCTCTCCTTCTCCCTCTCAAATCAATAAAAACATGTCACGGGTGAGAATTCAAAAAACTGAAGTTTTTTTACCTTAGTAATATCTGGGGGGTTAGGAGGGAGGACAAATAAACGAGAAAGAAACACTACATTTAGGCCCTGTTCTAAGCGCTTTCCATAGATGTAATGCTCACATCCCCCACGGAAGCCAGGTGCTACCAGGACTGCCTGTCCGCACCCAGTTCCGAAGCGGCAGAGCCAGGATCCAGCGCAGCCAGGAGGAATCTGGAGTGTCTGCGCCTAATCAGGCAAATAAGCAAAAGAGCCCCCTGTTAAACGCAACAGCACCAGTGGGTGAGGGGGTAGAGGGAGGGGGATAATGAGGCAAGTCCGGTGTTTCAGTTTATGGGCAGGGAGAGTAATGTCGAGAAAGGTTTTCTGGAAACCAATTTCCTTGAAGGGTGAGTCATCAGAATTATCAGTCTGGAGAGGCAAGGGCTGGAGATTCAGTTTTATTTTATTTTTAAATATTTTTATTGATTTCAGAGAGGAAGGGAGAGGGAGAGAGAGAGAAACATCAATGATGAGAATCAGCGATCGGCTGCCTCCTGCACCCTCACAGTAGGGATGGAGCCTGAAACCTGGGCATGGGCCCTGACTGGGAATCGATCTCATGACCTCTTGGTTCACAGGTCGATGCTCAGCCTCTGAGCCAGGCTGGAGATTCAGTTTTAGACATAACTGAGTTTAAAGTGAAGTGAATTTGGGTGGAAATTCAGGATTCACCAGCAGACAAACCACTGAAGTCATGATATTGCGTGAGATTTCCTAAGAGAAAGTCTAAAAAAGAAAGAGAAGAGTGACCATTTAAGAGGAAAGAAACGGCCAGCTGGAACAGTCAGGTAGATAGATAAAATAGCAGGTACATGTGTATCACGGAAATTAGGAACAAAGAACACGTTAAGAATGAGGAAGTGCCTTGGCTGGTGTGGCTCAGTTGGCTGAGTGTCGTCCCGTGCACCCAAAGGTCTCTGGTTCCAGTCCCAGTCAGGGCACATGCCCAGGATGCAGGTTCGGTCCCAGGTCGGGGTGTGTACGGAAGGCAGCCCATTTGATGTCTCTCGCTCACATCAACGTTTCTCTCTCTCGCCTTCTCCCTTCCTGTCTCTAAAATCGATACAAACATATTTAAAGAAGGAAAGAATGAGGAAGCATCGAAACTCCTTGGTGAAAGGGACACTGGGAAGTGTCCTTCAGAGTCAGAAACGCAGAGGACAAGGCTCTCCACAGTCTGGCCACCCTCTTCGTCTTCAGACTTCTGACTAATCGCATACACGCTCTGTACCCTACCCAGTGCTCTCATGTAGGACGGTACTGCTGCCACCTGAGGGCATCTGGAGGAGTCAGGCAGGGGTCCTGCTGGCATTTAGTAGAGGGGTCAGCGATGCTAAGTATCAGCAACTCGATGAAAAGATGTCAAAATGTCACTAGCGCCTCTGGCGACCCTTTGTCGAGCTGGAGTTTATGTAGAGTTCCAACTCTCGGGTGGCCTTCACCCCTGCCCTTCGCGCACTGCTCTCCACCCCTCACCGCACCCTGAGCTCGTGTTCCTGCTGAGTCAGGTGTGTAGATTCTGAACGTCTAGACTCTCCTAGAATTCTGGTTTTAGAAACAGAAATCGCCACATTCTGTCAAATTTTACATATCATGTCTATTATAATAATCATGCTTTTAAATTCTCCAATTCTGTGGTTTCCTAGATAAAACATGAATTTTTAAAAAATATATATTTTTATTGATTTTAGAGAGGAAGGGAGGGGGAGAGAGAGATAGAAACATCAATGATCAGAGAGAATCATTGATCAGCTGCCTTCTGCACACCCCACACTGGGGATCCAGACCACAACCCGGGCATGTGCCCTGACCGGGAATTGAACCGTGACTTCCTGGTTCATAGGTTGATGCTCAACCACTGAGCCACGCCGGCAGGGCTAAAACATGAATTTTTAAAGTTTCGGGCCCTTTAGTCTACGCCTCAGCTTGCTGATCTGTTACAGGGGGTATCACACCCACGTTATATAACACAACTGGACATGAAGCACCCGGCACAGGCCTGGCACTTGGCAGCTGCCTGTCCCCTTGGCCACCCTGCCCTTGATGACTGCTCCTCTCAGGAATTTATACAGCCTCCTTGCTTTCTCACGTGGCACCGATCTACCTCAGATTGTCGTCACACCTGTCATGCTCACCCAGCTTTACTTAGGCTGTTACACACTCGGCACACAAGGGCACCAGTGCTGCCCAACATGCTCCCACATCCAGGACCCCAGGCTCTCAGCCAAAAGCTGCCAATGGGCCCCCATCTCTCCTGCCCCCTGCATTTCAGAGCCCAGTCTCTGAAACAGCCATGTCTTCAGAGTCCCATTCTTCTTTCTCTACCTCTGATCAAATGTCCTTAAATAAAAGAGCTCCTGAGTAGATGCTGTATCATTCGGTATAATTTACACACAGTTCTATGAAGTGCGATGTGCAGATTTGCTATATAGATCTGACTAGATGCAGTGCTTGCGAATGCTCCCAGGAGAGAGAACAAGACGAGTCCTAACCAGTTTGGCTCAGTGGATAGTGTCCTCCCAGGGACTAAAGGGTCCTGGGTTCGATTCCAGTCAGGGCACATGATTCTCTCTCATCACTGATGTTTCTGTCTCTCTTTCCCTCTCCCTTCCTCTCTGAAATCAATAAAAAAAATTTTTTTAAAGAGTATAATTAGCATTACATTTCCTAAATATGTTAATTATGGTGTGGCTGCTAATTAGTTATGTCGCCATTGAGTATGTTAGAGAATTAGGCACAGCATATGACCTGAGACAATGTCCTTATTCTTCAGAGATGTCTGCTGAAGTACTTGGGGATGAAAAGTTACGATGCCTGCAACTAACTTTCAGGGGTTTCAGGAAAAATTTACACATCTAGAGAGATACAAAAGCAAGTGTGCCAATGTCAAAACCGAGAACTAGATATAGGAAGGACGCTACGGGGCCTGCTGGTGTGGCTCAGAGGCTGAGTGTCAACCTATGAACCAGGAGGTCACGGTTCGATTCCCGGTCAGGGCACATGCCCGGGTTGCAGGCTCGATCTCCAGTGCGGGGCGTGCAGGAGGCAGCCGATCGATGATTCTCTCTCATCACTGATGTTTCTATCTCTCGCTCCCTTTCCCTTCCTCTCTGAAATCAATAAAGGAAAAAAAAATTTTTTTAAGGGACTCCATGGGAAGAAGCTGAGATTTCAGTGCCTGACTGGCTGCTGGGCGAGGAAGAGGGAGGGAAGGCTTGGGGTGTACCTGGCAGGGGACGGGGCTGCACCCCTGGAAGAGGGTGCGGGGAAGAACCGGTTTTCAGGAGACAGATGCTGAATCTGGCTCTGGGTAAGAGGCGGCAGGAAGAAACAGGTGCTGGGAGGAAGTGAGGAAGAAATGCCTCCAGCAGTTGGAAAAGTAGGAACAAGGCTCAGGCCACTTGGTAGTTAGCAAGGCGGTGCCCACCTAAATGGATACCAATAGGAGAGATGGATGAGATCACTGACGATGTAGTTTACTGGTGGGAGGTGGGAGGAGAGTCAGAGAAAAGCCAGGAGGGGGCCTATGTGACGGGAACCAAGGCAGCATGAGGAAGAAGGCAGCACGCCAGCGAATGGTCGACAGCACCAAATACAGCAGAAACGTTACAGGTGATGGCCGGCAAGTGGGATCAAGAAATCAGGGACTTTCGCTCGGGCAGGAGTGGAAACCAGGCGACTGGGCCCCAGAAAGGGAGCAGATGAAGGAGCAATGCAAGAGAGGGTATCGACCACTCACTCCTTACAGTCCCCCTTAAGTGAATGAGAGATGGAACTCCAGCTGGAAGAGGTGGGAGAAGCATGGGAGAAGCGGCGTTCTGGGGGAGACTGGGGAGATCTGTGGTTACAGGAGACGGAATCAATGAAGACACACCTCGGCGATGAGGCGAAGAAGCGACTCTGGTGTATGTCGGGAGGAGAAAGGAAGGGGACTATAAGCTCCAGAAATGGAATGAAAGACAGGAAGAAGGGGAGAGAGAAGAGGTGAAGAGAGCAGCGGTAATAAAAGGATATCAACAAAAACAACCCAGGAGCAGAAAGAGAAATCCCAAGATCAGAAAGTGACAAACTGCCAGGCAGCAGGACTGTCATCTCTGGTCCTCCCACAGGCCTGCTGCTCCAGCCACACCTGCTCGGGGTTAACCCAGGCAGAGTGTAAAGGTCTAGGGAGTTCCTGGAGAGAGTCTTCAATTAAGAAGAATGGAGAGTTCAAGCTGTTATTCCAATGACCTTACAACGTGGCCTTTGCTTCTGGTAAAAAGATCACTTTCTATTCTCGAAAGAAGATCCGGCTGAACTAGAAACGGCTCTACAAGAGGGCAAAGATAAGCTTGAAATCCCAGGGAAAGGAAGTCACCTGCCGGAAAAGGTTCAGGCATTCCACAGGTGGGCAGTGAGAGTGCGCCTCTTCACATCATCACTTTGAGAAACCCCAGGGCTCAGGGAGAGCCATTTCCTGATGTCGAAAGAACAGTCCAACATTACAGCTCTAGGCCGGCCGTAAAGGAAGCCTGCAGCGGTATCACAATACTGCAGGGAACTTATGTGAAGATAAGACGTAGGAGAAACAACATTTTTATGGCCTTTTGAAGCCATGTCCAGTGAAGTACTTGGGCCTCAAATTACTTTACTGCCCTCGCAGGTATCCTCACAAATATTTTTAAAATAACCTGAGAGTGATTAGATAAAAGCTCACAATTATCTCAGGAGATAAGAGACAAACTTAAAAAAAAAACTTTTAGAGAGGGAGGGAGAGAGAGAGAGAGAGAGAAACAATGATGTGGGAGGGAACCATCAATCGGCTACCCCCTGCACACCGACTCCGGGGATCAAGCCCACAACCCGGGCATGTGCCGACTGGGAATCGAACCAGCAACCAGGGTTCTGGATACCTTGTGAGGCTCGGGGCGCGTCAAGTCAAGTACAGCAAGTCCTCGTTTACCGTCAACGACAGGTTAATGCAACTTGAAATGAAATGACGTACATGAAACCACTGTACCATGGGCTAATCGACACGAACAACGTCTCACCACTGTCATAGTGAAACGACACTAAACAAAAGGACGTTATTCGAAGACCAGAAGGAATGGGGCCCTGTGATTCCCTTGTACCAGGCTCCTTGTGGAGTCAGAGGCAGGGTAGATGCTGAGAGGAACTTCACTACGTTCCAATAGCCAACCTTGAGAATGCCAGACTGCGCTCGCCTACAGAGCGCCTGCCACCTGAGAGCCGGGGAGAGGGCACTGAGACGGGCAGTCCCTAGACAGCAATGCTAGCAGTGAGGGCTCTAACAACACCCGCCTCACCCTCGCCAGTGTGGATCCGTGGATAGGGCATCGGCCTGCGGACTAAAGGGTCCCGGGTTCGATTCCCATCCAGGGCATGTACCTAGGTTGCAGGCTCCTCCCCGGCCCGGGCCCTGGTTGGGGCGCATACAGGAGGCAACCAACCAATCAATGTGTTTCTCTCACATCGATATTTCTCTGTCTTTCCCTCTCTCTTCCACTCTCTCTAAAAATCAATGGAAAAATATCCTTGGGTGCGGATTAAAAATATGTATAAAAAAATAAAAATAAAAACATCTGCCCCATTGGGATGGAAACAGAGTAATAAAGGACCATGGCTTAGCAATGAGCACATAGTCTCCAAAAAATCACTCCCACCCTCCAAGGGCCAAGGATCACAGTGACAATCAGCTGAAGAAAAACCAGGACCAAGCAAACCTGAGATGCATGGGCCTCCACCAGTGAGCAGCACTGGCTGGGTGTGTGCCCAGGAGGATAAAACAAATACGGCAGCTGCTGTCCCCTTGCCAGTTTAATCTGGATTATGAGGGTGGAGGCCATGCCAGAGAACATGGACTATGAACCACTCCAATCCTGCCTGACATCAGCTTCCCTACAGAGCATCACATGACCTGAAATGTCTTAGTTACTGTCTTAGTCACTGCTTTACTGTTCAGGAAAAGTAAAAAAGCCTCTGTGTCGTGATTATTTGAAAGCTTCACTCTCACTGGACTATTGCGGGGAAACTCATCTGATAACCAACATAAATCTATTGATCTCACTTTCAGCCCGACAGCCAGTCATTCTAGGGACATCACTGCCATCAACCAGGAAGTCTGTATGAAAAGCTGAACCATGATACAGGCCCAATAGTAATCTCTGTGTGTTACAACTGGTAACAGATCTTTACAAAATATCCCCAAAACTAACACACTTAAGTTATTAAATAAAAACTGGTTTTGCCTAGCTGACGTAGCTCAGTGGATGAACGTCGACCTATGAACCAGAAGGTCAGGGTTCGAGTCCCAGTCAGGGCACATGCCTGGGCTGTGGGCTCGATCCCCAGTAGGGGGCCTGCAGGAGGCAGCTGATCCATGATTCTCTCTCATCATTGATGTTTTGTTTTGTTTTTATATATTTTATTCATTTTTTACAGAGAAAGGGAGAGGGATAGAGAGTTAGAAACATCGATCAGCTGCCTCTTGCACACACCCCACTGGGGATGTGCCCGCAACCAAGGTACATGCCCTTGACCGGAATCAAATCTGGGACCTTTCAGTCCGCAGGCCGACGCTCTATCCACTGAGCCAAACCGGTTTCGGCTCATCATTGATGTTTCTATCTCTCTCTTCCTCTCCCTTCCCTTCTGAAATCAGTAATATATGTATATGTGTGTGTGTGTGTGTGTGTGTGTATATATATATTACATATGTATATATAATATATATACATATGTGTGTGTGTGTATATATACACACATATATATATGAATATAAATATATATATTTAAAAAACCAACAGGTTCTAGGCCCGGCTGGTATGACTTAGTTGGTTGAGCGTCAAAAAAACATATTAAGAAAAAGCAAAACCAGGTTCTAGGAATATCCGCAGAGTGGAAAAGCACAAAAGAGAGCACATGAAGGTGTAGAGGTGGCTGGGATGGCTGAGGCTCTTGGCTTTCTGGTAACCCTGGTTTGGGAGAGAAGGTACCTTATCCATATGGAAGATCAAATCCAATTCACAAACATTTTCGAAACATTTATCCAGGGTCTCCACAAAAACCTAGGAAACATAAAGAAATAGGTTAAGAAGAGAAACAGGGAATATTCACATCTTCATCAATATCACATTGGAAAGAGGGAAGTCATGATACCATTTACTTCACATAAATCTCACACAAAACAAAACCTCCTTATTTTCTTATCCTTTCTCTCCCATTTTCCTCTCAGGTTTTTAATTTCTAAGAGATCATTTTGTTTGTGTTTCTTGTTTGTTCAGCAGCCCATGTTTGGTCTTCCTTTATTGCTCTGTGGCTTAGAGATAAAGGGCTGTTTCCCTCTCCCTCTAAAAAAATAAAAGCAATAAAAAAGAACGTACACACACACACACACACACACACACACACACACACACAAAGAGCAGTCACATGTATGTTTTTCCTCACGCCTCAAAACACCATTATTCAAGTTCATGATCAAGATCAAGAACCGCAGGAGTAAAACAGGCCAAAGGCATGCTGGACTCGTGAAGAGACTGAAATGAAGGTACTGCGGGCTCAGACAGCAAAATAATAAGATATGCATCTAAAATTCAATCCCTAAGAAACACAACTCTGAGGAACAAAATGACAAAGAACATTCGTCTCAGAGAGGAAGCGAGTGACTAAATTCATCTGTAAATGGTGAGGACACACACAAATGCAAAGGAAATCATCAAGAGGCAGAAGTCATTCAAGATCTCAGTTGCATAAAAGGCGCCATCGTAGTAGAAGCTGGAAGTGGGAAGAGTCTCCAGCCAGGACTTGGGAGAAGAAATCCCGATCCAGAAGCCAAGAAAACTGCGCCCAGACCTCGTTCCTGCTCAAGGTCAAGGAGTGCCCCACAAAGCAGAAGTCGAGAGAGAAAGAGGGGAATGGGGAAAGTAACAAGATTTAGTGAAAGTTTAAACCTGACTGCTAGCCACCGTTTTATCAGAGGCAAAAACACGGCAACGGATGCGCGAGAAGTTCTAGCTGGGAGGTTGGGAAGGGCAGAGAAATGACAAGGACAGCGAGAAAAGGAAATGGTTGAAAAGCAAAAACAACAAGTAGTAAGCTACTGGAAATTCAGTTCTCAATGTGCTGGTCTGGGCACCAGGAACACAAGGAGCTCCTGGGACAGCAATGGCAGGTCCCAGGAGCTAAAGCTTCCACAGAAAGCAGAATAACCACGTTTAGCGATTATAAGCCAGCAGCTGGGAATCACATGAAATTTGCTGAACAAGAAAAAACAGGAAAACGCTTCAGCGCGGCAAATAACAAGGAGACAGATCCAAGCCTGCTTACATATGGGATCAATTGAATTTTGAAAACGAAGACCAAAATGTCAAATTCAGAAAATGGATGGGTATTAACAGTGAAGATGGATGTAGCTCAGTTGATAAAGTGACAAGACTTTGAACAACAGGAAGAAGTATTTGGAAACCGAGAAGCTCGGCCTGAAGTGGCGAGATCACAAACCCACACACCGAGAGGAATGGAGTGCGGTTTATGGCTTCAGTCCAGGAGCGGAAGCAGTTGGAAAAAGGTCTCCCTTTTAAAGTTTGGGGCTTTACAGACTTCTTGTTCTAATGTTAGGTCCTCTGTCACCAAAGAGTAGCATGCTAGCTTGCCAGGGTGCTGCACTTTAATACATTAAAAAATCTGGTTCTTGCACACACAAAAAAGGTGATTGTGTGGGTGATAAGAAGGGTTAGGTAACGCTATGGTGGTCATCATTTTGCAATACATACAAGTGCCTAATCAACAGTCTGTACGCCCTAAACTTGCACAATGTTATATGTTAATTATATCTCAATGAAGCTAAGGAAAAAAGAAAATTATCATTTTTTATAAATATCAAATCTTCGAAGTTTCCTGGGGTTTACCCCTGACCTCAGACTTCCCCAGAAGGGGCTCTTGAAAACTATCAGGGATACTAAAGCCAGTCCGTGACCCAGACACGTTGTTCAGCTTATCTCTTCTTGGGAGCCTGCATCTGAAAGTGGCAAATTCGCCCTGGCTGGGGCACTCAATGGTTAGAGCATCAGCCTGAGCACTGAAGGGTCAGGGTTCAATTCCCAACCAAGAGGACACACCTGGGTTGCAGGTTTGACCGGGGCCTTGTGCAGGAGGCAACCAATGGATGTGTCTCTCTCACATCTATCTTTCTTTCTTTCTTTCTTTCTTTCTTTCTTTCTTTCTTTCTTTCTTTCTTTCTTTCTTTCTTTCTCTCTCTCTCTCTCTCTCTCTCTCTCTCTCTCTCTCTCTCTCTCTCTCTCTCTCTCTCTCTCTTCCCTCCTCCTCCTTCTCCTCCCTTCCTCCTTTCCACTCTTATCTAAAAATCAATGGAAAAAATATCTTTGGGTGAGGATTAATAAAATAAATAAAATAAAAGTGGCAAATTACCCTTTCTTACACAGCTAGGTTTATGCTTAGCTTTTTATCATGTAGGGAATCTACATCACCTAGAAAAACTATAACAAGAAGCAAAGGAATGGTAACTCAAAAGTCTAAGGAGGGATGCAATGAATGAGGATACAGGAGCTTTAAGGGACTAGGTAACATACTGTTGCTAATCTGAGGGACAGTTTCATTTTATTGGCATTTTTTACACTATGTAGCCATGTTTGCATACTTTTTGTACACACAGTATGTTTCACAGTCAAAAATAATTTATAGAACAGCAATAATCTTTCTGGGACTCTGACAAGGGTTTCAGTAACTTATAACCTGGAAGTACTGACATTTTAATGGGTTTTCTCACCCGGTAAAGAACATGTTTGATTTATATATTTTGCTCTTTTTTCATATTTTCAGTTTTAAAGATTTCTTTATATAGACCTGCACATTTTTTACATTTATTCCTGGCTGGTTTATGGACCTTTTTGCTATTGCGAGTGGGCCCCTTTCAAATATTGCTTCCTAACTTATTATCCTATATAATCCTATATAATAAAACCCTAATATACAAATCAACCAAACGGTGGAATGACTGGTTGCTATGAACTGACCACCAGGGGGCAGACGCTCAATGCAGGAGCTGCCCCTGAGCCGAGAGGTACGGAGCAGCAAGCAGGCAGATGGTAAGGAGTGAGGGGTCCTGGACTGCGAGAGGGATGTCTGCCTGCCAGCTTAGGCCCACTCCCCACAGAAAGTGGGCCTAAGCCAGCAGGCGGACATCCCCTGAGGGGTCCCGGACTGTGAAAGGGCACAGGCTGGGCTAAGGGACACCCCCCCGAACCCCAGAGCACAAATTTCATGCACCGGGCCCCTAGTTCTAAAATAAAACTTTTAATTTTTATATATTAAACATGCATTCAGTCCCCTTACTGAACTCTAGTATTACTTCTAAATATTTTCCAGTTGTCTTGGATTACCTCATCTGCAAACATTACATGTTCTTTAATTATGTTTTTATTGATTTGAAAGAAGAGAGGGAGGGAAGAAGAAACATTGATCAGCTGCCTCCTGCACGCCCCCTACTAGGGAAGGAGCCTGCAGCCCGGGCATGTGCCCTGACCACGGCATCGAACCTTTGACCTCTCAGTGCACTGGATGACGCCCGACCAACTAAGCCACACCATCCATAGCCAAACATGACATATTCTTCAGGCCAGTAAAGCCAATACCCCAATCCTGCCCTTCTCCCCTCAAAACACACTTTTACATTTCCTGGCTGTTTGTTTTTCCTGATAAGTTTTCCTTTACCAAGTTCTGTAAGATCTGATGGAATTACACCTGGATTTCCCATTTAATCTGTTGATTACTACCCTCATCTTTGCTTGATTCTCCCCAACAAGGGGAAGGCTTATAGCTTCATTTATTTTAAGCATTCCTTTATGTTTTTCCTTTAAGATTTTACAATGTTATTGGAATCAATGTCAAGTATTCCATACTAAGTTAATTTCAAAACACTAAATACCCTTTGTTACTGCTCTAAGTGAAATTTCATTAATTATGAATTTTCTAGCTGTTTCTGCAGAAATAAATTCAATTTTGATTAATTCAATCTCATATTCTGCTATTTTGCTCTCATATCAACCATTACTTGTGATACTTTTTGCATTTTTCTTTTTAGGTTTTCTAGGTACATAATTAGGCCAACTTACAATAACTTCTCTCTCTCTTCCTTTACTATGTTACTTCATTTCTTTTTTTATCATTCATTACAAATGCTTGTCCAAAAGGAAGAAAACAGTAAGGTACACCTTGTTTACCTGAGTGCCCCTGAGGTAACACTGCCCCTGGTTCTTGGTTTTAAAACTAAAATTGGCTTCTTCTAGAAAAATAAACTAGGTGGCGGGGGTGGGGAAGAAAGATATTTTCCACTGTATACTTCTGGTGTGCCTTTTGAATTTTGAACCACAAAAATGTGTTATTTCTTCAATAATATAGTTTATGCTAAATAAACACGCACTAAATAATCAAATAAAAATGCTTCCTATTCCAATTTAAGAGTATTCAGGAATACAATTTGGATGATCATTTCTCTCAGCACCTACTGAGAGAACAGGAAACTATTCGTTCCTACTGAGGTGACTTTTGGAGAACACCTAAGGATGGGGTCTGGTTGCTAGGGGAACCAGCCATGTGATTAGAGGGTTTGGAACTTTCAGTGCCTCCTCCCACCAACCCCTCTCTGGAAGGGATGGGAACTGGAGCGTGAATCAATCCCCAACGGCCAATGGTTTTTAGTTAACTTTGCCTATGCCATGAAGTCTCTCTCCATAAAACCCCAAAAGGACAGGGCTCAGAGAGCTTCTAGGCTGGTGAGCACCAGCTTGGGGGAGAATGGGGTGCCTGGAGAGAGCATGCAAGCTGTGTGCCCTTTCCCCATACCTCGCTCTACACATCTCTTCCATAGGGCTATCCTGTGTTTTATCCTTTCATAACAAGCTGCCAATATAGTAAGTACAATGCTTCTCTGGAGAGTTCTGTAAGCTACATTAGCAAACTAATCAAGCCCACAGAGGAGGTCAGGGGACTCTCTGATCTATAGCCATTCAGTCAGAGGCACGGGTGATAGACAATCTGATGCGTTTGCCGTCTATCTCCAGGTATATAGTGTCAGAATTGGTTAAACTTATGAGACACCTGGTCAGTGTCCAGAGAACTGAGTTATTTGCTTGGTGGTGGGGGGGAAAACATATACATCAAAACTGGTGTCAGAAATGAACGTAAAAACCAAGGGCAGCGAGATGGCTAGGTAGGAACCAATGAACCCAAAAGCTCTGAGTGTTTAAGGGTTGCTATGGAGCTTTCTCATAGCACCATCTGGTGGACATCTGGCAACTTTTACCAGTATCAGCAGAGAGACTGACAAAAGGATCTACAGGATGGCTACTCAAAAACGCAAAGCGAACCCCAAAGCACCTGCCATCATTCGCTGACTACACATACCTGGATGAGGTCCAAGATCCCAAGTTCACTCTCCGATGAATCCACACAAAATACGAAGTAGAGGGTAGCATAGTGCCGATAAATCAGTTTGTAATCAGAACCACCAATCAAACTGTGGAAGACAGGAACCATTTTAAACACATCCAAGAGAAACCCTGTCCCAGGGAATGAGAACTGAGCCAACACACAAGGGGAGGATGGGCCAAAGCATAGTCCAGTTCTACCAGGTGAAGGTGACCACGTTTGGCCGTGGTGCCTAAATCACTTCCCTCACCTTTTTTTTCCGCCCATCCTCCCAGAAACCAAACATCTAAGTAAGAAAAATCCAAAACACAACCGTTCAACAGCTTCCCAACAGAATGGGGTCTCTCCCTCAGCCCATCATGCTCAGGTCAGCTCTGGCTGCACTGGGTACCCACCTGACACTTGAGCACTGCCTCAAGAAGTAATGATGAAGGCCACCCAAAAGGGGACACATGGGGAGAAAACTGAAACTGATCACTTACCTTCCACCCTCCAAGAAGTTACAGATGTTGTCATCCCGTTTGAGAACTAGATGGAAGGTCTCTCGAACAATCTGCTGTTGAATTTCTTCTGGCTATGGCATAAAAGAAATAAAGTGAATCAGCGGGGGTATCTGAAAATATATCCCACTGATGGAGGTGGACAGGGAGAGAAGTGCTTCCAAGCTGGGAATGATCTGAACATATGGTACCAGATTCCAGAAAAAAGTGATGAGTAGAGATAAAAATAATAACGGCAATCTTGGGGAAAACGGACAAGGCTCTGTTATAGGAATTAAGCAAGGGTATATTGCCTAGCCAGCATGGCTCAGTGGTTGAGCGTCGGCCTATGAACCAGAAGGTCATGGTTCGACTCCCATCAGGGCACATGCCTGGGTTGCAGGTTCGATCCCCAGTGTGGGGTGTGCAGGAGGCAGCCAATCAGTGATTCTCTCTCATCGCTGGTGGTTCCATCTCTCTCTCTCCCTTCCGCTCTGAAATCAACAAAAGTATTATAAAAACAAAACAAACAAACAAGAAAGGGTATATTTAACTAGCTATCTAGTCATTAACCATTGTCCTGACAGGGAAGCTGATATTTCTTTATAGTTAATAACGAAGAAAGGAGAATTGACAACTCTCCAGCAAGGTGCAAGAATAACTAGAAGGCCTGGTCCTAATATATTTTGTCTTGCATCTATGGCAGGGTAAATAATGTCAACAGGTCTGACACCTTAAAGAGGTCAGGATGTAATAGTGTACACATTGAAAAACAAACAAAGAAACTTGCCATCTTATCTGCTGGTGATGTAGGTATTACATGTAAGATGTGTTACCAACAGTGTTAACTGAGAAAGGTAATTCTATAAAGAATAAGAATTTTGAATAATCGCAGAGCTACAAAATCTTTCTCCCCCACTTACTACATCTGAGAAAGGTCGATTATGATGGAATCTCTTGATAATTCACATTTGATTTCTATTTATACATATAAGGTTCAAAATGAGTACGGTTTAAAATAAAAAAAAGGGTGGGAGAAACCAATCATTACAGAAGCAATCAAAAGATCTAGACCAGTGCTCTCAAATCTCAATAAATGTGCAATAAATCACGTGGGAATGTTATTAAAATGCAGATTATTCTGACTCACTAGGTCTAGGTAAGTCCTGAGACCATTTCTAACAAGTTTCTAGGTGATACCAATGCTGCTGGGGACCACACTTTGAGGAGCAAAGCTTAAGTAAACCTTCAGACTGGACTTGCCCTACGAGTCAGATAATGTATTCAAAAATGTTAATACCTTTCTTTCTGCAGCAATTTATACTTGAAATGTTTAGTTATTGAAAAGAAATAGAGGTAGAGGGAGAAACCAAGATGGCGGCATAGGTAAACACCTAAACTACCTCGCACAACAATTTCAAAACTACAACTAAAGGACAAAACGGACATCATCCAGAACCACAGGAAGGCTGGCTGAGTGGAAATTCTACAACTAGAAGGAAAGAGAAAAGCACACTGAGACTGCAGGAGGCAGAGGTACTGAGACGCGCGCATGGAGAGGACTGGCAACTGAGTGCGCGACTGGCTTTCTCAAGGAGGAGGGAGACAAAAGCTCCCGACTGCGCTGAACTCCAGTTCCGCAAGACTCTGGGGACCAGACTCATTCGAGGAGAAACTATCTGGCAGCGGCAGGAACTCGAGGGCGGCTTTCTCTCAGAGGTGCTTGCGTCGATTACCACGGGACACTGAGACACAGGGGCCTATTAGGGCAGGGCTAATGGGAAACCAATGCTGTCTGCTCCACCCTGAGACTCCGCCCCATCCAAACTGAGCACAGAGGCTTTTGAAAGGCTTGCCTCATAAGGGTGTCTCCAGCACAGAAGTTCTCCCAGCGTAGACACAGCTGATCCTCACAGCCAATGGGCCTGGAGGTCAATTCCTCCCAGTGACACCAACAACAATCAAGACTTAACTACAACAAGCCTGTGCACACAGCCCACAAAGGGGTGCACCAAGAGTGTCCACCTCAGGTAACTGGGGAGGCTGAGCCACTGGGCCCTATAGGACACCTAGCACACAAAGCCACTCTATCAACTCCGGGAAGCAGCCAAAATGCAGAGACAAAGAAACAGATCACAAATGAAAGAAATGGAGGAAAGCAAACGACTGGATATAGAGTTCAAAACCACAGTTATAAGGTTTTTCAAGAATTTTCTAGAAAAGGCCAATAAATATAGCGAGACCCTCAAGAATATGAAAAAGGACCAGCTAGAAATTAAGCATACACTGACTGAAATAAAAAATATTATACAGAGACCTAACAGCAGATTAGAGGATTGCAAGAATCAAGTCAAAGATTTGAAATACAAAGAAGCAAAAAATACTCAACCGGAAAAGCAAAAAGAAAAAAGAATCCAAAAATATGAAGATAGTGTAAGGAGCCTTTGGGACAACTTCAAGCGTACCAACATCAGAATTATGGGGGTGCCAGAAGAAGAGAGCAAGATACTGAAAACCTATTTGAAGAAATAATGACCAAAAACTTCCCCCACCTGGTAAAAGAAATAGACTTACAAGTCCAGGAAGTGCAGAGAACCCCAAACAAAAGGAATCCAAAGAGGACCACACCAAGACACATCATAATTAAAATGCCAAGAGCAAAAGACAAAGAGAGAATATTAAAAGCAGCAAGAGAAAGCCAGTTACTTACCTACAAGGGAGCACCCATATGATTGTCAGCTGATTTCTCAACAGAAACTATGCAGGCCAGATGGGAGTGGCAATAAATATTCACAGTGATGAATAACAAGAACCGACAACCAAAATTACTCTACCCAGCAAAGCGATCATTCAGAATTGAAGGTCAGATAAAGAACTTCACAGATAAGAAAAAGCTAAAGAAGTTCATCACAGCCAAACCAGTATTATATGAAATGCTGAAAGGTATTCTTTAAGAAGAGGAAGAAGAAGAAAAAGGTAAAGATAAAAATTATGAACAACAAATACAAGTGAATCTAAAAATCAAGTGAATAAAAAATCTGATGAACAGAATAAACTGGTGAATATAATAGAATCAGGGGCATAGAAAGGGAGTGGACTGACAATTATTGGGGGGAAAGGGGTGTGGGGGTGTGGGAAGAGACTGGACAAAAATTGTACACCTATGGATGAGGACAGTATGGGGGGGCAGGTAAGGGCAGAGGGTGGGGTGGGAACCAGGTGAAGGGGAGCTATAGGCGGAAAAAGAGGAACAATTGTAATAATCTGAACAATAAAGATTTATTAAATTTAAAAAAAGAAGAAAAGAAATAGAGGTAAAAACAGGGAAAATGTCATTGTGGAGAAACCATTTTTCTCCAAAGTGGAGAACTTTGACTTGCCATGGGTATACTAGTACAGCGGCTCAGTATTTACTGACGGATGAATGAAAACTTACTAATCACTGGCCTCTGTAAATCTGAGTAAATCGACCAGGTACTTTCCTGGTTTCCATTTAAAGCTCACAGAGGGAAGCATCAGCACTTTTTTAAACTGAGAAAAACATCTTTCAAACTAAAGCCTTTAATCTGACTCTAGGGTGGAGGTGGCAGCAGATGGTGGAAAAATGATATGAAATGATGAAGCTACTGAATTTCTAATTCAACAAAAAGTAAACTACCCATTATTTTTTTTAATTGAATTCAGAGAGGAAGGGAGAGGGAGAGAAAGATAGAAACATCAATGATGAGAATAACTGATTAGGCTGCCTCCCACACACCCCACACTGGGGATTGAGCCCTCAGCCCCCATGTGCCCTTGACTGGAATCCACTGAGCCAAACCAGATAAGGCTAGTCCTCAATTATTTTAATAATCCCTCATATCCTTCAATACTCTTCTTTTTACAAGGTTAATTTTCACTCCTGAGCTAATATGGTTCTTACAAAAATACTATGTTCTTCAAAGATATACAAGTGGTTAATAAGGGCAGGAAAAGATGCTCAACATCATTAGACATTAGGGAAATGGAAATTAAAACCACAATAAAAATCTACTTCACACTCACTAAAACATCTTTAATGGAAAAGATTAACAAAAGTCACTAGGGAGATAGAGAAATTGGAACGCATATTGCTGATGGGAATGCCAAAGGGTTCAGCCACTTTGAAAAAATTTGGCAGTTCCTCAAAATGTTCACCATAAAGTTGCCATATGACCCAGAAATTCTACTCCTAGGTATAAAATCAAGAGAAATGAAAAACACATGTCCACATAAAAACTTATAGTACATGGCCCTAGCTGGTTTGGCTCAGTGGATAGAGCATTGGTGTGTGGACAGGATGGTCCCAGGTTTGATTCCGACCAAGGGCACATGCCAGGATTGCAGGCTCCATCCCCAGTAGGGGTTGTGCCGGAGGCAGCCAATCAATGATTCTCTCATCATCGATGCTTCTCTTTCTCTCTCTCTCTCCCTCTCTCCCTCTCTCCCTCTCTCTCTCTCTCTCCCCCTGCTCCCTTCCTCTCTGAAATCAACAAAAATATATATATTTTTAAAAACTTATAGATATATGCACCCCTATGCTCATAGCAGCACAATTTACAATAGCTAAGATTTGGAAACAGCTTAAGTGCCCATCAGCAAATGAGTGGATTAGAAAACTGTGGTACATCTACACAACGGAATACTACGCTGCTGTAAAAAAGAAGGAATTCTTATCATTTGCAACAGCATGGGTGGAACTAGAGTATTATGCTAAGCAAAATAAGCCAGTCAGAGAAAGAAAAATCTCACTCATTTGTAGAATATACTGAACAACATAAACTGATGAACAAAAATAGAACCAGAGACATAGAAGCATCAAATAGACTGTCCAACCTATGAGGGAAGCCGGGGGGTGAGGGGGTAAGAGATCAATCAAAGGACTTGTATGCATGCCTATGAGCAAAACCAATGGACACAGACAGTAGGGGGGTGAGGGCTTGTGCTTGGGAGAGGAGATGGCAGGGGAGAGCTCAATGGGGGGAAAAGGGAGACTCATGTAATACTTTAAATAAAGAAAAAAAACCTTGTAGCACATGAGTGTTCATAGTACCATTATTCACAAGAGCCATAGGTGGAAACATCAACCAATGAATAGACAATCAAAACGTGATACATCCATCCATACAATAAAATATAACTTGGGCCCTAACAGGTTTGGCTCAGTGGATAGAGCGTGGGCCTACGGACTGAAGGGACCCAGGTTAGATTCCAGTCAAGGCCATGTACCTTGGTTGCGGGCACATCCCAGTAGGGAGTGTGCAGGAGGCAGCTGATCAAAGTTTCTCTCTCATGGATGTTTCTAACTCTCTATCCCCCTCCCTTCCTCTCTGTAAAAAAATCAATAAAATATATTAAAAAAATATATATATATATATATAAAAAAAAAACTTGGCAACAAAAAGGGATGAAGAACTGATATACACTATAGCATGGATAACCAACCCTGAGAACATACTGTACTAAGT
Source organism: Corynorhinus townsendii (assembly GCA_026230045.1). NCBI lineage: Eukaryota > Metazoa > Chordata > Mammalia > Chiroptera > Vespertilionidae > Corynorhinus > Corynorhinus townsendii. The sequence goes on from JAPDVU010000017.1 coordinate 8,010,013, forward strand.
AAAAAAAGCCAGTCATAAAAAAAGAACCCCACATATTATGATTCCATTTATATGAAATGCCCACAATAGGCAAATTTAGAGAGACAGAAAATAGATTAGTGGTTGTCTAGGGCTGGGGGACTAGAGGGTGAAATACAGAATAACTGCTAATGGGTAGGAGTTTCTTTTTGGGGTAATGACAGTGTTCTGAAATTGTGGTGATGGTTGCATAACTTTGTGACCCTACCAAAAACCAATGAATTGTACATTTTATTTATTTTTAAAAATACATTTTTATTGATTTCAGAGAGGAAGAGAGAGGGAGATAGAAACATCAATGATGAGAGAGCATCATTGGTCAGCTGCCTCCCGCACGCCCCCTACTGGGGATGGAGCCTGCAACCCAGGCATGTGTCCTGACATGGAATTGAATCGTGACCTCCTGGTTCATAGGTCAATGCTCAACCACTGAGCCACCACAGCTGGGCTGAACTGAACATTTTAATTAGGTGAACTGTGAGGTATGTGACATATCTCAACTTTAAAAAACAGAGGAGAGCCCTAGCCAGTTTGCTCAGTGGCTAGAGCGTTGGCCTGCGGACTAAAGGGTCCCAGGTTCAATTCTGGTCAAGGGCACATGCCTGGGTTTCGGTTTGATCCTCCCAACCCCCCGTAGGGGACATGCAGGAGGCAGCTAATCAATGATTCTCTCTCATCATTGATGTTTCTATGTCTCTCTCTCCCTTCCTCTCTGAAATCAAAATAAAATAAAAATAGAAAACAGAGGGGAAAATTCACACACACACACACACACACACACACACACAAAACGCAAACTTTTACCTCGATGTAATTATTTAATAAAATGTAATCTAGCTGAAAAAAATTCTATGAAAAGGTAGTGTTTTTTTGTTTATTATTTCTGCTTGGAAGAAGAGGAAATAAAGTCCGAAAGAAGTTCGTTAACTTGTCAATAGACACAAAGGTAAAAAGGGTGGAGTTAAGGCTTGAACATAAATTTTCCTTTTCCCCCTCCAAGGTTTCAGGAGTCCACCAATTGCATATGTAACATTTTGAAACCTAGCCACTGAGCAGTAAAACGTTTGGGGACAGGAGGCAAATGATGATGTTTGTGTTTTTCCACAGAAATGCTTTTGGAAAAATTCCAAGTTCACATTTTATTTATTGAGCCCTCACGCAGCAGCATGTATAGTTTCTCCTTCCCCGCTTTTTAAAAAATATATATTTGTATTGATTCCAGAGAGGGAGGGAGAGGGAGAGCGAGAGAGAGAGAAACACCGTATTCTATCCAATAAAGAGGGAATATGCAAATTGACTGCCATAACAAGATGGCTGTGCCCACAGCGGAGGCCAAGTTCCCCTAACAAGCCTGAACGAGCAATCAGCAGGGACCTGAGGCTGCGACCTGCACCCCCCACCCCACCCCACCTCCACCTCCGCCTGGTGGGGCTTGACGGGGACCTCAGGCCACGCCCCCTGCCCGGTGGGGCTTGATGGGGACCTCAAGATGTGACCCCTGCTCCGGCCCAGGGGACCTCAGGCCGTGACCCCCGCCCCGGTGCCAGGCCAGGTAACCTGAGGCCGCGCCCCCCCCCCCCCCCCACACACACACACACCTAGCGGGGCTTGACGGGGATAGGGCCAGCCGGGTCTGGATCTAGTCCAATGGGGGTAGGCCGGCTGGGTCAGGGTCTTGCATGATTTTAGGGCACACGTGGGTGGGTGGGGACTTGACTCTGGTTCCTGTGGCGTGCCCCAGACTCTGACAGGAGGAAGATTTTCTATACATTTTACTAATTTTCGTTCACCTCTGACACTTCTACTATAGAGAAAGGGCAAATAGCAATATTAAAATATTTCCTCTAATTAATTCCCTTTTAATGTGCATGAATTTCATGCACTGGGTAACTAGTCAATGAGGAGAGAGAATACCGGGGATGGGCTGCCTCCTGCACGCTCCCCACTGGGGACGGAGCCCGCAACCTGGGCATGTGCCCTGACGGGGAATCTCCTGGTTCATAGGTCGACGCTCAACCACTGAGCCACACCGTCCAGGCACATTTCCCACTTTTAAACTGACTTTTTCCAAGTCCCTGAGCAGTCCCAGGCACCTCTGAAATGAAATTATTCCAAGAAAGCATCTTTCCTGACTCTCTGGCTAAAGCAAAAACTTTTAAGAGTCTGCATATGTCTTCCTCCTCGTGAAACTGAGCTTAAACAAGAGTAAAGTGACTAAATTTTTCAGGGTCTCCATGAGGCACCCCGGTCACTTACAGAGAGCCCTGAGACCAAGGAGGTGTCACAAAATGGCACAGAAATGCCGGGGTCCGGAAAGGGGTCAGGGAGTGCGGGACGGGAGCAGCGGGGCTGGGACAGAAGGCCCGACATCGGCCCGGAGCGGGAAAAAGGTTAGCGCGCGAGGGTCACGCGTGGTGCAGGAGCCCGAGGTGGTCAGCGGGCGGGGCCCGCGGGCGCCGTCGGGGCCTAAGGGCCGGGAGCAAGGGGACGCGGTGCCCAGGAGGGACGTGACGAAGCTGGGCCGCACTCACGAAACGCTGGTAGAAGCGGACCAGCCGCGGCTTCCCGTGGTTGTTGAAAACCAGAATCGCCTGAATCATCTCTGCCGGCCACGCTTCTCTCAACCCTGCTGTTTCCAGAAAACATCAACTTCCGCCACAACACGGACACTTCCGGTGGGTGCGCCGTTGAAAGTGGCCGGCGGAAACGTCCCCCGGCGCCCTGGGGCCGGACCGCGAAGAGAGGGATCCAGGACCCGCTGCGCGCCCGCGGGGGTAGGGCTGGTGGGGACCACGAGACACCGAGGCTGGGAGGGTCGTCTCCTCGGTCAGCCTGGCCGGGACGCGAGGCCGGATCTGTGTCCTTTGCCCAGACCGACCGCTCGCCTCACTGAGCACGTGGGAGAGAGAAGCAGGTTCCCACGCAGGAACGCCTGCGCGAAGCGGCGGGGGCCTCCCTTTCTCACCGTCCGCATCCCGACATGTCCTGCTTTTCCGCTGTGAGATGCAGGCTAATTTAGCCATTCCCCAGTTGGGGCACATTAAGATCCTCCCCCCCACCCCCCCCCACCCCCCCTTATTTCATCCATGGTAGGTGGTGAATGGTGGAATCAAGAGATCTCTAATGCAATCCCATTTAAAAGGTACCGGCGACCCCATATTGGTAAAATTTGTTATTGTTTTTTTACGTTTAATGATAGTCGGGGTGAGGTGGAGCACCTTCTTATGCTCCAGATCGAGGTGCAAACTGGATCTTTTATACAAATGACTGGGAATGTTTCAAACACCTTTAAAATATATTGGACCCATGCCCGGCCCTCACATGCCGGGATTGCAGGCTGGATCCCCAGTGTGGGCGTGCAGGAGGCAGTTGATCAATGATTCTGTCTCATCATTAATGTGTCTCTCTCTCCCCCTCTCCCTTCCTCTCTGAAATCAATAAAAAATATATTTTTTAAAAAATAACATTAGACCCAACAAGTGAATGTTTCTCCCTCAAAATTGATCAATACATTTTTTTCTAAAAGAAATATGTATTACTCTTGTAGCCAAGGTTTTTTAATTCAAAAAATTCCAAAAGGCAGTAAATATGCACTGAAACTTGACAAAATGTTTCCAATGTTGAGAGTGAAGTATGGTAGCAACCGTACTTGGGTAAAAATTGCTGTTTAATATTTTAACCTTGCTGTTTTGGGCTCTGTACTCATTTAAAAGTTATTTTGATTTTCTGAACTTATGTATGATTGAATACTCCCTTGATGGCGGTTTGAATATCCCATTGATTGTGATCTCACTGGTCATCGAAGCACATTCCTCTGGGACCCAGGACAGATAGTGATCCTAAATTGTCTCAGCAGCTACAGATAACTGAGTTTCGGTTGACTCAGTGATCTCAGAATCTGGACAGCATAATTATTGGAAAATTGCCCAGGTGGTCCCAGATAATGTGTTTCCATTGATTCAGTGATTCGTAGATACTTTAGATAACTAAGTTGCTGGATTTCGCTTCTGTAAAAATGCTTTTTCGTGAAACAGGTTCCTCATTCCAGACCCAAAGATGTAATTGATACTTTTGTGATATTCTGCATATAAGCCAGAAGTGGCTGGCTGTTCGGGGCTGTGAGGTCTGGAGTGCTTTTGCTCCCTCGTATGCCGCCGGCTTTTAATAAATGACTCCATAATTCGACCTTTTTTGAAGCGTCCTTTGTGTGATTCCGGGTACATCACAACAAGAGGAGTACCAAAGAAAATTCTAAAACAGACAAAGAATGAGGGGACCTAGCTCTACCAACTATCAAAACCGGCTGTGATAGTCACATTGTCATTATGGTAGACCTACCGAAATATAATGGCTAATTGAAATATGAAAAAATTTACTATGTGATGTAGGGGAAATGATAACCTGACCGTGGGGGGAAATTCAATAAATAGGTTGGGATAACTGGTTAGCAATTTGAAATTAAGCAATTTAGTTATCTCACTTCATATCCTTCTACAAATTAAAGGTAAAGTGGATTAGAGACTTTAAAATATAAAACTAGATAATAACCAAAATGGAGGAAAATGGAGTTGTGTAACATCTGAAAAGAATATCTTAGAAGCGATAAAAATCACAAGTCAACAGCTCTATATAAAGACTTTATATTTGTAAACCCAATTTTTAAACGTGGGAACAAATAAAAATGGAAAAGTTAAAATATGGCAAATGGTTATCTTTTAAAACAGAAATAACTGATAAAACAAAAAGAGCTACTCCCTTAGTAGGTAAATGGGCAAAGAAACTGAATAACAAAAGAGGAAATACATCTAGGAAATGAAAAATTTAAAAAAATGTTTAAGCTCACTACTAATGGGGAAAAGACTAATTAAAGTATTAACTTTCTTATTAAATACAATTTTTAAAAGTGTTAGCATATCCATTTCTGTCAAGGATAGAATGAAAATGTCCTAGTTTACTGGTGAAATTATAGTTTAGAACAACCCTTTTGGAAACCAATTTGGCTATATAACAAACCTTTACAAAAAATGCCTAGATTCTCAGTAGGAAATCAATTCTCATCCAGGAATCAGGACTGTCCCTAAAGAAATCACTCAAACTGTTGTGGGGAGAGGAACATGGGCGGGGGAAGTGGGGGGAGGGGGAGGGGAGGGGACTATTTAATCCACAACAGTTTTGACACATTAATTACATAAGCTCAAAAAAGAACCAATGAATTACCCCAAAATTGGACAATGATAGAGCTATTAAATGGTAGTTGATGTTTAAAAAAAATGGTTATGAAAACTCAGTAGCAATATGGAAAGTGATTATATAATAATTGAAAAAGGATAATCTCATAAACTGATGAACAAAAATAGACCCAGAGCCCTAGCCGCCTTGGCTCAGTGGATAGAGCGGCTACAGAGAACTGAGTTTCGGTTGACTCAGTGATCTCAGAATCTGGACAGCATAATTATTCTAAAATTGCCCAGGTCTGAAGGGTCTCAGGTTTGATTCTGGCCAAGGGCACATGCCTGGGTTGCTGCTTGATCCCCAGTGGTGTGTGCAGGAGGCAGCCGATCCATGATCCTCTCATCATTGATGTTTCTATCTCTCTCTCCTTTTCTCTTCCTCTCTGAAATCAATAAAGATTAATGTTTTTAAAAAATAGACATTAAAAAATTCCCAGTCAGGGCACATGCCCAGGTTGCGGGCTCCAGCCCCAGTAGGGGGCATGCAGGAGGATGTTTCTCTCTCTCTCTCTCCCTTCCTCTCTGAAATAAAAATAAAAAATAAAAAAATGCTTTGTTTAAAAAAGAAAAAAAAAAGGTGCTATCAAAAACGTGGCCTCGCAGAGTGTATCTGAGAGGTGAGGACCAGCCAGCCACACCCGGACACAGCATCCCCAGGCAAGCAGACAGGGAGGCCAGGAGGCAGGAACCCCCAAGGTGGCAGAGACCCAGAGGAGGAATAGAGAACTGGCAGCTTCAGGGAGAGAAAAGCGCGCAGGGGACAGGAGGCCTGAGCAGGAGAGCAGAGACCCCAGCCCAGAGCACCAGGGAGGGCAGGTGAGGGAGGAGAGCGGAAAATACCAGGGCAGAGGGAGGAGCCTGCCAGCTTCTCCTCTGAGCCGCTTTGCATATACAAGAGGAATGATCCCCAATTCTGCACCAAGACCGAGCTGGGGCACTTGCTCACCACCTGCCTCCAGAGACACAGCTGCCCTTAGGCCGGCCGTGGTTGTCATGAAACGAGGAGGCTACACTCCCACTCAGAGAGGGCCCCTCTGTGAGCCACGACCAGGGGCCCTGATGCTAAGGGTGTGGTTGTGGATTTGGTCTTAGCACGGCTTGTTCAAAGCGAGTAAGGCTGCGCGGGGACTCTTCCCTGAACTCCAGAATGGAAGTGGATGGCAGACATTCTCAGCGCGGGTGAGCCCCGGGGTTACCGCTTCTCCCAGGAACCTCAGTCGTCCTGGGGATAAAGCAAAGATACGTGAACTGAGCACATTTTAAAAAATATATATTTTATTGACTTTTTTACAGAGAGGAAGGGAGAGGGAGAGAGAGTTAGAAACATCGATGAGAGAGAAACATCAATCAGCTGCCTCCCGCACACCCCCTACTGGGGATGTGCCCGCAACCAAGGTACGTGCCCTTGATTGTAATCGAACCTGGAACCCTTGAGTCCGCAGGCAGACGCTCTATCCACTGAGCCAAACTGGTTAGGGGCATGAGCACATTTTATAAAAGTCTTTAAGTTACCGGACAACAAGGCTTGACTGAGTGATGTCCCTCACCCCCTGCCTCGGCCTCACCTCTTTATTTATTTATTTTTTTGTCAATCCTCACCCGAGGATATTTTTCCATTGATTTTAAGAGCGAGTGGAAGAGAGAGGGAAAGACAGAGAAACATGGATATGAGAGAAGCACATGGATTGGTTGCCTCCTGCACGTGCCCTGACCAGGGCCCGGGTGGGGAAGAGCCTGAAACCAAGTATGTGCCCTTGATTGGAATCGAACCCGGGACCCTTCAGTCCGCAGGCCGACACTCTATCCACTGAGCCAAACTGGCTAGGACTCAGCCTCACCTCTTTAGTAGTGGCCCAGGGAGTCAGCTGACAGCTCCAATTGTTTCTCTGTCCAAGACTTTATTTATTTATTTTTAATATATTTTTATTGATTTCAGAGAGGAAGGGAGAAGGAGAGAGAGATAGAAACATTAATGATGAGAGAGAATCATCGATCAGCTGCCTCTTGCACGCCCTACACTGGGGATCGCGCCTGCAACCCAGGCATGTGCCCTGACCGGGAATCGAATTGTGACCTCCTGGTTCATAGGTCAACACTCAACCACTGAGCCACACAGGCCGGGCCAAGACTCACTTTATTAAGACAAATGGAAATCCAGACCCTCTAGTCCAGTGGTCGGCAAACCGCGGCTTGCGAGCCACATGCGGCTCGCGAGCTGCGGTTGGCAGCTCTGTTGACTAATGAGTTTGCCGACCACTGCTCTAGTCTACCTGCTCAGTTTTCTCTGGCAAAGGCCGTCATCTCCATCACAGAGACAAATAGCCCATTTTCTGTGACTTTGTTACTAAAGGTTCCATTTGGGGCTTTTGACATCAATTCAAATCTTCAGGTGAAATATACTTCCGCAAAACAACAAAGGAGAAACAAAATGCGCATTCATTGCTTGACTGCCTCAGCCTGGCTAATAGTAGCCACTTGATGTGACAGTGTTTGCAGACTTCCTCTGAAGTCACATTGGTCCCTTCTGCTGTCCATTCTTTCTGTCCCTTGCTTTTTTTTTTTTTTTTTTAATTGATTTCACAGAGGAAGGGAGAGGGAGAGAGAGATGGAAACATCAATGATGAGAATCACTGATCGGCTGCCTCCTGCATGCCCCACACTGGGGATCAAGCCCACAACCCGGGCTGTCCCTTGCTTCTATAAATCTCTGGGGATTTCTTGTAGATTGGCACAGTTCAGATCCTCCAAAAATAAAGGTCCCAGGCCCTAGCCGGTTTGGCTCAGTGGATGGAGCATTGGCCTGTGGCCTGAAGGGTCCCGGGTTCAATTCTGGTCAAGGGCACGCATCTGGGTTGCAGGCTCCTCCCTGGCCTGGGCCCTGGTAGGGGCGCGTGCAGGAGCAACCAATCAATGTGTCTCTCTGACATGGATATTTCTCTCTGTCTTTCCCGCTCTCTTCCACTCTCTCTAAAAATCAATGGGAAAATACCCTCGGGTGAGGACAGAAAAAAAAAAAAGGAAGGTCCCAGATTGTCCCCCTTCACACCTTGAAGAATTTTCCCGAGGCAACACACCCTCAGGAAGGCCACGGGAGTTCCAACAAGGCTGGAGGTTCAAGCGTACACTGCTCTCCCCTTGTCCTAGGGGCAACTACCGCTGGTCCGAACAGTACTCCTGCCAAGCCCGGCCGGTGTGGCTCAGCGGTTGAGCGTTGACCCAGGAACCAAGAGGTCACACTTGCATTCCCGGTCAGGGCACACGCCTGGGTTGTGGGCTTGATTCCCAGTAGGGGGCGTGCAGGAGGCAGCCGGTCAACGATTCTCTCTCATCACTGATGTTTCTCTCTCTCTCTCTCTCTCCCTCTCCCTTCCTACCTGAAAAGCAACAAAAAATATTAAAAACACACAAGCCCTGCCAAGAGGTAAACCACTCCAACGCCAGGTCCACGGCCGTTGCCCTTGACCTACCCACTCCGCGTCCTCTGCCCCGTCCCCCTGCTCTCGGGTCTCCGCCGTGGCCCCTTCGGAAGACTTTCGGGACATGATGTTGTTGGTCCACGATGCGCCCGTCTTTGCGTCACCAGCGAAATTACACTTGGTCACTGTTCCAGCCTCCAGTTTGGCTAATGAATCTGAGAGAAGGAAAGAAGTTGCGTGGGGCCTCTCTTCCTGTAGCGGACACACGGTGGGGGACTGGCCCCCTTCTACTGGGGGACCCTGCAGCTGGGGTAAGCCATTGTTCTCGGCAGGCCTGGGTGTGGACCCCAGGGAGACCCTGGATGGGACCCCCAAGGCACCAGCTAGGAGAGGGCACCCACAGGTACCATGGGATTGGACAGCACCCCACAATCCAGGGTGTCCAGACTATTGGCCTCAGGGCACTGCCCTGGGACTTAGGGGTGTATCTCAAGGGGTCTTGTCCCCACAGAGGCCAGATCTGGCTGCTCGCGGATCTCTAAGCAGGAGCGGGGAGGGCCCGCAGGCCAAATGGGAACACGAGGCCGCAGCGAGGGAGGCACTGCTCACCCAGGAAGGGGCCGTCGCCTCGGGTTTTCAGCCGAACCCCGGCCCCCAGCTCCAGCTCCAGGGCCTCCATCTCTGACTCGGGCATCCAGAAGGCCACGGTCTGCTCGGGCGTGAGGCTCTCCGTCAGAGCGAGCAGCTCTGGCTTATTCACCAGCTCCTTCAGTGCCTCGGGCGTGAGTCTGTCCGTGTCCCCCTTGGCGTCCACCTCTGCAGGCACATAGCACAAGACGGTTGTTCCCGCTGTGGGACCAGCACTGAGGCCCCGGCCGGTGCGGCTCCGTGGATAGAGCGTCGGCCTGCCGACCCAAGGATCCCGGGTTTGATTCCAGTCAAGGGCACGGACCTCGATTGCAGGCTCCTCCCTGGCCTCGTGCAGGAGGCAACCAATCGATGTGTGTCTCTCACACCAATGTTTCTCTCTGTCTCTCCCTCTGCCTTCTACTCTCCCTAAAAATCCATGGGAAAATATTCTTGAGTGCAATTAAAAACAAATAAATTAGCCCTAACCGGTGTGGCTCAGTGGATTAGAGCATCAAAGGTCCCAGGTTTGATTCCGGTCAAGGGCATGTACCTGGGTTGCAGGCACATCCCCAGGAGGAGGTGTGCAGCAGGCAACTGATCAATGTTTCTCTCTTATCGATGTTTCTAACTATCTCTCTCCCTTCCTCTCTATAAAAAAATCAATAAAATACATTTTTAAAAAAACAAATAAAATAAAATAAAAAAGGCCAGCATTGAGGGAAACGCCAGGTGAGGGCTGGGCAACCTCCGTGCTCATGGCCACCGCAGGGCAGGAGTGAGCCCATTCCTTCAGGAATCATCAAGGAGCTCACAGCGGAGGAGGTCAGGCACCGGCTCTGGGCCTGGCTCATGGTGGATGCTCATTAAATGTGCAGAGAATTGCCCCGCTGGTGTGGCTCAGTGCTTGAGCATCAACCCATTAACCAGGAGGTCACAGTTTGATTCCCCGTCAGGGTTTGGTCCCCAGTAGGGGGCGTGCAGGAGGCAGCTGATCCATGATTCTCTCTCATCACAGATGTTTCTATCTCTCCTTCTCCCTTCCTCTCTGAAATCAGTAAAAATAAAGAACTCCTATCTAATAAAGAGGGAATATGCAAATTAACCATCACGCAGTCACAAAGATGGTGGCACTCGGTCCCCTCAACCTTGCCGAGTCCCACAGTCCTTTCAGCCCCGCTCGGGGGGGCAACAGGCACATAGTGCTGCCGGACCCACCCTCAGCCCCCCCAGCCGCGTAGGGCCGGCCCGAGGCGCAGGCAAGCCTCGGACGTCAGCTGCCCAGGGCCGCCCGAGGCTTGTGCTGCTGGCAGTGGCAGCAGCAGAGGTGTGATGGGGCATCGCCTTCCCCTGATCACTGGGTCACTTCCCGCCCCTGAGGGCTCCCAGACTGTGAGGGGGGCGGGCCAGGCTGAGGGATCCCCGCTTCAGTGCATGAATTTTCATGCACCAGGCCTCTAGTAAATAAATAAATGTTCAGCCCTAACTGGGTTGGCTCAGTGGCTAGAGTGTCAGCCTGTGGACTGAAGGGTCCCGGGTTCAATGCCAGTCAAGGGCACGTACAGGTTGCAGGTTTGATCCTGCACATGTTGGGGCACATGTGGGAGGCAACCAATCAATGTGTTTCTCTTGGTCTCTGCCCCTCCTTTCTGCTCTGTAAAAATCAATGGGGAAAAATACCCTCAGGTAAGGATTAACAACATTGTTTAGAGAACGCATGAGCTGTGGAAAGCACGAATGAGTGCAATGAGAGAGGGATGGATGGATGTCGTGCAACCTCCAAACCTTCCCACACGGGGAGATAGCAGAGGCCCTGCTACTGCCAAAACATGACAGAAGAGATATGACACCCGGAAGGGCCCAAGACCCAAATGAGAATTTTGGCAGGAAAGTGGGGCCCCCCAGGGCCCTGGCCTGGGCTCTGCACCAAGGCAGGGAGAGCCCAGAGCCAGGTTCATGGACAATTCTGCCAGATTGAGGTTGGGGTGGGGGGGAGCGGCGCGGGCCCTGGGATCATCTGAGTGAACGGGGTACAGGAAGAAGTCCAGCCACGGGCCCTCAGGCCAGACATGGGCTAGCTTGGCTCAGTAATTGAGTCAACCAATGAACCAGGAGATCCAGGTTCAATTCCCTTCAGGGCACATGCCCAGATTGCGGGCTCAATCCCCCCAGTAGGGGGCGTGCGGGAGGCAGCCGATCCATGATTCTCTCTCATCACTGATGTTTCTATCTCTCTCTCCCTCTCCCCTCCTCTCTGAAATCAATAAAAATATATTTAGAAATAAATTTTAAAGGGAGAGGAGGGCCGAGGGCAGAGGTACCTACTGTAGGATGACATGAGGAAGCCCGTGTTCACCTTCCTGGTGGCGCTGAAGTTGGGCTCGATTTCATTTCCCTTGGGGTCGAACTTACGGCGATGGATGTGACTGGGCCGGACATACAGCACGTAGTAGCGCTCCTGGGGAGCAGGCAGAGAGTTAGGGGGTTGCTCCACTCCCCCTCCCCCACCCCCAACACACACACACACACTCCCCGCAGGGCTCCACGCAGCCCTCCCCAAACTCACTCTCTACCCGGGAACCCCACCCTCAGCTCCAAAAATATTCAAGCTGCGCAGATCCCTACTCCAATAGTGATCCATTCGTCCATCCATACGTACACCCGTTCATTCATTCACGTGTTTTGTTTTGTTTTCATATATTTTTACTGATTTCAGAGAGAGGGAGGGAGAGAGAGAGAGAGAAATACCAATGATAGCCCTAGTCGGTTCGGCTCAGTGGATAGAGTGTCAGCTGCAGACCAAAGGGTCCCGGGTTCGATTCCGGTCAAGGGCACGTACCTCAATTGCAGGCTCCTCCCTGGCCCGGGCCCTGGACGGGGCTCGTGCAGGAAGCAACCAATTGATGTGTTTCTGTCACATCTATATTTCTCTATTCCACTCTAAAAATCAATGGAAAATATCCTTAAGTGAAGATGAAAATTAAATGAATAAATACATCTCATTAAAAAATATATCAATGATAAGAGAGAATCATTGATCGGCTGCCTCCTGCACACCCCCTAGTGGGAATGGAGCCTGCAACCTGGGCATGTGCCCATGTGACCAGGAATGGAACCGTGACCTCCTGGTTCATAGGTCGACGCTCAACCACTGAGCCACACGGGATGGGCCATTCCTGTGTTTAGTAGAGTATCACACCCACAATGAACCAGGCTAGACGTCCATGAGAGGGTGGGCCCATAGCCTGACCCCAAGGTCTTCCCACAGCCAAGACAGAAAGTATACACAGAGCGCCCCACATACCACGCAGCAGGCACGGCAGCAGCCTGGAAAGGCGCTGACAGGGAGAAGTGACCGAGGGCACCTGCTGTGCCTCTTCCAACAGATATGGGGTCTGGGGTGCATCCTAGCCTCAGGTCCCCTGTCGCACGGGGACAACGTGATGTCTGCTCTCAGGAATGTCGCATGGGTTCAGTGAGAGAACGCAGGAGCAAGCACAGCAGAAAGCATGACGACTCTGTAGTGCTGGCTGCAGCTGCTCTAATCAAAGCAGGCGGCAAAATGCTCCAGGGACCGAAGAAGAGGGAACCGCCTCCGGGGAGAAACAGGGAAGGAAAGCAAGGCCCTGAAGGTGGAGCAACCAGCAAGGCGCCTGGCACTAAATCTGTTCCATCAGCCGGGCCGGCGTGGCTCAGTGGTTGAGCATCGACCGATGAACCAGGAGGTCACAGTTCGATTCCCAGTCAGGGCACATGCCTGGGTTGCAGGCTTGATCCCCAGGAGGGGGCGTGCAGGAGGCAGCCGATCCATGATTCTCTCTCATCACTGATGTTTCTATCTCTCTCTCCCTATCCCTTCCTCTCTGAAATCAATAAAAATATATTAAAAATCCTATATAATAAAGAGGTAATGTGCAAATTAACCCTCACACCCTCACAAGATGGCTGCCTACGACCAGGCTGGCAGGGAGGTTAGAGAGGGACGAACAAGCGACTGAACAGCAGGGTGCATGGGGCAACCAGGCCGGCAGGCGGGGGGGGCCATCAGGGGCAACCAGGCCAGCGGGGGGGGGGGGCAGTAAGAGGCGACCAGGCTGGTGGGGGGGTGGGGATGGTGGACAGTTGGGAGCAACAAGGCCACAGGGGAGGCAGTTGGGGCAACCTGGACGGCAGAGGGGGCAGTTAGGGGCAATCAGGCTAGCACGCAGAGGCAGTGGGGGGCGATCAGGTCGACAGGGGGGTCAGTTAGGGGCAACCAGGCAGGCAGGCAGGTGAGCAATTAGGAGACAGCAGTCCAGGATTGTGAGAGGGATGTCCTGGATTGGAGAGGGTGCAGGCTGGGCACTCCCCCCTCCCCCCCATGCACAAATTTCATGCACTGGGCTTCTAGTCCTATATAATAAAAGCCTAATATACTAAGTGTCTGACTGTTAGACTGTTGGACCGGCTACTATTATGCGCACTGACCACCAGGGGCCAGATGCTCCGACCGGTAGGTTAGCTCGCTGCTGGGGTCCAGCTGATCAGGATAGGGTGAGATGGGCCGGACATGCCCTGGAGCCCTCCCTCCCTGGCTGGCCAACCTCCTGAGGTCCCTCCCTGGCCCCGGTAGTGCACTGGTGGGGTCCCTCGGCCTGGCCTGCGTGCTCTTGCAATCCGGGACCCCTCGGGGGATGTCGGAGAGCTGGTTTCGGCCTGATCCCCACAGGCCAGGCCGAGGGACCCCACCGGTGCTCCGGGCCTCTAGTAAATAAACGAAATAAATCTCTTCCATCAGAAGGCCACGGGACCTCTTCCAAGGGCCTTGCAGCCCACTCCACATCCACAGCCTTAGCCCTGAACCATTTACCTCACATCACCCCTTCCTGTGCTCGACCCTCCCACCCTCCGCCCCAACACACCACTTGGGTTCAGGTCCTGGTCTGTCTTCTCAGAAAGAACCCAGACCCTCCCATCTGTCCACAGCCTAGCGCGCTGTAACGGATCCCTTTCCACTCGGTGGCCTCTTTCGGCTGCTGATCTCCCGATCCATCTCCCACCAGAGTCCCTCAGGGAGGAAAGAGCTGGACCCAAGACTTGGCACTGACTGAGCCAAGCACAGGGAGGTGCCTTGGTGGGCGAGGACCGGGGAGCCGGTGTCTGTTCCTGCAGGGGCCCCCAGCACCCTCACCTTCCTGCCATGGGCGTCCGAGATGCTGTGCCGGGATACATCAACCAGTTCTCCCTCCAGCAGGACACCATTTCCCCTGGGATGGGAGGAGAGGGAGGCATCAGCTGGTTCTGCCAGTCCTCAGCAAAGAGCCACAAGTTCCAGGCCCAGGTCAGCGTCTGCACCGGGACTGAGACAACTCCCATGTGTATGAGCAGCCCCCTTTTCTGTGCTTCCCATGTGGGGCCTCCGTTCCTTTGAGGGTCCCAAAGGTTGGGGTGCTGCTCAGGGGGTAGGAGGGAACCTTGGCAGGCTGCAAGGCCAAACTACGGCCCCTCCTGCAGGGAGGACTGTAACCAGAGACTCAGTCTTCCTATCTACAAAATGGGAGAGTAACAGTCATCTCACTCTGCTTCTGTGATGATGACGTAAGATCATATATGTGAAGGTGCTTGGTAAACGAATCAGTGTTTAATAAGTATAAAAGATTTTACTTTTTTATTTAACCAAATTAGGAGGGGTGTCTAAGTGGCTATAAAGTATCTTTCCTGCCTTGGCTAGGTAGTTGGGTTGGTTAGACCAAGGTTACAGCTTTCATCCCGGGTCAGGGCCTGTATAAGGACCAATCGCCCTGGCTGGTGTGGCTCAGTGGATAACATCTCCGGCCTGCTGACTGAATGTCCTGGATTCGATTCCAGTCAAGGGCACATGCCCGGGGTTGTGGGCTTGATCCCCAGTGGGGGGCATGCAGGAGGCAGTTGGTCAATGATTCTCTCTCATCATTGATGTTTCTGTCTCTCTCACCTCTCCCTTCCTCTCTGAAATCAATAAAAATATTTTTTAAAAAAGAATCAACCAATGAATAAACAGGTGAAACAACAAATGGATGCTTCTCTCTCTCAAATCAATCAATACATTTTTTAAAAAAATAAAATCTTGGGAGAGTGGGATGAGGGCATGGGACGGGGCAAGGGAAGGCTGGGGGAAGGTCAATTGGGGAGAAAAAAAAGGAGATATATGTACTACTATATGTAATACTTTAAACAATAAAAAAAATGGGGAAAAAATAAAGAAAAAATAAAAAGTCTTATGTATAAAAAAATAAAAAATAAATAAAATTTTTCCTTTTTCACCTGTTTAAAGCACTCTCACATTCCTGTTCTCATGGCCACTTTGGAGGCAAAGAAGCCCACAGTCCAGATCGAGGGGGGTTCCCACTGAGAGGAGCTGGACCCCACTTCCTGACTCCACTTTTCATGAAAGCAGAAGCTGTGGGTTTCCTGTTCGGGGAACCACAAATGGGAGAGGAGTGGGGGGTGCAAAACATGGCAACGGGCTGTACCTAAGTGCCCCTATCACCCCCCTCAACCCTCAAAGGCCCATTCGTTCTCACAACTTCTGTGTCCCCCCGGGCAGGCCTGGACCTCCCATCCCACACCCGCCCCGCCCCTCGGCCCTGACACCCGCTGGTGGTTCTCATTCTGGACTCTGGATCCGGTGCAGCCCGTGCCCAGTCCCGAAGGAAGGCTCGGCAAGCTGGCAAGTGGCTGCCAGGGGTGGGGTGGAGACCAAGATCGTGAGAACCCAGCACCCACTTTTGAGCCATGTTTGGGGGTCGAGACCCAACCCTCTCCAAGGGTCTGGGGAGAGCAGGGGCGCTTTAAACCGATCGATCGGTGTCAGCGGGTGGAGCTTTGGCACCGCCTGCTTTTCCTCCCACCGGCCCCCGCCCAGGAGACCCCACCCGATCCAGGAACCCCAGGTTAAAGCCGGGCGAGCGGGAGGCCCGGCGGAGGCGCGGGGAGGGGCGCGCGGGTTACCCCTGGTGGGCGGCCGGCTCCCAGGCCCCGCGCAGCTGTGCGGAGCGCACCGCCTTGTTCCGGAGCGCGCTGTCCTGGTAGATGCGGCTCATTCTCCCCAGGCCAGGCCGCTGTGCCGGGACCGGGACAAGGAGCAGAGTCTAGCGATTCCCGCTGCGGTTCCGGGAAGGCCGCGGCGCTGGGAGTTCCTGGGCGGGACCTAAAGGGGCCGAGCCTCATTCCTGCCCTGGGACCATGCGCGCTGGGAGGAGGCATCTGGGAAAGACCCTGGGCTGGGGCCCTAGCACTTCCTTCCTTTTTCTCTCCCTTTTCCTATTACTGGAGAGAGACCCCTGCCCCAACACACGCACAGAGAAATTGAGCCCAGAGATCTTGTAGGATCAGCTCTGAAAGAACGGGTTTCCAGAGAACAGGAATGGAGAAAAGGGAAAAGCCCTTGGGGCGGGGGGGAGGGGGGATAGGCGGCGAAGCTGCTCTTGGGGCCCCGCCCCAGGTCCCACAATGGCTGAGGTGCCTGGGGTCTGCGATGCAGGAACCTAGGGTTGGGTGTCAGATCCGGGACTCACCGCGGGCTGGAACCCCCGCTGTGCGCCCCAGCTGTGCGCGTTTGGACAAGTTCCTCAATCTCTGAGCCTGTGATTCCTCCTCTGTAAAATGGGGTTAGACCCCAGCCGGTGTTGCTCAGTGGATAGAGCATCGGCCTGCAGACTGAAGGGTCCCAGGTTCCATTCCGGTGAAGGGCACATGCCTGGGTTGCTGAATGGATCCCCAGCAGGGGGCGCGCAGCAGGCAGCCTATCCATGATTCTCTCTCATCATTGACGTTTCTCTCTCCCTCTCCCTTCCTCTCTGAAATCAATAAAAAATATATATTTTAAAAAAAGAGTAATAAACTTGCTCCAGAATACAGCACTGACCCTCTCTGTCCTCCCTTGACATTCTTGGACCCCTGCCAGGCTCCCCACTGCCCTTTGTCCAAATATGTCCCCTTCTAAGGTGCGCTGACACTCCAACCAACTGAGCCACCAGGCAGGGCTGAGCCCTCGGACAGGGCTGGAGTCTTAGTTGTGTGTGTGTGTGTGTGTGTGTGTGTGTGTTAATCCCCACCCAGGATGTTTTTCCATTAATTTTTTTTTTCTTTTTAGAGAGAGGAAAAGACAGAGGGAAACATAGATGTGAGAGAAACACATCGATTGGTTGCCTCCTACACACCCCTGGACCAGGGCCGGGGACAGGGAGGAGCCTGCAACCCAGGTACATGCCCTTGACCGAATCAAACCCGGGACCCTTTGGTCCACAAGTTGACGCTCTATCCACTGAGCCAAACCGATCAGGGCTTAGTTGTTTTCTGTTTGTTTTTTGTTTTTTTGTGTTTTTTTTTCTAGAGAGGAAAGGAGAGGAAGGGAGAGATAGAAACACCAGTGATGAGAGTGAATCATTGATCAGCTGACTCCTGCACCCCCGACTGGGGTTTGAACCCACAACCTGGGCATATGCCCTTGACCAGAATCGAACCCAGGATCCTTTAGTCCGCAGGCTGACGCTCTATCCACTGAGCCAAACCAGCTAGGGCTTCTTCTTCTTCTTCTTCTTTTTTTTTTTAAGGGAGCAAGAGAGAGAGAGAGACAATAATGGGCTACCTCCTGCATGCCCTCCCCTGGGGATTGAGACCACAACCTGGGCATGTGCCCTGACCAGGAATCGAACAGGCAACCTCTTGGTGCATGGGTCAACGCTCAACCACTGAGCCACACAAGCTGGGCTGGAGCCTTAGGTCTTTATGCGTCAGATCACATCTTAGCAGATCTGACAGCGTCTGTCTCGTCTCGACAAAGTCTGGTGGTTCCAGAGCTAGAATGCCAAAGGGCCAGAAAGGCAGCAAAATTACCTGACGGAAACACACACACACACACACACACACACACACACACACACACGGTACAGAGCGAAAGACGCACAACCCAGAAAGCACTCAGGAGAGAAGACATCGCGTAAAATAAGATGTCAGAATAAGAACTAAACCTATCCATCACGTGGCATCAATAAATGCAAATGGGGCAAGCCTTGTTTGGAAGGAAAATCCGTGACAGGCCTTCGTATCAGGCAGCTCGTCCTGCCGCATCGCAGCCTCTCGGCCTCACAGGGCCTTTGACGCGCCCTGTCCCAGCCCCTCCGCCGTGGTGACCAACTCTGCTTGGGCTCCACCAGCTGCAGGCAGAAGCAATCCTCCACGCCTCACCTTATGGCCGTGCCACACCACTTGCCCCCTCAGGCAACCGGTCCCCAGGGCGCTCCTTAAAAGAGCACTCTCCGGAGAGGCCTGAGAAATTGCATTGCCTATTGTTCCATGCCATGGCCAAAGGGACATGATTGCTCATGGTAAGTGGGTGGTGATAACCTCTGGCATGAAGTGACATCAAAATCACTCAGGTGATGCCCTAGCTGGTGTGGCTCAGTGGATAGAGAAAGCATCAGCCTGCAGACTGAAGGGTCCTGGGTTCGACTGAAGTCAAGGGCACATGCCCAGCTTTCTGACTCCATCCCCAGCAGGGGGCGTGCAGGAGGCAGCCGATCGATGATTCACATCATTGATGTTTCTCTCTCTCTCTCCCCTCTCCATTGCTCTCTGAAATCAATAAAAATACTTTAAAAAATCACTTAGGTGTTGCCTGGCCGGTGTGGCTCAATGATTAAGCCTCAACCTATGAACCAGGAAGTCACAGTTCGATTCCCCAGTCAGGGCATATGCCCTGGTTGCAGGCTCGATCCCCAGTTGGGAGGGGGAGGGGGGCCGTGTGCAGGCGGCAGCTGATCAATGATTCTCTCTCATCACTGATGTTCTATCTCACTCTCCCACTTCCTTCCTCTCAGAAATCGATAAAAAATATATAAAAAAAGAAAAGAACAAGAACCAGAGGCAAGAAAGAGCTTAGAGCGCTAAGGGCCACAATGCTGCCCAGTCCAGCCAGGGGACAGATGACACCTGCGTGGTACAAAGGGCTCAGAATTTGTATTTTACTCTAAAGTCGTGTAAAAAAAAAAAAAAGGAGGATACAGAGGTACACAAATGCATTTCTTCTTTCATAACGTGCTGGTTTGTGCACGCAATATTGCTGGAAGGAGAAAGAAGGAGCGGATCGCGGTGGCTGCCTCAGGGACTGGGCCTCCTCCGGCGTGGGAAGGAGATGTATGTTTCATAGTGTAGCTTTTTATGCTCTTTGATATTTTTTACCATGTACATGAATTACTTGCTCAATTAAAAACTAGTTAATTTTTTAAACTGTGGAAACATCTTAATATTCAGTCTCAGCTGTAATCAGAGAGATGCAAATGAAAACATTATGGAAATAACATTTTTTTTAGGAAGGCCTTCAAAACGAAGAACGCTCACAGCTGATGAGGATATGAGAAAATGAACTGCGGGACTGTCTGTTATATATAAGTTATCAAATACGAGCTAATTCTTGTTCATCTATAAGGGCTCCTCATATTCCCTCCTCCATCCCCAATTTGTCATTACATTCTGAACTGAATGCATCCCTAAAAGTCTATTGGAAATGCCATCTTTGCTAGATGCTTTAAAAAATATATATGGCTACTCTACCTGCAAATATTCCTTTTTAAATGTATTTATCAATTTGAGAGAGAGGGAGAAGGAGAGAGAAACATTGATTTGTTGTTCCACTTGTTTAAGCATTCATTGGTTGATTCGTTTTATATATATATATATATATATATATATATATATATATATATATATATATTCTTATTGATTTCTGAGCAGAAGGGAGAGGGAGAGAGAGATAGAAACATCAATGATGAGAGTGTCATGGATTGGCTGCCTCCTGCACGCCCCATACTGGGGATGGAGCCCGCAACCCAGGCATGTGCCCTTGCCTGGATCGAACCTGGGACCCTTCAGTCCATAGGCCGACGCTCTATCCACTGAGCTAAACCAGGTAGGGTAGTGGTCAGCAAACTCATTAGTCAACAGAGCGGCAAACTGCAGCTCGCGAGCCGCAGTTTGCCGACCACTGAGGTAGGGCCCTTGGTTGATTCTTATACTAATATGTGCCGTGACCACAGACCAAACCCACAACCTTGGCGTCGACCAGGGCCTATTTCTTGCCTTTTTATTCTGGTCCACTGCCTGACTGGGTGGGTCTGTGATGTTTTCACGTCTGTAGTTCTATGAGATTTTTCCATAACTAGGCAAGTTCCCCTTTGTCACTCTTCTTAACTTGACCTTGAATTTTCCTCCTACTTGTGTTTATAGGTGTATCTATCTACTCCTGACCCATCGGAACCTCTGGAGTGACAATCAACCTTTAGGGCTTAGCGTAAAAGGATGTGGGGCTTCTCAGGAAGGCCTGCCCCCACCCCCCCCACCCCCCCCCAGCAAGAACCTCCATGCTAAGGCACAATCTGAGTGACAATACCTCCCTATTTGAAGCAAGGTGTGCCTAAGGGCATTTCCAGACTCACGTTCCAGAATATTAAAGAGTATCCTGTTGCTTCTTCTTCTTCTTTTTTTTAATCCTCACCCCAGGATATTTTTTCATTGATTTTCAGAGAGAGTGGAAGAGAGAGGGAAAGACAAAGAGAAACATCAATGTGAGAGAGACACATCCAGCTCTGACCGGGGCCCAGGCCAGGGAGGAGCCTGCAACCGAGGTTCATGTCCCTGACCGGAATCGAACCCGGGACTCTGCAGTCCACAGGCCGATGCTCTATCCACTGAGCCAAACCAGCTAAGGCTGGAGTGTCTTGTTTCAGTAGAGGCACCTCTGCTGCTCACCCCGTGTGGTTAATGTACTCAGAGCACTTGAAACTTCCCTGTTTCTATGAATTGATTAAACCGGCTCTTCTTTGGATTAGATGTCTCCACACTGGGCCCAGGGGCGGCAGGGGTGCTGAGACACCCGAGAAATAAAAAGAAGTGAAACAGCTTGATACTGCATGTATACACCTAAGAGGGCCTCCAAGCACTGTGCTCTTTCTTAGGTGTTTTTTTTCCCTTAATTAAACATATTTTTATTGATTTCGGAGAGGAAGAGAGAGATAGAAACATCAATGATGAGAGAGAATCTCCATCAGCTGCCTGCTCCACACCCCACATTGGGATGGAGCCCACAACCCGGGCGTGCGCCCTGACCCAGAATCGAACCATGACCTCCTGGTTCCTAGGTCGACGCTCAACCACTGAGCCATGGCGGCTGAGCTTTCTTAGGTGATTTTATCTTCCATGCTACCTCCAAGTCACTGAGCTTTAGAAAATAAATGTCCTCCTATACAAAGTTGCAAAAAACGTTGTCATGCTCACTGATTGGGACAGGCTGGTGGGATTTCTGTGAGCGTCACCTCAGGGGCCTCGAGCCACGGTCCCCTGCTCTGATCGCTGGGCATCCTTCTGCCCCAGCAGACAGGGCG
Source organism: Corynorhinus townsendii (assembly GCA_026230045.1). Classification (NCBI taxonomy): domain Eukaryota; kingdom Metazoa; phylum Chordata; class Mammalia; order Chiroptera; family Vespertilionidae; genus Corynorhinus; species Corynorhinus townsendii. The sequence goes on from JAPDVU010000017.1 coordinate 8,031,703, forward strand.
CCTTCTTCACCTTGTCACAACGTGACTGCATTTAAACCTTTGTTTGTCCTTGGTGCCTATGGAGAAGTGAATTGTCTCCAGGATTAGAATGCCAGAATGGCCCTGGCTGGTTTGGCTCAGTGGATAGAGCGTCAGCCTGCGGATTAAAGGGTCCTGGGTTCGATTCCGGTCAAGGGCACATGCCTGGGATTGTGGGCTTGATCTCCAGTGTGGGGGTGTGGGAGGCAACCGATCAATGATTCTCTTTCATCATTGATGTTTCTATCTCTCTTTCCCTCCCCCTTCCTTTCTGAAATCAATAAAAATATATATTATAAATATATTAAAAAAAAGCCCTAGCTGGTTTGGCTCAGTGGATAGAGTGTCGGACTGCAGACTGAAAGGTCCCGGGTTTGATTCTGGTCAAGGGCACATGCCTGGGATTGTGGGCTTGATCTCCAGTGTGGGGGTACGGGATTCAGCCAATCGATGGTTCTCTCTCATCACTGATGTTTCTATCTCTCTTTCCCTCTCCCTTCCTCTCTGAAATCAATACACACACACACACACACACACACACACACACACACACACACACACAAAAAAAACACGCCAGAATAGGGGGCGGGTGGGAAGTCCTCCCAGCACTGCATCCTTAAACATAAACCTTTACCTCCAATTCTGCTATTTCTTCAGAGAGATTCCTAGAAGAGGGTTTCGATACTTAAAAAATAAGGCCCTAGCCGGTTTGGCTCAGTGGCTAGAGCCTTGGCCTGCAGACCGAAGGGTCCCGGGTTCGATTCCGGTCAAGGGCACGTGCCTTGGTTGCAGGCTCCTCCCTGGCCTGGGCCTCGTGCAGGAGGCAATCAACCGGATGTGTCTGTGTCAAATCGATGTTTCTCTCTGTCTTTCCCGCTCTCCCTAAAAATCAATGGAAATATATCCTCCGGTGAGGATGAACAAAAAATAATAATAAGGCTGGCTAGTCTTTTCGTGAATATAAATCATAGTTACTGGATCAAATGTGAGGTAGGCAGACACACACACACACACACTCTCTCACTCGGGCAACACTGGACAGACCCGGAGTGCTCTCAATAGACCAGAAGTGGTCAGGAGCCCTGGAAAGAAGGAAAGAGAATGAGCCTAGATTAAAAGAGGAAACGGCAGCCGAAACCACAGGCAGGAAGATGACTCTACAGAAGCCCAGAGCCGTCAGCGGCTCTTAACTCAGAAATGCCAGATACGGGGCCCTGGCCGAGTCGCTCAGTGCGTTAGAGTGGCGTCCAGATACGCCAAGGTTGTGGGTTCCATCCCTGGCCAGGCCACATTAAGAATCAACCAATGGCCAAAACCGGTCTGGCTCAGTGGATAGAGCTTCAGCCTGCGGACTAAAGGGTCCCAGGTTCAATTCCGGTCAAGGGCATGTACCTGAATTGTGGCCACATCCCCAGTGGAGGGTGTGCAGGAGGCAGCTGATCGATGTTTCTCTCTCATCGATGTTTCTAACTATCTCTCTCCCTTCCTCTCTGTAAAAAAATCAATAAAATATATTTTTTAAAAAAGAATCAACCAATGAATGCATCAGTAAGTGGAACAACGAATCCATGTTTCTCTCTCCCTTTGCCTCTCTCTGAAGTAAAAAAAAATATATAATAATAGATTTTTTTTTAAAGATGCCATGTAGTCATCTGAGACATGCTTTTCTTTTAAAATCTTTTTTATTGATTTCAGGGAGGAAGGGAGAGGGAGAGAGAAAGATAGAAACATCAATGATGAGAGAGAATCGTTGACAGGCTGCCTCCTGCACAACCTCTACTGGGGATTGAGCCCGCAACCCTGGGCATGTGCCCTTGACTGGAACCAAACCGTGACCTCCTGTTTTGTAAGTCTATGCTCAACCACGGAGCTACGCCAGCCGGGCGAGACATGGTTTTCTTCACTCATCATTACACTGTCCGGATTTTAAGTAGTTGTTACCTGAAGCCATAGTTCTTTCATTTTCACAGCTGTATGATAGTCTATTTGAACACTAGGGGCCCAGTGCATGAATTCATGCCCCTTGGAAGGAACTGTGGGCCGAGAGGCTGCGGTGGGCACAGGGGTGGGTCTCGGCCCATCCTCCGCACCCCCGCTTGGCCCCTCCCGCCGGGGCCCCCTGGTCCCCTGTCTGCCAGCAGCCCCGCTCCCGCTGCTGCTGCCCCCACATGCTGGGCTCTGCTGATGGCACGGAGCGATTGGCGCTGGCACCAGCAGCAGGTTCAAGCGGGGCCGGTGCCCTCAGTGGGTGCTAGTGGGGCTGGTGCCCTGATCGCCCCTCAGGAGCAGGGGGAGGTGGAGAAGCCCTCAAGAGTGATCGGGGCCGGCACTAGGCACCGGCAGCGGTGCGAGTGGGGCCGGCGCCAGCAGCAGGTGCCAGTGCTAGGCGGGACTGTGGCACACGAGAGCAAAGAATTTTCAGTACCATCAGAGGCTCACCCTGATGACAGCCACCAGTGCCCCACCTTGGTCTGGCGCCCCTGCTTACCTGCACCACCATCCCATCACACCCAATGCCTGCCATGTTCCATGTGCTCCCCCTGGTAGTCAGCGCACATCGTAGCGACTGGTTGTTCAGTTGTTGGGTTGTTCTGCAGTTTGGTCTATTTGCATATTAGCCTTTTATTATATAGGATACTAAAGTTTATTCACTCATTCATTCATTCATTCATTCATTCTCCTATCTCCTACCCACTCAGGAGGACTGGGAAGGGGTGTGTGTGTGTGTGTGTGTGTGCGCACATGCACATGCACATGTATTCTAACAGTGTGAGTTCAACCTTCATCCTCTCCAGTGGAAAGTCAACAGACAGTGACTAAATCTGAGAAATCAAGACGGAGCAATACGTGCATACGGGTGAGAGATAAATAAGAAACTGTGCGCAGGATCCGCTAAAAGAGGGAAAGTGGTTTCCGCTGCGGAGAAGGAAATGGTGGGGGGAGGCAGAGGAGATGGTGTCCTTTCATAACGAGACTTCCACAATGATTGGGCTCTCACCTTAAGCGCACATATGACGCTGAGAAACGGCGAAAACATGAGGGTAACCACCAGAATAACAAAGATAGGATCTCGAGCTTGCCAACCATCAGTTGCGGGGGGTGGGGGTGGGGGGCGTGGAATAAAGAAATGTGATTTTTCCAACAAATGGTAGGAAAAGAAACGGAAAAAAGAAAACAATTTAAACAAGTGTATTGGTTTTGTTAGGGGAAAAAAAAGGATATTAGTTGCCTCATGCTGCTAACACAGATTATCACAAACTCGGTGTCTTAAAACAACACATACTTATTAGCTTACAGTGTTTTTTTAAATATAATTCATTCTTTTCTTTATTTTTTAAAATATATTTTTATTGATATCAGAGAGGAAGGGAGGGGGAGAGAGAGAGAGAAACATCAATGATGAGAGAGAATCATGGATCAGCTGCCTCCTGCACGCCCCCTACTGGGGATCGAGCCTGCAACCTGGGCATGTGCCCTCAAACAAATCGAACCCGGGACCCTTCAGTCTGCAGGCTGATGCTCTATCCACTGAGCTAAATCACCCAGGGTGCTTCTGTCTTTAGGTCAGCTGATTCACAGCGGTTGTTGCATCTGCAGCCTGGCTTCCCCCTTGCCATGGGACTTCCCATGCTCCCATGTCCTGGGGAGTAGGATATGGACGTGTCTGGGAGGCCATTATCCTGCCGACCACAGAAAAAGTATAGCCAATCGGAAACAGGGTTAAAGCGAAAAGAAGAAATACAACTCCAGAAAGGAGGGAGAGAATTCTATAGGAGGAAGTAACCGAAAAGATAATGGCAACAGATTGATTAGACTTAAATGATGACGACGATGAGAAAAGGAAAACCCACACCTGGCGAAATGACAGTGAAACTTAAGAACGTCCGAGACAAAGAGAAACTTTAAAGTTTACAAGAAAAAAGAATAGATTTTATCAAAGGAACAAACATCAGATTTACATCCATTTTTCAATAGCAGCACAGGATGCAAAAAGGTAAGTGAACATTTTTTGTTGTTGCTGTTAATCTTCCCCCGAGGATATTTCTCCATCGATTTTTAGAGAGAGTGGAAGGGAGGGGAGAGACAGAGAAACATCGATGTGGGAGAGACACATGGATTGGCTGCCTCCCGCACATGCCCTGACCAGGGCCGGGGATCGATCCTGCAACCAAGGTACATGCCCTTGGTCAGAACTGAACCCAGAACCCTTCGGTCCTCCAGCCGACGCCCTATCCACTGAGCCAGACTGACTAGGGTGAACTTTTATATTATTTTTTTTAACAAACTATTAAAGGAAAAGAATTTACAAACCTAAACTTTTCCATCCAGCCAAACTTTCACCCAAATATAAGGGTCTGACGAAAAATGTCATGAAGCATGTATACCAGGCCTGAGAAGGTTTGCCACAGCAAGTTTCACACTAGGACATAAAGCATTTAAAGAGCAGGAGGGCCCTAACCAGTCTGGCTCAGTGGATAGAGCGTCGGCCTGCAGACCGAAAGGTCCCAGGTTCGATTCCCGTCAAGGGCATGTACCTTGATTGTGGGCACATCCCCAGTAGGGGGTGTTCAGGAGGCAGCTGATTGGTGTTTCTCTCTCATCGATATTTCTAACGCTCTATCCCTCTCCCTTCCTCTCTGTAAAAAAAAAAATCAATAAAATATATTTAAAAAATAAAAGAGTAGGAGGGACAAACTAATAGATGCTACGAGCGCAAAAACAGGGGGCGCAAAAACAGGGGGCCACTGAAAGGAGGTGAAACCTGGCATGAGCTGAGGGATCAGAAGGGGTTCATGTGGGGGAGGTGACCCTTTGTGGGGAGACAGAGCCCAAGAGAGAGAAGGAAGGTGTCTACGGAGGAGGGTGGCAAATGCAATAACAGATTAGCTACATACAAGGGGATTAATCATATAACTTATCAAAGATGATGGAAATCAAGTTTCACCAGGTCAGAGGAGAGAGTTACAAATATACAAGGGGATGGGGGGTAGCTACAATATTCCCTGTGGGGCTGGAGTGCAATTCTAGGTGTCCTGTGAATGCATGGTTTTCAATACAGATCAAGAAATAGAGAGAGCCTGGCTGGTGTAGCTCAGTGGTTGAGCATCGACCCAGGAACCAGGAGGTCACTGGTTCGAGAGGTCACTGGTTCGATTCCCGGTCAGGGCACATGCCTGGGTTGGGGGCTCGATACTCAATGGGGGGTGCACAGGAGGTGGCCAATCACTGATGTTTCTCTCTCATCGATGTTTCTCTCTCTATCCCTCTCACTTTCTCTCTCTTACAAAAAATCAATAAAACATATTTAAAAAAGTAAATAGATATAATAGAAGCTTGTCTATAGATTTATATTCACACTAGAGGCCTGATGCAGGAAATTCGTGAAAGAGTAGGCCTTCCTTCCCCCAGCTGCTGGCACTGGCTTCCCTCTGGCACCTAGGACCCAGGCTTCCCTTGCAGTTCCAGCTTCATCCAAAGGATGTTGGATCTAATTAGCATATTACACTTGTATTATTATACTAGTGGCCTGGTGCACGAAATTCATGCACGGGGGGTGTCCCTCAACCCGGCCTGCACCCTCTTCAATCTGGGACCCCTTGGGAAATGTCCAACTGCTGGCAGTCGGACATCCCTCTTGCAATCTGGGACCACTTGGTTACGGGCGCATCCCCAGGAGGAGGTGTGCAGGAGGCTATGTGCCCGTAACCAAACCTTCTCAGGCCTGGTATATATGCTTCATGACATTTTTCGTCAGACCCTTATATTTGGATGAAAGTTTGGCTGGATGGAAAAGTTTAGGTTTGTAAATTCTTTTCCTTTAATAGTTTGTTAAAAAATAATATAAAAGTTCACCCTAGTCAGTTTGGCTCAGTGGATAGGGCGTCAGCTGGAGGACAAAAGGGTCCCGGGTTCAATTCTGACCAAGGACATGTACCTTGGTTGCAGGCTCGATCCCTGGCCCTGGTCAGGGCATGTGCGGGAGGCAGCCAATCCATGTGTCTCTCTCACATCGATGCTTCTCTCTCTGTCTCTCCCCTCCCTTCCACTCTCTCTAAAAATCGATGGAGAAATATCCTCGGGGGAAGATTAACAGCAACAACAAAAATGTTCACTTACCTTTTTGCATCCTGTGCTGCTATTGAAAATCTGGGACCACTGGCTCCTAACCGCTCACCTGCCTGCCTGCCTGCCTGATCACCCCTAAACATCTCTGCCTGCTGGCCTTCTCGCCTCCAACTTCCCCCGCTTGCCAGCCTAATTGCCCCCAACTGCCCCCCCCCGCCAGCCTGATTACCCCCAACTGCCCTTCCCTCCTGGCCTGATCACCCCAACTGCCTCTGCCTTAGCCCCGCCACCATGGCTTTGTCTGGAAGGACATCCGGAAGGTCTCCTGGTCTAATTAGCATATTACCCTTTTATTTTAGTATAAACTAGTAGTTGTATTTCCTAACTCTGTGCACTACAAAGACCTGAGAAAAGCAATGCCCCCAGAACTATGCACACACCTGGTGTCCACATTGGCAGAGCCAGCACACAGCCCATCAGAAAGCTGGAGCTGAACTGTTCCCTCAGCTCTGGCCGCTCATTCAGGGCTGGGAGATGCCAGAGGTCCAGCCAGCCTGAGAAAAGGGCCCTGGTAAACACCCAGCACATCCCTTGGGAAGTCACTGAAAAACACAAATGACCAAAACCGGCATAAGAAGAAACAGATAATTGCTGTAGCCAGTTTAGCTCAGTGGCTAGAGCACCCGCCTGTGGACTGAAGGGTCCCGGGTTCGAGTCCAGTCAAAGGCACATGCCCAGGTTGTGAGCTCAATCCCCATCAGGGGGCGTGCAGGAGGCAACCAATCAATGGTTCTCTCTCATCATTGATGTTTCTATCTCTCTCCCTCTCCCTTCCTCTCTGAAATCAATAAAAATATATTTTTTTAAAAAAAGAAGAAACAGATAATCTGAACATCCCTGTATCTAATCAGGAAACTGGACTTGTAATTTAAAAACAAAACTTCACATACACGCAACATTCTTAGGAGGGCGTTTATAGCTGTGCAAATATTTGTATTAGAAAAGAGAAACGTTATATATATATATATATTTGTTTGTTTTGTTTTGTTTTGTTTTTGTTAATCCTCATCCAAGGGTATTTTTTCAATTGCTTTTCGGAAAGAGTGGAAGGGAGGGGAGGAGCGGGGTGAGAAAGAGAGAGAGAGATAAACATTGATGTGAGAGAGATACAAGACACACCGACTGGTTGCCTCCCACAAGTGTCCCGGAGGGGGCAAGGAGCAAATCCGCAACTCAGGCACATGCCCCTAGACTGGGAATCGAACCCGAGACCCTTCAGTCCTCGGGCCAATGCTCTAATCACTCAGCCCACTGGCCAGCATGAAAAAGAAGAAATTTTTTAAAAATCAACCTTCCACCCTAAGTCACTAGAAAAAGAGCAGATTAAACTCAACATCAGCAGAAAGAAATAAGAGCAGAAATCAATAAAATAAGAAACAGGCAGATGTTCGAGAAAAATCAATGAGGCCGAGAGCTGGTTCTGTGAAAAGGTCAATAAAATTGATCAACCTTAAATAGACTGGGGGAGAAAAAAAGAAAGGAAGATGCAAATTGCCAATACGTTTTGATTTAAGTCTGTTTTATTCTATGTTAAACATTCACAAAATTCTACAGTCAGATCTACAAAACCAGGCACATTCAGAAAGTCTGACCTCTATTCCTGTCCCTTTTACACTGTGTCCTTCCTCTCCTAGAGGCATTCTTTTTTTTTTTTCTTTTTTAAAAATACATTTGTATTGTTTCAGAGAGGAAGGGAGAGGGGGAGAGAGAGAGAGAAACATCAATGATGAGAGAGACACTGATCGGCTGCCTCCTGCACGTCCCACACTGGGGATCCAGCCTACAACCCGGGCCTGTGTCCTGACCAGCATTCGAACCGTGACCTCTTGGTTCATAAGTCAATGCTCAACCACTGAGCCATGCCAGCCGGGCAATAGTCATTTCTTAAATTTCTGTGGCTTACTCATTTCATATTTGTGTATATGAAAACAATCAAAGAGTGAATATATTTGTAGCATTGTTTTAAGGAATGTGAAGTTTGTCAGAGGGGGGTGATTTAACAGTCTTGGGAGTAGAGCCATGTTCAAATATAATCAATACATCCAAACAAAAGCTTTTAGTGAATTCAAAAACGCAGGGAAGAAGTGTGTTCAATAATAGATCAATGAGTAAGGTTCCAGTCCACAAATAACCGCAGAGAATATCAAAGAGGCTCCTCCTGACTCCGCAGCAGCGAGTCCCACCGTATTGTGGACTCTGAGGGACGAAGCACCTGGCCGCCTGAATTAGGTTTCTGGGCAAAAGATGCCCAGTTTTATTTTTCAAAATTCTATTCTGCATCCCAAAGGTCCTGCCTGTTCTGACTGATACGGATTCCCTTTATAACTGGGCTAGTTGAGTTCATGGCCTTGAGACCATCCATGGACAAGTGCAGCCTGACTGAGGGATGGGTCTTTCAAAAGTCTGTTGCTCCCTGGCCAGGTAGCCCAGTCGGTTAGCGCATCATCCCGATAGGCCAAGGTTTCAGGCTCAGTCCTCAGGGCACATGCAGAAATCAACCAATGAATGGGTGAAGGGGTGCCACAGCAAATCGATGTCTCTCTCTCTCTCTCTCTCCTCTCATCTATATATATAAAAGCCTACGCAACCGTTATGACTGGAATGACTGGTCGACCAGTCACTCTGACACACACTGACCACCAGGGGGCAGATGCTCAATGCAGGAGCTGTCCCCTGGTGGTCAGTGCACTCCCACAGGGGGAGGGCCGCTCAGCCAGAAGCCCTGAGCTGGGCTCACGGCCGGCGAGCGCAGCGGCGGTGGTGGGAGCCTCTCCTGCCTCCACAGCAATTGCACATGCCCCAAGGGCTCCCGGACTGCAAGACGGCACAAGCTGAACTGAGGGACGCCCCCCCCCCCCGCCCTCCCTGCTGCAAGTGCATGAATTTCATGCACCAGGCTTCTAGTATATACATACATACCAAAAGATAAACACATACTTTTTTTTTTTTTTGCAAATCCTCACCCAAGGATATTTTTTCCATTGATTTTTTAGAGAGAGTAGAAGGGAGGAAGGAGGGAGGGAAGCAAGGGGAGAGAGAGAGAGAGAGAGAGAAACATCAATATGAGAGAGACATATCGATTGGCTGCCTTCTGCTCATGTCCTCACCGGCCTAGGGATCGAACCTGCAACTGAGGTATGTGCCCTTGACTGGGAATTGAACCTGAGACCCTTGGGTCCACAGGCTGACGCTCCATCCAGCTAGGGCTGTTGGGTGTACTTTTCTAAATGCATGTTAGAGGTTACAACACCAAAAAGGTGTTTTTTAAATTTTTTTATTATTATTTTTTTAACCAGAGAGGAAGGGAGAGGAAGAGACAGAAACATCCATGATGAGAGAGAATCATGGATCGGCGGCCCCCTGCACGCCCCCCACTGGGGATCGAGCCCGCAACCTGGGCATGTGCCCTTGACCGGAAGCGAACCTGGGACCTTTCAGTCCGCAGGCCGGCGCTCTATCCACTGAGCCACACCGGTTAGGGCAACAAAAAAAAGAAGTTTTGAAAAGAGGAGTATTTCCCAGCAAGGAAGCATATCCCCCAAAGTATCGTAAAGTGAAAAAAGTTTGCCAAACTACTTACGGGGCATGGTCGTTCTGTTACTGTACAAGTATATATTTACACATGGTTATATAAATTAAAGGATCTGAAGTGATATAAAGCAAGGTAACACAGTCGTTAGTCCCGGATGCAATTGCCAGTGTTTTATATTTGGTTTGTTTGTGCCTGTGTATTTTCTGACTTTTCCGTAATAAGCCTTTATTGCTTTTCTAATAAGAAGTCAAGTCATTGTACAGTATTGGCCTGGCAATAAACTAACAGATCAATAGGACAGAATAGAAAACTGGCGAAGAGATTCAATAGGAATAAGAATTTGGTGTGTGATAAAGGTGGGATCTCAAACCAATGGGGGAGAGGATGGGTAATCCGATACATCTCGTTGGTTCAGCTGATTAACAATGTGGAGGATCAAGGTGACTTCCATCTTGTACCATTAGGCCCTAAGTAAGCCCCCATGTTATTGGAATGCAAACGAAAAACTAGGTCTCCCCTAAGGAAGAACGTAACTTTAGAAGAAAATAAAAGCAAACTGGTCCATCATTTTGGAGTGGAGAAGGCCTTTCTAACCTAGTATCAAAATTGGCATGCACAGCCCTGACTGGTTTGGCTCAGTGGATAGAGCGTCGGCCTGAGGACTGAAAGGACCCAGGTTCGATTCCGGTCAAGGGCATGTACCTTGGTTGTGGGCACATCCCCAGGAGGAGGTGTGCAGGAGGCAGCTGATCGATGTTTCTCTCTCATCGATGTTTCTAACTCTCTCTACCTCTCCCTTCCTCTCTGTAAAAAAAAAAAAAAAAAAAAAGTCAATAAAAAATATTTTTTTAAAAATTGGCATGCACAAAGGTGGGCAGATGTGACAATACAGGAGGTCAGGGTTCAATTCCCAGTCAGGGCACATGCCCAGGTTTCAGGCTCGATCCCCAGCAGGGCATGCAGGAGGCAGCTGATCCATAATTCTCATCATTGATGTTTCTAGCTCTCTCTCTCCCTTTCACTTCCTCTCTGATATCAATAAAAATATATTAAAAAAATAAAATTAAAAGCTACCACGTAAGGTCATAACAACCACAGCTCTAAAATACCTAGGGCCCTAGCTGGTGTTGCTCAGTGGATAGAGCATCGGCCTGGGGACTGAAGGGTCCCAGGTTCAATTTCGGCCAAGGGCACATGCCCACGCTATGGCCTCGACCCCCAGTAGGGGGCGTGCAGGAGGCAGCCAATCAATGGTTCTCTCTCATCATTGATGTTTCTATCTCTCTCTCACTCTCCCTTCCTCTCTGAATCAATAAAAATATATTTTTAAAAAAACCAATAAAACACCTAGGAATAAATTTAGCAATAAATGTGGAATGACAAAACTCTGCCTTGCTAGAAGGTATAAAAAAAAACACCCAGAAACATGGAGAGCCTGGTAGAGGGAGTGGTGTCTCTTCGCTGCAGCTTTGCTTACATTTAAAAAGAGAGAGAATCTAAATATTTGTGGAGAGATAAGCCTCTGACTGGTGATGTGCAGTGATTTCAAAGGATGGAGCGCTCTGCGCGTACTTTTCCGTGCAGGGAAGACTCCTCTGCTGTTTCCTCTCTCACAGGCCAGGACCGGGGCACAGGAGTTGCTGCGCCTTGATCAGACCCTGTTTCGCAGCAAATGACACGCACGCACTTGATCTCCCCGGTGCCGCCCTTCCATGCACACCCCGGTGGTCTAGCAGCAGCTGCCCTGGGGTGGCCTGGCCGTGCCTCACCTTCTGCCCTCACCCTGGGACCTGCTGACTCGGGGCGGGAGTCCTGAGTGACGCTGTGGCAGACACGGCCAGGCCTGCCCGTTCATGGCTGGTCCTCTGACCCAGAAGGCAAGTGGCGATGCGTGCTCACGTGGTTGCAGTGTGATTGCACCAGGCAATGGCTGGCCCTCACTTAAGAATCAGAGGACTTGACAGCAATGTGGCCTTGTGCTGCAGGAAGGAACTGTCCTGTGAGCCCAGATGCTAGGTCCGGATGATGTGACTAACCAAAAGCTATTAGCGAGGGAAATAGATCAGCGTTTTTTTTTTTTATCCTCATCCAAGGATATTTTTCCATTGATTTTTTAAAAAAAATAGTTTTATTGATTTCATAGAGGAAGGGAGAGGCAGAGGGAGAGAGAAACATCAATGATGAGAGGGAATCACTGATCGGCTGCCTCCTGCACGCCCCTCACTGGGGACTGAGCCCGCAACCCGGGCATGCGTCCCCAACCGGAAACGAACCCGGGACCCCTCAGTCCGCAGGCCGACGCTCCATCCACGGAGCCAAACTAGCCAGGGCTCCATTGATTTTTAGGAAGAGTGGAAGGAAGAGGGAAAGACAGAGAGAAACATCGATGTGAGAGAGACACATAGATTGGTCACCTCCTCCATGCACCTCGACCAGGGCTGGGGAACTTGCAACCAAGGTATTCGCCATTGACCATAATCGAACCCGGGACTCTCAGTCCTCGGGCTGATGCTCCATCCACTGAGCCAAACCAGCTGGGGCCAGAACAGGGCATATTGATTAAAAACACAGCCTTAGCCGATTTGGCTCAGTGGATGGAGCGCCGGCCTGTGGACTGGAGGGTCCTGGGTTTGCTACCTCTCTCTTCCTCTCTGAAATAAAAAAAAGAAAAAATATTCCAACCTTTAAAAAACAAACAACAAAATATATAGATTTTGAACTGCCAGGGTTGAAATCCAGATTCTACATCTAGCTCGCTGTGTGACCTTTGACAAGTGACTTAACCACTCTGTGCCTCAGTTTCCGGTAAAATACTACCCTACTAGAAGACTATTATGATACTACTAGGGGCCTGGTGCATGACATTCATGCACTCAGGGAGGAGGGGAAGCCCTCAGCCTGGCCTGCACCCTTTAGCAGTCCAGGAACCCTTGGGGGATGTCCAACTGACAGCTTAGGCCCACTCCCTGCAGCCGGACATCCTTAGCCCTGCTGGGGAGGCTCGCCAGCCGTCCGTCCAGCTTGTGGCTGAGCGGCGCTCCCCCTGTGGGAGCGCACTGACCACCAGTGGGCAGCTTCTGCACTGGGCGTCTGCCCCCTGGTGGTCAGTGTGCGTCGTAGCGACCGGTCGTTCCAGGGTTGGTGGATTTGCATATTACCCTTTTATGCTATAGGATTTACCCTCCGGGGCCCTGATGAGGATTAAACAAGTTAGTGCATGTATAAAGCGTGCTCAGAACTGTGCCCGGCACAGAACGTCTGTGTAAGTGTCTGTTGTTACCATCATTACAGTGGAATCCAGGAAATTCAGAAAACCTGGCCCACACAGAGCTCCACCCTATTCCGCCTGGCTACCCTAGAACCTCTCCCTAGCAGGAGCAAGGCAACTGCAGAAGCCACCTTCGAACACCCCGGCCCGCTGCCACCCAGCAGCGCCAGCCGAAACCCGCCTCCTGGGCACTAACTGCCGTCCAGTGAAACGGCGCTAAGCTGAGAGCATCAGGGTCCGTGTGCTGGGCTGGTCCACAGACCCGGCCTCTCTGGTACCAGGCCTTGACTCATCTGCAATGGAATGAACGTGCTGTGATTGCCATTTGGCTCCTGGCCCACATGCAGGAGCGCCTTCGGGAGACATTCTGACCAGGGCCAAGGGCACCCGCCCCCGGCTGTGGCCCCTTTCAGACGCCACCTCCCACTGCTCAGGGCTGATGCCCATCCTGTATGGCTGAGTGAGAAAGCCAAAGGAGGAACGGTGTGTTTAATCTTGGGAAACAGGAAATGCATTTTCAAAGTCTACATGGGTGTATGCCGAAAGGCGCACGGTGGTTACCTGGGGCCGGTTCTCCCAGGCACAGGGGTGGAGGGAGGATGTGGGGGACCGATCGTTCTCACTGTTTGCCGTAGACCCCCTAGTGCTGTCTGACATTTTCACAGCAACCATATGCAACTTGGCTATCCTACACAGGCAGTCCTCGGGTTACGTTGGACTGCGTTGCCATCTCCCATTTATTTATTAAAAAACAAACAAACAAACAAAAAAAACAAGTTCCATCATTTCGACCTATGTACATATGCGCTTTATTTTTTTTTTTATCATTTATTTACCACAAGTAAAGGTCAGGAATGGTTATCTTTCTTTTAAATGTTTTTTACTGTGTCACGTCATGACTGCTGTGTCTGTGCTCCAGGTGAGTGACGTAGGGGCTTATGTAGGTGGGTTCCGACTTACGGCGAAAATCGTGTGACGTCGTGCCGTAGGAATGGATCTCCAACGTAACCCGAGGACCTACTGTATAATAAAAGGCTAATATGCCAATCGACCGAACGGCGGAACGACCGGTCGCTATAATGCGCACTGACCACCAGGGGGCAGACGCTCAAAGCTGGAGCTCCCCCCGGGTGGTCAGTGTGCTCCCACAGCGGGAGCGCCGCTCAGCCAGAAGCAGAAGCAGGGCTCATGGCTGGCGAGCGCAGCGGCGGTGGCGGGAGCCTCTCCTGCCTCCGCAGCAGCACTAAGGATGGGGGAGCAGGCCTAAGCCAACGGTCAGACATCCCCTGAGGGCTCCCGGACTGCGAGAAGGTGCAGGCCAGGGGGAGTAACAACCCCCACGTGCACGATTTTGTGCACCAGGCCTCTAGTTTAAAAGAAAAAAAAAGATTTTATGCCCAGCTGGCTTGGCTCAGGGATTGAGCACCGACCTATGAACCAGGAGGTCACGGTTCCAATCCCGGTCAGGGCACATGCCCGGGTTGGAGGCTCAGTCCCCAGCAGGGGTGTGCAGGAGGCAGCTAATTGATGATTCTCTCTTATCACTGATGTTTCTTTCTCTCTCTCTCTCCTCTACCTCCCTCTCTGGAATCAATACAAATGTATTTAAAAAAAAAGAAAAGATTTTTTTTCAACAAACATCAAGTCATAGGAAAATATTTACAACACTTAGTCAGACAAAGAGTTAAAGCAATATCTCTACGTGTTTATGAATAGAAAAAGCAGTTGAAGAGAATACAATAAAACAACAACGGTGGTTATTCCTAGAGGAGACTTAATGGGATATTTTAATTTCATTCTTTATACCCATTCCTATATTTTCCCAACATTTAGCAATAAAAATACATTCCACTTTCCTAGTCAGAAAAATACGATTTTTTTTAAGTTGAAGGGAATTATAACAATAAAAACAGATAATTAAAAGAGAAAATATGAAAGGAAATAAGAAGGCTAAGAAGGTTTGAAAGGATAGAAGGTAAAATCAGAACATTTGGAAAGGAAAGATAGCCATGGCTGGGTGGCTGAGTTGGTCGGAGTGTCGTTCTGTACACCAAAAGGTCATGGGTTCGATTCCCAGTCGGGGTGCGTATAGGGCTATTTTTCTCACACATTGATGTTTCTATTCCTCTCTCCAAAAAAAATTTTTTTAAAGATCAATAAAAACATCCTTGGGTGAGGATAAAAAATCCTAATAATAAATTTAAAATAAGCCCGACCAGCGTGGTTCAGTGGTTGAGCGTCAACCTATGAACCAGGAGGTCATGGTTTGATTCCCGGTCAGGGCGCATGCCTGGGTTGCGGGCTTGATCTCCAGTGTGGAGCGTGCAGGAGGCAGCCCATCAATGATTCTCTCTCGTCACTGATGTTTCTGTCTCCCTCTCTCTCCCCTCCTCTCTGAAATAAAAAAAGAAAGCCCTAAGGTGCCCCCATGCTCACCTCAGGCCAGCCAAGGGCGCTGCTGGCACAGTAGGGCCACCTGACACTGACAGTGAGGTCTCAGCCATCTTCCTTCTCACCCAGTCCCCAGACCACAGTCCCAGCCTGAGTTGCACTCTCTGAGCCTCTGTGCTGCCCAGAGCCTTCAGCCAGCTCCACAGGGCCCTGAGCTGCTGCCTGGAGATGCATCTGTGGTTATTAGTTAACTAGAGGCCCGGTGCATGAAAATTCATGCACTGGAGGGGGGTCCCGCAGCCCGGCCTGGTCCCTCTCACCGTCTGGGAGCCCTCATGGGTGGGAAGCCACCCAGCGATCAGGGGCAGGCAACGTCCCATCACACCTCTGCTGCTGCCACTGCCGGCAGTGCAAGTCCCGGGCAGCCCTGGGCGGCTGGGCAGCTGCCATCTTGTGGCTGTGGGCACCGCCATCTTTGAGGCCATGACAGTTAATTAGCATATTCCCTCCTTATTGGCTGTGGGTGCCGCCATCTTTGCAATGACTTAAGGGTCAATTAGCATATTCCCTCTATTAGATAGGATTTTAGGGTGACATCCCTCCCTAAATTACAAATAAGTCCTTAAACTTGTCACTGTGGTCAGCCCTGGACTGGCTGTTTCTGGTGACCACAATGCCAGGGGACGAGAGCAGTGTGTTGTTTTTTTTTGTTCTTTTTAGAGAGAGTGAAAGAGAGAGGGAAAGATAGAGAGAAACATTGATGTGAGAGAAACATATGGATTGGTTGCCTCCTGCATGTGCCCGGAGCAGGGCCCAGGCCAGTAAGGAGCCTGCAACTGAGGTACGTGCCCTTGTCTAGAATTGAACGCGGGACCCTCCGGTCTGCAGGCCGACACTCTGTGCACTGAGCCAAACTGGCTAGGGCAATAATAAAAATAATATTTTTTAAAAAGATGGAAATCATAGCAAATATCTTTTCCAGTAACAATGGAATGAAACCAGAAATCAATAGCGGAGGGAAAAATTAGAAAAATCCACAAACCGATGGAAATGAAACCACACGCTTTTAAACAACCAACGGGTCAAAAAATAAATCACCAGGGAAATCAGAAACTACCTTGAGACCAATGAAAAGAAAAACACAATATTCCAAACCTTACGAGACGCAGTGGAAGTGGCGCTAAGGGGGCGTTTATCGCTATGAAATGCTCACATTAAAAAAAGAAGCAAGGGCTCAAATCAACAACCTAACTTCATACCTCAAGCAAATACAAACCAAGAATCCACTAAACCCTAACTAGCTGACGAAGGAAATAATGAAGATTAGAGCAGAGATAATAAACAAAACAGAGCATAGAGAGACAACAGAAAAAAAAATCAACAAAATTAAGAGTTCGTTTTTGAAAAGATCGACAAAACTGACAAACCCTTACTTAGTTATAGGAACCAAGTGGGGGAAAAAGAGAGAAGACTCCAATAATTAAAATTAGAAGCAAAAGAGGAGGCATTACAGCTGACTCCACAGACATAAAAAAGATCATAAGAGAATATTGTGAGCAGTTATACGCCAACGAATTGGATAACCTAAAAGAAATGAGGAATTCCTAGAAATACACACCTACCCAGATTGGAATATGAAGAAATTGGGGAATGTCATGTACAGCCATGGTGAGTATAGTTCATCATATTATAGTTCGTATTTAAAAGTTGTCAAGAGAGTAGATCTTAAAGTCCTCATCACAAGGAAAAAAAAGTCGTGTCCCTGGTTGGGTAGCTCAGTTGTTTAAAGCATCATCCTGATACACCGATGTGGAGGGTTCGAACCCTGGTCAGGGCACAAAGAAGCAAGAAATGAGCCCTGGCTGGTGTTGCTCAGTGGATAGAGCGTTGGCCTTCGGACTGAAGCATCTGGGTTGGATTCCAGTCACGGGCACATGCCCAGGTTTCGGGCTCGATCACCAGTAGGGGGCGGGTAGGAGGCAGCCAATCAATGATTCTCTTTCATTGATGTTTCTCTCACTCTCCCTCTCCCTTCCCCTCTGAAATCAATAAAAAGATATTTTTTTAAAATGCCCTAACCGGTTTGGCTCAGTGGATAGAGCGTTGGCCTGCAGACTGAAGGGTCCCGGGTTTGATTCTGGCCAAGGGCACATGCCTGGGTTGTGGGCTCGATCCCCAGTGGGGAGCATGCAGGAGGCAGCCAATCAATGATTCTGTCTCATCATTGATGTTTCTATCTCTCTCTTCCTCTCCCTTCCTCTCTGAAATCAATACAAACATATTAAAAAACAATAACAAAAAACACCCACAAACCTCCCAACAGAGGAAAGCCTAAAAGCAGATGGTTTCACTGGGGAGTTTTACCAAATATTTAAAGAATTGAGGGATGGAGAGGGCCTAATATATGGTGATGGAAGATGGTCTGAATTTGGGTGGTAGGCACACACTTGTATCACAGAAATGTACACTTAAGACCTATAGGGTCATATTAACCAATGTCACCCAAAACATTTAATTAAAAAAATTTTTTTAAATAAAATTAAAACAAACAAATAAAAAAAAAAAAGAATTAACACCGAACCTCCTCAAACTCTCCCAAAACAGGTAAGTGGAGGGAATACTCCCAAACTCATTCTCTGAGGCCAGCATTACCCTTATACCAAAGCCAGACAAAGACACTACAAGAAAACCATAGGCCCACATCCCAGAAGAACCCCGATGCCAAAATCCTCAACAACATACTCACCATGGAAGTCAGCAGCATATTACAAGGCTCAGCCCTAGCCCGTTTGGCTCTGTGGATAGAGCATCGGCCTGTGGCTGGTTCCCGGGTCCGATTCCGGTCAAGGGCACGTACCTCGATTGCAGGATCCTCCCTGCCCTGGCCCTGGTCAGGGCTCGTGCAGAAGGCAACCAATCAGTGTGTTTCTCTCACATCGATGTCTCTGTCTTCCCCTCTCTCCTCCACTCTCCCTAAAAATCAATGGGAAAATACCCTCGGGTGAGGATGAACCAAACAAAAAAGGCTTATATACCCTGACCACCTGGGGTTTATTCCTGAAATGCAAGAATGATCCGAGGTACAAAAATCAGTCAACGTGCTCGGCCAGGTGTGACTCGATGATTGACTGTAGACCCATGGACCAGGAGGTTCAATTCCTGGTCAGGGCACATGCCTGGATTGCAGGCTTGCTCCCCAGTAGGGGGTGTGCAGGAGGCAGCCAATCAATGATTCTCTTTCTTCATTGATGCCTCTCTCTCTCTCTGTTCCTCTCCCTCCCTCTCTCTGACATCAATTAAAAAATATTTTTTTAAAAATCAGTCAACGTAATACATAGACCCCATGAATAGAATGAAGGGCAAAAATCACACAATCATCTCAACTGATGTAGAAAAAGCTTTTGGCAAAATTCAACAGTTTTATGATAAAAACAAAACACAGCAATGCCACAAACTCAGAATAAAAGGAAACTACCTCAATATACATGAGTCACCCCTTATCCAAAGGGACTATGTCCCAAGACCCCCAGTGAATGCCTGAAACTAGAGATAGTACTGAAGCTATGTATATACTCTGCTTTTTCCTACACATACATGCACTTCCCGCCAGCATCACTACTCCCGTGCCGGGGGCCCTTGTATGTAAAACAAGGTTTATGCCAACAACAACGCTGCGATTGGTTGTGATACCCAAGACAGCACGTGACTACAGGGCAGAACCTCACAGTGTGGACGGAGGAATGCTTCCCATCCCAGGCGGGAATGAGCAGGTCACGCAAGATTTCATCATTACTCGGAAAGGGTACTATCTAAAATGGATGAGTTATTTATTTCTGGAATTTTCAATTTCATGTTTTCAGATCACAGTTGACTGGGTAACTGAAACCTTGGAAAGTGATATTGTGGATTAAAGTTGTGGCCGAAACCGGTTTGGCTCAGTGGATAGAGCATCAGCCTGCGGATTGAAGGGTCCCGGGTTTGATTCCGGTCAAGGGCATGTACCTGGGTTGTGGGCACATCCCCAGTAGGGGGTGTGCAGGAGGCAGCTGATCTATGTTTCTCTTTCACTGATGTTTCTAACTCTCTATCCCTCTTTCTTCCTCTCTGTAAGAAAATTAATAAAGTATATTAAAAAAAATAAAAATAAAGTTGTGGTGGTGGGGGGGGTGTTACTATAATAAAGGCTGTCTATATATATAAAAGCCTAAGCAACCCTCCGACCGTCTGACCGTCCGACCGGTAGCTATGATGTACACTGACCACCAGGGGGCAGACGCTCAATGCACAGGCATGGAAACATGGAACAGACTGGTGAATCTCAGAGGAAAGGGGGAAGAGGGGAGGGCGGGAAGAGATTAACCAAAGATCTTATATGTATCCTAGAGGCCCGGTGCACAGATTCATGCACCGGTGGGGTCCCTCGGCCTGGCCTGAGGGGATTGGGCCAAAACCAGCAGCCCAATATCCCCTGAGGGGTCCTGGATTGCGAGAGGGCGCAGGCCAGGCTGAGGGCCTCTAGTGAATTTATAAGAAACCTGTAGGTAACATTTCAATCAATGGGGAAAGACTGAAAACTCCCTAAAATCAGGAACATGACAAGAATGCTCACTCCTGCCACTGATAGTCAACACAGTACTGGAAGTTCTAGCCAGAGCAGTCTACATATAAAAGCATAATGTGCAAATCGACTGGATGGTGGAATGATTGATCAGCTATGATGCACACTGACCACCAGGGGGCGGACTCTCAATGCAGGAGCTGCCCCCAACCCACAGGTTCTGATCTCCCAATTGGGAGCCATGGCACCAGGGCCCTGATCACCCCCCCCCCCCCCCCCCCCCCCGCCACCCCACACACAGAGGGCAACCGGCAGTGGCGGCGGGAGGCGGGGCCAGCTGCCAGCAGCCAGGGAAGATCGGTCCTGACAGCAGGCCAGACCTAGAGACCCTACCTGTGCAAGAATTCCATGCACCAGGCCTCTAGTTAGTCTATATTGTCATTCAAGTCAAGGGACACCAAACAGCCATATATGATCAAATGATCTTCCTCAAGAGTGCCAAGGCCACTCTATGGGAAAAGGGGAAATCTCTTCAATAAATGGTGCGGGGAAAAGTGGGTATCCACATGCAAAAGAATAAAACGGAACCTTTATGCCAAGTAGGAAAAATAATTTTAAAAGGATCCAAGCCCAGCCAGTGTTGTGCTCAGTGGATGAGTGTTGGCCCATGAACCAAGAGGTCACCGGTTCAATTCCCTGTCAGGGCACATGCCCGGGTTGTGGGCTCAATCCCCAATAGGAGGCGTGCAGGAAGCAGCCAATCAATGATTCCCTCTCATCATTGATGTTTGTATCTCTCTCTCCCTCTCCCTTCCTCTCTGAAATCAATAGGAACGTTAAAAGAACAACAACAAACAAACTTCTCACCTTCTTAGGTGATTTCAGAAGGGCCCCCAATTTGCAAACCACTGACCCAACGTGATCCTGGAGGGCTTCTCGGAGGAAGAGTAGCTGTGAAGGGTGGACATGTTTGGGTTGGGTGAAGAGGGGGCGCTACCAAGGAGGAATTAGTTCAGCAGCAGCATTATCATCATTGCAAACATTGATTACAAGAGCCTGTCCTGTGTGGTTCATACATGTTCTCTCATTGAATCCCACCACAGCAACTCTGTGAGGCAGGGAAAGTCCTGGCTGTGCCTCCCTGATCAGCATCACCCCCTGCCCCCAACCCTCCCAGGCCTCCCCTCTGAATGGCTCACATCGCCTGGGACAGCAGGACTACGGGTACCTGCTCTCTGCTCTGGCTGAACAGGACCGGGTGCGCCAGGGCTGCATTCTCCTACAGGTGGCTGGCACCGTGGGCAATGATTGGCCTGGGGCACCTCCGGTCCCTGTGGGTGCCCTCTGCTGGTGGCTCCGGGCCTGGCAAATGTCTGCAGGCGCTGGGCACTGAGTCCAGGTGGCTTTCATTTTTCATTAGCGTGATGGGACGGCTCGCCCAGCCGGGGTGATATTAGTTACACCCTGCTGTATATCCACCTAAGGTTTCACAGAGGACGGAGCTCTCTGTCCCAGAGGCATCTGGTCCCCAGAATTCGCCCCCAAAAGAACTGACTTCTCAAAGATTCTGGGCTCCCTCCACCTTCTGCTGGTCAGCATGAGCCTTCATTCCCTCCCGCTCCCCAGCCCATCCTCAGGACGGCCAATCAGGGAGAACCTGGTTATTCTGGAAACTGCTCCTTAAGAATGGAGAATTCTAGCCCTGGCCGGTTTGGCTCAGTGGATAGAGCATCAGCCCTCAGACTGAAGGGTCCTGGGTTCGATTCGGGCACGTACCTCAGTTGCAGGTTTGCAACCAATCAATGTGTCTCTCTCACATAGATTTTTCTCTCAGTCTCTCCCCCTCTCTTCTACCCTCTCTAAAAATCAATGAGAAAATATCCTCAGATGAGGATTAACAAAACAAACAAACAAAAAGGAATGGAGAATTCTAGAAATCTGATCTAAAAGCTACACACAGATTCCTGCTCCAATAAAGCAACGTAGTGGAGTCTACTGTTACAGAATTCTAGAATTCTGTACACCAGGAATACCATTATGGATCCATGCATTGAGCTTTGCCGTTTGCAAACCTCCTTGAGCCGCAAACCCTTGGGACCCATCCTATGGGGCCTTCATGGCACTGAGGCAGCTGCAGAGCACAGGGTTCCGTGTGGGTAGAGGGGGGAAGGGGGAACAGGAGTGGGCAGTTTTTCATTGTTAAGTTCCAAAACTAGCTGAACATTTTCATTTAATCCATGATCTAGTGGAAATGCTTGGATGTTTGCCATGAAAAAAGAAAGCAAAACGTACAACTGTGGATGACAAATAAAGAAGATTTTGAATCTGAAGCCTTGTCTGTAGCTGTTATGAGGGCTGATGCTTGGAGAAGATGCAGGTTTCATCACTGACAACCAGATGGAGGTGCCAGTGGAGATCTGAGCATCTCAGGAGGTCGACAGAGGGGCTCTCTGTTATATAAATTTCCTGTTACATGCTATGGTTTTCCTCTTTTTTTAATCTATATTTTTATTGATTTCAGAGAGGAAGGGAGAGGGAGAGAGAGAGAGAGAGAAACATCAATGATGAGAGAGAATCATTGATTGGCTGCCTCCTGCACGCCCCCCACTGGGGAGTGAGCCTGCAACTCGGGCACGTGCCCTTGACCAGAATCGATTCCCGGACCCTCCGGTCCACAGGCTGACGCTCTATCCATTGAGCGAAACCAGCTAGGGCAGGTTTTCCTCTTTTTTGATATAAGTGTATCAAGAACATCCCTTTTTAGCCCTAGGAACCAGGAGGTCACAGTGTGATTCCCAGTCAGGGCACATTCCCCGGGTTACACGCTGGATCCCCAGTAGGGGGCGTGCAGAAGGCAGGGCAGCTGATTGGTGATTCTCATCATTGATGTTTCTCTCCCTCTCCCTTCCTCTCTGGAATGAGTTAAAAATATATATATATATAAAAGAGCACCCCACTTACACCTCCTTTGACAAGTAGACAAGGAAGATGTGAGTCTTTGCAACTCCACCATCATTCTAGTCATTTTGGACCCACAAGGGAAGCAGAGGGGCAGGATTGAGGCGGGGATGGAGAAAAGCTGCCTAAAGCGAATGTGAGAGGAAATTACCTGCTGGAGGGAGTGGGTGAGGGAGCCACCACCATTCTCCCCTAATTTATCACCATGCATTCAGCTCCCTCTCGACCAGACAAGTTCTGCGTGGGGTCAGCAACCGAGCTGAGCGGAGGCTGAGGCTCCCCCTGCTGGCGTGGAAGGCAATGCTCTGACATACGGGTGGGTGCTTCCCTTTCCCTCAGCCAAGTCTACTAAATACACACTAGTGGCCCGGTGCACACCCCGGCCTGCACCCTCTCCAATCTGGGATCCCTCGGGGGATGTCCGACTGCCGGTTCAGTGGGATGGGGCCTAAACCAGCAGTCGGACATCTCTCTGGCAATCCGGGACTACTGGCTCCTAACCACTCTGCCTCCTCTGCCTCGTCCCTAACCTAACCGCCTCTAGCCTGGGCCCCGCCACCATGGCTTTGTCCGGAAGGACTTCCGGAAGGTCTCCCGGTCTAATTAGCATATTACCCTTTCATTAGGATAGATGCTTCCCTCTCCTTTCCCCTGTGCCTCTTCCAGACTGGCAACGGCATCACGAACTGTCTTTGCCAGAAACAGGAATCTGATGCCATCACTCTGCACCCCTCTTAAAACCTCTCAGGATTGCCCAGTGCCTAAACAGCATTTCTCCAAGTATATGCCTTCGGACCCTTGTTCTTCAGTTTAAAAAGTGTAAGAAAGACTCTATACTACACTCGTTCTCAACACCAAATGAGAACCCCAACGCAAAATGACAAATTAAGGGCTCCAAGGCGTCTTTCAGTAAAGGACCTGTTTCACTTTTACTCTGTTATTGCTTTTTAAAAAAATATATGCTTAGATCACGGTTTTGTTTTTAATACATTGTAATTGATTTCAGAGAGGAAAGGAGAGGGGGAGATAGAAACATCCGTGATGAGGGAGAATCACTGATCGGCTGCCTCCTGCACGCCCCGCACTGGGGATCGAGCCTGCAGGCCTGGCATGTGCCCTGACCGGAATCATAGGTCTATACTCAATCACTAAGCCACACTGGCCCAGCTACACCATCAATTCTTAACTTCACTTGACGTAGAAATCTTTCTTATGCGTTCAGTTAACAAACACACTTTAGGAATCACTGTAGAACGGGGCAAGGATGTGAAGTACACTGAGTGGCCAGATTATTATGATCTCTGAATGCATAATAATCTGGCCACTCAGTGTGTGTGTGTGTATGTATGTATATATATTAGAGGCCTGGTGCATGAATTGGTGCATGGGTGGGGTCAGGCCAGCCTGGCCAGGGGAAGGGGACATGGGTGGTTGGCTGGCCTGCCTGCTGGTCGAACTCCTGGTCGAGGGGACAATTTGCATATTAGCCTTTTATTATATAGGATAGACACTGAGTGGCCAGATTCTTATGCGTTCAGAGATCATCATCATCTGGCCACTCAGATGCAGGAGAGGACCACTGACCCCACAGGACGGGAGAGGCAACCCAGGTCCCCAGAGCTCAGAGGATTGGGGCCTGGGCCTCCTTCTGCACTTCCGCTACTGACCTTCCCTCTGCTGCAGGCTCTTTTTGCACAATACACTTTCACAATAGTCTATTCACCCCAGAGCCCAAATCGTCAGCAACCAGCTCGCTGGTTCCTCGTTCCTCTTTCCTCCTAGACCTTCAAGCATCTCCAGGGCAGGAGAAATAACTGCATCCTGCCACATAACTTCCGGTTGGCTCGGCTGTTTTGGACTGTAAGCACCTTGAAGGCCTGACTTGGATCTCTTTTTTTTTTTCCCCCTCCAGCGTCATAGTTTCTTTCTTTCTTTCTTTCTTTTATTTGTATTGATTTCAGAGGGGAAGGGAGAGGGAGAGAGAGAGATAGAAACATCAATGATGAGAAAGAATCATTGATTGGTTGCTTCCTGGATGCTCCCCACTGGGGATCGAGCCTGCAACCCAGGCATGTGCCCTTGACCAGAATCGAACCCTGGACCCTGCAGTCTGCAGGCTGACACTCTATCCTCTGAGCCAAGCCGGCTAGGGCTAGTATATAATTTTTAAGCAGTAACGTACAGTTAGAGAACAGGACCTAGGCTTTTCATTCACTCCCCAGTAAAAAAGATCCAGGTCAGCCTTAGCCGGTTTGGCTCAGTGGATAGAACGTCGGCCTGTGGATTGGAAGGTCCCAGGTTTGATTCCGGTCAGGGACACATGGCCGGGTTGAGGGATCCATCCCCAGTGTGGGGCGTGCAGGAGGCAGCCAACCAATGATCCTCTCTCATCATTGATGTTTCTATCTCTCTCTCTCTCCCTTCTTCTCTGAAATCAATATAAGTATATTTTAAAGAAAAGAAAAATTTAGGGATCATCCAGGATTTAGGGGGAAACCCAAAGAAAAGCAAAAATCTGTGTGTGGTCGACATCTGACATTTGCAAGTTATTTTTCCAGGAGTAATGACAGGGTGCATCAAATTGCCTACCTCTAATGACCCCGCCTGTGACCACGGGTATATATTTGCATTGCTTTATTCCCAGTAACTTAATCAGCCTTATTTGCATAAATATAAGACTAAAAATATGCCAAAAGAAACCTAGGCCATCGACCATAAACAGGAAACTGCTAGCTTCACCAGTTCAAAACCAATAAGTACGTAATATTTAGGGGTTATCACAATGATGACCCCTATTGCTGTGGAAGAGCTCATTGGTAAAAAGCCTGGAATACAATTTCATATTAGCGATCAAGAAAAGTTTAAAAGGCCTGGCCAGCATGGCTCAGTGGTTGAGCATCGACCTATGAACCAGGAGGTCAAGGTTCGATTCTCGGTCAGGGCACATGCCCAGGTGGCGGGCTTGACGTTGCTGATGGATGATTCTCTCTCATCATTGATGTTTCTCTCTCTCTCTCCCTCTCTGAAATCAATAAAAACAAAACAAACAAAATAAAGCTATGTCTTTGCTTATTTTATATATATAAAAAAAGCTTAAAAGTGTATATATACCCTTTAGTTCTGCAACTTCAGTTCTAGAAACCTACTTGAAAGAATCAGTAATGTGGACAAAGATGTGTGTGAAGGGTGTTTATCAAAGGCACACCAGTGCCTCTATGTTGGCAAAATTACAAATTTAAAAAAAAGGAAAAGGAAGGAAAGAAGAAAAAAACCCTAAGTATTCATAATGAGGAAATGGTTAAGGAAGTAGTGGTGTGCATATTTGACATAATACTATATAGCTATTTAAAAACATGTTTTTGAAGAATATTTAATGAATTGGGAAATGTTTGTAATACACTGAGATACAAAATTGCATATGCATCAGAATTATATTTTTTAGTTCTCTTTTTTTTAAAACATATTTAATTGATTTTTTACAGAGAGGAAGGGAGAGAGATAGTTAGAAACATCGATGAGAGAGAAACATCGATCAGCTGCCTCCTGCACCCCCCCACTGGGGATGTGCCCGCAACCAAGGTACATGCCCTTGCCCAGAATCGAACCTGGGACCCTTTAGTCCGCAGGCTGATGCTCTATCCACTGAGCCAAACCGGTTTCGGCTTAGTTCTCTTTTAATCCTCACCCAAGAATATGTTTTTATTTATTTTTAAAATAATGTTTTTATGGATATTTTTAGAGAGAGAGGAAGGGAGGAGGAGAGAGATAAACATTGACTGGCTGTCTCCGGCAAGCATCCTGACTGGGGGTTGAACCCACAACCTGGGTATGTGCCCTGACCGGGAAGCGAACTGGTGACCTTTTGGCTCACAGGATGCATGCTCAACGCACTGAATCACACCAGCCAGGGCAGGATATATTTTTATTGACTGATTGGGGGAGAGCGAGAGAGAGAGAGAGAGAGAGAGAGAGAGAGAGAGGTTCTTTGGCTGCCTCCCACAACCCCCTATGGGGATCGAGCCCATTGTGGGTGGGAATCAAACCTATGGCTTGATTCCCACCCACAACAGGGCTACATGGGTGGTCAGGGCTGTTTCTGCACAATTATGTATATGTTTGTATAGTTATCCCAAAAAAATACATATAAAATACTTAGAAGTTAATACCAACAAGTTAAAAGGTATTTCTGTTTTTTTGAATTACAGGTGATTTTTGTTTTCTTCTTTCTTCCTTAGCATATTTGCCAAATTTCTGTAATGAGTATATTATCTTTTTAATATATTTTTATTATAATGTGGCCCGGCTGGTGTGGCTGTGGTTGAGCGTGAACATATGACCCACGTGGTCCGGGTTCAATTCCTGGTCAGGGCCCATGTCTGGGCTGTGGGCTCGATCACCAGTAGGGGGCGTGCAGGAGGCAGCCCATCCATGATTCTCTCTCATCACTGATGTTTCTACCTCTCTCTCCCTCTCCTTTCCTCTCTGAAATCAATAAAAAGATATTTTTAAAAAACAATTAATAAAAATAAAAAAATAAGGATAACGTGACTGTTTCTAGAGGGGGGAAGCTATCTGTGAAATATCTGCTTTCTGCAGCCCCTCTTAGTTCAACCCTGGGGTCCCGCCCTTTCCATTGGCCGATTCCAGTTGGGAGATTGACTACGAAACATCGAGCATGAAATATTGCAGGAGCCACTGACGCTTCTTAAAATGTCTGTCTGGTCTGTCAATGAGAGAAACAGATCTTAATAATCACCTGCTAATCTCCCAGCAGTTACTCGGGGGAACCCATCAATTGAGACGCTGAAGAGCTGTGTCTCATCCCTATTCTCAGCTTTCAAGACTCCCCAGATTTTCAGAGATGGATAGGAACATTCTGGAAAGTCTGTAGCATGAAAGCATCCCCCCCCTCCCCTGGGGAAATCCTGAGGATTAATAAACCTTATAATAGCAAACCTTCCTTCCCATTTCAGCTCTGGGGGCGGGGGAGGGCGAGGTGGACAACATCGGGGCTTCTGAGATGCCCAGGGGATTTGGCTACGCCTTGGTGGTGCCTGACCGTGACTGTAGGCCTAATGGTTTGCACCAGGTTCACAATGTATGCGGTACACCCTCATACATGTCATGTTACCTGCCTTTATTCCTCTGAATCCCAGGACGTTAGTGGACATTAACAGTGGGTCCATAAAAATAAAAACCTGAAAACATCCCACAAGTACAACAATTTATTTAGATAAATTACGACATGTGCATGCCATGGAATAATATCGCCTGTTAAGAATGATAATGTGGCCCTGGCTGGTCTGGCTCAGTGGATAGAGCGTGGGCCTGCGGACTGAAGGGTCCCGGGTTCGAGTCTGGTCAAGGGCACATGCCCGGGTTGCGGGCTTGATCCCTAGTGGGGGGTGTGCAGGAGGCAGCCGATCAGTGATTCTCTCTCATCATTGATGTTTCTCTCTCTCTCTCCCTCCCTCTCCCTTCCTCTCCAAAATCAATAAAAGAAATACATGTATATATTTTAAAAAGAATGATAATGTGGATGTTTACAGAGAGGGAAAGATATCTGTGACTTATCACTGGGCGAAAGTGATTCAATAGGTATAGGGTTATGTCATTTTTGTTAATTTTGTAAAAATAACATATTTACATGTATAGTCACTCATTTGTTGAACAATTTAACATTTTTTCTAGTATCTATTTTATTGATTTCAGAGAGCAAGGGAGAGGGAGAGAGAGAAACATCAATGATGAGAGGGAATCATGGATCGGCTGCCTCCTGCACGCCCCACAGGGGGATCCGAGCTCCCAACCCGGGCATGTGCCCTGACCGGGAATCGAACCATGACCTCCTGGGTCAGCCACATCAGCCGGGCAACAATATTTACTTTGTATAGTTTTATTATTATGTGCCTTTCCGCGTAAATACGTGGATATAAAGTGTCTAAGGATGTATACGAAACTATAATGGCTCCACGGGGGTTTCCTTTTCGGTTTTGCTTAGCTGATTTTCAAACTATTTCACAATGAACTTGTGTCCTAAAGAAATAATAGAAGTATAAAATGTTTACAATGCAGAAACTGGAACACTGGTGTGCCTGGATCCCGGGGGCATTCTGCCGGTGCCAAGTTCATCTGCATGTTGCTTAGAGAATGAGGAACCCAAGCAAAGAACTAAGATTTAAAGCAGACTGCAAAGGAGTCTCTAATCCCTTCTGCCCCGCCCTCCTCCGCAGTGTGAATGTCTCTGTCTACTTCTCTCGCCACTGAGCAAACTCAGCCCGGTACCTGCTCGGAGGGCCCACTCTCTCCGGCAGGCTACCCTCCCCTGAGGAGGCCTGGCCTTGGTAGCCAGTCTCTGCCTGCCAGTCACGTTCCTGAGAGAACGCCTTGGCCACCTTGATGAGACGTAGGTGTCCCCTGGAAATCCAGGCCACCTGTTGGGACACAGGGCATCTTTCAATGGACGTTCCTCCACAGCTAGCTCATCAAGTTTCTGGCATGGTGAGTCATTTGGAACAGAATCTCATTTAAGGGCACCCCCCTGGTTTATAAAACTAATGAATAGCCTTAGCTGGTTTGGCTCAGGGAACAGACTGTCGGCCTGGGGACCAAAGAGTCCTGAGTTCGATTCTGGTCAAAGGCTCGTACCTCGGTTGTAGGTTCCTCCCTGGCCTGGGCCCTCCCTGGTCGGGGTCTGTGCAGGAGGCAAACCATCGATGTGTTGCTCTAACATCGATGTTTCTCTCTGTCTCTTCCTCTCCCTAAAAATCGATGGAAAAATATTCCCAGGTGAGGATTAACAAAACAAACAAGCAAACCAACAAAACCCAAAAAGACACACTAATGAATAGAAGCTACCATGTACCACGCTCTGCACGGGCTCATTTTAGGCCTCGTTTTAACCCTTGAGACAGGTGTTTTCACCCCCATTTCACAGATGGGAAGACAGAGAAGTCAACTTGCCCAGAGATTTGCAGCAAGTAAGCCTGGGCCCTAAAACCCAAGATGCTATCTCTGCAGCCCCCAGATCTTCTTACCCCCAATTTTGTAAGTGGGGAAACTGAGTCTAAGTTCTTTCCTGAGGCTATTATTCACCCAAGTTCATGAAGTTAGCAAGTGGGAGAGGCTAAAATCTGACAATCTCCCTGATACCCGCTGCCCTCCTCTCCTTCGCCCTGTCACACTCCATGCTCTCGCCTCCCCCACGTGTGCCCTGACACTGCACTTGTTCCCCACTCCCCCGCGTGCACTCCACCAGGAGGCACATACTTGTGGCAGTTCCAAGAATCTGTAAGAATGTGCTCTCTTGCCCTGGGGGGCTTTGGACAGGCTGTGCCTTCCCATGCATTTGCCTGGCACAGGCCTACTCATCTAGATGTAGCCTCTTCCGGGAAGCCCTCCCTGACCACCTTCCTTGAGAGTCCCTTCTTAGGTGCTTCCTCGTTCTTTGCATGCAGCACCTGGTACTGCGGTTGCTGCTGTCTTCTTGCTTATTGCCCTGCGGGTCTGCAAGGCCTAAACGAGGAGGACCTTAGCACCCAGCTCAATAGCAGTCATCCAGTAGGTACTCAGTAAGCATTTGTTAAATGAATGCTTGACCATCCGAGCTGTGCTTTGCTTTGTTTGTAGGATACGACTTAGGTGCACGAATCTGGAGGAAAGAAAATGACAGAAATGTGTCATCCTATTAAGGGAGCATAGTGGTCGAAGGCTCTGGGGTCTTCGGGGGCTCAGTGTGCTGGTATTAAAACGATGGTGTCCTCCTTGCCCAAGCCAAGTCTCCGGCTACTGGTTTCTCACTCCCAGTCAGAAACAAATCATGTTCTGAGTGACTGCAGTCATTGCTCACATCACCAGGAGCTGGTTCAGGGTGGGGTGAGGGGCAGTGGCCTTGGGGCTCCAGTCTCTGAAGGCCCAGGCCTCCTGGCTGAGGGGGGGGAGGGGGGGAAGGGGTGCCGAGTAGCAGGTCGGTCCGGGGAGGCTGCAGTTACTTGGGGGAGAGACAATGGGGCTCAACATCTGCTCCTCGCTGGGAGAAGGGACCCTCCACTGAAAAGCCGGGGAAAGCAGGGAAGTGTGGGAGGAATTGATGAGAAGGGGTGGAGCCAAGGAGATGCAGCCGGGAGGAAGGAAGAGAAGGGGAAGGAAGAGAGGCGGCGGGCGCAGGCTTTCCTTCTCCGCCCTGACCTGGTCTGGAGCGCCAGCCTCCTCAGGCATTGTTTCCTGCGGCAACTCCGGGGGCCCACGGAGACCTCGCGTTTTCCCGCAGCCCCTGGCAGCAGCCCCGGTCCAAGTCCCAGGCATCCAGCAGGTGCTCAATACTTCCTTGGGGAAATGAGAAATGTGGCCAACTTTACTCTGGGAACTTTTCCCCTATCCTCTCCCCACTTCGCCAGAGAAGCCGAGGGCAGAGCAGGTCTTGGGAGCACGCCCAGGCGCCCCATGAATAATTGACCCTCCGTGGCGGCTCTGCCCGGGGACAGCGTCGGAGTGGAGACGCGGCTCCGAGTGGCCGGCTTCCAGGAGGTTGGAGGCCCAGGGTCCGGCCTGCCCCGGAGCTGGGGGGAAGCCAGGCCGTGCCAAGCCCCCCGCAGGGAGGCGCCAGGGCCTGACCGTGCGCGGCGAATGGCCACGCCTCGACGCCCCCAGCAGTGTCAGCGGGGCGGAGGCCGGGCCCTGGGATTTGAGGGCCCACGGGGGCCGACCCCCCGCTCCTCCAGCCCCTGCCGGCGCGCGCTCGCAGCCCGCGCCGCGCCCTCGAGCCTGGCTGTCCAGGGCGCTGCAAACAGCTGTTTCCAGGCTCTTTTGCAGTTCAGAGCGGCGCAGGGACGCCAGTTCCGAGCCCATCTGCCTACTTTAAAAATACAGGAGTAAAGAAACACACCCAGCTTCCACCTCGGGCCGGGGAGGGGCGGCTGGGCGGCACCCCGAGCCGCGCCTCCCACCCCACTGGTTCCCCTTCTCCAGGGCGCCTCAGGCTCCCCCGGGGCCGGGGGGCGCGCAGTCCCCGGGCCCCTTTGTGCCGGGCCGGGCCCCCCATTTCCATGTGAGGCGCTGCCGCTGCCCCTCTCCCCCGCTTCACTTCATCTTTGTTCCCCTTTTCTGAGAGCAGGAGAGAGAGAGAGAGAGAGAGAGAGGAGGAAAAAAGGCGTGACTTGATTTTCAAACGAAACTCCCACAGCAAACAAAACCCCTTCAGAGAAATAAGAAAGGAGGAAGAAGGAAGAAAAGAGGGAAGAAAGACAAAACGGGGCGGGGAGGGCGGGGGGGAGCGAACCCCCGGCAGGCTTTCCATTGGAGTGGGAGAGTTGAAGCGAAAGGCAGAGAAAGGGAGGAAGAAAAAAATCCCGTCTGCGGTGGAAAGAGAAAAGAAAACTTGGGCTGACAGGAGGGGGTGGGGGGTGGAAGGAAGTGAGAAAACAAAAGAGAGATAAAAGGGCTGCTTTCCGTCTCTTCCTCTGCGAGCTGGCTTAGGAGGAGCTGTTTTGCATCCCTTCACGTCAGCCCTGCCTCACTCCCTTCTTCCTGGGAGGGAGAGAGAGAGCGAGAGGAGAGAGAGGAGGAGAGAGGGAGAGAGGAGGGGAGAGAGGGAGCAAGAGGCAGAGGGAGAGAGAGAAAGAGAGAAGCGGAGGGCGGGCGCGGAGCAGGCGGCGGGCGCGCAGCAGCAGCCGGCGGTGGGCACCCGAGCCCCCGGCCCGCGAGGGCCCCAGCGCAGCAGCCGCGCCCGGACCAGGGTGAGTGTCCGCGCGGCCCCGGCCCCGCAGCCCCGGGCGGGCGGACGGGCGGGCGGGCAGGCGGGCGGCGGCGGGGGCGCGGGGGGCGCGGGGGTGGGTCGCTGCGGCCGCGGCCGGCCCGCCCCCCGCCTCTCCCCGGGGACGGTCGCGCGCAGGCCCGCGCCGCGCTGCAAACATGTCGCCTTTCCCTTTCACTTCCACATTCCCGCATGCCGGCGAGCTGGAGGGAGAGAGGGAGAGCGGGGAAAGACGGAGAGATGGCGTCTGGGGGGGGGGGGGTGAGAGGGGGAGGGGAGGCAGGAGAGCGCGCGAATGAGAGACTGAGAGGAAGAGAGAGGGAGAGAGGGGAAGAGAGAGAGAGAGAGAGAGAGAGAGAGAGAGAGAGAGAGAGAGAGAGAGAGAGAGAGAGAGAGAGAGAAGCAGAAATGAAAGGAAAGCAACGCGGTGGCGGTGGCGCGGGAGGCCCGGGCGGCGGCGGCGGCGGCGGCGGCTCGGGGGCCCGCACGTGGGTGTCCCGGCGCCGGTGCGCTCCCCCCGCCGCCCGCCCGGGACTCAAAGTTTCGCCCCCTCGCCGCGCTGCCCCGCCCCTCGGCTGCCCACAAACTTTATTCTTCGAGCGGGTGGGGCAGCCGTGCGTCCCCGCCAGTCGGGGTGGGGGAGGGCGGAGCGCGCCTCTGGGGGGTGGGCTGTCCCCGAGGGCCGCCGTGCTCCACGGGACCCCCGCCGGGTCGGCGTCGGGGCGCCCGGCCGGGACCTGTTGAAGGCGCTCGCCGGCTGGCCAGGTCCCCATGGCCTGTCCTGAGTCTCCCGAGTCCCAGTCCCCCTTCCTCGCCATCTACTCACCACGTCTCCTCGCGGTCATTTTCCTAATTGGACGGCGCTGGTGGGTGTGATCGTCGGCGTCAGATCTGGGGGCCTCGAGGCTGCGGGTGGGCGCGGGGGCCCGGGGACCGTTAGGGCAGCCTGTTCCCCACCCCGGGCTCGGAGATCCCATAGATCCGGCCCCCTGCCACCGCACCCCCAAACCGCGGACTTGCTAACTCGTGCGTATCGGGTTTTTTTTTTTTTTTTTCCAACTTGCCTTTTAAGATGACTTTTATGGTCGCTGCCACTGCATGCCTCCAGTCTGAGCAGTAGTTTGGGAAGATTTAAGAGGCCAGGGAGGTGCTTGCTTAACTAACCCCAAACGGTCATTAATGTCTCTCTAAACTCCGCGATGGCGCGGGGAAGGCGCAGCCTTAGGCTTAGCCTTAGCGCGTTTTCACGAGGACACTATGGGGTGCTGGTCCTTCCAGTGAGGGGCCATCCTCCTGGGCCTCCCTGGGGCTGCTGCTGAGTGCCCTAACTGTGCCAAGATGGGAACTCCCGGCCGGCGTCGATCTGAGGGGGACATGACCAGTTCCAGTGGGCGCCTGGGAAATGCACAAAATCTCCCCACAGGTGCTCGGAGAAGGACTGTGCACCCTTGAGGGTCACCCAGCCACCTTTGAAGCTACTCTTTTCAACCCTGCCTTTGAGTACATGTAAGTAAAATCAGTCAGAGTTCATGTCTGCCAAGAAGAAGGCCTTCAAAGGACCTGCTGGGCCAGGTGGGGAGGGCCAGAGAAACCACCCCCAAAACGGATCCGTGGTGTCTGTGATTAAAGCCGCGGGCCTGTCTGGTTTTGATTTGGGAGACGCGGCGTGGCTGTCCCTTTCTCATTTGTTTTCAAGTGAATGTTGTTTTCTGGCGGTTTCGTCAGGTGGCCCTGTGGCCACGTGTCACCCTGTGCCAGGCACCTGCCCATCTTGGAGCAGGACCTCCTAATGGGTCACCTGTAGTTCCAGCTGGGATCGTGCTCCAGTAACCTGCAGGGCCTGGCTGTCCTGCCTGTGGGCAGCGGGGAGGAGCTGCTTTCCCTCGGGGAGGGGCGTTGGACTGGGGGCCACATTTTCTTCCCGCCCGGCTGCCCTGCGTGCGGGTGGAGGGGTGCAGCGAGTTGAAGTGAAAGGCAGAGCCTCGCTCTTTTCCTGGGTGAGTCTTTGTCCCGTGGTGTGTGGCCAGCAGGTCACTTGGTTGTGTACTTGGGTCACTTCTCACAACCAGTGAGATTAATTTGTAGGCTCCCTTTCTGGAGACAAGGAGACAGGAAAGATCTGGAATGGTTTTCAAGTTGGAGGAAGGGAGACGAATGGGAAACCCGCCCCGCCCCCCCCCCCCCCCCCCCCCGCAGATTTGGGGCAACGACTTCTATCCTAGCTTTGCCCCGTGGCCCAGAGATATTTCTGTCGGAGTTGCGCCTGGAAAGCTTGAGTTTGACATCAGTGGGGAGGACAGAAGTACAGTTGGGAGTCCGGTGCATCTGGGAGGATGCCCCGTGGGGCTTGCTGACCCACCTCCCAATCCCAGGGCAGGGGCTCATTTTGTGGAATGAAAGGTTCTGGGAATCTTCTGGATCTCATGTGAATGGTGGTTGATCCCAGCCCTTGGACTTCAGAGCCCAAGAGGACCTGAGAGGTTGGTTGTCTGAAAGAAACTCAGGCATGCCCTAGCCGGTTTGGCTCAGTGGAAAGAGCGCTTGTCCTGTGGACCAAAGGGTCCCCCGTTCGATTCCTTCCAGTCAAGGGCACGTACCTTGGTTGCAGGCTCTTCCCCGGCCCGGGCCCTGGTCGGGGTGCGTGCAGGAGGCAACCAATCGATGTGTTTCTCTCACATCGATGTTTCTCTCTGTCTTTCCCTCTCTCTTCCACTCTCTCTAAACATCAATGGAAAAATACCCTCAGGTGAAGATTAACAAAAGCAAATAAATAAAAATGAAAGCAGTAAGAGAAACCCAGGCATGAGACAAGCTCCGTGCCTGGGGCCCCACAGTAAGGGGCAGGGTCAGCCCTTGACCCTGAGCTTTCAGAGTTCATGTCCCGTGCGAGCTCTTTCCATAAGGCTGCCGCCTCTGTTCCGGCTGGGGAGCGTTCCCAAGATCATGGCTCGGAGAACATGAGACCACGGGCGTATGCGGTGCGCATGAGACGGGTAAAGGAGCCTCATTTTCTGTCCTGAGGGTTTGACCGGCCTGTGTGACTGCGAGGGGAACGGGGGGCTTCTGGTTGTTTTCACGTGGATTTCTTCAAAGTCCACCAGGTCAGCGGGCTGTTCCCAAGCCGCACTTAGCACTTTATTTTTTTTTTAAATATATATTTTTATTGATGTCAGTGAGGAAGGGAGAGGGAGAGATAGAAACATCAGTGATGAGAGAGAATCACGCATCAGCTGCCCTCCTGCACGCCCCACTCTGGGGATCGAGCCCGCAACCCGGGCGTGTGCCCTTGATGGGAATCGAACCCGGGACACTTCAGTCCGCAGGCCAACGCTCTGTCCACTGAGCCACACCGGCTAGGGCCACACTTAGCACTTTTTTTGATCTGTAATGCTTTCTTCGTGCTTTGGTACTTGCGGTTTATTTAGGTTTGGTCTGGGGAGAAGATAAGGGCCATTTCATGAGGGTCGAGGTCCTTTTTTGTTTCTTGCGAAGCCCCTGTGCCTAAAACAGGGATGTAGAGAGCCCCCGATCAATGCTTGTTGAATCAATATATTGGACATTAGGCCAAAGATTTTTCCTCGCAGAAGGAGTCAGAGAATGATACAAGGAGGCGGGGCCAGGCGGTGATGGATGGGAACTGCAGAGTTTTGCAGTGACACATTGCTTCATACACGCTCCGGGCAGGTAATGCGGGAGGGGCCGGGAAGCGAGGACCTTGAATGGGGTGGGGCCGCTGGGTGGAGACTTGCGCAAAACAATAGTGAGGCCTCAGATTGGACTGGATATGGGGAGAATCATCATAATTAGCTATCTGGGGCCAGGCCTGGCTAAGTGCTTTACGAATATCATCTGCCTTAGTCTTCGCAGGTGCTAGCTACGCCAGTGTCATCCCCACTTGGCAGGTTGGGAAACCGGGGCACACAGCTGGCATCTGAACCCAGGCAGACTAACTTCAAACTTTGCCTCCCCGGAATGGCAATGAGGTCAGACATCTCTGCCCACAGCAAGGAGCTGGCACCCAGAGCATTCTGGTTCCTCGAAAGGATGGCAGTAGAGCCCTAGCCGGTTTGGCTCAGTGGATAGAGCGTTGGCCTGCGGACTGAAGGGTCCCGGATTCGGTTTCGGTCAAGGGCACATGCCCGGGTTCCGGGCTCAGCAGCTGATCAGGGATTCCCTCTCATCATTGATGTTTCTGTCTCTCCCTCTTCCTTCCACTCTGAAATCAATATAAATATATATTTTTTTAAAAAAGGATGAGAGTAGAAAAAAAAGGAAATTGTTGGTCTGCGGGGAGTGAGGCTGGTCAGGAGATGTGCCCCCTCCTTTCTTTGCCAGGCCCCTCACAGTGCCTGGAGACCATGTATCTTTACCCAGTGAAGGCTATGAGGGGATGGGGATTTGGGGGGCTTAACTATTCCCCAGGCTGAGTGGTTAGCACCAGGTTGGGACTATTTTCCACTTGATAAAGATCTGGGAGCCTTTTTTGGGGGGGCGGAGGGGGGTAGGTAGGGTATGCTTTTCAACTTAAATTATGGTTGCCATGTATTTGAAACTAGTTGGAATTTTACTTTTTGTGATATATTTTTGTTGATTTCAGAGAGGAAAAGAGAGGGAGAAATAGAAATATCCGTGATGAGAGAGAATCATGGATCGGCTGCCTCCTGCACGCACGCCCCACCCTGGGGATCGAGCCCGCAACCCGGGCGTGTGCCCTTGACGGGAATCGAAACCGGGACCCTTCAGTCTGTAGGCTGATGCTCTACCCACTGAGCTAAATCAGCTAGGGCGGTATGTGGACTTCAACTTAAATTATGGTTGTCATGTATTTGAAACTGGTGGGAATTTTAAAGCTAGATGTGTCGCTCTTGTCCCGGAGGCCAACAGAAGGCGTTTTCCACGCGTGTGAGCCATACCCTCCTCTCCAGGGCGCTGGCCCAGGCTATGCCAGACCCCACCAGCTACCCTTTGACTGACAGCGTGAGATTTCCCAGTTGCTGAGCGGGTCCCGTCCGCGTGCAGCTTGCAGTCTCCCTGGGAGACAGACATTAAACTAATAATTACCCAAATACTCTTTAATTACAGTGGTTACAAATGCTTCAAAGGAAGAAGTACAGAGGGCATGAGGGCTGACAGGCAGGGAGGCCGGGGAAGGGAGCGGTCCTGAAGACAGAGCCTTAAACAGCCCCGTGCACGGTGGGTGGGGAGGCCTTCACCGGGGAGGGGACAGTCCATTGACCTTGACATAAACCCTTGCTCCTCTTTGTGGTCCGCGCACCAGTAGCATCACCATTTCCTGGCCGCTTGTTGGAAATGCAGAATCTCAGGCTGCTCAGCAGGCTTGCTGAGTCTGCCTTTTTTTTTTTTTTTTTTAATCCTCACCCGAGGCTATTTTTCCGTTGATTTCTAGAGAGACTGGAAGAGAAAGGGAAAGACAGAGAGAAACATCGATGTGAGAGAAACACATCGATTGGTTGCCTCCTGCACATGGCCCCAGCCAGGGCCCGGGCCAGGGAGGAGCCTGCAACCAAGGCATGTGCCCTTCCTTGACTGGAGTCGAACCCGGGACCCTTCGGTTCGCAGGCCGACGCTCTATCCACTGAGCCAAACCGGCTAGGGCTGAGTCTGCATTTGAACAAGATTCCAGTGCAGGATAAAGTCTGAGAAATGCTGATGGAATTGAAATACTGAATTGAGATTCTGGGCTTTGCTGCGACGGGAGTTGGGTGACCTCAGGCAGGTCACTTCTCTGGGTAACGAGGGGATCAGAGCAACTCACAAGTTCCTCCGGGCTTCTCTGGTGCCGCCTCCAAGTGTATTGAGGTCCCGGGTTTACACAGCACCCACCTCTGAGCTGCCTTTGGTGGGGGCCGGGCAGTCTCGTCCACGCTCTGGTCTGACTTCAGGAAGCAATGAAGAGGCTAGAGCAGTGGTTCCCCACGTGGGGCACACACTCACAGGGGGCCAATTTGATGTTTAAGAGGGTCAATTTGAGAATGAGTTATTAACAGTGAATTTTTTTGCATTTCTTCTGGTTCTAGGGGCCTCAGATACAGTCCATAAATACATATTGTGCCATATTTATGCATTTCAGTTCTCTAGTCTATGTTTTGAAACTTTATGTGCTATTTAAAAAAAATATATTTTCTATTGAATTCAGACAGGCATGGAGAGGGAGAGAGATAGAAACATCAATGATGAGAGAATCATTGATTGGCTGCCTCCTGCACGCCCTACTGGGGATCGAGCCTGCAAACCCAGCATGTGCCCTTGACCGGAATCGAACTCAGGACCCTTCAGTCCCCAGGCCGATGCTCTATCCACTGAGCCAAACCAGCTAGGGCTATGTGCTATCTTTTCATGTCGCTTCATATTAGTATTATTTTTTTTAACCATTCCTTAGCGATTTCTTCCTCAGTCCTTCCACTGTCCTTCCGTTCTTTTATTTTTTCTCTCTCATGGAGGCCATGTTCTTTGGAAGCTTGTTTAGACCAAGTCTATGGCCTTTGAGGCTTCCTCCACGTGAATAGGAGTTTACTTTTTGAATAATGAGAATTATATGTCATGGGAGGGGGCGGGTAGGGGGGATCAGGATGTTAGAGGTGCTTAGGTGGGGCGTGGCCACAAGAAGATTGGCAAGCACTGGTCTAGACCATCAGAGCTTTGAAGAAGGAACAGAATAATCCGCAAAAAGCGTGTGGGGCTTTTTTTTGCACACAGGGAGGTTGTCTTAAGGCGACTCGGGAGGATTGGGTCTGAAGTGAGAGAAAAACTAGCCGGGGTCACAAGGGCCTTGAAGAAAAGTGTAACATGTCTGCCAAAAGGGGAACCCAACACGAGGGCGGGAGAAACCTGCTTACCAGTGGTGCACGGCAACACGGTACTTGACGAGTTGCCGCGGATCCTAGCTGGTTTGGCTCCGTAGATAGAGCGTTGCCCTGCGGACTGAAGGGTTCGATTCCCGCCAAGGGCACGTGCCCAAGTTTTGGGCTCGGTGCCCAGTGAGGGGCGAGCGGGAGGCAGCCGCTCCGTGATTCTCTCTCATCATTGATGTTTCTCTCTCTCTCTCCTCCTCCTCCCTTCCTCTCTGAAATTAATAAAATATATATTTTTAAAAAGAGCTGGGGCCAGTGCCTTTCTTGGCTGATCTCCCCCAGCACGTACTATAGGCCAGGCACCATTCTGAGCACCTGCCATGTATTCGCTCATTTTCCTCGGATAACTTTCCGGAAGTCACACACCCAGAAAGTGTCAAGACCATAATGATAAACAGGCAGGTGGGCCCCGCCGTCCCGGCTCCCAGGAGCTGACCTTAGTAACTGGGCAGGTGGGACGGCGGGTCGCGAGGGGGAAGCTCCAATTGGTCGAACAAGAAATGAGACTGCAAAGGCCCCTGCTTCACAGGGGACAGAGAGGACCTCGCCAGGGAAACGTGTTAGGAGTAGCACCGGGTTCCAGGCTAGCCCGTGAGAGCCTGTGTCAGATCGGACCCAACTCACGCTTGCTCGCAAAGGAAAACCATGAGGAAAGGAGCCTGGTGGGGTGCTGCATGCCAAACGGAATATTCTAGAATTGGATAGAAGGGGCTGGAAGAATTGCACTGTCAAATAAGGGGAGGGGAGGTGGTAGCAGGAACTTGTATAGATTCTGAAAGAGGGGGTTAAAGGAGGTTAGAGGCCCAAGCAGGGCCAAATGTCTGTCGAATCAGCAGCTTCAAAAGGTACAGTCAGCCCTGGCCAGTGTGGCTCAGTGGGTAGAGCATCGGCCTGCGGACTGAAGGGTCCCGGGTTCGATTCCCATCCACGGCACCTGCCCGAGTTGCGGGCTCAATCCCCAGTGAGGGGCGTGCAGGCGGCAGCTGATCAGTGATTCTCTCTCATCACGGATGTTTCTATCTCTCTCTCCCTCTTCCTTCCTCTCTGAAATCAGTAAGAATTTATTTTTTAAGAAAGATAATAAAATCTCATTTTTTTAAAAAATGGTAAAATCACGCTGGTTTTTATTACCCGCTAATGAATGTGGATAGCTCACAGACCTGACCCTTCCCCCAGCCCAGGCCTTCCCCCAAGTACAGAGGCCTTTTGTCTTTCTTTTATTCATTTGTGTGCTATTTGAATCTTTATCCGTAGGTATTATCTGTAAAATCTATGTATTTGTAAATGGAGCGAGAGGACTCTGAGAAGTGGGGTGACCTCTGGAAGGGGTTGGGCTCCGTCTCCTGTCACCGTCATCATCAAGGAGTTTCTGGTATGAAATATATATGTGCTCTATTGTGTGTGTATTTTGGGAGGACGCAGAGAGCTGTAGGAACTGTGAGGGTTTTCAGTGCAGTCGGAAGCTGAGAAGAAAGGATCACATTGTAGACCCACTGCCTTCCCTTCTCCACTCCCCCGCGCCCCCCAGCCCCAACCCCCAAATCCTGGGTAGGTGATAAATAGGGAATCAAAACCAGGTAGGAATGATCGCTTCGGAAAGCAGGCATGTGTCCACCTTGGGGACGTACACCGGGAACTGGCGCTTCGTTCATGACGCTTGGTTACCTGTGGTTTGTCCCGTGGGCCGCGCCCGAATGCACCCCTGACCCCCATCCCATTCCCAGGGGGGCACCCAGGGAGCGGGCTTCTGGGTGCCTGTGTTTGGTAAAAAGCAGTTGCCAGTCCGGCCAGTGTGGTTTGGTGGTTGAGCGTCGACCTATGTACCGGGAGGTCAAGGTTCGATTCCTGGTCGGGGCACATGCCTGGGTTGTGGGCTCCATCCCCCTGTGTGGGGCGTGCAGGAGGCAGCCGATCCATGGTTCTGTCTCATCACTGATGTTCCTTTCTCTCCCGCTCCCTTCCTCTCTGACATCAATAAAAAAATATTTAAAAACACACACAAAACAGTCACCAGATGTGCTTCTCCAGCTGTCCTCACAGGGACCCCCTCCTAGCCGGCCCCTCATTAAGCATCAGGTGCCCTTTGAGGCTGGGGTGCTGGTTGGTGAGCCCCACTCTGTGATGTCCCAGCCCGGAAGCCCCGCCCCACAGCCTTTCCGCGCAGCCATTCACTGGCTGCAGACCAAAGACCGTGGTGGACTTGCCATGACCTGGAAGCAGGTCCCCTCCATAATTCTGGATTCTTCCCCCATTGCACAGCCCCGCTTGAAGTATCCGTGCCCTCCGCTGCCCTGCCCTGGGAGGCCTGTCCCTGCTCCCCCGGGCCTCCTGCCCACCATCAACCCCTGCCCTCCTTCCCGAGTCCTCCCTAGGACTGAGCACCCCACATTCTCTTATACCCCAGTTCCCCACCAAGGGTGCAACACACCTGTC
Organism: Corynorhinus townsendii; assembly: GCA_026230045.1. Lineage (NCBI taxonomy): Eukaryota > Metazoa > Chordata > Mammalia > Chiroptera > Vespertilionidae > Corynorhinus > Corynorhinus townsendii. The sequence continues at coordinate 8,073,610 of JAPDVU010000017.1, forward strand.
ACTTTCTCCTTTGTCCCTGCTACTCCCCAGCCCTCCCATGTCACTTCTCTGCATGCTAGGACTTCACAGCAAAGAGTCCCCCCTGTCTGTCCCTACACCCTGTCCTCCCCTCCTCTCCAGAGAGGATTTCACCCCCCACTCCTGACCTGCTCCCCCTGAGGTCCATGGCCAGCTCCTGATCACACCCAGTGGCCTGTTTTGTGGCCTTTTCTTACCTAAATTTTCTTTTTCATCCTCCCCCAAGGATATTCTTCCATGGATTTTTAGAGAGCGTGGAAGGGAGAGGGAAAGACAGAGAGAAACATCGATGTGAGAGAGACACATCAATTGGTTGCCTTCTGCATGCACCCCCACCAGGGCCCAGACTGGGGAGGAGCCTTTAACCGAGGTATGTGCCCTTGACCGGAATAGAACCTGGGACCCTTCAGTCCCCAGGCCGATGCTCTATCCACTGAGCCAAACCAGCTAGGCCTTACCTGACTTTTCCATGGCAGCTACTGTTGTGGGGAGTCTTGCCCCCAGTGGGATCTGGGTCCTCCTTAGATCTTTCTGGTCCTGCTTCTTCTATCACCCCTCTTCTCCTGGCTGCATTTGGGGGCCGGGGCCCTGGCCCCCTGCAACTTGCTCTCCTCCCGTGACTATGGTTGCAGCCTGCTCGGCCAGGGCTGTTGGCCTATATCCCTGTCCTCACGTCCCCTGAAAGCAGCTTAGAGCTGGGATTACAGTTGTTATAGCCTTGGCTACACCTGGGGTTTCTTTCTTCCATCTTATTTTATGCTTGCTTCTTTTTGTGCTCTTTTTTTTCCTGTACTGCTTCGGAACTTACACCCTATTTCTGTTCTCTTCATGCATGCAGAAGACATCGGGTTTAAAGTCAGTTGGTGTCTATATATCTTTTTTGGGATAACTCGAGAACCTCGGAATGCTTTACTTATCGAGTCACTGTCGTCCTTGCTCGTGTGCAGTTGCCATACAGTGGGTTAGCTACACCGTCTTTCTCTCGTTACCGCTACAGATCAGGCCTTGTTTTGAAATATTTTTATGGATTTCAGAGAAAGAGGAAGGGAGGGGGGGGAGAGAGAGAGAGAGAAACATCAATGTGAGAAGCATCCATCAGCGACCTCTTGCAACGCCCCCTACGGGGGATCGAGCCCACAACCTGGGCATGTGCCCTGACCCAGAATGAAACCCACACCTTTCCCTGCTCAGGACGAAGCCCAGTCATTGAGCCACACTGGCCAGGGTGAACTTTAAAAAAAAACCAAAAACTCCATCCACGGCCAGCTAACCCAGATTGCTTCCTTCCTGCCTCTGTACCGCCAGATACCTTGCTTTGGCTCATTGTTGCCTTGTTGCCAAATGCCTTCTGTCCATCTTTGGACAAAGTCCTAGTCCAGCCAGGCCCAAGGCTTCCCCACCCCACCCCTTGCAGAATTAGCCTTCCCTCCCACATTCACGGCCATCGTCACCTCACCTCCGAGTCTGTAGCTGTGCGTGTTCAGACCCCACACTGGACCCGGAGCGACTTAAAAGCTCCAAGCTGTGTCACTTATTTCTGGAGCCCCAATGCCTGGGCAGAGTAGTTGCTTAATAGATATCTATCGATTGAACAGAATCTATGCCAAAATCAATACTCCTCTTCTTCTCGTACAGTCATGTTTTTTTAAAAAAATCACAAGCGCTAACCTGCCCCACGACTTGGGACAAGTCCGCTTCCCCTTCTCGGATCTCCGTGTCCTTCACCGAAAAACGACAGGCTGCTTCTGCGTTTTTCACATGGAGATTCGGTGTAACTTGTGTGGCTGTCGGTCGCGAGAACGGGGACCAGCTCTTGAGTCCCAAGTGGAATGAAGGGTTGAGGGGGCCGTGGGGAGAGAGAGCATGATTCTGCAGTAACGGGGCATGTCTGGGAAGAGAGGAAAGAGAAGGGACTCGAAGGCAAATTAATAGGAAATAAAGATGGCATTTAAAATTTGTGACCTGGTCCTGGCTGGTTTGGCGCACTGGATAGAGCGTCGGCCTGTGGACTGAAGGGTCCTGGGTTCCATTTCATCAGGGGTGCATGCCCGGGTCATGGGATCGGTCCCCATTGGGGGCGTGCAGGAGGCAACCAGTCAGTGGTTCTCTCTCGTCGCTGATGTTTCTGTTTCTCCCTCTCCTTTCCTCTCTGGGAAAAAAAAAAGAAAGAAAGAAAAAGAAATAATAAAATTTGTGACCTGGGACAACTTGATTGGCTGTCTAAAAAAAATAATGAACACGTTATCACAAAATAAATTTCAGATGGGTTAAAGATGGCAAATATAAAAAAATGAACTCGAGAAAATTCTAAGTGTGACTGACATCCCAGAAGCCATAAAAGAAAAGATCAATATAATTGACCCAACACAAGTCAAAATTCATCATAAACAGAGAGTATCCTAGCTTTTAAAACTTAGGAGTACATTTTTGCAGCCTATAGCAGAGATAGCGCTAACTTCCTTAATATGTAAAGAGTTCCCACAAATCAACAAGAAAAAGACCATCGACTCCATTTTTAAAATGGGTACGAACATGGACAGTTCACAGAAAGGGAAATATAAAATTTTTTTTTCACCACATAAGAATGTGCTAAGCCCACTGGTAATAAGAGAAATGCAAGTTAACTCTGCTATGAAGAAGTGACAACAAGAACAGATACTCATGATTGTTGATAGAGTGTCCATCACAGAGAGGATCTTGACAACACTGATGAAAATGAAAAGTGCCTAAGTCATTTGGGAAATTCCTCTCACAGATATGTTGCACACATGTGACGCGATGCATTTTGCAAGATAAATCACTGGAAAAGGAAAGGGGAAACAAATTTAATGGCCATCAGTGGAGAATCGGTAAGCAAATTGTCCTGCCAGCACACAGCACGATTCTGTGCCGTTGCAAAACAGAATGTGAGCCCTAGCTGGTTTGGCTCAGTGGATAGATCTCTCTCTCTTCCTCCCTGAAATCAATACAAATATATTAAAAAAAAACAAAAACAGAATGTGAACCTACCTATGTGAGCTATTTCTTTTAGTGAGAAAATAAAGACAGTAAGTTTGCCTGGCTATCCAGTAGCTCTGGCTATCCAGGAGACTAGTAAAGGGTTTCCCCACAGCAGGAATGACTATTCTGGTATCTCTTTCTGCTTTTTTTTTAAAAATATATTTTTTATTTATTTTTTACAGAGAGGAAGGGAGAGGGATAGAGAGCTAGAAACATCAATGACAGAGAAACATCCATCAGCTGCCTCCTGCACACCCCCCACTGGGGATGTGCCCGCAACCCAGGTCCATGCCCTTGACCGGAGTTGAACCTGGGACCCTTCAGTCCACAGGCCGATGCTCTATCCACTGAGCCAAACCGGTTTCGGTTTTCTACATTTTGAATTTTGTACTTTATGCATGTATTATCTAGTACAAAAAAAATCCTTTTTAAAAACATTAATTTTAATAATAGGTTTTTCTTTTAAAAAATGTATTTTTTTAATTTCAGAGAGGAAGGGAGAGAAAGGGAGCGATAGCAATATCAATGAGGAAAGAGAGAAGCATTGATCGGCTGCCTCCTGCACGCCCCCCACTGGGGATCGATCCCGCAACCTGGGTGTGTGCCCTTGACCAGAAGTGAGCCCAGGACCCTTCAGTCCACAGGCTGACGCTCTCTCTATCCACGGAGCCAAACCAGCTAGGGCCAAAAAAATCCTTAAAGAAGGAAAGGTGGGAAGAAGGCTCTCACCTGGGCTCTGCGTTTTCACACGGGCTATTTAGGGGGTTCTCCTCTGTAACCCTTGGAGGGCTTACCATTTCCAGAGACCCGGACACCGACGGTCTGAGGTCTGAAATGATTGCCCAGGTTTATGCAGAGAGCCCGGGAACCTTGCACCGGACTTCAGCCTTTTCTTGTTTCCTTCTCTCATTTTCGGCTGACATCTCAGAGGTTAAGGGCCGGTGGCGGTACGGCGTGGCCCAGGCCCGTCCCTCTCAGGGAAGCGCGTGTAGAGTTTCATCGGGCTCCACCAGCTGGCTTGCTGGCGGGGACCGGTGCCTACAGAGCGAAGCTGAGGCAGCAGGCGGGGAAGCCGCCCAGAACCCAGGCCCCCACATCAGACACAATGAGGGGGGATGAGGGATGGGCTTTGAGTCCTACATGTGAAGTTCCCAGCTTTTATCAGAGTGTCTGAACCTTATTGTCATTTCAAGGGAGCTTTTACTGCTGCCTGTGAGCTGGCCTCAGGTAGGTCCCAGCCGCTGACTGACGCAGAGGGAGCCTTCACTTTGCTTTATGGTGGAGGGCTTTTCAGGGCTCATGGCGTTTGGTACTTGGAAGATTCTGGAAGAGTCACTTTTTCTTTTCTTTCTTCTTCTTTTTTTTTTTGTTAATCCTCATCCGAGGGTATTTTCCCATTGATTTTTAGGGAGAGTGGAAGAGAGAGGGAAAGACAGACATCGATGCGAGAGAAGCACATCCATTGGTTGCCTCCTGCACGCACCCCGACCAGGGCCCAGGCCGGGAAGGAGCCTGCAAGCAAGGTACGTGCCCTTGACCGGAATCGAACCCGGGACCCTTCGGTCTGCAGGCAGACGCTCTAGCCACTGAGCCACACCGGCTAAGGCAACAGGGACTTTTTCTTTCTACCCACAGCTGCAATCAGATAGCATCTCTTTAATTAAAGGAAGGGAGATGTGTTTTTTTGTTTTTATTTTTTGGGTGGTGTTTTTTTTTTGGTCTCACAGAAACACCTGTGCTGTTTTCCAAGTAGGGTACTGCCTGCTTCCTCTTTGCTGAGGCGCAGTGCGGTACGGAGAACAAAGCTGAAGGTGTCGGCATGTATAACACGAGCCCGGCAGGTACATGGTAGAGCTTCACCAGGGGAAGAATCTGATGCCTTTAAGAGGCAGAATCACCCAGCACCACCTGTCCTCAGGTGCGGTGTCGTATTTATTTTTTAAAATATATTTTATTGATTTTTTTATAGAGAGGAAAGGAGAGAGAGAGGGAGTTAGACACATCGATGAGAGGGAAACATCGATCAGCTGCTTGACCGGAATCGAACCTGGGACCCTTCAGTCTGCAGGCCGACGCTCTATCCACTGAGCCACACCGGTTAGGGCGCGGTGTCATATTTAGTTTCTAAGTAGGAGTCCTCTCTTAAGAAAGGCAGGGTTGCCCTAACCGGTTTTGCTCAGGGGGTAGAGCATCAGCCTGGGGACCCAAGGGTCCCGGGTTCAATTCCAGTCAAGGGCATGTACCTTGGTTGCAGGCTCCTCCCCGGCCCGTGCCCTGGTTAGGGTCTGGTGCAGGAGGCAACCAATGGATGTATTTCTCTCACAGCCATGTTTCTCTCTGTCTTTCCCTCTCTCTTCCGCTCTCACGGAAAAATATCCTTGGCTGAGGATTAACAACAACAAAAAGGCTATGTGGTTCAGTTGGATGGAGCACTGTCCTGGACACCAAAAGGTTGGGAGCTCGATTGCAGCTCAGGACCCATTCCTAGGTTTGCGGGTTCGATTCCCAGTCAGGGCATGTTCAAGAGGCAACCAATTGATGTTTCTCTCATATCAATGTTTCTCTCATCAATGTCTCTCTCTCTCTCTCTCTCTCTCTCTCTGTCTCAAAATCAATAAAAGTATCCTGGGTGAGGATTTAAAAAAAATAAAGAATTAGGAAGACAGAGGCAGCGTCCTTTGGGGCGGAGGCAGGAATGCTCGTGGGGGTAGGAAGACCCTGGGATCTGTGGCCGGAGCTGGCCCGTCCAATACCCTGTTGCCTGCACTGCTGGTTCCTGTGCCCTAAGGACCCGCCCTGTCCGTTTTCATCGCCTGGCCGATGGGAGTGGAAACGCTTGGACGTCACCCATGTCACACCCAGCTCTTTGCTGAGTGCCCGAGTGGACAGGAGACGCCCAGTAACCGATTGCCACGTGGAGGAATTTTGGTATTCGAGAGGGACCTTCAGGCTTTGGATCAGAAAGACGAATGGAGAGATGCAGTCGTCTCCCGTTGCTCCTCGGCTTTCCCGTCCCTTGAATAATTAAGGGCATGCCCCGTGGAATGTTTCCTTCCTTGGGCTCCAGGCCCCCTCTCGGCACAGCCCAGCTTCTGTAAATGGCGCATTCCGAGGATCTCAACGCTCTGCCGTGCGATCCACCCCATCACTGACTTGTGGTCCAGCTCGGTACCCAGACAAACTTCCCAGTCACATTCGCCGAGTTTTTTTTTTTTAATATATTTTTATTGATTTCAGGGAGAGAGAGAGAGAAACATCACTGATGAGAGAGAATCATGATTGGCTGCCTCCTGCGCCCTCCCCCCACCCCACCCCACCCCCATCGCGGGCATATGCCCTGGCTGGGAATCGAACCGTGACCTCCTGTTTCATCGGTTGATGCCCAACCACTGAGGCACGCCACTGGGCTCAGCTGAGTTCTTTGGCTTCAGTTGTAGAACTCGTCAGAATTTCTCGGTCAAACTTCCAGTTTGGGGCCTTTATGCCTTGGTTGTAAAAATGTATTCCCTCTCTCCAGGTAGATGACCACCTGGGCTCAGGAACTGGTCCCCCTTTTTCCCCCCCTCCCCTTTGAATTCGTTGTCGGAAGAGACGGCCATTGTCCTTCTGTGGATCCAGGACAGATGTAACGTTGGTTTTGCCTGTTCACACCCGGACCCCTCTGCTGGCTGCCATCTCCCCCGCCGCCTCCCCAGGGACAGAAAGTGGGGTGCTGGGTGTCCTGGGGACGTGGCCCCCTCCTGGGTCTGTCACCCTCTTTGCACGGACTTGAGCCTTCTTCCAGATCTCACTTCCTCATCCCTGGAAACCACCTCTTAGTCCTTGAAACTAGTCTGCAGTGGTTTTAAGATGCGTCTGTCCAGTTCTGCTTCTTTCCCGATCGAGTTCAGATCCGAACGACCAAGGAATGAACAGTCTCTTGGATCTTGGATCTCGGATCTCTTCCTTTTGTTTTTTAGAAAATAGCTTTTATTGATTTTTTTTCTTGTTACAAAGAGATTTATGATGGTTGCAGAAAATTTAGAAAACAAGCAAAAGGGAGAAAATAAAAGCCACCTATAATTATTAATATTTTAGTATACTATATATATACTTCTAGGATACATTTTTAAAATATAGTTTTATTGATTTCAGAGAGGAAAGGAGAGGGAAAGAGGATGGAAACATCAGTGAGGAGGGAGAACCATCAATCGGCTGCCTCCTGCACACCCCCTACTAGGGATCGAGCCCACAACCTGGGCATGTGCCCTGACCGGGAATCAAACCATGACCTTACTCAACCGCTGAACCACACCGGCCCGGCTGTATTTTTTAATTTGAAAACATGAGATCATAATGAATGTACCATCTTGTTACCTTTTTTTGCTTTTACTTAAATATGTTATTAAAAATTCCATTGGGCCCTGACCAGCATGTTCAGTGGTTAGAGCGTTGGCCCTTACACCAAAGGGTCGCTGGTTCGATTCTCATTCGAGGCACATACCTGGGTTATGGGTTCGCTTCCCTGCCCCTAGTGGGGGCTCGTACGGGAGGCAACTGGTTGATGTGTCTCTCTCACATCAATGTCTCTCTGTCTCTCTCTGCGACCTCTCTCCTTCCTCTCTTCCGCTCTCTTTGAAAAGCAATTAAAAAAAAAATATCCTTGGATGAGGATTCTAAAAAAATGTTCCAGTGGGTTAAACATTCTCCTGCCAGTTCCTGTAGAGGGTCGCTTTGGTGTTCTTTTGAACAGATGGACCATATATATCTCAGCAGCCTCCCACAAGTAGGCTGTGTCCTTTGTCTTGTGACGCCCTTGCCCATTTGTGCCCACAGCCTGGTGCATTTCCAGAAGGGAATCCCTGGGCCAAGGACACATGCTAAAGGCTCTGGATATAGACCGTTAAATCGCTTTCCAGAAATATTCTCATATTTTTGCTTCCCTTGGGGTGACTACCAAGTCTTATTCTTTTTTTAAAAAACCCGGTTGTACGTTCTTAAGACATTGCTTTCCAAATGTTTCTCTTGTGTTGGTTAAGAGTAACTGATGGGGCCCAGCCAGGTGTGGCTCAGTGGATAGAGCATCAGCCTGTGGACTGAAGGGTCTCAGGTTCAATTCCGGTCAAGGGCATGTACCTTGGTTGCAGGCACATTCCCAGTAGAGGGTGTGCAGGAGGCAGCTGATCGATGTTTCTCTCTCTATCCCTCTCCCGTCCTCTCTGTAAAAAATCAAATATATATATATATAAAATTTTAAAAGAGTAACTGATGGGGCCCAGCAGGTTGTGGCTCAATGGTTGAGCATTGACCCAGGAACCAAGAGGTCACCGGATTGATTCCCAGTCAGGGCACATGCCCGGGTTGCAGGCTCGGTCCCCAGTGTGGGGCGTGCAGGAAGCAGCTGATCAATGATTCTCTCTCATCATTGATGTTTCTCTCTCTCTCTCTCTCTCTCTCTCTCTCTCTCTCTCTCTCTCTCTCTCTCTCCCTTCCTCTCTGAAATGAATAAAAATATAAAAAAACAAGCATGTGGCCCCAACTCCAGAGACCAGAGTTGGTTCTCCCTGGCTGTGCTGGTATCTGTAGGGGGTGGTGGGGGAACGGAGCGTTTCCTGTGGAGACCTCAAGCTCTGTCCCCCAGGTCCTGGCCAGGGCAGTGCCTCTGCCCATACCTTCAGCCCTTGCAGCCTCAGGTGCCACCTTGGGCAGGTGGGGGGACATGAGGGCGGTTTGGTGGCATTACCAGGGCAGTCACATTGCTTAGGCTGAATGGTTCTTCCTCCCCGCACGTGCTCCGTGGTAGTGGGTGAGGCCTCCGGGAACTTCTTCTATTTCTTTTTTTTTTAATATATATATTTTTTATTGATTTCATAGAGGAAGGGAGAGGGAGACATAGAAACATCAATGATGAAGGAGAATCATTGATCAGCTGCCTTCTGCATGCCTCCCATTGGGGATGGAGCCCACAATCCGGGCACGTACCCTTGACCGGAATCGAACCCGGGACCCTTCAGCCTACAAGCCGACGCTCTCTCCACTGTGCCAAACTGGCTAGGGACCTCCCCTACTTCCTAGCCACCTTCTTTCTTCTTCGCTCCTGGTGACACGCAGGCTGGTGCCCACCTTCCCGGACCTGGCACATCCTAGTGTGTCACTACTCTCCCTGCACCCACCCTGCTCTGGCTCCCAGCCCCCGCCCCCCTCCTGTGCCAGGGGCCCGGTCCCAGCCTTCGCGGCTTTCTCAGGCCTGGCGGGAAGGCCACGGGCTGCTTCCCCTCAGAGACACGGCGTGCCAGCTGCTGCCCGTTGGGTTACAGACAACAAAAACACAGAACCCAGCCCCTGGAGACGAGGGTCGTTTCGGTTTCTATGAACCGGATGACTCGTGTGCTGGAAAAGAGAGGCACGGGTGGGAGAGCAGAGGCGGCTGGAGGTTCCCCTGGGGTGGGCTTTGTTTAAAATTTAATATGCTCTTCCTTTTTCTCCACACACAGCGCCGGCTTCTAGCTGCTTTGTCATTTTAGCCCCGCTTTCTGTCTGGTGGGTGAGATCCCTTATCTGCCCGGTCCCGCCTCTCTTCCCTGGGTGACCCAGGCCTCCCCATTTAGGACAGCGATGTTATCAATTCCCTCCTGCAACCTTAGATTCCCGTGAAACTTGCCACTTCGCTTCCTGGGCCATTAAGATTTGGGGAAAGTAGGGGTGCCCTTTATTATTATTGTTGTTATAATTTTATTGATTTCAGAGAGGAAGGGAGAGGGAGAGAGAGAAACATCTATCATGAGAGAGAATCGTTGATTGGCTGCCTCCTGCATGCCCCATACGGGGGATCGAGCCCACAACCCGGGCATGTGCGCTGATGGGAATCAAACCGTGACCTCTTGGTTCATAGGTCGACGCTCAACCACTGAGCCACGCTGGTCAGGCCAGGGGTGCACTTTTACGGGTGTTGGGCCCACGAGGGCACAAGTGGTGGAAAACCCTGGTGTCCCGTGAGAGGCTTGGCACCGCTCCTAGCAGTGTGAGGAGCGTTGGGTCCCAGGGTGAGGGTGTCGGGTCAGGGTGCCTTGAGGTGGAGTGGAGTGTTGGCTCTCTGTGTGTCCAGCTTCTGACCCGGGGAGTTGGCCTTGGGCACTTCTGCAGTATGGAAAGTGCACTGAACACAGAAACTCAGAGCTGCCCTTTTCCCCAAAGGCAGGATGGATAGAGAAGATTGCTCCCCATGGAAGTGGGCCCAGAGGCTTTCCATCTCCTAGCCCCGTGGTCGGCAAACCGCGGCTCGCGAGCCACATGTGGCTCTTTGGCCCCTGGTGTGTGTGTCTTCCACAAAAGACCACGGCCTGGGCGAGTCTATTTGGAAGAAGTGGCGTTAGAAGAAGTTTAAGCTTAAAAAATTTGGCTCTCCAAAGAAATTTCAATCATTGTCCTGTTGATATTTGGCTCTGTGGACGAATGAGTTTGCCGACCACTGCGCTAGCCCAAAGGAGCCACAGCCCTCCCGCCGAGCCTTGGTTTCACTGCCTGTGAAATGGGTTCATGAACCATTTGCCGTAGCCGTGCTCTGTGCTGTGTAATACGTGGTTATCATCATTGCCTGTGAAGTCAGGGGAGAGGCCCATGCCATCCTGAACCCTCCTTGTTCTTACGTCTCCCTTAGTCATTTCTTTATTCCTCGATTCAGTCAGCAAACATTTTTCAAGCACCCAGTATGTGCTAAACTCCGTGACATAAAGGGGAACGACGTGGCCTCTGTCCCCAGAGGGGGATATTGGGTGTGTTCACAAGAGCACGGGAAGTTAGTTCTCGGAACATGGTGAGGGCAGGCAGGCGTGCAGGCAGGGAGGGCTGCCTGGTGGAGGTGGCGTTTAGCTGAGTCTCAGCCGACAAAGGGAGCGAAGGCAGAAAGAAGAGGCACATTTGAAGAGTCAGTGGTGGTTTGCTAGGATGTGTAGGTGGGATTAGAAGACGAAGTTGGAGGGATCGGTAGGGGCTGGTCTGGGAATGTGTCCAAAGGCCTGGAGTCCATCCAGAAGTCCCCGGTGGGAGCCGCCAGTGAGTTCTGAGCAAAGAAGCGATGTGACAGCTCACTGTGGCATAAACCAGGGGCCTTGGGGCTTGGGGTTGCTGTTGAATCCACTGGGGGAAATCCCCTTGGAAATGTTGATCTGAGAGTTGAGAAACCCTTGCAGCGGTTCTCAACCTCTCTAAGGCCGCGACCCTTTAACACAGCTCCTCACGTGGTGGTGACCCCCAACCATAACATTATTTTCGTTGCTACTTCCTAACTGTAATTTTGCTACTGTTATGAACCGTCATGTAAATATCTGTGTTTTCCGATGGGCTTAGGCGGTTCTCAACCTGTGGGTCGCGACCCTGCTAGTGGCTGAGAACCGCTGCTGTGGGGCCTAGAGATAGAAACGACTTAGGGAGCAGAAACACCGTGACACCCCCAAATATATCCAAGAGCTGGCGGTGTTTTTAAACCAGCAATCAAATAGACTAACCTGGCAAATCTTTTTGAGAATTAAAAGAGAGAAATGAATAAATAGGAATGAGACATTGCAAGAGATTTTAAATACATCTGTATTTTTTTTATTGATTTCAGAGAGGAAGGGAGAGGGAGAGATAGAAACATCTATGACGAGAGAGGATCATGGTTCGGCTGCCTCCTGCACACCGCACACTGGGGATCGAGCCTGCAGTTCGCAGAGATTTTAAAAAATAAAAATGTATGCACAGTATGCTCCAATTTGGAAACCCTATTAAATGAATACTTTTCTGAAAATGCATGTGTTGCCAATGGAGAAAAAAGTTGAGAACATTATCAAAGCATTACTTCCTCTACCCAAAAACACTGGTCCCAGGTGGTTTTGCCAGGTAATTATGTCCATTTTGATCCTACAAATAACGCTGAGCTAGTCCATGGTTTAGCAAAAGGCAGAGAGCTCACCAGTTCATCCTACAAAGCAAAATAAGCCTGATATTAAAACATGATAAAGAGACCATATTAAAGAATGAAAATGCTATGTCGGAAACAGAATTCAATACTATATTAAACAAGTCATCCACCATAACCCCGTGGGGCAAGGGGGGCAGGGCGTCGATGTTAGGAAAGCTTCATATAGTAACTACGTCATTACTAATGGGTTACAGAAGCAAAAACCGATTGATTCCAATGTATGCAGGGGGAAATTGATTAAAATCGAATAACCATTTCTACCTAATCAATGCACCAAGAAAAGGAACAGAAGGGTGCATTCTTAGCATGATTAAGAATATCTATTTCAGCCCTAGCTGGTTTGGCTCAGTGGATAGAGCGTCGGCCTGCGGACTGAAGGGTCCCAGGTTCGATTCCAGACAAGGGCACGTGCCCAGGTTGCGGGCTTGATCCCCAGTAGGGGATGGGGATGTGCAGGAGGCAGCCAACTAATGGTTTTCATCCTTGATGTTTCTATTTCTCACTCCCTCTCCTTCCTCTCTGAAATCAATAAAAAATATTTTAAAAAAAGAATATCTATTTCAAAGCAAGCCATAATGGTTATGAACCCACAGGTTGAGAACCGCTAGCAGGGTCGCCTAAGACCATCAGAAAACACAGATATTTACATTACGATTCATAACAGTAGCAAAATGTTATAATTAAGTGTGAAATAGAAGCATTCTTGTTGAAACCAGTAACAAAATAAGGCCTGCCAGCCCCTTCACTATTTAACACTGCTTTTTTTATTTATTTTATTTTTACTATTATTATTTTAAATATTTTTATTGATTTCAGAGAAGAAGGGAGAGGGAGAGAAATAGAAACATCGATGATGAGAGAGAATCATGGATCGGCTGCCTCCAGCACGCCCCCTACTGGGGATGGAGCCTGCAACCCGGGCATGTGCCCTGCCTGGAATCGAACCATGACCTCCTGGTTCCTAAGTGGATGCTCAACCACTGAGCCACACCGGCGGGGCTCACAATGCTTTTTAAATACTAGTCAACATGATAATACTGAAACGGAAATTTAGTATAAAGAAGGAGTAAGTGTAGCCATATGTACAATTTATTCTATGCCAACCCTTGAGCTAGGGGTTGATTTCCAAAGTTTAGAAATTAGGAAAAGTCTTAAAAAAAAATTCAAGAGATTTTGACTACGTTGTAAGTGTTGTGTGAATTCTACAAAGCAATTGAGAGCCTGGGAGAAAGATCTTATAAAACCCCTATAGGGTTAATATTTTAATTCCACCAAGATCATATATATATATATATATATTGGTTTGAACAATCAAGATTTAAACTTGAAGATAAAAGTAAGATCCATGGCCCGGCTGGTGTGGCTCAGTTGGTCAAGTGTCACCCCATGCACCAAAAGGTCGCCGGTTTGATTCCTGGTCAGGGCACGTACCCAGGCTGTAGGTTCAATCCCCGGTCAGGGTGCGTACAGGAGGCGGCCAATTGATGTTTCTCTCTCCCTCTCTCCCCCTTTCTCTCTCTCGCCCTCTCTCTCCCTCTCCCTTCCTCTCTCTATAAAAATCGATAAAAACATATTGTTAAAAGAAGATTTAAACTTGAAGATAAAAGTGAGTTTCATGAAGTTCAAGACCAGCTCAACGCACTGCATGACAGACACTATTCAGAATTAAGATTTGTTGAACTCACGGGTGAATGCAGTGCAAGTTTTCAGAGTACGATGCCATTTTTCTTTTTTTACCTTTTAAATTAGCAGTTTTTTTCAAGGTTTCATTTTGAAAATTTTCAAATACGTTAGAAAGTTGAAAGAACGCTACCATAAATACGCATACACCCATGACTAGCTATAACAGAGACTAGCATTTGCCGTATGTGTCTCATCTGACCATGTATATATTTTTGTCCAGACTCATTTTTTAAAAATATATATTTTTATTGATTTTTTTACAGAGAGGAAGAGAGAGGGATAGAGAGTTAGAAGCATTGATGAGAGAGAAACATCAATCAGCTGCCTCCTGCACACCCCCTACTGGGGATGTGCCCATAACCAAGGTACATGCCCTTGACCGGAAACGAACCCGGGATCCTTCAGTCCGCAGGCTGACGCTCTATCCACTGAGCCAAACCGGTTAGGGTTGTCCGAATTCATTTTGAAGTTGCAGAACGCATATCACTTCTCCCCTGAATTCCTGAGCTTGAGAATCCTCCGTCTCCCAGAATTTAGCAGAGGGTTTGGAAAGCCACTGCCCTGGGCGCCAAGGGTATCTCTGCAGATTGTCTTCGCCCTGGAGAAGGCATTCAGGGGTCAAAGTCATGGCCGCCTGACACGTAAGAGAAAAGAGGGTGTGCATTTATGGAGTATCAGGCCCTGTGTTGGGTGGCTTTCCTACGGTCTCCTATTTAACCCTTTCTGCAGTGGTATGAAGGAAGCCGTATGCCCATGTTGGCGGGGAGTTGAAGTTCAAAGAGGTTGGGTAACATGCCCAGGTTCACACAGTGGCATTGGTCAACCCATCTGACACCGTCGGATTACACAAGATTTGTTTCTTCTCTCTGCATGAGCGCATGCAGGCATTTCGTGGGGGCAGGGTGGACACATTAGAAGCAATCGGAATGTTCCTTCTCGCCAGGATGGGCAGGCAGATGGTGCTCTGTACGCTCACAGGAGCCTCTGTGTTTAAGAACGTGGATTATTGCTTATGAACGAGCAACACGGAAAGTTACTTGTGTCGTCCAGTGCGATGTCAGATTGTACATACTGTGGTCAAAACCACGCACGCCAAAAGCGCATGCTCGAAGCACACCGGGGAGAAACTCACAAGAAGCGGTTGGGTTAGGGTGAGAAGGAGTATTTTCGCGCCCCCCGCCTCCCCCCCTCCCCATTTTATCTTTTCTCAAACTCCTTGCCCTGGGTGGTTTTACTTATGTTGTAATAGAAATGGTTAATTAAGGAAAGTACTTTAGCCTGGCCTGCATGGCTCAGTAGTTGAACATTGACCCATGAACCAACGGGTCGCCGGTTTGGTTCGATTCCCAGTCAGAGCACATGCCCTGGTTGTGGGCTTGATCCCCAGTAGGGGGCGTGCACGAGGCAACCGATCGATGCTTCTCTCATTGATGTTTCTCTCTCGCTATCCCTTTCCCTTCCTCTCCCTCTAAAACCAATACAAATATTGTTTTTAAAAGAAAAGTACTTTACACCAAATTGTCAGTTTTATAAGCTTGTGGTAGGGGAAAGGCTTGGCGCTGTTTATTGCTGCTCCATTTTTCTTTTTTTTATAGATCGATTTTTAGAGAGAGAGAGACAGACAGACAGACAGACATCGATGTGTTGTTCCACTCATTGATGCATTCATTGGTTGTCTCCCGTATGTGCCCTGACCAGGGATTGAACCCGCAACCTTGGCATATTAGGATGACGCTCTAACCAACTGAGCCATATCATGGACATAATAACTGTGCTGGACAAGTGCCCACCGGGAAACCTCTCAGAGAGGCTTGGCCCAGGAGCATGTTGGCGGAGAGCCTCCATCAGCTGGTCCACCCGAAAGCAAGAGCTTGGCCAGGTGTGTGTCATGGATGGAGTATCCGCAAGATGGTAAGGTCTCCCGGTCCAACCAGAACGGCCCCATCAACGGGTACGGGCCATTCTGACCATTTCGTATCAGCAGGGCATTTAGTGCTAATAAGAGCCGTGACGGAGCCCGACTGGCATGGCTCACTGTTTGAGCGTCAACCTAGGAGCCAGGAGGTCACCGTTCCATTCCCGGTCAGGGCACACGCCTGAGTTTCGGGCTCGATCCCCAGTAGGGGGCGTGCAGGAGGCAGCCGATCCATGATCCTCTCTCATCATGGATGTTTTTTCTCTCTCTCTCGCCCTCTTCCTTCCTTTCTGAAATCAGTAAAAATATACTTAAAAAAAAAAAAAAAAGAACCAGGCAGAGTAGATAAACGCCAGCTCCTGTGGAAAGGGGTTTTATGTCCTCGTCAGACTTTCAAAGTTCATCGTGGCTATCTGAAGTTATTATTGATTGGGTGCTTACTAGAGCGCAGGCTAAGTGCATTTGCAACACCACCCCCTCAGTCAGCTTTCTCAGCAACCACAGGCATTAGCGCTGTGATCTCCACGGAGGAGACTGAGGCACAGAGGCATGAGTTCCAGGGCACGTCTCGGTTTCGCTAAGCATTTGGCTTAGCCAGTCACACGCCTCTGGGCTTTCACTTCCTCCTCCAGAACAATGACAGTTGACGTTAGTTAGTTAGTTAGCCGAGTGTTTATGACCAGGCCCAGCTGAGCGCTGAGTGGAGGAACCCATAAGCAAACTGGATTTCGTCTTTCCGTGCCAGGGCTTCGCAAAGCGCTTGCCCGCCTGGGAGAAACCCAGTTGGTTTTGTTTGGGCTTGTTTTGCTTTTTCCAAGACCCAAATTGGGAGCCACTGGTCAAACCCCGTTACTCCTGTTTCCTGTGTAGTGGGGGCATTTTGTAGTGGCCATGCCGTTCGTTCTTTCTTGCCGGGGAGAAATCGCGAAAATGCAGTTCCCTGTGCCCAGCCCGAACTCCCCGGGATTTGGGAAGGACCCAAGACTCGGCGTCTTAGTGGCCAACTTGGGCCGATCCGGAACTGTGGCCGTGGCCTTTTTCTTCCGATTAAACCTGCGAGTGCTTGGGCTGGGATCCACGGAAGCCCGTCTCCCTCTGGGGGAAGCCAGCAGAGTTGGGAAGGCGGAGGAGGTTTGCAAGCTTTGTCCTCTATCCTGAGGACCTGGCAGTTTCTCCTTGGAGCTCCGTGGAGCTCAGCAGGCCACGTGTAGCTGAATGTAAAATTCCAAGAACACGCCAGACACTTAAATGTATTCTTTTCTGTTTTTACGAGAGGGGAGAAGCAGGCGAGACGACCTGTGGAAAATTAAACGCGCTCCCCCCGCCGACCCCCTCCCCAAAGGTGGCAATTAAGGAAGAATGCATGTTTGGAATATTAAGAACAGGCAAATTTGAGGTTCTCTTACCTACGAGTAGAATTTACGTCCAAGAGGAAACATATACGTCTGCATTTAAAATTCTTTTTATAAAGGTGTGTTTATTGATTTTACTTTATTATTACTTTTTACATTTTTGAGTAATCCTCGCCCGAGGGTATTTTTCCATTGGTTTTTAGAATGGAAAGGAGGGGGAGAGACAGAGAGAAACATCGATGTGAGAGAGACACATCGATTGGTTGCCTACCGCATGTGCCCTGACCAGGGAGGGCCTGTGACTGGACTCGAACCCTGGACCCTTCAGTCCGCAGGCTGGCGCTCTATCCACTTAGCCAAACCAGCTAGGGCTGCATCTGAACTTCTTAAATGTATGAACACTATCATACAACCTTAGGCCAGTAGCATATAAAAATACAGGTCGTGGACTGAAGCTGCTTGCTCTGTGGTGTTGCCCGCCCAAGAGGAGCTAAGTGTGGAAATGGAGAGTGATGCTTAGAGACTTTTATTTTTAATATATTTTATTGGTTTTTTACAGAGAGGAAGGGAGAGAGATAGAGAGTTAGAAACATCGATCAGCTGCCTCCTGCACGACCCCCACTGGGGATGTGCCTGCAACCCAGGTACATGCCCTTGACTGGAATCGAACCTGGGACCTTTCAGTCTGCAGGCTGATGCTCTATCCACTGAGCCAAACCGGTTTTAGCACTGAGCTAAACCGGTTTCGGTGATGCTTAGAGACTTTCATAGTGTGATGTTGCCATGACGACACCCCAGTGGGTGATTGGCGGCCACATCTTGAACAGGGTATGGGCCAGCGTGGGCATCCTGGACCTCATGTGGCCAGTCCCAGGATCAGGAGCTGCCTGTTAGTGTTGGTTCTTCGAGGGATTCGAATGACACTGACCCTCCACCCCAGGGGAGTTTGAGAAGCGCAGGGCATGTTACAAGCGGTGAGAATTTGAGAGGCAGAAGAGGGAGGGGAGAGGTGGGGAAATTCGCACCCTCACCCTCAATCCCAACAGGCCAGTGCATGCCGAAGGGGCCGGCCGCCACGCCAGCTACCACTGTTTTGAGCCCCTCAGCTTGTCCCACAGGACCCGTCCCCACACTGGTTGTGCAGCCTGTGGGAGAGACTCGTTGGTCCACGGTAGAGCGAGGTGGTTTAAGAAGTGGCCTCAGGGTCTGGCCAGACCTGGATTTGAAAACTTAGACACTTCCAGCCTGTATGTAGCCTGGTCCACTCACTTTCCTCCTCCTCCTCCTCCTCCTCCTCCTCCTTCTTCTTCTTTTTAATAAATATTTTTAATTGATTTTAGAGAGGAAGGGTGAGGGAGGGAGAGAGAGAAACATCAATGATGAGAGAGAACCGTGGATCGGCTGTCTCCTGCACGCCCCACACTGGGGATTGAGCCTGCAACCTGGGCATGTGCCTTGACCAGGAATCGAACTGTGACCTCCTGGTTCATAGGTCGACGCTCAACCACTGAGCCACACTGGCCGAGCATCACTTGTCTTCTTCACGCCAACAGGGAACAGCGGTCCCTCCTGGAAGGGCTCTCGTGCGAGCTGGGAGTGAGATAACACTCCTAAGGGCCCCCACACGTCTGCACGGGGAAAGCAGGCTTCTTCGGGTTGCTTCGTCTCCGTTATGTGAAAGAGTGGATTGCATTGTGGGTCTCCAGGAAATTGCCAGCTGCCCTCCCATTTCCGAATTCCTGTGTGTGTGTGTGAGTGTGTGTGCGCGCGCTGCCGGTGGGGTTGTCAGGAAACAGCCATGGGTTTCCTGCTGATTCACTCAGTTCCTGCAGGGTCCCCCCCAGCAGCGAGGAGGCCTGCCCCCTTCTAGGAGGCCTGCCTGCCCTCCCGCTGCCCTGGGGCCAGGACACCCTTGCAGGACTCCGAGCCTGGCTTTGTCCTGGCCCCTGGGTTCCTCCTTCCTCGGGTGTTGCCTGCAGGTGCGTTTCCTTCGCACACTCGGCACCTGTGAGGATTTGGGCCTCTTCCAAGTCACCCCCAGGTTGGGCCTAAGAGGTTTCGATCATCTGACCTTGGACATGAAGCTGTCAGGTCTCCTGCCCCTTCAGAGGAGGCTTGGTGGCAGGCAGGAGAAAATCGTTGGTCCATGGTGGAGCGAGATAGTTTAAGACAGTGGTCGGCAAACTCATTACTCAACAGCGCGGCAAACCGCGGCTCGCAAGCCGCATGTGGCTCGCGAGCCGCAGTTTGCCGACCACTGGTTTTACGAGATGGCCTCAGCCCCTGGCTGATTTGGCTCAGTGGATAGAGCGTCGGCCTGTGGACTGAACGGTACCGGTTCGATTCAGGTCAAAGGCACATGCCCCGGTTGAGGGCTCAATCCCTAGCAGGGGGCGTGCAGGAGGCAGCCGATTCATGATTCACTCTCATCATTGATGTTTCTCTCTCTCTCTCCCTCTTCTTTCCTCTCTGAAATAGTAATTTTAAAAAAGGGGTGAGTATTTGGGCACTTGCAGCCGGTGGCCTGGCCCACACCCTTTCCTTCCTCATGCCTGTGACCCGCACACCCCAAGATCTCCCTGCTGGTGGAGGGGAGTCGGAGGACCTGTCTTTGGTCTGCAGAAGGAAGGTTCTGGTGGGTGGAGAGCCCAGTATAGTGTTGGGATTTGGGGTCCCTGCCTGCACCTGGGCCCTGGAGTGAAGGACCAGCAGAGAAGGGGTGCATGGTCAGGGGAGGGGCTGGGCCGGGCATGGCCATGAGGTCTTGGTCGCACCCACTCTGACTTCGGGGTGTCAAGGATGAGCTGAGGCTGGCTGCTCAGACCCCTCGGCTCCCACAGAAGTGGCATCTCTCTGCCGCTCGGGGACGTGGACCCTGGCCCCTCCAGGTCTCCCAGAACTGGGCAGGTGTCACCGGGCTGGCTCTCGGGCCTCAGCACGACCCATGCTTCTTGCATGCAGGGGCCGGAGCCAGTGTGTGTGTGTGTGTGTGTGTGTGTGTGTGTGTGTGTGTGTGTGTGTTTTCCCTCACGGCTTCTCCAGCGATTACAGTCCCCACACAGCTCTTCACGTATTTATTTCTTATTTTTTATTGATTTCAGAGAGGAAGGGAGAGGGAGAGAAAGAAGCATCCATGTTGAGAGAGAGAATCACGGATCGGCGGCCTCCTGCACGCCCCCTACTGGGAATGGAGCCTGCAACCCCGGCATGTGCCCTGACCGGAATCGAACCGGGGACCCTTCAGTCCTCAGGCTGATGCTCTTATCCAGTGAGCCCCACCGCCCAGGGCTCCTCACGCCTTTCCTCCGAGCCGGGCTGGCTCTTCGGCTGGGAGGGAAGCCCTGTGCTTGCTCAGTCCTAATGGCTGAGTCAACAGTGCCGGGGAGCTGTGTTTGGTCAGCAAACAGGGAGCAGCCACAGAGCCGCCCCTGCCTTCCTGCTCTCCGTTCTAGCAAACGTCCTCTGAAAGGTCAGCCCGGCCCGGCTGCTCCGCGTGCAGGGCCTGGTGCGCAACGAACATGAGGCCCCTGGCTGGAAAAAGGGGTACGAATTTCAAGATGGCGAAGGCACAGCCATGAGACCCAGGCACCCTGGCCCTAGCCGGTGTGGTTCAGTGGGTAGAGCCTCGGCTTGCGGACCTAAGGGTCCTCTGGGTTCGATTCTGGTCAAGGGCACGTACCTCGGATGCAGGCTTCTCCCCGGCCCAGACCCTGGTCGGGGCACGTGCAGGAGGCAACCAATCGATGTGTTTCTCTCACATCCATGTTTCTCTCTGTCTTTCCTTCTCTCTTCCACTCTCTCTAGAAATCAATGGGAAAATATCCTTAGGTGAAAATATTAAAAAATTATTTAAAAAAAAATTAGCCCTAGCTGGTTTGGTTCAGTGGATAGAGCATTGGCTGCAGACTGAAGGGTCCTGGATTGGGTTCCAGTCAAGGGCACATGCATGGGTTGCGGGCTTGATCCCCAGTAGGGGGCGTGTAGGAGGCAGCCAATCAATGATGTTTCTATCTCTCTCACCCTCTCCCTTCTCTGAAAAGGAATAAAAAAAATTTTTTTATTTTTTAAATTGGGCTTCTTTTTGGTTGAAGAGGGACTTTACATCCAGACCCGCCGAGTCCCCAGATATGTCCTCCCCACCCTGTCCCACGGGCACTTTTGTCGAGGGTTGGAGTGACTTCTGCGGCAGCTTCTCCTCTCGCCCTTCTCGCCGCTGTCTCTCCCTCTCTGTAAACTCAGGAAGCCTCCTACCCGGCCCTCCCTCCCATTCCTTCTGTCTTCCTTCCCCTCCATCCTTGCTGCCCTCCCCCACCCCTCCACCTCCATTCCTCTCTTCGTCTTGCCATTGCGTTTATTGGAGGAAAACCCTTCCCGTGTTTGCTGTTGTGACGTGTCTCGGCCGTCCATTTGGTCCTGTTTGAGTTTCACGTCCCTCCTTGGATACCAAGGCCTCTCCCTGGAGTGGCTCGAGCCGGCGCCTTCCCCCACCCAGGGACGTCCCTTCATCCCTTCGGCGGCCTCTGGCTCAGTCCAGATGGTCTCTGGCCATCGGGAGCCTGGAATGAATCTCATTGTTAGCGTTCGTCACTCCCCACCTCCTCCCCACATTCAGCTGTCAGCCCTACTGGCCGCAGTGGGAAGAAAGCCGGCTTCATTCTTCCCTGTGACACCCCCTGAGCCCTGGTGACAGACCTGGCTGTCATTCTCAAGATAGTGGCTTCTGTAAAGGCCTGGGCTGGGGCTGGGGCTGGAGCTTGGGGGGGTGAAGGGGTTAACTAGATAAGCCCAGCGGGGCACTGTCCTGTCTTCCCTCACCCTCTTCACATTGTCACCAAGGATTTTCAGAGCAGCCATGGGATCCTGACACTTTCCACTCCCCCCGCACCCACCCCCACCCTCCGCTTTGCCTACTCGTAAAGCCCTCCTCTGGTTTCCTGCTGTCCGACAATGGCACCCAGACCCTGGGTGTGGCCTTCAAGGCCCTGCCCTCCTGAGGAGAGGCTGGCATGGGCTTGCTGAAGAAAACACTTGAGCCCAGCCAGTGTGGCTCAGTGGTTGCGCATTGACCTATGAACCGGGAGGTCACGGTTGGATTCCCGGTCCGCGCGCACGCCCAGGTTGCGGGCTCGATCCCCGATGTGGGGCGTGCAGGAGGCAGCAGCCAATCCATGATTCTCTCTCATCGGTGCTGTTTCTCTCTCCCTCTCCCCCTCTCCCTTCCTCTCTGAAACCAATAAAAATATTTAAAAAGGAAAAGACCCGTGAGTCCCACCTTGAAGAATGAATGCGAGCGGTTTGGAAGGTGGAGAGAAGGCGAGGGGAGCGTGACGAGGAAGGGATGGCCAAGAGGACTGCGGGGAGGTGGATATCAGGAGGGGCTGGGAGGAGGGGCAGCATGACCCGGGGGCGTCTGGAGGACCCGGCCCCTGGGAGATGGTACTCAGCCCTGACGCACCTTCTTTCCGATCACCCGAGGGGCTTTTAAATATTAAAAGTCTCTGGGGGCGAGCCTGTCATGAGTGTCTGCGTCTGTTCCCCCAGGGCCACCAGGCGGGGGATCCCCTGTGGCAGAAACCAGCTGTTGGTCCTTTTCCGACTCTTCTCTGTTGACGGGCGGCTGTCTGTCTTGCTGGGTCAGCGCCGAGCCCCCCGGCCCAGATGAGCTAAGTGAGCACGAAGCAGAGATAGGGCCCCTGCAGAGGGAGCTGGAAGGGACCTGCTCCAAAGAGGAAACTGGCCCCAGCCGGTGTGGCTCAGTGGATAGAGCATCGGCCTGTGGACCATAGGGTCCCGGGTTCGATTCCAGTCAAGGGCACGTATCTTGGTTGCAGGCTCCTCCCCGACCCGGGCCTTGTTCAGGCCTCCTGCTGGAGGCAGCCCATCAATGTGTTTCTCTCACATGGATGCTTCTCTCTGTCTTTCCTCTCTCTTCCACGCTCCCTAAAATTCAATGGGAAAATATTCTCGGGTGAGGCTTAACAAGAAAATAAATAAATAAATAAATAAATCTATCAATGCGAATGAATAGATTAATTGTTAAAAAAAGAAAAGAGAGAGCCCGGACCGGTTTGGCTCAGTGGATAGAGCGTCCGCCTCCGGACTCAAGGGTCCCAGGTTCGATTCCAGTCAAGGGCATGTACCTGGGTTGCGGGCACATCCCCAGTAGGGGGCGTGCAGGAGGCAGCTGATGGATGTTCCTCTCTCATCGATGTTTCTAACTCTCCCTTCCTCTCTGTAAAAAATCAATAAAATATATTTTTTTAAAAAGAGAGAGAGAGAGAGGAAACCGAGGCCCGATCTCCAGGGAGCGCGTCACTTCTCGTAGTGGCAGGTTGCTGACAAACCAAGCCTCGGCCCACCAAATGCAAAAGCAAGTCACAGCCCGTCTGCATGGCCCGTCTCCTCATCACTTGTTATTTTGACGATGTCACGTGTGTGCCCCTGGCCGCTGTGGCTCAGTTGGTTGGAGCTTCATCCCGTGATTCCTGGCCAAAGGTACATCATGCTCCGGTTGCGGGTTCGACCCCCGTGGAGGGCAACCGATCCATGTTTCTCTCTTTCTCTCCCCCTTCTATCTCTAGAGTCAATTAAAAAAAAAAAAAAAAAGGCAAAGAAAGCATCAGGTCTAACAGCAAAGCCAGGGACCTTCATCTACATTCTACAGCTGGTACCATTTTGCCTTGCCTTTGCTTTATCTCGCTCTTTCCAGCGGTTTGGCTGAATCGTTTGAAAGTGAGTTGGGGGCAGCACCCTGGTTCACCCCCTAAATACCTGGGCAAAGGACTTTCCCCTGCGGAGCTGTAATTCTATCGTCGCGCCTGAACTATCGCCATTATTTCATAATCCCGCGTAAACCAAACGCGGTCCTATTCAAATCTCCCCGGTCCCCTTCCCAAGATGTTTTTCAGGGTTCGCCTGATGCAAAAAGGCTCGTGCATTTGCATCTGGCTGTTGTGTTTCCTTAGCTTCTTCTGATCTAGAACAGTCCCCCTGCTGTGTGTGTGCAGTGTGTGTGTGTGTGTGTGTGTTCATGTGTGTGTGTGACATTGGCTTTGAAGAGTCCAGCTGGCCAGCTGTCTTCTGGAATGGACTCTGGCTTTGTCTGAGTGCCTTCAAGTTGGCATAGTTGTGAGACTCCCCTGATCATTGCTTCATGGTGTTTAAAGGCGTCCTAAGGCAGAACGTACAGATGTCTCCTTTGTCCCCTAGCCCTGACTGAGTTACAGGATGTCCTGTCCAGCCACCAAAAAAAAGAGGTGGCTTTCGTAACATTATATATATATATATATATATATATATATATATATATATATATATAATTGATTTGGGAGAGGAAGGGAGAGGGAGAGAGAGATAGAAGAAACATCCATGATGAGAGAGAATCATTGATTGGCTGCCTCCTGCTCAAGCCTGCAACCCGGGCGTATGGCCCAACCTGGAATCGAACCGTGACCTCCCGGACCACTGCGCCGCGCCAGCCGGGCCTGGTAACATTACGTTTGTAAAAGTTTCGGCACTAAATATTCCACGTGATCTGCAGCGAGCCTAGCCCGCTTGGGTAGGGTGCTCTTTGTTCGGTGGGTGGATGGGCTTCTGGGAGGCTGAGCTTGTGCCCAGGTGCTTGGCATTAATATATATATTTTAAATTGGTTTCAGAGAGGAAGGGAGAGGGAGAGAGAGATAGAAACGTCCATGATGAGAGAGAATTATTGATCAGCTGCCTCCTGCATGCCCCGCACTGAGGACTGAGCTCGCAGCCTGAGCGTATGCCCTGACCAGGAATCGAACTGTTCACAGATCGATGCTCAATCACTGAGCCATGCTGGCCGGGCAGGTCCGTGGCATTAGAAGCGGCTCAGAGCCCGGCCCTTCGGACCCTCGATGAGGCTCCCGGCAGCCACCACTCTGCAGTGGCAGCTGGGAGACGGGGCAGAATGGATGCCTTTTGCTTGTGCTTGCACCGGGACAGGCTAAGTTACAGGCTGGTGTCGCCAAACATCAGCCCTGGACCCCGCCACCGTGGCCCTGCGTCCCTGAGTGCTGGGCTGGGAATGTGGAATGTTCTCGAACGTGACCTAACTCGTCCTGGTGACTCCGTGCCACGGTTCTGGGTTTACACTGAACTGTGGACTGAGGTGTCGGCATGGCTGGCCCCACCCCCGAAGGCTCCCAGGCTGCCCCTGGGTCATTTTTCATCCTGCACCCTCGCTGTCAGCTGTCACCTGTCACCGCCTCCAGCATCCTCCCACCTCCCTCTGCCTCCTTTGAATTTGCATCTCGCATCTGCTGTGGGGTGGGGAGAAGCAAGCTTGTCAGAACTGAGGCCAAAGGCTCAGAGCAAGGGGCTCTGTCCCTGGAGGGGAGCGTGAGGGTGACACCAGGCCCCCACTGCACAAGTGGGGTGTGGCTGTGACATTTTCCAAGTTCAGAAATCCTAGAAAAAAATCTTTCTTTTTAATCCTCACCCGAGGATACTTTTCTTTCTTTTTTTAAAAATATATTTCTTTATTGATTTCAGAGAGGAAGGGAGAGGGAGAGAGAGATAGAAACATCAGTGATGAGAGAGAATCGTGGATCAGCTGCCTCCTGCACGCCCCCTACTGGGGATTGAGCTCACAACCCGGGCATGTGCCCTTGGCCAGAATCGAATCTGGGACTCTTCTGTTTGCAGGCTGACGCTCTATCCACAGAGCCAAACCGGCTAGGGCCGATTGGTTTTCCAAGAGAGGGAGAGACAGAGAGAAACATCAATGAGAGAGAAACACATCCATTGGTTGCCTCCTGCACTCGCCCTGACCAGGGCCCGGGCCAGGGAGGAGCCTGCAGTTGTGGTATGTGCCCTTGACCAGAATCGAACCCGGGACCCTTCAGTCTGCAGGCTGATGCTCTATCCACAGAGCCAAACCAATTAGGGCTAGAAAAAGTCTTAACGCCCAGCAGAAGTGGCTGTGGGAGCGTATGCATGTGCATGTGAGTGCCAGGGCTCAAGGGCACTCTGAGCACCGTGACCACCATGCTGAGTGGCCCTGCAGGCTGGGGCTGGGGCTGGGGCTGGGGCCTGGGCCGGGGGAGGGGTCCCAGGGCTCAGGCTGGCGCACTCCCACCACCCCCCTCCCTGTGCATAGATGAGGCTGGATTAATAGCCCCCCACTCCCCGCTCAGGATCGCTGAGGGCCTGGGCCCTTGCTTGAGAGCTCTGGGCGTCTCTCATCCCCGGTCTCCCAGGGAGAGGTCCCTAGTGCTTCCAATGTCGTTGCTAAAGCCACGTGAGGAGATTCTGCAGGCTTCTCCCCACGGTACGTTCCCTCCGTTCTGTCCCTGTCGTCGTGGTCCCTGGGCAGGCCTGTTGTTTCCCTGAGAAATGTGTGTCCGCATAAAGGTGTACGGGTGGTGCCCTTGCTCTGCCTGGCTGAGTGCTCCAAGGGGTCAGAGCCATCTGGCCTGACCTGCCGTGACCCCTGTGCCAAGCCCTTTTTGCTTTTTTGCTTTTGGTGGTGGTGGTGTTGTTTTTATCAGAGTAATCCATAGGTATCTTTTCTTTACCTCAAACAATACTGGAGGGCTGCCCAGCCTGTGTGGCTCAGTGGTTGAGTGTCAACCTATGAGCCAGGAGGTCACGGTTCGATTCTCGGTCGGGGCACAGGCCTGGGTTGTGGGCTTGATCCCCAGTGTGGAGCGTGCAGGAGGCAGCCGATCCATGATTCACTCTCTTCGTTGCTGTTTCTCTCTCTCTCCCTCTCCCATCCTCTCTGAAATCAATAAAATGTTAGTAAATAAATAAATACTGGAGGAGCCCTAACCAGTTTGGCTCAGTAGATAGAACGCTGGCCTGCGGACCGAAAGGTCCCAGGTTCGATTCCAGTCAGGGGCATGTACCTTGGTTGCGGGCACATCCCCAGTAGGGGGTGTGCAGGAGGCAGCTGATCGATGTTTCTCTCTCATCGATGTTTCTAACCCTCTATCCCTCTCCCTTCCTCTCTGTAGGAAATCAATAAAATATATTAAAAAAAAAAATACTGGAGGAGTTGTCAGGGTAGAGAAGCAGGCCCCGCCCACCTCAATCCCCTCCACTCCTGCCCTCCAGATTTTTAGCTCTTTTTGTCTGTCATTCGCCTCCATACTTTGAAAGACTACGTTGATCCTATTACTTCTCCATTTAACAAGTTTTGGATGTTATCTATTGCCTCCATATTCCGGCTTTTCCTGCTACTATTGTTCTATCATGACTTGTGGTTAAATCCACACTCTTAAGTACTGTTTGCTGCTGAGCCTAGCACTGAACTATTATTTCTTTAAAAAGAGTTCACTGTGGCCCTAGCTGGTCTGGCTCAGTGGACAGAGCGTCAGCCTGCGGACTGAAGGGTCCCAGGTTCGATTCCAGCCAAGGGCACATGCCTGGGTTGTAGGCTCTATCCCCAGGGGGGGATGTGCAGGGGGCAGCCAATCAATGATTCTCTCTCATCATTGATGTTTCTATCTCTCTCTCCCTCTCCCTTCCTCTCCGAAATCAATAAAAGATATATTAAAAAGTAAAAAGAGTTCATTGTGGTTCTCACTGGCTTACTGTCTATCTCTGATTCTTCCCAACACTACTAAAGATCAAGAAAAGATCTATCTGATATTTTATCTATCAGTTCATTGATCAATTCCTTTTTATTTTTAAAATTTTATTATTTTAAAAAAATATATCTTTATTGATTTCAGCGAGGAAGGGAGAGGGCGAGAGAGCTAGAAACATCAATGATGAAAGAGAGTCATCGATCAGCTGCCTCCTGCACGCCCCCTACTGGGGACCAAGCCTGCGACCTGGGCACGTGCCCTGGACTGGAATCAAACCCGGGACCCTTCAGTCCGCAGGCTGACGCTCTATCCACTGAGCCAAACCAGCTAGGGCTTGAGTATTTATGTTATTAGTAAGGCTTCTGGTCAACAGTAGGCGATGAGAAGTTACATTTTGGCAGAATCAAAAGTTATATGTGGGGTTTTTACTGTATGGGGGGGAGGGGGTTTGGTGCCTCTAATCCCTGTGTTGTTCAGGGTCAACTGTGTTAAGATAACGCCATGTGCCCCCTCCAAAAGGCTTCATTGCCTCCCCACGGCCCCTCCTCTGGGCCCCGGCCCCCCGCCCTCGCCCTCACACAGCCCTGAGAGCACTAAATTGTCACGCTTGTTTGCTTGCCTGTGGCTCCCACCACAGCGAGCGCCTGCGAGTGCAGAGCCGGGCTTGCGCGCGCCTGGAAACGCACGGAGCAGGCGCTCCATGCACATTTGCTGGCATTGGCATGCGTCGTGTTGAAATGCAAGAGCGCTGTGCTCCCGGCGGCCCGGACGCTTTGCCTGTTCCCTGGGTCCCTTCTCTTGGCTTCCTGATGGGGTTTGGAGGCCCTTTTGGTCCTGTTCCAACTTAATAACAGCCTTTCCCAGAGGCGGCAAAGGCGGAGTTGTTTTCCCCGGATCTGTGATGCCTCTGAACTGGAGCATCTCAGGGCTTTGGACTGGTCCTGGTCACTTGGTTTTTGTTTTGTTTTTTTTTTTTTTCAGAGAGGAAGGGAGAGGGAGAGCGATAGAAACATCTGGGGATTGAACCCGCAACCCGGGCATGTGCCCTGGACCGGAATGGGATCTGGGACCCTTCAGTCCGCAGGCCGGCGCTCTATCCACTGAACCACACCGGCCAGGGCTCCTCGTCACTTTATAACCCCCAGCCCAGGCCGCTGAGCTCGGCGCAGACTGATCGCTCCACAGATGAGTGAGGCTGAGGCTCCCTCACTCAATCAGTCATCGATTCAGTCATCAATCAATAAGCCCCCGTCAGCCTCCCTCCACGCAGCCTCTCTGGTCCCAGGCACTTCTCATTACCCAGCGCTCGGATGATCAGGAGGAAGAAGAAACCTCTGCGGAAAGGTGACCCTGCATCAGGGCTCGCCTCAACTCGCTGCGTATTGAAAGGCAGGAGGAGCAAGAGAAGGAAAGACAAAGGGACCCTCGCTGGTTTGGCTCAGCGGATAGCGTCAGCCTGCGGACTGAAGGGTCCCGGGTTCGATTCCGGTCAAGGCCACATGCCCAGGTTGCAGGCTCGATCCCCAGTAGGGGGCGTGCAGGAGGCAGCCGGTCAATGATTCTATTTCTCTCTCTCCCCCTCTCCCTTCCTCTCTGAAATCAATAAAAATATATTTTTAAAAAACAAGTAAGTCAAAGGGGACCAGGGGTGGTTCCCCTGGGATCTCAGAGGGATGTCTTGGGAACCATTCGGTCACTAGACCGAGGGCCACGTGTAGGCAGGGCTGTCCTGTGCTCCGGCCCCAGCACCCGGGGGCACCCAGTGGTGACTGATGTCTGAAGGAGGGAGGTGGGGATGGAAGTCTAAAGCCAGGCCAGTTCTCAGACGGGGACGCGGGGTTTCTCTGAGAAAGCTGCGTGTCTTGTCGCCGTTGGGTCTCAGCTAACTCGGGGAAAAAGCTGATCTGGGATGATGATAAACCTCAGTGTCCACAGGGAAAAGGACCGGCCCAGCCTGTCACCCTCCTGGACCGAGGGCCGGCAGCCAGGCTTCCTGGGAGCAGTCGCTGGACAGGGCAGCCCATCCCAGGCCCATGTCATCCATTCCACGTGTACCTGGTGCCCCCTGCACGGGCCCCGCAGCTGGAGGGCCGAGTGGCATGGCCCAGGCCACCTGCAGCCAGAACCGCTGCTGTGCACAGGCCCCGAGGACCAGGCCTTCCCCACAGCGTCCCCACCGGGGCTCACCCAGGGCCCGTGGCAGGCAGCCATCGGCAGGCGGCCGGAGCCAGGGCAGGGGCGCCGACCCGGACATGAAGCTGATGGCCGCCAGCCCGTGCCCTCTGCCCCCCTCCACCTCCCCAGCCCCCCGGGAGGGAGCCCTTCTCCTGTGGGTTTCAGGGCGAGCCTTGAGAGCAGATGGAACTGAATTTCTTTTCTGGACTTTGCGGAATTAACTTGCCATTCTCAGCCTGCCCCTCCCTCCCTCTCTCCCCGGAAAGGAGAGAGGGTGTGCATTGTTGCCGTGATTGGCACCTCCTGTGAATGGGGGGGTCCCTGCGCCGGCTGCTCCCTTTCAAGCCCTCCTCTCCCCCCCTCTCCCCTGCCCCGCGTCCCTCCGGAGCGCTCCTTCTCCCAGCTCTTGTCTTTCTCTCCCTTTGTATCGGTGCTTTCTGTCCCTTCCCTCTCCTGCCTTTCATTCCCCGCTCTCACCCTCTCCTCCTGGGGGACCACTCCTGTCCTCTCTCCTCCCCGCCCCCCCCTTTCTTCTTCTTCTATTCAGTTCCTTTTCCTCTTCTTCTTCTTGCCTCTTTTTCCCCCCACTTCTTTTTTCTTTTCCGTTTTGAATAGTGCTTCTGTTTTCGAGGGACTGGGCGAGCAGAGAAGTTGGTTTATTTGAGGAAGGGAGAATGTGAATGTTTGCATTTTTCTCCATTGCTCTCCCTGTGCTAAGAAGAAGAAGAAGAGGGGCCCAAAGGAAACCACCAGTATGCTGGTTTCCTTTGGGCCCCTCGCTGTTGAGAGAGAAGGGAACTGCCCGGCCAGTATGGCTCAGTGGTTAAGCATCAACTTGTGAACCAGGAGGTCATGGTTCGATTCCCGGTCAGGGCCCATGCCTGGGTTGTGGGCTCGATCCCCAGTGTGGGGCGTGCAGGAGGCAGCCGATCCGTGATTCTCTCTCATCATTGATGTTTCTACTCTCTCTCTCCCTCTCCCTTCTTCTCTGAAGTCAATAAAAACATATTTTTTTTAAAAAAAGCACCCTATTAAAAAATAAAAAAAAATAAAAGAGGGGCTTGTTCACCCCAGTCGATGACTCTTCGAACGGGTCACCAGGACAGCGGGTGCGAGGCCTGGACCGCCGCCCACATGATTCAGACTTTGCTGCCTGGGCTCAGGGTGGCCTTGATGTGAGGGCAAGGATTGGAAGGGGATGCCGGTCCCTGAAACCTCCCCTTCAGGCCGTGGGAACGTCGCACAGGGGCTGAGCTCCAGGAAGAAGGCCGGGGTCACACGCAGCGCTGGGCTGGTCCGCACGGCCCCTGCAGTGGGGGTGACGGTGAGGTGGGGGTGACAGGCCCCACACTCGCTGGACCTGAGTCCCAGGATGAGGCTGGAGTGCGGGCTCAGCAGGAGGGAGGAAGCAGGAGTGGCAGTGGCTCCGAGGAGGCCGCCGGGCTTGGAGTTGAGACGGGCGATGATGGATGGAAGGTTTGGCATGTAGGAATCGGCAGGGCCTGGGTAGCGCCGTGGGTCTGGCGACATCCGTAAGGAGGTGAGAGGAAGCCCCGGGAAGAGAGAGGGCCCTTCGAGGGACCCCCCTCACAGGACAAGAAAACAGAGGCCAAGTCCTCCCTTCCCCCCCGGAGCCTGTGGGATGAAGGAGGCAGAGGAGGGGCAGGGAGAAGGCAGCTGGGAGCCGGGGCTGAGGAAGGAGGCAGGGCTACTGCCAGGTCAAGGAGGAGGCTGGGGCCTGAGCCTCTGTGACCTTCAGAGAGGACAGTGGAGCTCCGTGGGGGTGGGGAGCAGGGGTGGAGGAGGCGATGGACGTGGCCCGGGATCCCCTGTTCAGGGGGATGGAGGGAAGGCAAGAAATCCGGCAGTGCCAGGGGGGGCCGCCCCTGGGGCGGGAGCGGAACAGAGCAGGGCAGGCCTTGAGGAGAGGGGTCCCGTTCTGGGGGCCCACTTCCTCTCGGGGGGCGGGGAAGAGGGACCTTAGGCTGCGGATCTGGAAGACCCTCTGCACCTTCTAGCGCAGGACCAAGGGCAGGTCTGCACCTCCAGGCACCCAGCCATGGAGCCCTGTCTAGCCCAGAATTGCTCAGGGGTCCCAGGGAGGGCCAGGCACCTGCGAGGACCCAGGCATCACCGGGAAGGAGCGCTGGGGGGTGAGTGGCCTGTGTGAGTGGCTGGCTGGGCTGGCGGGAGCCTGGGGGGGCGGGGGGGGGCAAGCCCTGTCATAGTAGTGTCCAGGTGTGAATTGAGTGTCCTCAGCAAGTGTGGAATTTGTCCTCAGGTACCTACAGCACAGCACTCAGCCCAGTACAAAGGGGTGGAAGCCCCATGGGAACTGGGGGCGGGCATCCCCTGCCCCTCAGAGCACAGGGCACAGAGGGTGGGGGGACGATACTCCCCCCCCCGCAAGGAAAAGTGGGGGTGGCACAAACTCAGAGGGGCCGTGACCGAGCCAGACACCACAGGCGGACGGTGTGCAGGCTCACAGGTGGAGCCTGGGGACCCGGCGGGGGGGCGGGGGGGGGACTGTCAGGGAAGTGGATCTGAAGCCCCGTGAAGAGTAGACGGGGCCACCTGTTGAGCACCTACTGGGCGCCCGTTTGGAGGCTGACACGCTCCTCAGAGGACGGCCTGGGGCTCCGAAGGGGGCTGCGTGGCCCTCTGGTCCGGGTGCCTGAGACGAGGCGAGCTGTGGGTAAGGGCAGCGGGCAGCGCGCTTGGCTTTCAGGGGATTCGTGCTCCAGGGATGGGACGGAGGTGGCCGGGAGCAGGTGCCGCCTGGCAGAGGCTCTCCCTGGCCCCACCTGCTCCTCGGGCACCTGCTTGGGCACCTGCTCGCAGACCTGGACCTGGCTGCCCGGCAGGTTTTTCCGGTTTGGGCAAGAATAACTCCTTACACCCCATTAAGTCACCCGCAGCCACCCTGGCCCCGAGATGAAAGGGAGGCCCCCTCCCTTAGGACGGCTCCCTCCTGGATGGGGAACCAGGTCGCCTCTGGGAACAGGCTTGGGAGGCAGGAGTGTTGGCGGGGTCCTGGGCGGCAGAGGACCGGGGGTCAGTCCCGCTTCGAGAGCGGGCATCCCGGAGCCTGGCTTCTCCGGTAACGAGCTGTGTGGCCCGGGCACGTTGCTGGATGCTGCCAGGTTCTGCTGTGAGCACTTGGCATAGTTTCGCGAGTCAGGCTCTTGCCAGCTGCACTTAGCATCGCCCTCGCGGAGTGAGGAGGAAAAGTCTCGCCGTGGCAAAGCAGCAGAGGCAGGATTCGAACTGAGGAGCAGGTGGGGCCAGGGAGGGCCTTGGGATTCCAGCGTCCAGCGTCCGGGCCCTAAACCAGCGCTTCTCATCCTGTTTCTCTTTAAAGTTTATTTTATTTTTAAATATATATATTTTTATTGGTTTCAGAGAGGAAGGGAGTGGGGGGGGGGGAGAGAGATGGAAATATCAGTCATGAGAGGGGATCATTGAACAGGCTGCCTCCTGCATGCCCGCTACTGGGGATGGAGCCCACAACCCGGGCGTGGGCCCTGACCAGGAATCGAACCGTGACCTCCTGGTTCCTAGGTTGATGCTCAACCACTGAGCCACGCCGGCCGGGCTCGTCCTGCGTCTTAAATTATTACTTCTAATCCTCGCAGACCAGTATTTTATCAACCCTGCCCGGACGCAGGTAGAGTTGGCACAGGCTGGCGCTGCCTTTGGATTGGGCGATCTGTGGAACGGGAATGAGTACCGCCCCCTTGGTGGCATCGTGCGGGGAAGGGCTTTATAGGCGGTAGGGGGCTTTCCTTTCCCTGCCAGGCCTGTCTCTCTGAGCCCCAGAGGGACTTGTAGTTTTGTCCTGCACTTGGGTGAGGGCCCTGGGTGCTCCTGGGCCGGGCACCGCCCACCAGCCCTTGCCGCCACCCGGGTGTGCGTACGGAGCTCCTACCCCTCACGTGGGTCCCGTCCCTCCACTCGCTGTCTGAAGTATCGTGTGTGAGGTGACTGAGAAAGGCATCGTTGTGTCGCTCCTGCTTGTGGCTGGTTGGAGCGTGTGTGAGTGTGTGAGTGTGTGTGTGTGTGTGTGTGTGATGTGTATGTGTGTGGTGTGATGTGTGTGTGTGGTGTGATGTGTGTGTGTGGTGTGATGTGTGTGTGTGATGTGTGTGTGTATGTGTGTGTGTGGTGTGATGTGTGTGTGGTGTGATGTGTGTGTGTGTGTGGTGTGATGTGTGTGTGGTGTGATGTGTGTGTGTGATGTGTATGTGTGTGTGGTGTGATGTGTGTGTGTGTGTGGTGTGGTGTGTGTGTGTGTGTGTGGTGTGATGTGTGTGTGTGTGGTGTGGTGTGTATGTGTGTGTGTGGTGTGATGTGTGTGTGTGATGTGTGTGTGTGGTGTGATGTGTGTGTGTGATGTGTATGTGTGTGTGGTGTGATGTGTGTGTGTGATGTGTATGTGTGTGTGATGAGTGTGTGTGTGGTGTGGTGTGTGATGTGTGTGTATGTGTGTGTGTGGTGTGATGTGTGTGTGTGATGTGTATGTGTGTGATGTGTATGTGTGTGTGTATGTGTGTGTGTGTGTGGTGTGATGTGTGTGTGATGTGTATGTGTGTGTGTGTATGTGTGTGTGTGTGCGCGCGCGCACTGTCAGCCCAAACGTCCCACCAGCTGTCTGTCCCCGCAGGAGATCCAGGGAGGCCTTACGTGAATGAGAGAGGCATCCTGACGCCTCTCCTGGCATCGGGCCGTACCCGAGGCGGGTGTGTGGGTGACTGCAAAATAAATGTTGATCGGCCACGGCGGCAGCTTCAGGAGGTGGCGGCTGCCAGGGGCTCAGCTGGGATGGATTCACGCCGGCTGCCGAGAGGAGCGAGGGCTCTGTGCCCAGGCCACACTCCTCGCCGGCCGTCCCGGCACCTCCTCTGCCCACTGCTTTCCTGGGTTCCCGCCTCCCTCCTGTGTCTCCAGCCGGGACAGGCCCCCACCATGTCCCCCGGCATGGGTGGGGGCGCGGGTCCTAGCCAGGCTCTCCCATCGCTCGGCCTCCCTGTCCTCTCCCCGCAACCGTGGTATACCGAACGCCACGGATCACGCCCCGTGGGCTCCTGGCTCAGTTAAACCTCCCAGCAACTCTGGGAAGTGGGAACCATGGTCCCTTACCCCAGATGAGGAAACTGAGGCACACAAAGCAATGTGCGGGGGTGGGGCCGGACGCCACAGCCCAGGCGCTGAGCCTCTGTTGGCTCCCAGGTGCCAGGGAAGAACGCTCCCAACCCCTTTGTCCTCCTGCGCTACCCGCGGGTTTGGTGCTGACTTCCTGTCTGGACTTGGCGCTGCTGTTCCGTGGTTCTCGGTCTTGTCTCTCTAACCAGACAGTGAGGTCCCTGAGCGTGGGGGGTCTTGGCGTCCCACCAGCAGCCAGCACCAGCCTGGCCCATGGAGTGGGTGGTGATGGAAATAATAACAATAGTAATAATACTAACAACTCCCGCCCTAGTTTGGCTCAGTGGATAGAGCGTCAGCCTGCGGACCAATGGGTCCCGGGTTCGATTCCAGTCAAGAGCACACACCTTAAAAAAAAAAGAAAAAAAAGAACACACACCTTGGTTGCAAGCTCCCCCCTCCCTGGTTGGGGCGTGCAGGAGGCAGCCAGTCGATGTGTTTCTCTCACATCGATGTTTCTCTCATCTTTCCCTCTCTCTTGCACTCTTCCTAAAAATCAATGGGAAAATGTCCTGGGGTGAGGGTTAACCAAAACAAAAAAATAATAATAACTTCCAGTAACAGAGTCCTTACTAGGCACCAGCCTTTTAAAAAAAAAAAAAAAAAAAAAAATATATATATATATATATATATATATATATATATATATTTCAGAGAGGAAGAGATAGAAACATCAATGATGAGAGAGAATCATGGATCGGCTGCCTCCTGCACGCCCCACACTGGGGATGGAGCCCACAACCCGGGCACGTGCCCTGACCAGGAATCAAACCGAGGCCTCCTGGTTCATAGGCCGATGCTCAACCACTGAGCCACGCCAGCCGGCCAGCCTTGGTTTTTCCCGTCTCTCCTTTATGTTAAAAGCCAAGCATTTAAGTTAGAGCCAAGAACTCCCCCAGTCCCCCGGTATGTCTGTCACCTCGGGCAGGTCACACGCCTCTGTGCCTCGGTTTCCCTGCCTGCTCTGGAAAGTGGGTTTTGTGCTCCGTGTCCCATGCCTTATATCCGTGGTCTCGTCGGATACAAGCGGGCCTGAAGGGTGAGCGCAATTCGTGGCGGATCCTTTTCATCTCATTCCATGCCACCCCAGCTCACAGACAAGGAAACGGAGTCGCGAGAAGGTTAAGGGATTTGCCTAAGGTCGTTCAGGTCAAAGTGGCAGAAGGGGGGCTTGAAGGGGGGGCTGTCCTTCCCCACTCTCCTTCCCCTCCTCTGCCTCCTGGGGTCCTGCTCCTGGGGTCCCTGAGGTGCTAAGCCAGCCTGTTAGGGGAGAAGCAGAACTGTTGAGTCATTGGTGCCTTTGGGCTCAGCGGACCTGGACCCTGTCCGCGCTGTGTCCTGGGAACAGGCCTCGCGTGCTGCATCTGGCTGGCAGGGGGGAGCTGTTCTGGGGGTCCTTTGGGCCCCAGGACTTCAGGGTAGACGTGGGTGCTTCCTTTACTCAGAGGCAATTCAGTAATTTACTCAGGGTCATGGTAAAAAGTAAATTATTTTTTTTTTAATCCTCACCCGAGGATATTTTTCCATTGATTTTTAGGGAGAGTGGAAGAGAGAGGGAGAGACAGAGAGAAACATCGATGTAAGAGAAACACATCGATTGGTTGCCTCCTGCACGCACCCCGACCAGGGCCCGGGCTGGGAAGGAGCCTGCAACCAAGGTACGTGCCCTTGACTGGAATCGAACCCGGGACCCTTCAGTCCGCAGGCCGACACTCTATCCACTGAGCTAAACCAGCTAGGGCGAGAGTGAATTTTGAAGAATGGATGGATCTCACCATCCTGATTGGAGTGAGAGGTGCTGGGTACACTGAGCAGCCGCTGTGTTACATTCCACCAGGTGGGTGGGCCCTGGAGGGCCATGGGTGGATAGGTGGGTGGCCCCTGGACTGTGTGAATTCCTGTTGGGGCCTCACTGAGGAAGGAGTCCGGGCCTGGCTCACCCACCATCAAGGTCCTGTCCTGACTTCATCCTGAGGGGTCTCCAGCTGGGGGTCCTCTGCCCCTCAGGGTGCCCCCCTCCCAGTGAGCCCTGCCCCTGGAGGTGAGATCAATAGAGGGCTTGCCTGGTGGCAGGCTGGGGGTCCATTCTGGGATTTCCGAGTTGACCCTCGGAGATGCCCCGAGAGAAAGAAGGCTGGGACTGAACTGTAGAAGCAGGGTTGCTAAAATGGGGTTTCTTTTCCCTCCTTCCTTTTTTAATTTTTTTTATTTTTTTATTTTTTAAGCAAAAGATAAATAAATGTCGCCCCGAGATGACAAGAGAACACTGAAGGAGATAAAAAGAGAGTAAAAGGAAGCGAGAGACCAGCAGCAAAGGACAGAGGGGGCCTGGGACCGTACACTGTGATGAGGGAAGAGATGAAAGAGGGAAAAGATGGGACACAGGACTGAGCAGCAGAGCGGAGGATGGGGTTGCCACGGAAACGGGAGGAGGGGAGGGATGGAGGGAGAGGAAGACGGGATGGAGGACGCTGAGCAGGAAGGGAAGCCATGAGCGGCTCCCAGGGTGGAATCAGGCCCAATGTGGGGAAACTGAGGTCCGCAGGGGATAGAGACATGACCCGCAAAGCTCGTGCCCACCCGGACCTGGCAGGGTGGAGGGAGGTGGGCCCGGGCCCTGGGCTGACCCAGCCGGCATCTGCTCCACTGCCTGCAGGGCCCGCCTCTCTCCGAGCCTCAGTTTCCACGCCTGTAACTTAGAAGAGGTGCTTCCCAGTCCAGAGGGCTGCGTGGAAGCCTAAAAATTGCGTGTGCTCGTCACAGGGCCGGTCAATTCAAGCCCTACAAACGCCCTGGTGTTCCTCCCATCACTGTGCTGCTTACTGATGTCCTGTGAACTTGGGAGCCCCCATTTTATTGGTTTTTCCCTGTTGGCGCGAGCTGGTGATCCTTGGGCTCAGCGTAGTCAACCTGCATGGGACACAGATGTAGGCTTTTTGCTTGTAGAATGGGAGGAAAGAGGCGGAGCCTTCCAGAAACACAAGGCCTGCTCTCCCTGCCCCTGGGAACCGGCACCCGTCCTGAGGCTCAGGGCGGGGCTGTCCAGAGGGTGTGGGGTGGGGAGAGCTCGGAGCTCCTAGGCTGAGCCCTGGGCGGTCTGCACTCCTAAAACCGCTGTGAGGCCTCTGCCAGTCGTGGTTGCCTGATGGCTCTGGTCGACCAGTTGTCCTGCCGGACTTGGAAAGGGTCTCCCGTGCAGCCTGGAGGTCGGCCTGGGGAGAAGGCAGGTCTGGGGGAGGTGAGCACATTTGCAAGGATTTCCCATCTCATTCATTCATTCATTCATTCTAGGCCCCCTTTCCTTCTCTTAGGGCCCACTTTGCTCCCCTATGACCTGTAAACAGGTGCGATTTTGAATCCGTGTGATTGTATCGGGGTTCTCCAGAGAAACAGAACCAGTAGGATATGCACATACACAGAGAGAGGGAGATTTATTTAAGGAATTGGCTCACGCGATTGTGGGGGCTGGCGAGTCCGCAATCTGCAGGGCGGGCTGGTGACTCAGGCAGAGCTTCTGAGATGCGGTCTTGAGGCAGAACCCCTCCTCCTCTGGGGAACCTCAGCTTTCCTCTAAAGGCTCCAACTGATTGGATGAGACCTGTCCACACTAAGAAGGGACAGCCCAGCCAGTGTGGCTCAGTGGTTGAGCGTCAACCCATGAACCAAGAGATCCCTGGTTAGATTCCCAGTCAGGGCACATGCTGGGCTAGAAACTCCCAGTGGGGGGCATGTGGTAGGCACACGCCCTTTAATGATTCTCTCGCATCATTAAAGTTTCTATCTCTCTCCCTCTCCCTTCCTCTCTCTGAAATCAATAAAAGTATTTTTTTTTAACGAAGGGCAATAGCTTTAGCCCATTTTGCTCAGTGGTTAGTGTTGGCCCTCAGACCCCAGGGTCACAGGTTCGACTCCCGGTCAAGGTCACGTACCTCCCTTGCCAGCTTAATCCCTGGCCTGGGTCAGGGTGCATGTGGGAGGCAATCAATTGATGTGTGTCTCTCACATCAATGTTTCTCTCTCTCCCCACTCCTTCTCTGTCCCTTCCACGCTCTCTGAAAATCAATAGAAAAGACATCCTCAAATGAGGATTAAAAAAACGAAACAAAAAAGAAGGGTAATAACCTACAAATGGCTCACAGCAACACCGATGTTAGTGTTTGACTAAATAGCTGTGTACCACAGCCCAGCCAAGTCGCACATAAAATTAACCCCGCCGTTCTGAGGCTGTGGAAGAGGCCCTCGCCCTGCCCTAGAGGCTACACCGAATCTACAGGATGGCGATATTCACCCAGTGCAGGGAAAGGCAGTCCTGGTAGAGGGATCAGCCTGTGCAAAGGCCCTGAGGCAGGAAGCAGCCATGGGAGGGGAGAGAGGGTCAGGTGGAACTTAGCCCTCCAGGGCACGTGGCTGAGGGTCGGCTTGTAGGCCAGCAACCTGATTCTAGTCCCGTGTGGCCTTGGACCTGTCCCTTCCTACCCTTATGCCTCAGTGTCCTTGTCTATAAAAAGAAGTGGCTGGCACTGCGAACATCAGGCGCCCCTGTGGGTTGGTCCTGCACTGGTGGCTCAGCAGATCTGTCCCACGGAGCAAAAGGAAAGCTGAGGCAGAGAGAATCTTCTCAGAAAGGGATTCCCACACTTCCCCTGGCCGCCCCCCCCCGCCCATGACTGCCCCATCCCTTGCAGAAGTGAGACTGTGCAGGAGCCCGAGGTTTGCACAAGCCTCTGAGTTTTGCTTTTGCTTCCTCTTCCTTTCTGGGGATGTGAGCAGAGTTTACCTTTTAAAAAAAACCCCATATATATTGATTTCAGAGAGGAAGGGAGGGAGAAAGAGATAAAAATATCAATGATGAGAGAGAATCATGGATCGGCTGCCTCCTGCACGCCCCACACTGGGGATCGAGCTGGCAACCCGGGCATGTGGCTTTGACCGGAATCGAACCTGGGACCCTTCAATCCACAGGCCACCACTCTATCCACTGAGCCAAGCCGGCCAAGTCTATGGTGAGGCAGGCAGCAGAGGAGACAGGGTGGCTTTGCTACACGTGGGAGCCCACGAGTGTTCTTCACAGCCATGTCCATCCCTGGGGCTTCCTTTTCCCTCTCTGGGCCCAGCTCCCCGCCCTGCCCCCTGCAGCTGCACCTTCTCTGGGAGCCTGGGGCTCCTGAGGGACAAAGGACACCCCCCACACACACACACACACACACCAACAGGACAGCTGGTGACAGGGCAGGAAGTGAAGCTTGGCCAGATCCTAGAGGCCCCGAGCGCCAGGCCAAGGAGTGGGACCCTCTGTTGCCCTGCTGGGCCCTAACCTCAGGCCGGGCCCCAGCCCACCCCACCCGCCTGCACCTCCCGCCTCCCAACCATCCTTGTGCTTCAACGACTCCAGGTAGCTCCCTAAGTTTGGAAAGTTCGTTTGGTTCCCCCACCGTATCCTCACGACCCAGACCAGGACCAGCACCTGGGAGGCACCCAGTCATCGTGGGTGAAATCAGTGATTCGGTTGCAGAACGAGATCACAGCCTCTGAACCGCCCGGGGGTTCAAAGCCCAGATGGGGGGCCCAGGGGCGACCCCATCCTCCCAGCAGCAGCCGGCACCTGCTAGAACCTCCAAAATAGCCACCTAAGTACATGGATCGATGGCGGTGCTTGGACATCTCCAGCCTGGGTTGTCAGGAGCACCCAAGACTTCCCATGCCTTCAGTTGGTTTTTGAGATGTTGGTGATGGAAGTGAATCAAAGAAAAGGCAGGCCCTGCCTACCCTGGCCGGTGTAGCTCAGTGGATAGAGCTTTGGCCTGCGGACCAATGGGTCGTGGGTTCAAGTCCAGTCAAGTGCACAAACCTCGGTTGCAGGCTCCTCCCTGGCCGGGCCCTGGTCGGGGCACATGCGAGAGGCAACCAATCGATGTGTCTCTCTCACATCGATGTTTCTCTCTGTCTCTCCCTGTCTCTTTTCACTCTCCCTAAAAATCAATGGAAAAATATCCTCGGGTGAGGATTAACAAAACAAAAAGAATAGGCAGGTCCTGTTGGTTCTTCCTTCAAAATAGCTCCCGTCCCACCAGCCAGACCAGGCCCCGAGTGCCGTCCACCGAGCTGAGCTCTGCCCCACCATCTGTGTCTGTGGTCCAGGGACACTGGCCGCCCGAGTTCCCCACTCTCCCCTGCTGTCAGAGCAGGGGTGCCTGGCGGGGTCCCAGTGAAGGGACAAGGAGGTGTGGTGGCATCCTGGGGAAGGGACCCCTGACAGGCAACAAGGCCAGGGATTAACCCTCCCTCAAGGGTCCAAGAAGCTTCTTGTGCCCACTTTACAGATGAGGAAATCAAGACCCTGATGGGGCCCTGGCTGGCTTGGCTCAGTGGATAGAGCGTCGGCCTGGGGACTGAAGGGTCCCAGGTTCTATTCCGGCCAAGGGCACATGCCTGGGTTGTGGGCTCAATCCCCATTGGGGGGCATGCAGGAGGCAGCTGATCAGTGATTCTCTCTCATCATTGATGTTTCTATCTCTCTCTCCTTCTCCCTTCCTCTATGAAATCTATAAAGAAATATGTATTTTTTTAAAAAAAGACCCCGATGGGCTTGTCCAGGGTCACCCAGCAGGTCAGTCATTCATTCACTTGAGAGGTGGGGGGATGGGGGGGTTGTTTGTAGCAGTGGATGAAGCAGCCTCTGAGAGTTCTAGGGCCTGCCTAGGGGAGGGAAGGCTCAACCCTGAGACTCTGGTCCCTCCCCTGGGGCTGGCCTGGCGCTCAGGCCCAAGAAGGGGGGATGCTGAACCCTGAGAAATGGGGCAGCCCTGGGCTCTGGTGTCACCACACCGCCATTTCCTCGCCACCCTCCTTCCCCTGCCCCCTCTGCTTTTGTTTCTTGGCCTCCACAGCCCCTTTCTCTCATTTTCTCTCCCTCCCTCCGTCCCTCCTTCCCTCCTGCCTCCCCTCTTACTGAGGCTGCCCCTTCCCCCTTCCCTGTGTCTTCATTCTCTCTCTCTCTCTCCCTCTCTCTCTCTTCCCTCTCTCTCTGCTGTGGCCTCCCTTCCCCCACTCCCTGTGCAAGTCTTTAAACTATAATCAGGCAGCTATTCCATTTCCTCTATTTCCCTGCCTTTGCCATTTCCTTTTTCTGCGCCCTGGGGCCCTGGGGCCCTGGGGCCCGGGGAGGCAGCCGAACTGCATTCTGCATCCGATGGACACCTGGTCTCGAAGCCAAGGGCAGGCTGATCTCCTCTCCTCCTTGCACACTGTGCCCAGCTTTGCTCTGAGCCCCAAGCACCAGTGGTGAGGAGAGGCCTCGCCCCAGAAGGGAGGTGCCACAAGGGGGCCCCGGGCGGGGGACAAACGGGCCTGCCCTGGCACGCAGTGGGTGAGAGCCTGGCAGGCTCGCCTCCTGCCCTGGGCAGCCCTGTACCAGGGCCCAAAAGAGGAGGGTTGTAGCCTGTGAGAAGGAACTAGATGGGGGGGGGGGGATTTGGGGACCAAAAGGATGGCCCAGGAGGGGGGAAAGAGGGACATCGGGGCTGCAGAGCCCCCAGCTTCCCGCTCTTCATTTCCATGTGCGACAGACAGAACACGCATGCGGAATGCAGGCAAATTAGATTCCCCCGGTCTTCTTTCTCTTGGCCTCTGTCTCAACAAACAGAGCCCTTCCTACACGCGTGCGCGCGCGCACACACACACACACACACACACACCCTCTGTCTCAACAAACAGAGCCCTTCCTACACGCGTGCGCGCGCACACACACACACACACACACACACACACACCCTCTGTCTCAACAAACAGAGCCCTTCCTACACGCGTGCGCACACACACACACACACACACACACCCTCTGTCTCAACAAACAGAGCCCTTCCTACACGCGTGCGCACACACACACACACACACGGCCTCTGTCTCAACAAACAGCCCTTCCTACACGCGTGCACACACACACACACACACACACACACGGCCTCTGTCTCAACAAACAGAGCCCTTCCTACACGCGCGCACACACACACACACACACACACACACACACACACACACACGGCCTCTGTCTCAACAAACAGAGCCCTTCCTACACGCGCGCACACACACACACACACACACACACACACACACACCGGCCTCTGTCTCAACAAACAGAGCCCTTCCTACACGCGCGCACGCACGCGCGCGCGCCCACACACACACACACACACACACACACGGCCTCTGTCTCAACAGAGCCCTTCCTATATGCGTGCACACGCACACACGCACGCACAGCCTGCCAGCTGCACCAGCAAGCAGGGTAGCATGGACGTGCATGCAGGGTGGACCCGCCGGCTTCTCCCCACCTGCAGGGAGCGGGGCAGCACCTGGGGGACCTGGGGCTGAGGCTGGGCTCAGAACCGGACCTGACCTCCCAGGTTGCACAGTGATGGGGCCCACCCCGTGCAGAGGACAGAGCCCACCCCACCTGCAGGGACAGGCCCCCTGGAGAACATTCATAGGCCCCTGGTCCCTGGGCTGTGAAATAGGTGCACACCACCCTCACCCCCACCCATGCAGCTGTTTTCTGATTAAACTAGAGGCCTGGTGCATGAAATTCGTGCACGGGTAGGGTCCCTAGGCCTGGCCGGTAATCAGGGCTGATTGGGGCCTTCCGGCTGCCGGCTGCCGGCTGGGGCCTTCCTTCATTCTGACCCACCCCACCCCGGTGGTCAGCACACTTCATAGCAAGCAGTCCAACTCCTGGTCAGTCGAA
This sequence comes from Corynorhinus townsendii, assembly GCA_026230045.1. Lineage (NCBI taxonomy): Eukaryota > Metazoa > Chordata > Mammalia > Chiroptera > Vespertilionidae > Corynorhinus > Corynorhinus townsendii. Next base: position 8,117,193 of record JAPDVU010000017.1, read on the forward strand.
CTCCCGATGGGCCAATTGGCATATTAGCCTTTTATTATATAGGATGGCTCACCTGGGTGAGCGCTCGGTAATGCAAAGCTAGCTCTTCTGCACCTGGGTCCCCCCCACCCCCACCCCCTCCACTGACTTGGGCACAAATCCCTCAAGAGCGAGGCCTTGGGCAGGTCCCCTTACACCCAGGTACAGGCTCCTAACACAGAAACACCTCTGATCCTCAGCCCCAAAGTTACTATAGGAAGGGGATACCTGGTTGGCGGGGAGGGAGGCTTGGCTTGTGCCTGAGGCCCTGGGGTCCTCGTTAGGAGTGACCCCTCTCACTCTTAGAAGGTCCCTCCTAACAGGGACAGTAAAGTACACTACTACCCACCCTGGAGGGACCATCCCAGACATGGGTTCCCCGGGCCCACGGGCAGGTGCTGGCTGACTTTTCACAGGCTCATCTGCCGATAGAGCGATGTTAACAGTTTCTGTGCTTCCATTGCCTTGAGGTGGCTGCCAGGAGAGGGGCCCAGGAGGCAAGGACAGGGAAGGGGACTGATATTTACTCTGATTTCCTCATTTCCCCAGAAGTCAGGCATCTCATAGAGACAGAATAGCGACTTTCGTCCATAGAGACAGAATAGGGACCTTGGTCGTTAGAGACAGAATAGAGACCTCCATCCTTAGAGATGGAACGGAGACCCCGGTCCATAGAGATGAGCAAACAGAGGCTCCTGATGCAATGGGATGCCCCGGGCTACAAAAGGGCAAAGCCCAGATTCGAACTCAGATCTCAGGGCTGAATCCCCAGCATGGGATCTGCTGTGGAAGGTCAGTTCCTCCCTTGCCGCTCCCCCTCCCCCCACTGGCCTTGCATTGGGGAAGTCTAGAAAAAATGCTGAACTCGTGGTCTGTCCAAACCCACAGCCGACACGAAGGCTTGGGCAGCTGGGTGCTGTCCGGGTGCAGCTGGTGCTGTGTCAGATGGGCCGCTGTGGCCGGAGGCAGTGACACGCCCCACAGAGGGGCTGTGGTGGCACAGGGGTCTCCTCTGTGGACTCGGGGAGGACGCCCCCTTCCCTCTCTCCCTCCCCGGTCTCCCCGCCTGCATCTCCAGGCACAGGGCCAGACCCAGAGCAGGGACTTAGCAAATAGTATTTGTTGCACGAATGGACGAGTGGGTTCTCTGTTCTGGAGGTTGTCTGAAGAGTCCCCCAAACCTTTGCTGGAGAAGTGGTCTTCTCAGCTCTGTGGTCTTCATCAGAAAAAGCTCCTTCTAGGCCTAACCTGTTTGGCTCAGTGGATAGAGCGTTGGCCCGGGTCCCGGGTTCGATTCCGGTCAAGGGTATGGATCTCCGTTGCAGGCTCCTCCCTGGCCTGGGCCCTGGTTGGGGCTCGTGTAGGAGGCAACCAATTGATGTCTTTCTCTCACATCGATCTTCCTCTCTGTCTCTCCCTCTCTTTTCCACTCTCTCTAAAAATTCAATGGCAAAATATCCTCAGGTGAGGATTGACAAAAAAGAAAAGACTCCATCAAAAGGCAGACAGTAAGAGTGATAGTTGTTGGTTTTTCTTAAAAGTTTTTATTGATTTCAGAGAGGGGGAGTGAGAGAGAGAGGGAGAGAAACATCAATGATGAGAGAGAATCATTGACTGGCTGCCTCCTGCACGCCCCCTATGGGGGGTGGAGCCCGCAACCCGAGCATGTGACCTGACTGGGAATCGAACCTCCTGGATCCGGTCGACGCTCAACCACTGAGCCACGCTGGCCAGGCAGGAGGGATTCTTTATATCTGCCGAGGGCTTTGCCAAGAGCTGAACCCCTTCACCTGAGTTACAACCCTTCATGGGTAGGATTGTCGTCCCCATTTTTAGATGGGGAGACTGAGGCACAGAAGTGACTTTGAAATGACATTGCTCAGTCACTTGTAAGTGGCAGCTTAGACTTGAGGTTGAGCTGCCTGACTTTCCAGCAGGGGCTGGGCGGGGGTGGGGGGGGTGGGGGGGGTGGGAGGGGGGTGGACCCTGAGCCCCGAGCCTGAGCTTTGTTTCCTCGGGGCCCCCCTTCCACAAGAGCCCCACTTCACGCTTAATGGTTTAGTCTTTAGTGTCCATTTCAAGGAGGCTTCGTTCCTGTCTGGGGCGTTTTATTTTTAGCCGCTTCAGGAAGGGGAGGCTCCGCTGGCCTGTGGGGGGAGGGAGACACCCGGCCAGAGCCTGTTTCCTGAGGAAGGGCCTCTGATGGGCCTGGCGCCAACCCACCAACCGTGGCCGCGGGAGGGGAGCAGGCGAGGCGGGCACGAGCCACCCCAGTATTGTCTTTCTCCTGCCTATGGCGTGCCTCCCATGTGCCAGGCTCTGAGCTGCGGGTGGGTGGTTAATTCATGAGGATCAAGCTCGGGCCCTGGGGGAAGGCCCTCCCACATCTGGGCACTGCTCCCTGCGCGCCCACCACTGGAGAGGCTGGCAGAGGGCACTGGCCTGGCGGGGAGGGCAGGGAAACCCAGGAACAGGTGGAATTTGAGAGAAGCCTGGGAGGCTGGTAGGAGGAGCCAGCTCAGCAGGTTTGGGAGAAGGGCACCAAGGGTGGGAGGCCCCGCCCTGCCCGCATGCAAAGCAGGGCCATGGGAAGGTAGGACGCCCTGCACCTGTGGGGTTGGTGGGCACATTAACTTTTTTTTTTTTTTTTTACTATATTTTTATTGATTTCAGAGGGGAAGGGAGAGGGAGAGAGAGAAGCATCAATGATGAGAGAGAATCATGGATCGGCTGCCTCCTGCACACCCCTTACTGGGGGTCGAGCTCATAACCCGGGCATGTGCCCTTGACTGGGATTGAACCCGGGACCCTTCAGTCCGCAGGCCGACGCTCTATCCACTGAGCCACACCAGCTAGGGCCACATTGTTTTTTGTTTGTTTGTTTGTTTACTATATTTTTATTGATTTCAGAGGGGAAAGGGAGAAGGAGAGTTAGAAACATCGATGAGATTGAGAAACGTCAATCAGCTGCCTCCTGCACAGCCCCCACTGGGGATGTGCCCGCCACCAAGGTACATGCCCTTGACCAGAATCAAACCTGGGACCCTTGAGTCCGCAGGCCCACGCTCTATCCACTGAGCCAAACCGGTTAGGGCCACATTTATTTTTTTAAAGAACCTGTTAGATGGGTGAGTGTGGGTGAGTGTGGCTGCGACGCTGGGGGCGGGTGCCCTCATTTCAGAGGGATTCTTTATATCCGCGGAGGGCTTTGCAAGGAGCCGAGCCCCTTCACCTGAGTTAGTACCCTTCACGGGCTTGTAACTCAGCTTCCGCTAGGTGCTTCTTTCAACTCGGGTCTTGCGTGGAATTCCAGTGTACAAATCAGAAAAAAAAGCGATCGTTTTCATCGGTATACATGTAGATATTTAAATGTGTAACGTTTAGCTACTCCTGGGAGGGGCATGTCATTGAGCCTGAGGGGTGACGGGTGGGAGCCGCCGTCTGCGGTCGGCCTTGGCACCTCATTTATTTTCGTGTGTTGCCTTGTTTTTGCCCAATATATATTCCCTGCCAAACCGCAACACCTCATTCACATGGACAAGCCGTTGCGAACGGTGACAGTGGTTTAACGCCTCACTGTGGTCCCAAGGTCCGTGCAAAACGAATCGCCTTGGCAACAAAGCCGGTGGGGCCGCCGAGTGTCGGAGTGGGGTGTACTACTGTGCGTGCAATTGAGTCAATGGGGTTTTTTTTTCCTTCTAAAATCGGCTTTTAAAAACAGAAGAATCTTTAGTGTCTGCGAGTTTTGAGTGTGCTTTTCTGCCCCTTTCCAAAGGACATGCAAGGCATCGTTTTGAAAATCGCCGAGGAAACGCAGCCTTCCCATTTTACAGATGGGAAGACGGAGGCCAGCAAGGGGGCGGGGCTTACCCAGAATCCCCCGGGGAGGTGGAGATGGGCGGAGACACGGAGGGTGTCCGTGCTCCCCATAATTATGGGCCCTGTTCCCGAGGCGGGAGCCGAAAGAGGTCCGAGACCGACGCACCCCAAGTTAGCCCATCCCGTGCTGGCTGTGTATCTGTCTGTGCTCTGAGCCGCGGTGAGCCCGCAGCACTAACGCCTCCTTCTCCCCTCCCCCACAGCGATGCCCTCCTAGCCCCGCCCAGGGATGGAGGGCTTTATGGACTCAGGGACACAGACGGACGCCGTGGTGGTGCTGTCCTTGGCCCAGGCTGCCGTGCTGGGCCTGGTCTCGGAAAATGAGCTCTTTGGAGCCACCATAAGCGCCGAGGCCTTCTACCCGGACCTGGGCCCCGAGCTGTCCGCGGCTTCCCTGGGGGAGCCGGGGCCCCCGGACCCCGATGTTTACCAGCTCGCCTGCAACGGGCGCGCCCTGGAGGAGCCTGCGGAGGAGGAGGTGCTGGAGGTGGAGGCGGCCTTCGAGAAGCACACGCGGCGGAAGACGCGGCCGCCGGTGCGCCTGGTGCCCAAGGTCAAGTTTGAGAAGATAGAGGAGGAGGAGGAGCAGGAAGTCTATGAGGTGTCCGTGCCCGGCGATGACAAGGATGCGGGCCCCGCCCAGGTCCCCGCCGAGGTGGCCGGCGGCGGCGGCGGCGGCGGCGGCGGCTGCGAGTCCCTGGTGCAGAGCAGCGCCGTCAAGATGATCGACCTCAGCGCCTTCAGCCGCAAGCCCCGGCCGCTGCGGCCCCTGCCCCGAGCCCCGCGGCCCGAGGTGGACCTGGCCCCCTACGAACCCCACTTCCCCGATCCCGCCCGGGATGTCTTCCCGGAGCCCAGCATGGCGCTGCCAGGGCCCGAGGCCTTGCCCGCGGAGTGTGGCTTCGAGCCGCCGCACCTGGCCCCGCTGAGCGACCCCGAGGCACCCGCCGTGGGGTCCCCGGAGCCCCTGAAGCCGGAGGGCTTCGTGTGGCAGGAGGCGGGCGAGCTGGAGGCGGACGCGGCCGGCTCCACGGCCGAGCGGCACAAGAAGGCGCAGCTGGACCGGCTGGACATCAACGTGCAGATCGACGACTCGTACCTGGTGGAGGCGGGCGACCGGCAGAAGCGCTGGCAGTGCCGCATGTGCGAGAAGTCCTACACGTCCAAGTACAACCTGGTGACGCACATCCTGGGCCACAACGGCATCAAGCCGCACTCCTGCCCGCACTGCAGCAAGCTCTTCAAGCAGCCCAGCCACCTGCAGACGCACCTGCTCACGCACCAGGGCACGCGGCCCCACAAGTGCCAGGTCTGCCACAAGGCCTTCACGCAGACCAGCCACCTCAAGCGCCACATGCTGCTGCACTCCGAGGTCAAGCCCTACAGCTGCCACTTCTGCGGCCGCGGCTTCGCCTACCCCAGCGAGCTCAAGGCCCACGAGGTGAAGCACGAGAGCGGCCGCTGCCACGTGTGCGTGGAGTGCGGCCTGGACTTCTCCACGCTGACGCAGCTCAAGCGCCACCTGGCCTCCCACCAGGGCCCCACCCTCTACCAGTGCCTCGAGTGCGACAAGTCCTTCCACTACCGCAGCCAGCTGCAGAACCACATGCTCAAGCACCAGAACGTGCGGCCCTTCGTGTGCACCGAGTGCGGCATGGAGTTCAGCCAGGTCCACCACCTCAAGCAGCACTCGCTCACCCACAAGGTACGCCGCCCCCTGTGTCTCCCTCCGCCTCCCCCTGGCTCCGCCCTCCGCCTCCCCCTGGCTCCGCCCTCTCCTGCCCTTCACCCAGGGCTTCCCTGAGGTCCTAATAGAGTTGGTTCACAGATGAACAGTTATTTTTTTTAAATATATATTTTTTTATTGATTTCAGAGAGGAAGGGAGAGAGAGAGAGAAACATCAATGATGAGAGAGAATCATGGACCGGCTGCCTCTTGCAAGTCCCCCCTCCCCCCCCACTGGGGATTGAGCCCACAACCTGGGCATGTGCCCTTGATCGGAATCGAACCCAGGACCCTTCAGTCCGCAGGCTGACTCCCCATCCGCTGAGCCAAACCAGCCAGGGCCGGCCCGTGGTTTCCACCCCAAATTAGCCAACTGCATACATTGGAGCTGCTGTGCATAGAGCTTCCCTCCTCATCATGGTGGCCTTAGAGTTCTCCCAGTGGACATGACAGTGAGGGGGGAGCTACAGCTTGCCGGGTCAGGAGCCCAGCCCCCCCACTGTCCCACCCCCCACCCCAGCCCTGGGAAGCTTTTCCAACAGAGCAAAAATGACTTGTAAGGTTTCCATGCGGGTGCTCCCGCAGTCGGTTCGTGGAGCTGCCAGGAGCATAATGTTAAGGATACTGAAGCTGAAGCTGAATCGGGGCTCGGCCGTAAAGGGCGAATATGCCCCAAGTAAAAACCAGATGACTGGTTATTGGTGTCGGGGGGTTGGGGGAGGGCGTGAAGTGTGGTTACGTTCATGGATGATATAGTTGCCATTTTTCTCTTCTCCCGAAAGTCCCCACCTGTCTGCAGAGTGTTAAGGGAGAAATAATACAGCGAAGATGAGCTGAGAGCCAAAAATCAAAGGCAAATGCAATTGGAAACGTTCCTCACATCAGCCTAAATGTATACAGCACTTGCAGACCAGGTCCCGGAGGGCAGGGCCCCCTGGTGGTCAGACACATCGTCCGAGTCTCCAGCGAGCCTGTAAGACACCAGACACGCCCCTGCCTCCTGAGAGAGACACAGGAACCATTAAGTTAGGGTGGGAAACTTTGTACGGAACAGCCGCCGGGATCGCAGCTGTAACCACAGAAACGTGTCTGTCCCACTGGGGTTCTAGCTAAGAGATGGGCCCCCCAAGTTTTGTCCCAACATTTCTCCCTAGACAATGAAGTGGATCCCCTGTGCCCTCAGCACCCTGTTCCGCTCTGGGGCCATTTCCGGACCCTGGCAAAGCAAGGTGACAACCCAAACCAGAGGGTCTCGCTGGAGTCTTTGTTCCGAACTCCATCGATAAGAATTGCATTGAGACTAAAACGCCCGCTGAGTGGGAAACTCTCTCGGGGTCAAGTGATGGGGTCAGTGAGAGTTTGAAGGGGTCTAAATTCTACACAGACCCGAGTGTCACTTTTCCCTGAGGCGCCCATACCTGTATTCATATTCTCAAAGGGGTCTGTGAAAGTGGTCTCAAAAGACCACTCTGAGAGATGCATTTAGGAGAAAAACACATTTACACATCCTGGATCTGAGGAACTAGACCACGGCCACCAGGCTACGGCTGTGTCTTCTTTGGCCAAAGGCCCCGGATGCCTGGTGTGATGCTGGTTTGTAGGAGGTGCCTGGTAAATGGCTGCTGAACGAATCAATGAATCCATGAATGAACTGAAACATCTGTCTGGAGAGCAGGAGACAGCAGGTGTGCAGGCGGGAACAATAAGGCCCAGCCAGCCCTAGTTGATTGGCTCAGTGGGTAGAGCGTCAGCCAGTGGACTGAAGGGTGCCAGGTCTGATTCCGGTCAAGGGCATGTACCTCGGTTGCAGGCTAGATCCCCGGCCCTGGTCGGGGCACATGCAGGAGGCAACCAATCGATGTGTCTCCCTCACATCGATGTTCCTCTCGGTCTCTCCCCCTCCATTGCACTTGCTCTGAAAATCAATTGAAAAATATCCCAGGGGCCGGCCGGCGTGGCTCAGGGGTTGAGCGTCAACCTTTGGACCAGGAGGTCATGGTTCAATGCCTGGTCGGGGCACATGCCCAGGTTTCGGGCTTGATCCCCAGTGTGGGGTGTGCAGGAGGCAGCTGATCAATGATTCTCTCTCATCATTGATGTTTCTCTCTCTCCCCCCCCTCCCTCTCTGAAATCAATAAAAATATGTTTTAAAAAATTCTTGGGTGAGGGCTAATAAAAAATAAATAATAATAAAGCCCAGCCGGTCTCTACCTAGTTAACACTGGAAGGCTTCCTCAAGGCAGTGGCCCTGCCCGGCTTTCTAAACAAGTGTGCCTGTTTGGAATACCCCCCGGAAGTCATTTCCCAGAAGCTGTACAGACGCTCTGACCCTCTCTGGTCCACACAGAGGCTGTGCCCATCATGTGGCCCTGACCATTGCCCTCCCCCCCCCCCCCACAGGGTGTGAAGGAGTTCAAGTGCGAGGTGTGTGGCCGGGAGTTCACGCTGCAGGCGAACATGAAGCGGCACATGCTGATCCACACCAGCGTCCGGCCCTACCAGTGCCACATCTGCTTCAAGACCTTCGTGCAGAAGCAGACCCTCAAGACCCACATGATTGTACACTCGCCGGTGAAGCCATTCAAATGCAAGGTACCCGGCCAGCAGGCCCCAAGGCAGGCCTGTCCCCAGGGTGGCCTGGAATCAGCAGGACTGTGGCAGCGAAAGCCCACCCAGAGGTGGCCTGGCCAGGGCAGGCACGTCTGTATGCAATGCATACAGTTGGCGCTGGTTGGGTGAAACTGCCCGGGCTTTGGGGAGATGGAGTGGGTGGTGCAGTTCAGATCTTACAAGCTGCTGAAGTTATGTTTTCTGAGAGTTGGGGAGTGGGGGCGGGGGGGGGGGGGGGGGGGGGGGGGGGGAAGGTCAAGGTGCAGCCACAGGGAGAGAGCCCAGGCCGGGGACTTGGTGCAGTAGGAGGTCCAAACTCTGCGTTTCTGACCACCCAGCTCAGGAACAATGACCGGCGAGGAGGCTTAGTCTCTGCCTCTCAGGCCTCTGGAGTCACATAGGAAAGAATGAAACCAGGCTGGCCTTAGTGGGTGGGACTGCAGCCCCGCCACAGAGGTGGGCAGGGGCGGGGCTTCTGGAGGGCGGGGCTTCTGGAGGGCGGAGCCCCTGTGGGCTGACCGTGCTCTCGGTGTGTTCCAGGTGTGCGGGAAGTCCTTCAACCGCATGTACAACCTGCTGGGCCACATGCACCTGCACGCGGGCAGCAAGCCCTTCAAGTGCCCCTACTGCTCCAGCAAGTTTAACCTCAAGGGCAACCTGAGCCGGCACATGAAGGTCAAGCACGGCGTCATGGACATCGGCCTGGACAGCCAAGGTGGGTGGGCCACGCGCAGTGGACGGACCAGGAGCGGTACTCTCATGGCACACGCTGGAGCCTCCTGTCCGGTTAGGGGAGGCGGGAGGCTGGCCAGGCCTGAGACCTCGCTGGGGTGGGCTCAGGTCTGGAGAGGGGGCCCCCTGGAGGGCCAGCGAGGTGATGACGGGATGTTCATGTATTCTTCCAAGGATCTAAGTGGGCTCACGTAAAAATATAATAAAAAGAATACCGTTTACTGAGTGCTACCTGTGTGCCAGGCCTTTATTAACTCACGTGACCCTAAAGGTGAGGTTGGCTTTGTTGTTATCGCCGTTTTACAGATACGGAAACTCAAGGACAGAGACGTAAGGTAACTCATGTCAAATCACCACACACAGGAACGATACTTTATCTCATTACTGAGAGATGACGTAAAATAAAGGGATGGGGAAGGGATTATTCAATGGGAAAATGGCAACTGGAGAGATAAGGGAGAGCCAGGTGAGGTCCCAGCTCCACATCCACCATGGGAAGCCCGACGGGCATGCAGCAGGGAGCTCTGAGCTTCCCAGCAGCCAAGGCAAAAAGTGATGGTCCTCCCGGGCCCAGGATGGCTGC